>JAKWJA010002492.1:2400000-3600000 GCA_027704765.1 Solanum habrochaites
ACATACTGGCATTCTGCTCCACGGAGCAGAAATAGCGTTGATATAAAAGTGAAATATACATTTTCGAATGATGTTGCTGTTGTTATACCTTTGAAATCGCCCAGATACTAAAGTGAATGATGTATTCATCCTTTGTCATCCCTCCATTTCCAACCTCAAGCATGTCGGGATCTGTTTGGAATGTGTGAAGACAATATAACGAAGTAACTGGAAGTGTCCTCTATAATAAATGAACGTTTAGATAATATGGTCACACGTTATCATTCCATGAAAAATCATCAGGCTCACACGTGAAAAGGCGTGTTGAGACTTGAGATACATCTAAATACTAACCATTCCAGCCACCAGGCCTTGCATAATCTGCATAAACTTCATTCTGGTCTGCTCTAGAAACCATGCTGTCAAAAGAAGGAAAGACAAATACAAGATCAAGTCATGAAATCTATCAATTAGAAGACGTATTTAACTACTCCCGATGACATTTTGGTCCATTCAACATATCTTTTAGTTGATTACAGACAAATTGAAACGGAGAGAGTAGTACCTTTCCCATGTATCACTGATATCGTTCGTAGTTCTCCAGCTGTTACCTAATTTACCACCCCACAATGCTGGATGCAAATCGCCCCTATTCGAGAGAAATAGGTGTATAGGATCATTAACAATACTGTGAAAATGAGAGCAGGGAACCACAAAAAGGGCTTATTAAGGAAGACATTGTCACCATTCACAAAGATTAAAGAAGATAGGCCTTCCAACTTTCATTAGAGCTCTCGTCATAACAGGGTATCTGCAGAGGAAATGGATCCCCGTCAAGAAAAGAAGTTCGAGTGGTATCTGTTACACATGATTTCGCGATATATACCTAACAGTTGGCTTTGTTCCATCGTGGTTGCAGTTATCGTACTTCAAATAATCAATACCCTGAATGGAAATATCGTTATCAACAACCATGTTCGAATTGTTTTACAATCAAGATTGATCACGATACTTATACTCATACTTACCCATGCTGCAAAAGTTGTTGCATCTTGTTCCTCATGACCAAGTGAACCAGGCATTTTCTTGCTACAAGTATAATACCTGCAGAATCATTAAACGTTGAAATTCAATATCATCGATATCTTCTCAAAACGAATGTCATGAGCATGTTCAAGTTACCCTGCATCCGAGTAGATTCCTAGCTTAAGACCTTTACTGTGAACATAGTCAGCTAGAGCTTTCATTCCAGAAGGAAATGTCGAGTTCTTAGCAGCAAAATTTCCCTAGAATTCGAAGATCAAATTAGCAAGAAAGAACGTTCATAAACACGATTTCCAGTTGAGACAAAAGTACCTGATCATCGCGTTGAGGTTCAGCCCAGCAATCATCTAGAAAGTGTCAAACACATGATATTAAGGAAAAAACTTAACAGCATAACAGAGGCAGAATATGGATAGGAAAGGCTTATAAAGTCGTTGGTTGCTACCACGCCCTAGTTGTACTTCTCATCTACATACAGGATATCGAAAACAAAATCTTGAAAGTTGGGTATATCATAAGAGATTCACACACGATGACTAAATCTACATCGATCTTAAGTCAAAGACGTACCTATGTTAACATACTTATATCCGAGCTTATCAAGACCAGTTGAAACCAACGCATCGGCTGTCAATCAAAACAAACGTTCAATAATATACAGATGAATATGAATGTGTGATTGTTAAATAAAACAAATACAGTTACCAGTTTCTCTTATGACTTTCTCATCAATGTTGCAGGCAAAATGATTCCAACTACTCCACCTGAAACACAAATTTTGCTGTTGTTAGTTAAAATCGCCGAAACCTAAACAGATTAACTGATCGTGTAAAAAAATAACATTTTCAATATAATTTCATAAGTGGGATCTGGAGAGGTTAGTGTGTATGTAGACCTTACTCCCTACCTTGTGGGGCAGAGAGGGTGTTACCGATCGGCCTTTAGCTCAAGGATAGCAATTCAAAGTAGTTTAAGAAACAAAAAATACGAAAATAGACAATTAATATGGAAAGCATAATATATCATTCAGAAAAAAAAAAGGACAATAACAACAACAAAATAAAACAAAACATATATTAACAGAAATCAAAGAACTACGAAGAATATTTACTAATACACTGACGAAATGGAGAAAGCATGGTGTTGGTGCTCCAAAAACTCACACGATAAGTGACTCAACCGCTCAAAACTATCTTACTAACCATCCTATTCTTTAGTCTGCGACCTCCACATTCTCCTATCTAAAATTATGTCCTCGATAATCTATACAAATCTATCAGAGCAAAATCCATCATAATAAAGAACAAACACAAGACGGATCTAGGATTTTCTCCAAATGTATGCAAATCACCACCACGCCCTTTACTACACGTTCAACTGAATCTAGCATTTTAGACACGAAACTTGAAATTTTTTTACCAAAATTAATTTTTAAAATCAGATTTAGAGGCTAATCCATCAAATTTAAAATTTAAATACCAGAAACATTACATGCCACGTCATCATACAACATGATTAAAGATTAAAAATAACAATAATTAAGAAAAAAATTCTAAAATAATCAAATTTGGTTTATGATTTTTTTCGTACCCCCATTAGGAGGATGGAGACGGAGTCCTTATAGTGAGGCAAACACGGTCGTTTTACAAAATAAAATCCTCTCTTTCAACTTTTCGCTGCTTCCGTTCCGGCCACCGCATTTCCGCCGTCGTCCGGTGGGAGTAACCGCCGTACACGGCGGATATCAGTAGACATAATGCAAGTATCAGCTTGATCCCTAATCTTAACTCCATTAGCTGAATTTTTGATTCCTAATTTGTTTGGAAAAATATACACTTTGTTTTTTTTGGTTGATTTTTTTGGTGTTCTTAAGTTCTGTTATGGTTTTTATAAGAGTGATTGGGACTACAGACTAACTCATCCATTGAAGGAGACAATGATGATACAATCCACGTTTTTAGAAAATATCTTGTCTTTATGCTTTGAATATTTTTACGATACTGAAAATTAAATACAGGATGTGACATTACTAAATTGGATCTGGTTTGATTTTTATTATTTTTTTGGATTTGATTAGTGTAATCAAGTCGATATTTACTATCATATTACAGATCTCTTATACTATTATAGATCGACAGAGCGGAACGATCAGAAAAAGAAGTTAAGTTAGAAAATCGTATGATAGGTGGTAACGTATTTAATCAGATTTTATCGAGTTTATCTGTCCTAGTTTACTAGCACCCAAATGGACTTGTATGGGTTCGACTTATTAATAGTCGAGCCCAACTATGCTGTCAATGTGGGTTAGTTTGATTTCAAGTTGGTTTGGCTCATTAGACATTTCGCGCCATCGATGGACTAAATTGATAGGTCTCCCCTATTTATTTATTTTTACTTAAAAAAGTATATAAGCTGAATTTTTGATTTTTTATTTAAAAACTACTTTTCAAGCTAATTCAAAAAAGTTCACGTTATTTTGATATTTAAACAAAAAAATTAGACATTCAGAAAATATACGAAAAGTATCATAAATTGTACTTTTTTTATATCAATATGATGAAAAATATATCAATCAAAATTCTTATAACATAATTTTAAAAAGAAAAATTATGACAATAAAAAATAAACACGAGAATATACTTCAAGATTTTTGTCTTAATTTAATTATATCAATAATTAATGCTGTAAAGGGTAACTTTTGGAATATTAGACGATATTTATCATTAGGACAATAACTCTTTTTTTCAATGATAAATAAGGCCAAACAAGTGGGACTTTAAAAAGCCATGTGCATTTAAAAATGACTTTCGATAAACCCTCGATTTAAATAGAGCCTATTAAAAAATCAAGCACGTGAAATAAATACAGTAAACAAGTGGAGAAACAATAATAGCAACAAAGTAATACGATAATCAAAAAGACACTAACACTGAAAAACAAGACAACTAAACTGATTAAAAAATTTAATAGACTCTCGATTCAAATAGAGCCTATTAAAAAATCAAGCACGTGAAATAAATATAGTGAACAAGTGGAGAAACAATAATAGCAAACAACAAGTAATACGATAACCAAAAAGACACTAACACTGAAAAACAAGACCTGATAAAAAAATTTATACGAACACACAATTACATACTGACCTCCTATCATAATCCTCGTATTAACTTGTTATAAGGTAAATAGAGTTTTATAAATATAGGAACAGATAATAGTATAGCAATTATCACTGATATCTAAAATGAAAGAACCATTGGAACAATGTAAATCAGGATATTGCTGCACCAGAGGAATATTTATTTTAAACCCAATGTTTGAAGCAGATATGAAATATAACATGAAATATAGTAATCCTTGGTGATAATACTAGATATCCTAACACAAAGTGACAAAATCAGCATATTTGATAATGCATAATCAAGACCAGAAAAGCATAAATGAAAATCAGTCTGAGCTCAGGTGTGGGGGAGTTCAAGAATTGTATGTTACGTGACATGACGATTACTTCACGATGCAAATCTTGATAACGGATGCAGAACCAATACGATGAAGTGCAACGACAGCATCACCAGGTTTGCATAGCCCTTTCGTTACAGCAGACTTCAGGGAAGCTTCAAGGATTACCTCAGTTGATTCAGAATCAGTGGCCTTTGCGGAACCTTCACCAAGAAGTGGAATCAAGCCCCTATATACCAAACTGTGTCTAGCTGGGGTCTCGTCGCTGATGGACCAATCGAAAGAGTCTGTAGTCAAAACAGGCACGACTACTGACAGAATAGGAACTGCAGGCCTATACTTGGCAACCAGCTTTGCTGTACTCCCACCACGTGTCAGGACAACAATGAGCTTTGCTCTAGCTTTGTTAGCCGTGCGGACAGCTGATGATGCAAGACTCTCCAATGGGCTCATTGGCAATGGGGTACACCTGATCATTTCCTTGAAGATAGCCTCGTTGTCAAGTGAAGACTCTGCCTCAATGCAGATTCGTGACATGATTTTTACCGCCAGCTCAGGATAAGCACCAGCTGCACTCTCCCCACTTAACATAACACAATCAGTGCCATCCAAGACAGCATTAGCCACATCAGTAGCCTCAGCACGGGTGGGTCGTGGAGACTTGATCATTGATTCAAGCATCTGAGTGGCAGTTACCACAGCTTTGCCAGCAAGATTACACTTGTATATCATCATTTTCTGAGCCAAGAAAATCTTCTCAACTGGAATTTCCATTCCGAGATCACCTCGAGCAACCATAAAAGAATCTGTTTCACGAAGGATTTCATCAAAGTTGATGACCCCTTCTTGGTTTTCAACCTTCAAGACAATTTCAGAAGATCAAAACATCAGTGTATAACATAAAACTAGTCAGCACTCAAATGTTTGTACAATGGAGTCGTCCCCTCATTGAACAACAGTTCCCAAAAAATCTATCCCAAATTCTCCAAAAAAAAAAACAGAGAAAGGGAATGATAAATGAAAAAAGACACGTTCAGGAAGAAGTAACAATCTAGAAAACACCAATCCATTGCCAAGTATTATGTTCTTCTCTCCTAAACAATTCATATGCTTCAAAATTCAACCATACTAAACTACACAGACTAAATTACTCTGCATACCTTTGACATTAGTTGAATGCGCTTGGCATGTGGACCAAGAACCTTGCGAACATTGACAAGATCTGAACCCTTACGCACAAACGAAAGCGCTATCATATCAATGTTGTTAGGAACACCCCACTCTAGTATATCTTCTTTATCCTTCTCTGTAAGTGTTGGAAGGTCCACAACCACACCTGGAAGGTTTACATTCTTCCTCTCTCCTAAGGTGGCAGTATTCTCGCAGCGACATCTCACCGTTCCAGACGGTGGATCACATGACAAAACAGTAAGGGTTATGGTACCATCTGCACACAAGATGGTATTGCCGGGCTTCAAGTCCACTACCAATTTCTTATAGCTCATTGAGATCATTTCTTCATTTCCTTTTATGGTATAGTCTGTGGATACAGTGATTTCTTGACCTTCCTTAAGCTGAATCGGTTTTCCATCTGTTAAGAAACCAGTACGAATCTCAGGACCCTGCAATAAAATGTATGTTAGTCCAACATCAAGGAAGCAAAACTGAAGCTGCAGAATAGTTGTACATGCAGAATAAACGGAAGGTCTTAACCACTACTCTTGACTTGTTATGACAGCAGCATTCTAAGATCAAATTCATTAACCAACAAGAATCATAAACAAAACAGCAGTTGCTAGAAACGGAAATAGAGGATAAAAATGTTGCCCCATTCAATGATTCCAAGTCAAGTCTTATAAATTACCAAAACGTCATAGTAAATAAAAGATCAAAGTCTTCACTTAATTATCTGGCAAAATGAGGAGAAAGCTAAGAAAGTTTGTTGGCGGCTTCGGTAGCTCATACCCGAAAAAAATAGCCAAAAAAAAAAAAGAACATCATACTTTGTTAAACAGAGGAAAGTGAACCTTAGCATGTGTTATTCAAGCTGTCAACAATCTGATCCACCTCACATTACACAATTTTAAGTTTGGAGTGTACCAGATACCTCAGCTTACTCACTTTTCTACAAATACTACTATTGAACAAACTTATTATCTTGTGGTTAACAAAGACTAACCCAATCAAAATATTGCACTTCTCCATCACTAAAGGAAGGCCATTGATTACTACCACATAAAACAAGATCATAACACCCTTCTGAACCACGTAGGAAATATGGCCCTTCTTGAGACTAAAGAGTTGGGACTTTCATCCTCCATGTCAGGAATATATAATAACCACAAAAGAGAACTGAGAATATCTCTCTTGACTACATCAACCCCCTTAGCCTGAATCGATTAGAGAAGCTACTCTTCTAGTTTGAGAAACTTAATTCTCCCGGAAGGGGGGGTGCTCAGAGGTAATTAGTAAAATGTAACATCCAATCCTTGACAAGGGAACTATAAAAAAACTATGCCTGAGGTAATCCTTAAGCAAATACCACACTGAAATAACGACCAGCTCAAAATTACAAACCATCAGCACAAGAACTAAGTTGACATAGAAGAAAAATAGTAACAGATAAACTAAAATATGCTTCAAAATCAAACCTTGGTGTCAAGCATGACAGCACACAGGATCTGAGTATTCTGCATTGCAATCTTAAGATTGTTCAATGTCTCCTGATGGTACTCATGGGTCCCATGAGAAAAGTTAAACCTGGCAACATTCATGCCAGCACGGAGAAGCTTCTCCAGCATTGGCACTGTTCTAGAAGATGGCCCTAACGTGCAAACAATCTTGGTCTTTGGAATACGGCCATCATTTGGGAGATCCTTCATGATTCCAGCTATGTCTATGTTGGCCATTTCTTCTATATATCTGCTCAAAGGGACAAAACTCACTCTACTTCAGAAGCCCATATAACCAGCTAATTACAGAAACTCTTTCATGTTTTTATAAGCAGAAACAAACATTTCATCAATTTGTACCAAAAAAGTGCTAGTATGTACAGAAAAAGAAAAAGACCTTGATTCCTTTAGATCTGAGTAACACATTAAAAAAATACTTTGGAAATTAGGACTGCACTCATCACTTTTACATAAGAGGTAGGGTACTGATTTAAGACAAAGATGAACTTCCAAGTATCCTTTCAACAATATGAACAAACATTTATTATTCTGTAGCAGACAATCAACAAGCAGCTCCTGAGTGAAATTAGACAGATAAAAACACCTACATCAACTTCAACTGTACGTACGAGCTATGTTGCTCAAACTCCCCAAAATTGTTGTTGTACTCGTATCGAATCCTCAAAAAGAACGCTACTTTTGGAGGATGCAACATCCCCCCAGCAGCATTTTGTAAGAGTCAGCATAACATAGCATACAAGTGGAATATAGGCAACAAATATATGGATTCCAGGGCAATTCATTCAACTATATGTTCTTTTCACAATGCTATGAATCGAGAAATCAATGTGCTTCCAACTTAATAGCATGGGTAAAAGAGAAATTGGAAGAATCTTCATCAAGACTTTACACATCTCCCTATAACAAAAAAATAAAGCAAAACACTTCCTCTGAAACAAATATAGAACTGAAGTCTTGGACTTTTAAATAAAAGAGACAAAAAATGGGGATTGAAAAAACAATGAAACTTCATCAACGATGCGACGAGGATGAAATCAAACACAAAGAACTTGTGGCATTTCTCAATCTAGGACTTCAGATCAAGTTAAAGAACACTAAATCAAATACCCAAATGACCAAAAAAAAAACTTACAACAGACCAAGGATTCGCACAAGTCCTAAAAGCATAACAAAGCTCATCAAAAGAAAAAAACTTGTTTCATTTCTCAATCTGGAATTTCAGATAAACTAAGAACAATAAATCAAATACCCAAATGACCAAAATCAAGAAAAACACCAAAAATTTCTAAACTTTACAATAAACCAAGGTGTTATACAAGTCTTAGAAGCATGACACAGCCAGTCACCAGAGAAGCTACAGATCAACTAAAAGATTACAAAATCAACCCAAATGACCAAAAACAAGGAAAAATCACCAAAAAAAAGCAACTTTACAACAAACCAATGATTTGCATAAGTCATCGAAGCATACATAGCAATAAAAAAAAGGGTTCTCACCAGTAACCAAAAAAGCTACAGATCAACAAAAAGAACACTAAATCAAACACCCAAATGACCAAAAACAAGAAAAAAATCACCAAAACGAAAACTTCACAACAAACCAAAAATTTGCACAAGTCTTAGAAACATAACCTAGCAAAAAAAAAAAAGGTTCTCACCAGTCACCAGAGAAGCTACAGATCAACAAAAAGAACACTAAATCACACACCCAAATGACCAAAATCACTTAAAAAAGAAAACTTTACAACAAAACAAAGATTTACACAAGTCATAGAAGCATAACATAGCCAAAAAAAAAAAGAGTTCTCACCAGTCACCAGGAGAAGCTACAGATCAACAAAAACAACACTAAATCACATACCCAAATGACCAAAAAGATAACTTTACAACAAACTAACATATTAAAAAAAAAATGGGGGAAAAGGGTCCTCACCAGTCAATACAAAAGCCACAGATCAAACTACAACACCCCTTCAAGATTTTACTTCTACTGTTTGTTGTGCTTTTGCCAGATTCAACTACAAGGTCTTAAACTACACACAAAACACAACTACTTGCTTTTCTTTTTATAGGGATAAGTAGCAAAAGTGCTAAACAGAGAGAGGCGACATGTATAATAAGAAAAAAGATGCTTGTTAAACGGTGGGCTGAATACAAGTGACCGATGTTGACTGTAGCCTATACAAAATGCCCTTTCAATTACTACGGCTTCGCGTTCGACCGTATTTTTCTTTTTAGTCTGTTATTAAAATAAAAAATTATTTATTTTAATCAAAAATAATTTATAATAGTGTAAATATCTAAAAGTTATTTAAAATCAATACGAAATTGTAAAATTACGCTTTTTTTAAATATCATTCAAATTAAAAAGTGGTCTTTCTTATCCTCCAAGAAATATAAATATATATTTTCCTTTTTAATCTGTTATTTAAAAAATATTATTTATTATAATTAAAAATAATTTATAATGGTGTAAATATCTAAAACAATTATTTTAAAATCATAAATTTTAAAAGATTTTCTTTTTTAAATATCATTTCAAATTAAAAAGTGCCTTTCTTATTCTCCAAGAAATATAAATACATATTTTCCTTTTTAGTCTGTAATTAAAAAAAATATTATTTATTATAATTAAAAATAATTTATAATAACATAAATATTTAAAAATTATTTTAAAATCACAACTTTTCTCTTTTTTAAATGTCATTTCAAATTAAAAAGTACCTTTCTTATTCTCCAAGAAATATAAATGTGAGTTATTGTTTGTTATTTTATGTTCTAATCACTAAAGTATGAAATATATTTACTCTTTTATCCTTTATTATATAAGTATAGCATATTGATAATTTGATTAGGTCACCAAAAAAAAAGTCAAATCGAGTTCGAATTAAATAAATATAGAAAAAATTAATAATAATTTACTTTGTTAATATATTCTTAATACTTAGATACATTATTTTACATTTAGGATTTTAAATATTTATAAATTATTTAGTATTCAGATTAGAAATTACAATTATACTATTATAAATTTCATATCGAAAATCAACATCTATTTTGTAAATATTTTATTTTTAAATTTTATTTGATTGTAATTTTTGATCTTATAAATTTAGCATATTAAATATTGATACGTTATATTAATTTACAAACCGTCTTTAACATCTATACGACCATCATATATATAAATAAAAATATATTTGATTTCTATTTAAATTAATTATAACTGTTTAATTTTAAAAAAAGTAATGGAATATAAGATACTTTTGTACTATTGATACTGACATGTGTTCCACGTGGTCTAATGGGCTTTGTTGGGCCCATATGGACACTATACGTGGCCTCCTAATTTGGCTTTTATAAGCCCATTAACAAACAATTGAATTAATTAATGTATAGTTAACATGTAATGAATAAGAGCAGTTGCGGAGTCAAAATTTTTAATTAGAAAGTTTAAAATTCATTGAAATAGATATATCGAGTAATTGAATAAGGTTTGATATTTACTATATATACATAAAATATTATTTTAATCATATATAAATAATATAATTTTTCGTTAAAAAGAATTTGGATGAACCTCTTTGTACCAAGGTAGCTTCGCCCCTAAATAAGAAGATACTAAAAATTTCATATTCAGAGAATTTATTGTGTTGTAACTATTAGGAAAAGAAAATCGAAATATATTTTGAACTTGATCGAAATTGTTATAACGATATCAAATTTGGAAATGACCTTTTACTCTCATGCAATATTTAAGAAGCAGTATATTTTAAAAGTATATATATGTCCAAGTGGACATAAAAAAATTGCATAATTATAAATAGTACTGTGTTTATATAAACATATATCTTTTACACTGCTAAATTATGAAGGAGGTAAAGATCGATTTGAAAGTTCGATACTATTACAGCAATTACTATCGAAATACGGATATATTTGAGACTTTTTTCCTAATATATTATTTACTTATTTTACTCAATTATAGTGCTTTCTAGTCCTGATGGACTCCTCCATCCCCCAAAAGACAGAATTCTTTATTTATTTATTTATTTATTATATATTCCAACCACATTTTGTTTTGTAGAATACAATTTTATTTTATTTTTTTATTACTTCTAATTAAATGTTGAATTTATTGCTTCCTTTTTCTTTTTTTTGCAAGATAGGATTTGTTACTTGAAAATATTAGGTTCATAAATAGGATGACAAATTGCATAAATTTCTAGAATTTAAATTGTGAAACACAATTTCACTATGATAGCATGATAAAGCATTAAATTTATCAAGAAAAGTTGATAATATAATTTAATGATAGCATAAAAATGCCACTTAAGTTTAGGGGCTAAAGTATCAAATCAATAAATTTAGATGATAAACTATTATCATATCAATTTTATATAGTTTAAATATTAATGTATGAAAGAAATTTAGGTTGATTATAAAATAATGTAAGTTTTTAAAAATTGCAATAAGAAACTTTGATAAATTTTTTACAAAATAATAATTGATTCGTTATTTACAAATTATTTGACGATTTCTTTTATTTAGAAGTTAGAAAAAAATCGATTTAGATTTATCATCTATTTATTATTAAGGTTAATTATGTTCTATCCTTATCACAAGTTTGTCATTTGTAATAGTATAATGTGCTTGAACTCTATTAGACTATCAAATAAAGAATAAATTTATATCATTTCGTATGATATAAATCTATCTCTTTATAAATATTTACGATCAGATTTTTGTTTATATAAAAATGGAAATAAAGTAGACTGTATCTACAAATTGACCCCTCAACTTTTCACAAAACGACAAACAAGTCGTGTTCGTAGAATATTTTATTTTTTAACGTATATATATTATTATTGTTTTTGTTTGTAATATAACATTTGCCCTTTGAAAAAGTTTGAAGTTTATATTTAGATGACAAAGTCCTACCCTACCATGTTGTGATGAAATATCAAACACACAACTATACATATTAAAGGATATTTTGTTGAAACGTCGAAAGAAAAAATATATTTTTTTTAAGAGAGAAATTTCATCGCGTGGATCATTCATCTAATGAAGTTTCTAATATCGAAAGAGAATTTAGATGATAAAATACAATCTTTTAGGAGATGTGGATAGTGAGAGTACCAAAACCTAAAACTTCAACCCTACTATGTTTAGATGGTAATAGTATTAACCTACTTCAAATGTGCACGAGCTAACATTTAAACTCGTATAAAGTTTAAAAAATGGTTACACACATCCTACTTTACATAATACAGGTTAGATGTTGATGCTACTAAAGCATATAACATCCAACAAATGTGTTTACCTAAGTTGCTCAGACTCTCCACAAATGTTGTCATATCCGTGTCAGATCCTTAAAAAAAATACTTTTTTCAAAGGATCTGGCACGTACCTATAAATATTTATGAAGAGTTCGGGCAACATTGGTGTTCAGAGTTGGCTGGCAAAATGCTTACACGAAACCATTTCTACTCCAAACACATCTCCACAAAATTTGAGTGTCACATAAACACAACATCAATACATGAGAGTTAATCAGATGAGCATGCAAACACAGATAACTGAGAGATATTCAGACATAAAACATGTTCAGTTTCCAGATTAGGGGGGTTAATGATAATTTCAGTAATTCGTTATCTTAATTACATAGCATTTGTCCCGGGATTTACGTTGATGCTGCAAAATGGGAGTACTTCCCCCATATCAAAACCCAAAATCTGCTGATGTTTTCGTTGCTGGTTTGTTGGATCAGATGCGTTTTGGAGGAGCATACGGGATATGTTCATCCTCACAAAGATTCTGGGGAAAAAATAGAAGTAAATAAATACGCAAATAAATGGACAACTTAAATTAGGACGTGTAAACTAGCATATTAAACGTTGCAGAATGAGCAATCTGCGACCTTAAATAAAAATCTCATCTACAAAGCTAACTTGAATTTAGTTTGGCAAATACTCATAACCCAAATAGTTAGGGAGTTGTGCTACTGCTCCCAAAGTGACAATAATATCATTAGCCTAACTCTAAGTTGCTTTGACAACGACAGAGATCCTAGGCCCTATCTCACCAACAGTAAATATAACTTCCGCAATAACTCATCGGAATGGGAAGAGATAACAGAACTCGGTTAGTTTTACAAGTCTAAGTAAAGCCAACACATAGATAGTTGACCTCACCAACCTAAAGGAATTTCAAATACTAACAACCTAGGATGCCAAATATTTGACTGGACAAGGAATAGTTAATACTTTATACTAATAAATATAATACAGGAATGACAAGACAATTAAAAGTAAAAGAAGGCTAACTCGTCCAAAACTTGAAATGTTAGCACATCTGACGAAAGACAAGGACTTTTGTAGTAGCAGCCATCTTGAATCACTAACCTGCAAATCTTCTGGAAGTGCCTCAGATACAGCAAGTGTGTAACAACCAGGGACATACCGTGCTGCAAATATTTAGTAAAAATAATTAAAGTTAACAATATGCCCCATTATACAACACTAAATAAACAATAAAATGGATAAAGATGAAAGGATACTCTACACACAGACACAAAACATTAGCTCACAGTCACTAGCATAAAGAGCAAAGCACACAATTATCATAGTGTTAGTTCTCATATTCCTAATTGCTTCCCCTTCGTGAAGACTTTCATTGAATGGCCTAGAAAAAAATACAAGCATCACCGCTTAGCTTTTTTTACTATTGCACTTTCACCTACTTATTCAATTTGCAATCAAATGCTTGAATTTTTTTGTCAAAAGCTTAATTCATAAGAAGACTTGTTTTATTACTTCATAGAATTAGTTTGTACCGAAATCAGCAACTCAGGGAGGCCAGTTATAAATCTAGGTGGTGGTCCAGAAAACCAGAACCTTCTCACCTTTTTTTGCATGTTCTAATTACTCAAAAGGAACATTTTTAAGATATCAAACAAGGATACCTAATAAGTTCTAAGTCTCAAATCTCCAAATTGTCACACCTCGTTTGTTCATATATACAGTGTGCTAGCATGCTTCGTTGTTTGGAGCCTTGGGCATATGAAACTACTGCCAGGTACAGGCTAACACCTAATTCCTTCATCTATTCAGGATTTCTGACTTTCGAAATCATCTCTTTGAAAATAGAATGCAACTCACTGCATCTCAAGCTAATAGAAGTGAAACAGCTTGGTAAAAATGGAGTTGTCTGACATTGACTACCTTAAGAGGAGCTTCTTCGCTTCATAAAATCTATTAGAGTATGTATAGAGAGAAGTCAGAAAACCAGACCCTTTCCTTTTATTTCAGATAATCAGATCTTTCCTAGTACTCTCTCTTATTTTTGGGTACTTCATTTAGAGAGCTCCTTAAGATCTGGCAGGCGCTCACCTCATTCACTAAATTTCCTAGCCATTCTCCCAGAAGATACGATGTGAACTTATGCATAATATCATCAATCTTTGCATTTTGGAAGACTTAAGCATAAACTTGCATCCAAGATCATTCTTGTCTAACCAAGATCACTGCTCTTTATTGCCTAGTCTATTGGAATTCTGCCATGCATAATTTCCAAATGTTACAACGTCTAACCAAAGTTTACAATAGTGATGTGCTATGGGGCTAGTCAGGATTAGACAACTGTTCATCTTACTCAGGAACGTATGTCTCTTAACGATGAACTCTAAATCATTGGAAAGAGAAAGACATGTGTATAAGATATACCGGCGTAGTAAACTAATAAGATATAAATATACTAAGTTTCTAGTAACCAATGTGTTTATCAATTATGAAGAGAAGAAAAAAAGTTATGAACAAGAAGTCCTCTGAATAATCACTTCACTGATTAAAAAAAGCCTACAAGAAGACCAAAATCAATAAATTGAGATGTATCTACTGAAGTAGCTTAAAAACAGACCAACACACCAACCCTTGGGTGGCCCATGGGATTGAGACCTTGGGACTTGCATGTTTGAGATCTCAGTTCGAAACCCCTTGAATCAAAAGCAATGGTTTGCCGTCTAGGTCGACGCTCGTCACGACCTACGTTCTTGCCTATGTGCAAGATCCTCTCCTGTTTGGTTAGCGATCTATTTCATAGGAGCTGTGTTTTTACCCCCGTGGGCACCAATGGTAGCCCCCCCTGCTGGTTTTCCCTTGTCATAAAAAAAAAAAAAAAAAAAAAAGAGACCAACAAACCCAATTAGAGTCACGAACCCATTACACTGTCCCTTCCAAAAAACTTCCAATCATTTTGCAAAAGGCCAGTGTCAGAGATTCTGCCCTTTAACCTTGGAGCAACATGCTGCTAAGTATGAACAGCACATGCAGAAAGTGGCAAAGGGAAAATCCCTTGGATATTTCCACGTAGACACAATATACAACCATCTAACATGGGCCTCTTTAATAAATACCAAAGATTAGCAGTAGAGCTGATTTCTAAATAGAGTTTGAAGTTTCAAACTCAAAATATATACCACACGAGTAACCAAATTTAGTCAAAATTATAATAATGTAAGAGAGGCCAATTAAAAAAATCACATATATGTAAGAGAGGTTTCACATACCAATTCGAAGCCATCGAGCTGCCCAACTCCTCGTTGGATCCATAACAGAGATTACACTGTGACACAGTAGCTCCCAAATTACTAACAATAAAAACTTATTGACCTAAAAACAAAACAAAGGAGAAAAAAAAGAGATAAATTACATAATAATAAACTAGACATAACGTACCCAGTAAAATTTGGAGTAGTGCAGTCCACTACACGCTCATGATCTTCATCCATCTTGAAGAAGGGACAGTTCTCGCATCCTGATTCCCTAAACTGCATTACCAGTAAATCACCCATTAAAAACATAAACCCCACTACAAGTACATCCAATAAAAACCTATTTGGAAATCTTAGTAACACAGTTAGTCAACTAACTGAACTTTCACCTGTTGGTGAGGGTTCAATCCCCCCTACCCCTACCCCTCTCCCTGTATAATCCCCTCTCACATTTCCCCTTCCCCTACCCCATTTGAAGAAATAAATAAACCTATTTTACTCCCTTTTTTTCTTTTTGATGACTTCGGTGTCCAAGCCAGCTTTCACGGGTACCTCTGATTCCATGGGATACCTTCCACCTTCCACTAGTTACACAAGTTAACTCTATCCAACAAAGCTAGGACATATTTTACTCTCTTTTTTCCTTAAAAATGTTAAAAAGTCCACCTTTTTTAGGGAAAAGCACATTCTATTCCAAACCCAAATACAAAATAATCAATCTACAATTAACCCTAATTCATTAGTCCTTAAATGTGAGTTCATACAAATGATACATTATGCAGCCTACCCAACATTGAGACACAGTTAAAGGCCATCCAATTATATTGAATCCACCGCAATACACAGGGTTCGGGGAAAGACAAGACCACAAGAAACTATTGCACACTGCATTTCTACAAATACTGATTCCAGGGCTATAACCCGTAACCTTAACAATAAAGTTCGAAACAGCAGGAACAAATTAATGGGTATTGAAGAAATCTCAAAAGGGTGTATTAAAAAGGGGGATTTCAAACCTGGTCATAAGTTTTAACAAGACGGCAACGGAGACAAGCTCTCAGTTCATGCCCAAAACTGGTCGGAATTTGTGCAGGTTGGCTTCCCATTCTTGATTCTTCCACTACTCTTTCCCTACCACTCACCCAATTTGCTCCGATCGCTGTTCCGTTCCAAAAGATTTGGGGAAGTTCGATATTCTCTTCTAGAGTTTACTGGATTTTCTTCTTCACTCGCTGTTTTGGGGGAAAAAGGCATAAACCCCAGAAAGAAGAATTTATTTTATACTCCTTCTAAGAAAATAAAATAAGTATGTATTTTTAATAAATTGAATAAATAAAAGATAAAAAAAAATGAATTTTTTTTATTATTTTTTTTATTAATCATCTTGAAAGATTTATATGTTAAAATAAAAAATGAAATTATTTCAACATATAGTTTTTTTTTTGAATTAATACATAGATCGAGTGAAAATAGGATGAGATTTTATCTATATGTGCTCTTGATTACGAAGTAGCTTTTGTTAAGGAGTATTTTATTCTTGAGCGAAAAATTAAAAAGAATATATCTACAATGATTCATCCGACATATTTGTTACTTCTATATATACTTCTATATATATATATTGATCAATTTTATAAGATATGTGTTATGTCGCACTAGTCAAACTGAACCAGCCTTCACTGACCGAATCAAGGTTGGGCTAGGTTCGTCATGAAATAGACAAGTATCGTCTTGGTTGATTAGTAATGATCTAAAATCGATCTAACTTTGATAGTTTTATATACCTTTTAATTTTAAATAGCAATCTGATCGTGTATGAATCAAATTATATTCGAAGATCAAATTAAATATCATTTTTGATTGGATGGATGCGACGCTTATATTTTTAATACTTGTAACTTAGAATGTCTAAATGAAATTTATCGAAAATTATGTATTAGGTATTAGTTACTATCTTTTATAAAGTTTGATTATTAGTCAAATATCATATTATAAAAATAAATTTAGAAAAAATTTAACTTTTCTATATAGGAATCTTAGAATATAGAAATATACCTAAAAATCCTTTTTTTTTCTATTTGTTCTCTTTGTTCTTCTCCTTCTCTGAACTTTCACATCAATGGCTATAACCTTTCAATCTCCAATGAAACTCAACTTCATCACTGGTAATGGCTTCTCAAATCCTCCTTCTCTATATCCCATCAATACCCATTTCTCATTTGGATTCAATCTCTCATCTGTCTCCTCCAAAACCCAAACCCATATCACCATACCCGAACCCGAACCCGTTTTCACCTCCGTCAAGTCGTTTGCTCCGGCCACTGTTGCCAATCTAGGTCCGGGTTTTGATTTCCTCGGATGCGCCGTTGATGGAGTCGGAGATTTTGTCACTCTTCGGGTTGACCCAAATGTTAAAGCTGGGGAAGTTTCGATTTCTGATATCTCCGGTGCTGGAAATAAGCTTAGTAAAGACCCTTTATCGAATTGTGCAGGAATAGCTGCTATTTCTGTTATGAAGATGTTGAATATACAGTCTGTTGGTTTATCGATTTCGCTTGAAAAAGGGTTGCCGTTGGGTAGTGGACTTGGGTCTAGTGCTGCTAGTGCTGCGGCGGCGGCGGTGGCTGTGAATGAGATTTTTGGACGGAAGTTGAGTGTTGATGATCTTGTGCTTGCTGGGTTGGAATCGGAAACGAAGGTTTCGGGTTATCATGCTGATAATATAGCACCTTCGATTATGGGTGGTTTTGTGTTGATAAGAAGTTATGATCCGTTGGAATTGATTCCATTGAAGTTTCCATTTGAAAAAGATTTGTTTTTTGTGCTTGTGAATCCCGAATTCGAAGCTCCAACGAAGAAGATGAGGGCGGTATTGCCATCGGAGGTGACAATGTCGCATCACATATGGAATTGTAGTCAGGCTGGGGCGTTGGTGGCTGCAATATTGCAGGGGGATTCGAGGGGTTTAGGGAAGGCGTTGTCGTCTGATAAGATTGTGGAGCCGAGGAGAGGGCCGTTGATTCCTGGGATGGAGGGAGTGAAGAAGGCGGCGTTGAAGGCTGGGGCGTTTGGTTGCACAATAAGCGGAGCTGGACCTACTTTGGTCGCGGTGACGGATGATGAAGAGAGAGGGAGGGAGATTGGGGAGAGAATGGTGGAGGCGTTTATGAAGGAAGGGAACTTGAAGGCTTTGGCTATGGTGAAGAAGCTTGATCGAGTTGGTGCCCGCCTTGTTAGTAGCAATTCATGATGATCGATGGATCAATCAATCAATCAACTATGCCTCAATTCCAAACGAGTTTGGTATTAGTTGTATGAATCCTATATATATCTTTTCACTATGTGAATTCATCATACTATGTGAAAAATGATATGTAGGAATTTGTGTGCAATGAATTGTTAGAGCTTCTTTCACTTCGTATTTTTCAAACATGTTTTGAAATGTTTCTTTGAGCTGTCTATCGGAAATTGCCTCTCTGTCACACAAGATAAGGGGTGTATGGTCTGCGTACACTCTACCCTTCCCATATCTTACTTGTGGGATCATACTTGATGTGTCGTCGTTGTATTGATCATTGAGAAGTCAGTTGATTACCGAGCAAATAAAATAGTTAAAAGTTGCCATTTTGAAATGGCTTACTTTTCAATTGATTAGCATTCTTGATTTGCCTTTCTTGAGGACATTTTGTTCAATACTTATGTTGCAATATATCGAATGTCACTTGCAGTTTCGAAATCTTCATGGAAATACCTATGCTTCCTTCAGATTTGGACTTCTAAAGTTCATTATGATCTTGCAATGTTGTTCATGTCGTGAGGAGTGATCTTTCCATGGCTTATTACTTATGCTAGTTTTAGTTTCTTGATCCTTCAACTTGCAGGTTATAGCTGCCAGAATACGAGCCGTCTGCTACCATACCAAGGTAATTTCACTAGATCAATGTAATCGATCCACCACTATGAATAACGAAGTGCTGCTTCAGTGCATTGCTGATTTGTGGTTTTTCCTGATTGCTACCTGCAGAACTCTAACTTGTTGTTTCTTTCTTCCTTTTCGATTGTCCTGCCAAAGAAGACCTCCAAAGCCACCGTCCCAACGTAATTTTTTTCTCTATATTCCATCATCACTGGTTCTCAATATACAAAATTTAACACAGAAAATCTTGATTTCCTTTTCTTTACCATTTACTGCAATATTTACACTGTTTTTTTATTTGATCCTCATGTAACAAAAACTACTTTTTTTTTGTTTATAACTTTGCTCTGGTCCTGTAATCCCATTTTGATTTGAAGAATAAGGGACAAAAAGCAGCTTGGTGCAGAAAGCATTCTGTGTTGGTAGGATATAGAGAAGGAAGGGCTGCACTCGGAGGGGTGTAACGTAGACAGTCTACTCTAATACAAGCATAATATTTACCTCCACGACTCAAACCAGTGACCTATAGGTCACATGAGACGACTTTGTTGTTGCTCTTAGGCTCCCTTTTATTTGAAGAATAAGGAACGACCCGACCCTCTCATCTATTCTGAGAAAGAGAAGCTAGATGGAAGGAGAGGGAATAGGCGATTCTGATTCCCCGTTCTTACGTGGACGTGGTACTTTCAGATACTGTATTTGAGGTCGTTGTTTGAATTCCTTATGATAAGTATTAACACTCATCTCTCACTCGCCTTTCTTCTCTCTCGCTCCCTTATCTTCTTCTCTCTGTGTATTTCACACTGTATCATTATTTCACTATTTCAATTTTAAGTATCGTATATGATATGTAGCCAAACTATCTAGATCTAATATTGTAATCATATAATAATGTATATTATATGGAATAATTTTATGTATCTTTCTTATAGAAAGATAAACTATAACATAAAAAAATTGTTTTCGAAAAAAACTTGACTATTATAATGAGGTGCATGGACTCTTTATTTATGTTGCCGAACTCGGGTTGACACAACAATGGTGGAATTCGATCAATCTATCTACGTCTAATAACATTAGCCAAAATCCATGAAAAAAAATTGAGACTTTAATTTATTAAAATAGATTTAAGAGACATGATAAATGACATATTCGCTCTTTATAAATATTTTCTTATATTTTTTGACAATTAATTTAGGTAGTTTAACGCTAATTTTAGATAAATAAAAGATTAAAATTTATAACATCTTTATAAGTTTTTCATATAATATTTCTCAGAATTTATAATATCATTACAATTTTATTTTATAATTTTGATTCTTTTAAGTCAAATTCCAACGTCCGTATCTACGTCCTCAAATTTTAAATTTTGATTTTATCGAATTTAACTATTTATAATAAATCGAATATCCATACTCGAGTCCGTATAAAACAACTTTGAAGAAAACTTAGGGTACTAAAGTGTCAATTGAATTTTTTCTCAAGTCTTTCTATATTTTGAGGCGTCAACAAAGACGAAGCAATTTCTTGAGAAAAAAAAAAATGGGACAAGTGCAGAGCGAAGCCATTGATAATCAATCGAAATCTACATCTGTTGATGATTCTCAGCCGCGTTCGTTTCTCCTCGCTCTCGATCTTTATGCTGGTAACTTCTTCAGTTCAAACCCGTTACTTGTTTTTTTTTTTTTTTTTTTTTTTTGATTTTGGATGAATTTTTGCCCCCTTTTGTTCAAGAATCAGGAACCCCATATTTGTATGTTTAGTAATTTCACTATAAGTAGTTACAAGTTTTCAACTTTTTTCATTCTACTGGGATTTGGAGAAGATTTGAGGAGGCTGTTGTGGGTGGGGGTGGTGGGGGAGGGGGGGGGAGGGAGACTAATGTATATGTGAAGGTGGTAAATGCCTAAATGGATGCATCTGTTCCTTTCAGTTTGAAATGCAGTTTTACGGCTACCCGTTGTTAAGTATTCCGTTTTGGTTGAGTGATGAGTTACTCGTCGTTGTTTTGACTTTTGAGCAAATCATCTTATGGGCTAACTTTTGAAGTTGAGTTATTCCGTATTGGTTGAGGGATGATTTGTTTATCATGGTTTTAGCTTTAGAGAAATCATCTTATGAGCTAACTTTTGAAGTTGAGTTAAGCCCCAAGTTTTTTTTATTAACATGGTATCAGTGTTAGACGTATTCCTATTCTTGTATTTCGAAATGTTGGGCTTCCATGGTATGTTATCCAAGCTCCGATTGTCAGTCTTGGGGAGGAGGAAGGAGTTAAGTGTCCCATATTGGTCAAGTAATGAGTTTGTTTATCTCCTTACATTATCTTAGCAATATACTCAGCATTGTGAGCTAATTTTTGGAGTTGAGTTTGTCCCAATTCCCAAAGTTCATTTTTTGAAAATCACCATTAAGGAATCCTTGGTTTTGTTTTGCTTATATAATGTATGTTATAACCAACCTCAACTATTTTGGGATTGAGGTAAGTTATTGATCGTAGATGTTTTACGATTTGCTGTTCGGGGAAATGATTTAACGTTTCAATTTACTTCCCATGTGATTAGTTATCAGCCTATCACTGCTCTTTTACATGTATTGTTTTCTCACTGCACTATTTTTGTTGATAGATGAAAGATAGTATCTTCTTCTACTATTAAACCCGCACCTAAGAGGCGTGGGGGTGGGGGGGTTGGAGAGGAAGAGGGTTCAGACGCTAGTGAGGAAACAGGGTCTGCTACGTCTTTTTTTTTTTCTCGCACCCAAATTCCTCAGGACAATTTCTTAGATCCGTTCATATAGCATCAATGTGCATATTTGACCTATACTGAGAGTATCCTAAGTAGCCAATAGCCATTGACAACCAATTCCAAAGTGCTTCATCAAAGCCACTGAAAGCCACCTCTGATGAAGTTTCTGGCCGTCCTCTCTCGAGTCTTTCTGTTTCTTG
The DNA here is from genome assembly GCA_027704765.1 of Solanum habrochaites. NCBI lineage: Eukaryota > Viridiplantae > Streptophyta > Magnoliopsida > Solanales > Solanaceae > Solanum > Solanum habrochaites. The sequence goes on from JAKWJA010002492.1 coordinate 2,422,587, forward strand.
ATTTTGCAAAAAAACATTTTTTCTCCTTCAAGAATCCAAATCAAGGACTTCTATGGCTTAATAAACTGTACTATAAGTCCCTGTTAATGAGAGATGGTTGGCATCTCCCCTGACAGGGACGGTAACAACCTTCGAGCTTTACCTGTTATCCGAACTGTACTATAAGTCCTTCATTTTTCCTTAATGGGATCGGGAAAGAGTTGAGGCTGTTGGTGGACATGTGCAAATGTATAGTGAAGATGGATGCTTATAGTGCTTTCCGCTCGAGCTACATATGTATATAACACTTAGAAATAACAATAGTTTAAACTTTAAACTCAATGCCAAACAAGTCAAGTTACTGATGAATCCCCTCTATCTATTAACACCCATTCTGTCAAATGTCCATTTCACTCCAATACTTGATAATTTGTGATTAGGAATCTAAAACTTGAGATTCTCTAAATCTTTCACCTATCTCTACGCTATATCTATCATTAAATTGATTTCTGTTGTGAAGGTACTAAATACTAATAACTACTAACCTTAATGCCAATTATTTGGTATTGATACTTTGTCTCTATTATCTATTCTTTGAACTACATTTGTATATTTTAAATTTAAAATACATATGGTTAGATTAAGTTTGTACCCAAAGAAGCAGTAAGTAGAGTGGTATTCCGCACCCATGGACTTAAATGTAGATTCACCTATGGTGGTTCGGAGAGAGAGGAAGTGAAGGGGCTGGTTTGTTGCATATGTGCTGGTTTCAATTTTTTGATTGTGTGATGATTTTGGTGTGGGGGGTTATTTAAAGGGGAAGATAATCTTGAAATGCAGTTTTCCCGTTATCCATTAAGGAATTTTGAGTTCCATTTTTGGTTATGTAATGTATGTTTTCCAAGTATTATCATTGCCAAGATCAACTAGTTTGGGTTTGAGATGAAACTGAGTGACTGCAATTTACTCGTTTGCTGTGTATTAGATCTCTAGCGTAAATATACTAGATAGCTATTCACAAAGACTTATGCGGCATTGACTACTGCGTAATGATGTTTGAATCACATTTTTATGTTTTAAAAGATTCCTAAAACTTACTACAAATTTTCTTCCTTTCGTCTTGTAGAAGCTGCAGCATATGGTGAAGACGGTGAGAATGAGGTTGGTTCAGTTTTTTCGGATCATAAACTTGGTCAATAAAAGTTGAAATTTTGTTACTTATCTGAGCTCAAGAAACTGAAACTCTACTTTTAGTCCATTGACGAGAAAGCTCGGAAAGCTCTAGAATGCCCTTGCATTGCTCATTTGCGCGCTGGCCCTTGCGGCAACCAGTTCTCAGACGCTTTCCTCTGTTTCCTCAAGAGCACAGCTGAAGAAAAGGTAACTGTGTTTGAGTGCTCCTTCCTTTTTCTATTGTTTTTATCATTTGTCTATACTGTATCGCGTTCATCTCCAGTAGAGAGAGATGTTATGTATCTTGTTTCATCTGATTTTATTTCTCCGAGCCGATACTCTTGTATGAACTTCAGCTTACTAAGTGCCCTCATAAGTTGTAACCTGGTAAATATTGGTTAGGTTATTCAGCTAGATTTGTACATATTTAGGTGGTCGATATCACGATAAAACGATTAAGATTATCCCTTTTTTGGAAAGGTAGATCAAATTTAAGATAATGTGTTTCTAGAGGGTGCTTTTCTTTTTCCTGTTGAGAGAATTTCAAGTTTCCTTTCTCCATATTGTAGAACAAGTTACTTGTATGAATGCCACTAGACAAGACCAGACTTTGGTGATCATTCTTGGACTTGGAATTTGGAGTTCATAGTTACATCAACAACAACATTCGCAGTATAATCCCAACAAGTGAGATGAGATCTGAGGAGTGAGGAGGGTAGAGTGTACGCAAACCTTACCCCTACCTTATAGGGTAGAGAGGCTATTTCCGATAGACCCTCCAAAGTTGATGTCCAAAAATTTGGTTCCTTATGGTAAATTGACTTTGATGTAATATAACAAACGAGATCAGACAGCTTTGTTATCTACACAACATTGAAAAGAAAAGATTGTCTTTTGAACAGAAAATGATGAAAATTGAGTTCCCATTTTTAGTTTTCATCCTTCTAACTAACAAAAGCTTGTATTTCCCACTGTAGGGCTCTGACTGCGTTAGTCCCTTTGTCGCTCTTCAAAGCTGCATCAAGGCAAATCCTAATGCATTTTCAAAGGACGTCCTGGACGAGGAAGATGATGTCAGGAAACAAGATGAAGTCAAGACGGAAGAAACACAAAAACAAGAATATAGAATCATCCCTCCTATTTGGTCTGTAGAATCAAAGAATACTAAGCGTACTAAGCTCTAGAAGACTGATCGTTAACCTTCGTTCCTGGCCTGGTTATACAATACCAATTACTACTACAGTAACTAGCAGAGTACTGCCAGAAAAATCTTTTCCCTTTTGATCTGCATGATCAAAACTTTTTAAGTTCATTAGCATGGAACTATAGACACTAGACCAAAGCTTCTAGGAAAAGCTTACACTGATTCAAATTTTCATGTTATTACCTACTTTTCAGTGTTTTGGATTGTTATTTCATGGAAATTTCACTCTAAGTCTCTTTATAGTAATGATAGATAGTGGTTGTAGCATAAATAGTTGTGAGAGATAATAATCTGATACATTATTAGTTTAGAAGTAAGTAGGATCGAAATTGGGTATCAACACATAAAACCAGACAGAACCGAGTGGCGTATAAACACCTCCACCATGCCCTGGCCATGAAACTTAACTACAAATAATTTACTTACTACTCTTAAATCACACAAAGAGAATTTGCTTACTATTGCTAATCTAAAGCCATAATAATGTGTTAGAACTTTTATTAGTTGAAAAAATTGGAGTGCCATGCAGCTTGCATGTGTGTAAAGAGAGCCACAAAAATGAAATGATTCACCTTCTTTAGACCAACTTCAAGAAGGCTTAACTTTCCCCTATATATACACATCAAAGTATGAACATGGTGTAACCAAGAAGTTGTAAAACATGGAAATAATGGAGGATAAGAATGTAGTAGTAGAAGAAAACAGCAATTACAAGGGTAAAGTATGTGTGACAGGTGCATCTGGTTTTGTAGCTTCATGGCTCATCAAACGCCTTCTTTTGTCTGGTTACAATGTCATTGGCACAGTTAGAGATCCAGGTACATAAAACTACTTATACTCTTATTAGTACATTCAATGTCGAAGCCAGAAATTATAACAAAGAACTTAAAAAGACGCAAAAATTCCACACCCAAGATTCAAACCTGTAACTTAAAGCAATTCTTGAAACGCCTAGTAAAGCTTCTCTTACGTCAAGGGGGTTCAACAATCTAAATATATATACAAACACAATAGTTCTTTTACCTTATTTGCACAGTGTAATTTTCCGAAGAGGGGAATTTAAGCGAGATCAAGAAGATTCAATGGAATATCTTCAATTTTATATTGAATTGGTAGGTGAAGGTACATGTATCAATTAAGTGAATTTTTGTTCTGGTGGGATCAATTCAATAAAAGAAAAAAAGCATTTCGAGTCGGTCAAATCCCTTTCATGGGGTTGAGGGAAGACCCTCCTGCCTTGTACTATTGAAGTGGATGGTTCAAACTCTATCAGTTGTATAGCATTCCTTTTCCTTTCTCCTTCCCCTCGCCGATGTAAATTAAAAGAAAGAACAAAAAAGAAAACCCTTCATTACATGTAGCTTTGCCCTGCATACATTTGTATGATAAGGGTGTGAGTACTCGGAAATATTGGAGTAGGAAAAAGAAGCAAGACGTGTTTGTATATACTAGATAGTTACACACATCTACAACGAATTCATGTAACACAGCTACTAGTAATGGAGATTTATATCTATTTCATGTTATTGAAGTTTTTATGTCAATCAGGGAACCAGAAGAAAGTCGGACATCTATGGAAGCTACAAGGAGCAAAAGAGAGACTTCGTCTGGTGAAGGCTAATCTAACAGATGAAGGCAGCTTTGATGATGCTATTATGGGCTGTGAAGGTGTTTTTCATACTGCCTCACCTGTCTTGGGGAAGGCTACTTTTGATGTCACGGTATCCAAAATGTTTCCGTTTGTTTCATTTTATATGACAATATTTGACTAAACACTACTCGGACATTTCAAAACTTCTCAAAATGAAAAGATTACCATATCAATGGAACGGAGGGAATCACTTTCAAGTAACTAATTGTCAATGCTGCAGGTTGAAATCTTGAATCCGGCAGTTGATGGTACCTTAAATGTGTTAAGATCCTGCAAGAAAAATCCAAGACTGAGACGTGTGGTTTTGACCTCATCTTCTTCAACAGTAAGGGTAAGAGATGACATTGACCCTAACATACCCTTGGATGAATCATCTTGGAGCTCTGTTGAATTCTGCAAAAAGTTCAAGGTGAACACATATATTCTACTTACATTCCTATTTGATATCATGGACTTGACGAGCACGAAGTTCAAATTGTTTGACTTCTATAAGTAAAATATTGAGGTTGTAATTGAAAAGATAGTATCACAGAGAACATATCACCACCTTAAACTTCAAAATTCAAAATTTTCTTGAATTTGGATTCTTGAAAATAGCATCAACACTTAAACACTTCCCAAAATAAGAAGAGTGTCATATCAATTCAGATGGTAAGTACAAACAATAATCTGATCGTTTTACTCTGTGCATGCAAGATCTGGTATGTTCTATCAAAGACGCTGGCTGAGAAGGCTGCTTGGGAATTCTGTGAGCAAAACAACATTGATCTTGTGACACTACTCCCCTCTTTTATCATTGGGCCTAGTTTGCCTCCAGATTTGTGTTCAACAGCAGATGATGTCCTAGGTCTGCTTAAAGGAAAGACAGATAAGTTTGATTTCCATGGAAGGATGGGTTATGTTCACATAGATGATGTAGCTCTGTCCCATATACTTGTCTATGAGCATCCAATTGCTCATGGGAGGTACCTTTGCAGCTCAAAGGTTGTCGACAACAATGAACTTGTCTCAGTTCTATCAGAACGCTATCCATCTTTACCTATTCCTAAAAGGTTACAGAAATACGAGAAGAGGCAAAACCATTATATAAGCCATGAGTGCATTTGCATCTCTTGTTTGAAACTCAAGTTACATATTTGTAGTGGAAGCTTTCATCAGAAATTGTCATTTGACATTGCTTTGCTAATATTTTAGAGAAACATTTGTGTATATACAATAGGTTAGCTCCACTTCAAAATAACATAAAGTAAACATTAATTTAGATTTTAGAACATGAAGTAACACCTTGACAGCATACATCACTGTATATATAGAAGATAGGAAAGTGAACACTGGTAATTATGCATGTCTGTGTGTGTATGCACATATAGCAAAGAGGTGTTCTCCACTGCTTAATGATCTTGGATCTGTATCTGTTATTTATGCTTAAAACAAATAAAACAAACGAGAAAGAAAGGTTCTACCTTTGGATGAAGATTCATATTCACCAACTGTTATTTCAGGTTTAAGGAACTGGATCGACCTTCCTATGATTTCAACACGTTGAAGCTGGAGGGTTTAGGAATGAAATTCAAGTCCATTGAAGAGATGTTTGATGATTGTGTCACATTCTTCAACGAGAGAGGCCTTATTTCTTCCATCTAAGAAACAACATTTCTGCATAAAAGCTCTACTATGAACCTTAGATGTTTTATTTTTCTGTATCTGACTCATGTTCTGATCCTTTATTATCGATACCAATGATTAGCTCATCACTATATTAGTAAAATGGAACTTGTCCTCGACACAAAAGCGTGACAGCGAATGTACCAAAATGCTGTTACGTAAAACCAAAAAGTAAGTTAAAGCAACAAATACCTCAACTATCTCATCAGTTTTAAACAACACAAGTAGATATTCTGGTACCTCGACTATTTCACTGGTATCACAGTCCACAAATTTTTTATTTGTGCTCGATACCAGGAAATATAAGCAAAGCTCAAGGAAACAGACTTAAGCAAAGCAGTATCCCATTATAACAAACTGAAAAGACCAGCTTCAAAAGACACAGATGACAAAACACCTACTTAATATAAGTGTAATTCACCCAAGGCCCTTGCCACTTATGAATGGATTTTTCAGGTCATGAAAATGAAGAAGCAATGGAGACTAGAAAGATCTAATTTTCCAAGATAATGCATTAATAGATTTCTTGTTACAGACATTGGTACTTTCAACACAAACACTAAGTAAACATAAACAGTTCCAGATTACTCTTTATGTTTCAAGAACGGTATGCCCTGGACATAAACTTTGATTCACGAAATCTCTACTCAGATTAAATGAAACATAGAACAGAAGAAAGTGATTTACTGAAATGAGAAAAAGGAAAGATTGATTAACTAATTGTTAAACTAACTGCATCAATCACAAGATTACTATATATCTTGCTACTGAAAGCAACTTTCAAAGCTCTTCAGGCAATTGAAATTTGTTTAAGGTGATTGGTTGATCTGATAATTCCTTGTTGGACTAGATTGCACTGGTTACTGTTTTCTAAAAAACAGTAACCAATCTATATATACAATATCATAAAACAACAGATAGTTGTTCTTCGCAGAATCCAAAAGAAAATTATCTGTGCTTAGAGTATTGTAAAACAGAAGTGTATAACTGCTCAAGACATTAAAGCACAATTCTCCCATGATAGCAATGTTAAGAAATAGTTGCAAGTATAATACACAAACAAGTAGCTAAAATGAAAAAGGATGAAACACTGGCCTTTTAAGCATGTGATGATTGAAACACTCACTTTCATCATAAATTGAACTGAATACACTTATAAGTTACCAAGAAGTATAACATTAGAATTTCCCACTTGAAACAACACTAGATCAAATCAGACAATAAAAGGAACAAGAACAGATTGTTGTATCCACTATCTAGTAAGAACAAAAATGGAAACACTTCATCCAAATTTACCTATGCGTCAACTCCTTACGCGAACTTCTAGCTCGAAAAATCTTTGGAAGAGCCAAGATCTCACTTTCTCAACTTCTCTTTCTTTCTCAGTGTTTTGAACTTTGATCAGGCAAATCCTCATAAACAGGCAATGCCAATGAATCACTAAACTTCAAATGAAAAGCTCTAACACCATTCAATTTCTTAGGAACAAACTGAACAATTCCATCAATGGCAGCTAAAACATTCTCCATAACTTCACCATTCTCCATCCCTCCTCTCCCAATCTTCAAAACACTACATGTTCCACTCCCTAAACACAACAAAGTCGACGAACACGCTCTTTCTATCTCCTCCTTCCAATTACTATTCCCCCTCAAATCAACTGGCACAGGTACTTTCCTCTTCTTCTTGTAAAACTGCTTACCTAATAAACCCGGAAGCATATTTATCACTCTTTTATCAGCCAAAAACAGTTCATATGAACCGTACAAATCCAGCTTCGCATCAAAAGATTTGTACTCAGACTTCAACTTGGTAAACTTCAAAACTTTCGTAATTGAAATTCCTTCAGATTTCAGCTTTCTCTGCACTGTTTCAACATCAAGTTTGGTTTTTGAGTTGTGGGATTTTCTGGGTCTGTCGTCAATGATGAGACAAATATTAGCGAAAGATTCAAGTGGGTGGAAAAAGGGGTTGGGGAGGGTGATTTTGTGAGGGGTTGTGAGTTCTTTTGGTGGGATTTTCTTCAGAGTTAATTGAAGATAGATGAAATTATCATCTACTACTTCATCTTCTTCGTTTTCTTCTTCATCTGATAGTGAATTGAGGTTTTGCGGTTCATGGGTTTTCTTGGATTGAAGCTTTTTCCATTTGAGAAGAGCTTTCACTGCTTTGCGAACTTGGTCTTCATTGATTTTCGCCATTGTTGTAGAAGCCATTGTTGCTGAGTTAAAGAAAATTTTGGTATTATAGAATGGTGACGGCGGCGACTGTGAATAAAAGGTTTTAATTACAATTTTGGTCCATAAAGTTTTGAAAAGGTGACAATATTGCCCAACAACTTTATAAATTTTGTATTTGAATTCTATTCTTTTGATTTTCATCCGTTGTAGTCCGATTAAGATTCGAAAAAGGATTTTCTATCGAGGATAAATTCGTGGTAGACTATTAGAATCCTATTTATGTACATGCTCTCTTCGTCCGAAATTATTTATCATGTTGTGCTTATCGAAAGTCAATTTGACTAATTTTTAGAGTTAAATTAAAACAAATTAATTCGATATTTTAAACAAAAAATTAGATATTCTAAAACTTGAAAAGTACTATGAATTTACAATTTTTGCATATTATTGTGAAAAAAATTTCTTTAAAAAATTAGTCAAAATTTTTATAGTTTGACTCTAAAAATAGAAATCATGACAAACATTACAGAACACGGAGGAAATATATAGTAAAATTAAAAACTTTAAACTTGAAAAACTAAAAGATTAATTCAATTTGTTTTAATTGTAATAAAAAAATTACAATATTCTATTAAAAGTTATGCAACTAACTTTCATGATATTCAATATTCAAATTATTTTAACTAATCAATTAGTAAAAAATGCTTTGAGGTTTATTGATTGAATTTATTTCTAGAACTAATGTAACATAAAAGCTAAATAAATTTTACTAAATTCATGTCTATACGACTAGACATTGAATCATGCGATCTCAAACTCGATTCGATTAGATTTATTTGTATTTAATTAGATTGACACTATACAATTATAATCAAACATTATTTATACTCAACTATATTTTCATTTAAAGCTCAAATTTGGTTCGAATTATCGTTAATTAATCCACCACACACACACACATATATATATATATATATATTACAATTTAAAAAATAAATTTATCAATCAAAAATGGTTTCTATACGAAGTCGTTTTGGTCATTCCATTGCTTTTTTCCTTCTCTTCTTCACAAAAAATACAACTTTCTCAGATTTTACTCAAACGCCGTCATCGAAGTTACAGACATGGGTTTCGGAGCCCTAAGATCCATTATCCGACCCGTTTCACGAGCACTCTTATCGACCCGAACCGTATCCGCCTTCGCTCCGATCAGTTCTCCGACGAACACCGTCTGTCCGGCACCGCAGCTCCGTCATTTGTTCAACACTTGCCGACCTAGGCTACCATGGATTCCACCATCTAGTGCTTTCCACAGCTTGACTGACACTCGATTCCCTAAGCGAAGACACAGTGACAAGCCTAAACGTAAAAGAGCTAGCTTGAGACCTCCAGGTTATTCTTCATTTCCGGTTATAATCATATTTTATGGAGTAGTTGAATTAGCAACCTAGGGTTTAAGGGTTGAGGACAATGTTGAAGAGGGGGAGTCTTTTTTCTTTGTTCCCTTTCCTGAGTGCAAATTATGATATTGTGTGCTTTTGGCATAGATGAATGTATTTTTATATAGAAAGTGTCTTCCGTAGGAAATATTGTAGCTTGGGAAATCATTTTGTACTGTTTAGTTGGAATTGTAAATCCTACAAGGTGGGGGATTCGACATGTAGATGGTGTTTGATTATACGTTTGGGCCATAGATTTTGAAGTTGAAGCTTGAACAACTTGAAAATTTGATTTTTTTTTTCAAGTTGTGATTTTTGGAATTCGAAGTTGTATTTGGATATGCATTTTACTTGGAAGTCACCCAAAAAAAAACTAGTCTCAGCTGGGAATTTGAAAATATTTGAAAATCATATTTAAATTTTCAAATTCTGACAATTTCATGGCCAAATAGATGTTTGCAAATAAAATTTCAAAATCTATGGCCAAATGTTAGGGTATGCTTAGGATTTTTACCGGCTTTTGGATTATGACAGAATGAAAAGAAGTTAGAAGTGTGTTTTTTTTTCTTTTGGAATGTAGGTCCGTATGCGTGGGTAAAATATACCCCAGGTGAACCTATAAGTCCAAACAATCCCAATGAAGGAAGTGTCAAGCGGAGGAATGAGAAAAAGAGAATCGGGCAGCGAAAGGCATTTATATTGGTATGTCGCCACAACTTTTGATTCCCTTTATCCCTTTTTGATGATGAGTCTCTTTTGGTTCTTGAGAAATGAGAAGAATGCCTTTTTCTCTTCATAAGTAGATAATTGGAATATTTTAAGACGTGCTTGTGAAGATTTAGAAACTGGATATTAGGATTGAACTTAATATGTAAAAGGCTGTTCATATGCTTTTTTCTGACTTAGGATGGTAAATTAATGTGATATTGTGTCGATACTGTCCATATAGATTGAGGATCAGAACTAAATCTTTGTCTAGTGTGGTTTCTTTACTTTTATTATCCTGTTCTTTTCTTTTCCAGCCTTTACTCCCATGCATATTATCACATTTCCCTTTTTAAACTCAACTGATCTCCTCTATTCTTACTCACCCGGTGTCATTTTTCACAAGTAAATTCTATCGACTGTAACCTCAATGAACCCCAACTTCCAAGATACTACATGCTCTGCTGACTTTCCTACTTTGGAATTGGCAACTTTTAAGCTGCTTTGTCTTTGATATTTGTCATTTGCACTTCAGATGTTACCGGTGATATTAGAAGCTACTATGGTGACTAAATATTACATTCCATGTTCACTTTACAAGTTGATCACCAAAGTTAGAAGAGTTTTCTTTGCATAGTATATATTTTGAGTTGAAATCAAGTGCTCATTCCTCGATGCATTTTTGTTGGTGACCATGCTTTCCAAGTTCCATGACTGATGCGATAAAATGAGACTATCCAACTTTGCCTTGTCTTGGTTGCCTGTATCCCAAAGCATTGTAAATTTACATACCCAGAAATAAATAAAAAACAGTAAACGACCATTCACAGATTTTTCCAATAAATATAGCAAAGGAAGTTGCTAACACTAAACTGAATCAGCAAATCAAGCCTTGAATCTCTCTGCGAAAGCTTAGGACTTAGAGACTTTGAAGTATCCTAGTAGTGATTGTATTTAGTAGCTTCAAGCATATTAACCAGTTCGAAAGAAATATCCAACTACGAGAATGCCTTCTTTACTAATCAATGCACTATCTACTGGATAGATATCTGTAGCACTCTGTCCTTTGCCTGAATTTGTCCACTCACATGTCAATAGGTCCTATTTTCATTTTCCGAAGATCTATCTTCTTTTACAAATGAATGTTATTGTGGCCTACTTTCATGTTTTAAGGACCTATCTCTTGTACAAAACCTATTTTCCCCTCACAGTTGAGTCATTAAATTTTCTTGGTGGTGGGCCACCACCGGTGGCAAATTGGCGGATCAGGTTGGGTTTGGGATGGTTGAAAACGAGTTAAGTAAGAATGGCTTTGGTGGTAGAAAATTGGTTGGGTAAAGAAGGACTCTCACCCATTTTTATCTCCTCAAGCTATAAGCTTGCCGAAGTTTCATAATAGCAACAAATTAGGTATATACAGTTCTTGAATGAACTAGTAAGCTGACTCCAATTTTCATATTTTGCTAGCAACGGGTAAAGAGAAATGAAGAAATATCGAAGATTTTGACTAAATATTTTGAATTACTGATGGACAAAAATTGAATCACACTATCCAATCAAGTAACTGAATTTTAGAATGTTTAATTTCCAGCACTATTCTTCTATGCGTTCATTACAGTGACATATCACGAGTTCGTTAAAAGAAGGAAACCTCCAGAAATTATATGTGGCTAACCTGTTTTTACCCATCTAACGTATCACTCATCCAACCCATTAAAGTATGGGCAGGTTAACAAAATATGAGCTCATTTTATCGCACTAGTTTGTATCATGGCAATTATAATGTTCAGTACTCTTCATCCTGGTTTTATACTGTTTGAGTCATCGTACATGTCATTCTTCGTATAGCCATTTTTCTTTCAAGTTAAATACTTCGGCATTACACTCCATGCACTTGAAGTAAAAATTTGAAGTTATTCAGCACACGGCTGAAGAGAAGAAGCGAAGTAAACTCAGATGGCGGAGGAAAAACCGTGAAGAAATGAATAAGCGAGTAGAGCGTCTAGATGGCATGCCGGTGCTAGGTGACTAGAAGCATGGGACAGAAAAGACTGGCAGAACTGAAGAAACTCGAGGAAGAAAAGAAGGCAGCCACAGCTTGATCATCGTTGTCGAGAAGCAAAATTTCAACCTGCTAATTTTCTCTCTTGTTTTTGAGAGTAAATTTTCAATCCCTTCTTTAAAATAGGAAACATTTTTTTATGCTGTCATGTTTTTCTTGAGGTTGATATTTAAATTTCCTCTTCTTTTGTTTTGTTAGTCTTTTTCAAAAAAATAATAATTAGATTTTGAAGTTGAAAGGTAAGTTGCATAAACTATCCAAGACAAAAAAAGCAACCTGTTTGAAATGTGTTGTTATGTTTACTAGCTTAAATGACGAAATGAGGATTCATATAGTCTTTTATCTTAATTTATTTCGGATTCATATAGCCAGCCTTATTGGAATGTGTTATGATGCTTGACTGATTATGATTAGGACCAATCACATGATTTTGTGCTGGTCAGTTTTGAGTTGTCGAGTGACGAGTTGATTCCATTAAACTATATAGTTGAAGAATTGGTTCAAAGCACTTCAAACTCAATTGTTTTACATGGTTAGTGTCCATTCTAAATTCTATTCCACTAATCCAAAGAACAACTTCAAGTTAAAGAGATTAAACTTGTGAATAATTTTTACTTATGTATAGCCAAAAACAAGACTCATTTGAAAATCAGTGTTTCGTCATGAATGAAGTTATACGGGGCGAGGTAGGGGTGGCCTTAGTCGGACTTTGGATATGCGAAGAGAAAGTGTGTAGATGCGTCTATAAGAAGGTGTGAGGGGTAGGTTGTGACAAGAATCACGAGAGGTAGGAGTGAGAAAGGGTAGTGTTAGTGCCTTATAAAGAAGGTGTGAGGGGTAGGTTGTGACAAGAATCACGAGAGGTAGGAGTGAGAAAGTGTGTAGATGCGTCTATAAGAAGGTGTGAGGGGTAGGTTGTGACAAGAATCACGAGAGGTAGGAGTAGATTAACACAACTTCAGCTTACAGAAGACATATTCCTACGGTAAAACACGACTAAATTGATACTAATTGAATTAATAATTTCTTTAAGATAATATATTTTTTTCGATCCACAAAATTAATACTCAGTAAATTAATAATTTCTCTAAAATAATATTTTCTTTCAGTCCCGACTTGGGTCAATGAAAAAAGGGAAATTTACATAAATATACTATATTAAGAAAATATTTACCATAAATATCATTTTTTTATATGAATTCAATAAATATGATAAATAATTTAATAAGATGTGATGATTTGGATGTATTCATTGTATTTTATGTGTAATAAATTTTTTTTAATGTGAATTCAATAAATTGATACATAAATTAGAAGGTACAATGATTTTGATTTAATCAAAAAATAATCTTTATTGAATCTTAAAACATTTTTTTAAGTTAGTAAATATTAATTTATTGATTAAATGATACCTCTACAAAATAATAATATCTCATGGTCTCACTTAATATTAGATAGGAAGTTTTGGAGGTTTAGAATTACGATAGAAGACTGACAAGAATTCAAGTGTTGTTGTACATTGTGAAAGTTTATATAGTCATCTTACAAAATTGTCATATTTGAGGGGTTATTTAGGTAATTTTTTTTTCTTTTATAAAAGCGATATACGATATAGATTTCACTTAATTTTTTTATTCAATAAAATGAGAGAATCAGAATGATACGATAATTATGTCCAAATATTCATTATCATATACAAATAAATCAAAGCATCGATTGATAAAATGTATTAGATAAAATAATACACGAATTATCATTGATATTATGCAATTCCTTATTTGAAAATGTTTCCCAATATAATGAATAATTAATGCATGTATCAGTTATATACATCATATTCAACAAGACCGAAACTAGCTTAGGGCTAGGGTGCTCATCGAATCCCCTTCCCCTTAGAATAATTCACGTGTTTACTTTTTCATATTGAAACCTATTAGTGGAAATTCTCACTCTGCCATTACTATTTCAGTACTATTCGTATACATAGTAAATAATAACATTAACAATAATACAAGATAGTATTCATTTTTAATACATCATATATTCATTTAATACAACAAACTATACAATAAATAAAAGTATTATTAGTATACGTAATCTTAATAATATATATCATCCCGTATTATTCTAATACTATCTACCAAACGACTCCGAGAAATGGTAGGATTTTGAGACTCATGAGATGTGTTATATCTATAGGCCCATCACAGCTCTACTTGGGCTTCCCGAAAAGCCCAATACTTCGTCTCTCTTTGTCAATAAGAATAAACCCTAGTCTCTCATAAAGCAGAGTTGCGGCCATTAGAGTTTGTATTGTGCTCAGAAGCAGCAGCAACAACACAGAAAATGGTAAGTAACGATTTGAAATTGTTATTGTTCATCAAATTCGCTTAAGGAAATGTATAATTTCTCTGATTTTTGTGTTTGTATCTGTGAATTTTGCAGACTTTTAAGAGAAGAAATGGAGGTCGTAACAAGCATGGACGTGGCCATGTCAAATTCATCCGTTGCTCAAACTGCGGCAAGTGCTGCCCTAAGGTATCTAATTATTTTTTTCAACTTTTCAGATAGTAACTACGCCTAATTTGTATTTGAATGCGAGTCGAATGATTATTTCGTAATAGATTTTGTTTATTTGTTCTAGATTTAGACCTAAGTTGTAAATTATATGTAATCATTCTGTTATATTTGGGTTTTAATCTTCTTATGAAGTATAATTGCAGTAATGGCATCGAAATATTGTTAGTTCTGGCGATGAAGAGCTAAGCTATATTCTGTTTTTAATCTAATGTGGAAAGTTGTTATTAGGATTATTGTTTTTCACTTGATGGCAATGTGATTTACTTGTTATAGATTCAGTGTTTCGTTTGACCATTTGTTAGTGTTTTTGGTTGTATGATTGTTTGGTTTGTTGTTTATGAGATCTTAAATATTGTTGATTGACCTAGTATTGTGCCCGCGGAATTGTGTGAGCTTGCTTATCAATGTTGTATGATTGATAGTTGATTTTGAGTTTCAGTCTTCTTGTGGATACAACGGTTTGTGCTTTCTGAAATTGTTTTGAAATCATGTAATTTTGTGAAGTCTTGTAATTTAGAATGATTTGTACAATTGGAACTAGTTGTCGGAGCTAAGATCCAGTCTTGTTCGACTGAGCTGTTATTTGTGGTCTTGTAATGGTTGAAACTTGCTGATTGAGCCCGGATAGTTGTTCCTTACATTTTGAATACATTCCTATTGTGAATAGAATGGTTTGTGCTTTCTGAAATTGTTTGGAAATCAAAGAATTGGTAAAGTCTTGTTTGTTTTATGGAATGATTGATACAATGTCATCTTCTCGTTGGAGCTAAGACCCAGTGTAGTTGTAATGCTTTAATGAGATCATTTTACTTGTTACTTCTCATCTTTGTCATATTGTATTTGGAACTTGATGTATAGTCCCCCTCTAATTGTAACAATTATACCAAGTGTCGGATAATTGTTGATTCTCCTAGATATTTGTTGTATGCATTTCCTAATTTTGTGTTAATGATGCCAAATTTTGCAAGAATATTGGAGCAATAGACTTATGTCTTGTGTCTAATATGTTTCAGGACAAAGCCATCAAGAGGTTTCTTGTAAGGAACATTGTTGAACAAGCAGCAGTGAGGGATGTTCAGGAAGCTTGTGCTTTTGAATGTGAGATTTTTTAGTACAATTAACACTACGAATTTAATTGTAGTGTATAAAAATTACGAGCTAACATGAATATGTTATATTTGCAGTGTACACTCTTCCTAAGCTGTACTTGAAGATGCAATATTGTGTCTCATGTGCCATTCACTCTAAGGTTGTTAGGGTTCGTTCTCGCACTGACAGGAGGGTCCGTGAGCCTCCACAGCGTTTCAGACGCCCAAGGGTACTGATCGATACTTATGTTATCTTTAAATCTTCTTTATTGGGATCAATATTAGGTGCAGATGTCTATTACAACCTATTCATTAGGTTTTACTGATTTGAATCTCGTTTTCGTTGCTGAATTATATTCTGCAAACCAATTTGCATGCTGTAAAATGTTCAATTCCTATTATATCAACTACCTGAACGTATTAAACGTTTTCTGAAGTTTTGAATTTGTGTATCGATGTCAGTTTGATGCTTACGTGTGGATTGTTTCTATTTCAGGATGATCTTCCTAAGGCTGGTCAAGCTCCGCGCCCAGCCGGAGGTGCTCCTCCTGCTGCTGCTCGTACTTAAGTGAACAACTGCCATTAGGCTATTGTTTTGTTTTTTTTGTTTAATTTTGAGCAAAATCTTATGGTATTTTGAGATGTGTTTTTGAAGTGGAATTTTTTAAATTTAGTTTTACTTGGACACCATTATTTTTATGCTTGCAAAATTTATGAAATCAGACTTGTGGTTCAAAGTTGTTTGCAGTTAAAACTCTATTTACTCACCCATAGATAATTGTGTAGTAATAGTTTGATACTATGCTACATAGATAATGGTGATTAAAAGACAATAAATCCTCTATGAAGAAAGAAAACAAGTGATTACTAGATTTGTTATTTCATTCTCAATGTGGAATAAAATTAAGATTACAATTGACAAATAACTATATTGTGCATAATTATTTGCATACCTAACAAAAAGCAAGTTCATGGTAAAGTTAATTTCAAAATTAATTATTCCTTTGTGACTAATGCCAGTTTAAAAATATTTCTAGCTGAGTTGATATGTGAAGGCAATAATAATTGTGTTAGGATTTTCATAATATAGTTGACTAATTTTTAGTCTCTGAATTCATTTTTACTTGTTCAATATTAACTCTCAAACATTCGTCTTAAGTTGCAACAAAATAAAGGACCAATTTCACATTATTTCATTGTTCAAGTATGTGAAGCACTTTCAATTTTTTAGATTCATAACCAAATATATTGGGACTATAAAATTTTTCATATACATACTTCATCTGTCCAACAATAGTTGTTCACTATTGACTTGTCACGAAAAATAATTTTGCTGTATCACCCATTGAATATAATTAATATAGTGTTTTAATTATCCATTGCTTTCATAATTTCATTATAGTACACAATTATTATTCGACGACGAAAGGAGTATTGGTTAAATATCTCAAAAAAATTAGAGTATAATACATATGGGTTAGTTACTACTGTTCTTTTTTTTTAAATATATTAAATTCAAATTTTGACCAACATATTGGAAAAACAATGCACAAGTGCATGTTAAATATCTCAAAATAAAGTATTAATACATATGGAGTTATTACTTTTCTTTTTTTTAAATATATTAAATTCAATATTTTGACAAACATATTAAAAAAATGACAAGTGAATGTTGAAAAAAATTAGTGAACAATCGTGGACCGTTCGACTTTCTAATCCAACGGTTGAAATCAAAAACACGTCATCAGTCCAAGTCATTTTTTTCATCCCCGCCAAAAATCTTATAAAAATTCAAAAAAATGGCGCTAAAAGTTCAAAAAAGAAAAAACTGAAAAAATCAAAATTTTCACCAATATTCCCTCCTTCATTTCTTCTTTAAACCTTCCAAATTCCCACTAACTTTTTTCACCAAAGATTTTTTTTTCTCTCTGTTTTCGATTTCTAGAGCTTTTTCTGTGTTAAGGGTTGTTATCAACTTCGGGAAAAAAATGGCTCGGTGGTGGAAGGGCATGCGACAAGGCTCAAATGGTGTGGACTACTAGTGAGGAAGAGGGTGAGTTGAAATGCTGCCATCCTGCTGCTAGTCTTAAGCGTGCTAAGGATGGAAGTGCTTTTGCTCGTTGGTATGAATTGATTTTTCTATTTTAACTGATGGGTTTTTTTTCTTGGTGTTATGTCGTATGGGTTAGTAGGGGGATTTTGTTGTTTTGTTGATATGAGTGTGGATTTTTGATAAAGAAATGTGATTTCTTTGGTGAAAACTTGATTATAAGTAGTGGGGTTGTTTGAGTTGTTGAAGGTTGGTTACATTTGCAGATTCATGAACTGGGTTGCTGTTTTTTTCTGCTTATTTGGGTGTTTATATATGATTTTGTGATGAAAAAGTTATTGAAGGTAGCGGGTGTGTTTGGATTGTTGAAGGTAACGTTTACAGATTCATGAACTGGGCTGCTGTTATCTTCCTGTTTGGGGGGTGTGGTGATAAATAGAGTATGGTGTTAAGTGTATGTAAATGTTGGAGCAAATAGAGCTAGATATGTATTTTTTCCTGGTAAAAAAAGTTACATTTGCAGATTCATGCATTGAGTTGCTCTTATCTTCATTTTTTTGGCTGATAAATAGAGTTAGATGTGTGATTTTACTGGTGAAAAAGAAAATTGAAGGTAGAGGAAAAGTTTGGATCATTGAAGGTTACATTTGCAGACTCATGATCTGGGTTGCTATTTTCTTCCCATTTACAGGGTGAGAAAGTGTTGTTTGCTCAATCCATGTCTAAATGTTTCAGGTTTGTGTCTTGAGTATGCCACCCCCTAATGGCCATTTTAGCGTGTGATTTAGATTTAGTAAGAGCTCCAATGCCATGACTGTACACTGAGTGGGAAACCAAAAACATAGTTACACGTTGGAGTAGGTGGATATATAAGTTTTTGGGCAAATGTAGTGGGTGTATTTGCTTTTTAGTGGAAGGCTAAAGGTTACAAAATTGGTGAAAGAGCCTTGTTCTGTGCTGTGTTATTGTGGTTCAATGTTCATTCTGTATAAGATTTGAATGAAAACCACTAAGGAATTTCTTTTTTCTGCTGACATTTGTGATGTATATTGAGTTTTTTCTTTCACTATTGCAGTGAAGAATGCAGCAAGGATGTGCCTATAGCATTGATTAGCTTCCACAATTGCAGTCTTGATGCAAAAATCAAGATGAATTTGGGTACTAATACTTTTACCTTTGTTATCTCTTTTCTCTTGTAATCAATCTTATTTGGTATTTCACAAGGGTCAGTCTTTGTACCCAACATATGATGAAGCTTATTGTATAATAAAAAAGTTTAAATTTCATGTTCTTTGGGACTGTGAGCATTTTGTTAATGGTCAAAATTTTTTTTTTGTGTAGAGGCTCAAGTTGTGGAAAATCAGACTGAAGTGAAGAAACCAGCAGCAAAGTAATATTCTTGAACTATAGTTATTGTGTTCTCTGTGTGTGTGTGTGTTCTTTGTCTTTAGTTTTCTAACATATGTTAAATTGCACAGGAGCAAGGAGAAATCAACAGAGCCAAAGGCTAAGAGGGAAAAGAAACCCAAGAATCCTAATGCTCCGAAACGCCCTCCTAGTGCTTTCTTCGTGTTCATGTAATCACTCACTCTTTGATTGCTTACACTTTTCAGTTATATCTTGCTTATTCTTGTATAGATAAGCATTGAAATCTCTAGCAATGCCTTGACATGAAGTAAATATCTTGCAGGAATGATTTTCGACAGGAATTTAAGGCTGCAAATCCTGATTGCAAGAGTGTCTCCATGGTAATGTTGAATATTCCTGCTCTTCATGCCTTTTCTTGTTGTATTTCCTTTAGATACTTCTAATTGCTTTGTATATTGATGACTTTAGGTTGCTAAGGAGGGTGGTGAGAAATGGAAATCCATGACTGATGAGGTGAGTGGCATGAGTCGACAGTTTGATTTGTGTTTGTTGTGATGCTCCAAGTGTGATTCTTACTCTTGTGATTCAAATGGTTTCACAGGAGAAAAAACCATATCAGGAAAAGGCTGCAGAGCTCAAAGCAGCATATGAGAAAGCCTTGAAGTCTAACACTGATGCTGATAATTCCAATGTAGGCTCTTGTTTATGCTAATCTTAAGTTTAAAACTGTCATGTATACCTTTCCAACTCTAACATCTAAATTAACATTCAGGATGACGACGAGGAGCCTGAGAAGGAAGTAAAGGAAAAGATAGCGGTAGATGAGGAAGTGAAGGAAGAGATAGAAGTAGATGAGGAATAGAACTGTTAGTTTTTGAACTGGTGTAGCAACCATCTTCAATATTCTTGAATTGACTAGTTTTGAGTGCTTATGTAAATTTTTGATCAATTGTCAACTTAGTTCTACTTGAAGTAGTTATATATGGAAACTTATGGTTTAGTTCTTGCTTACGAAGTCTTCGGAATGATTTTCTTATTATAGCTATCTACTCAAGAATTGAGGTTGTGATCGATCATGCGACAAGAATCATTCAAGTGAATTTATTCATTTCATATTGAATCTATGTGAAGTAAACACTGACTAACAATGTGAGGATGATAGAGTTGTAACTTGTACAAGTAGTACTAGAATTCAAAAAAAGTAAAGTAAACTGTTTGTTTATTAACAAACATAAATTCCTATAAATGGAGTCAGCAGTTACTGGCCCAACTTGTGTTGTTTCGTTCCCTTACAAGGCGGCAAAGGCTTGGCACACAGACATAAATTGTGGGCATAGGCAGCTGCAGGGAAGATATTGTATGGTCTGCCTTGTGGTATTTCACCACATAATCTGTTGGCTCTGAAGTTTGCGTGTTTCAATGCTTCAATCCCCAACAAGCTATTGGTATTTTCCCCGAAGTCTGTTGATCGATAAATCTAACCATTGCAACTTCACTAGTGATCCTAAACTTACTGGAATTGTACCAGTAATCTGGTTTCTTGATATATCAAACCTCTCAAGCTTATCAAGATTCGATATTGAAATTGGGATTTGACCTGAAATCTTGTTGCTTCCTATGTTGAGTACTTTGAGGTTTAAGCCACTGACAAACTCTGGGATGCTCCCAGAGAGTTGATTG
Source organism: Solanum habrochaites (assembly GCA_027704765.1). Taxonomy (NCBI): domain Eukaryota; kingdom Viridiplantae; phylum Streptophyta; class Magnoliopsida; order Solanales; family Solanaceae; genus Solanum; species Solanum habrochaites. Next base: position 2,443,411 of record JAKWJA010002492.1, read on the forward strand.
TTTGAGACGTCGATTGCTTCCAAGAATTTGCTTGTCTTGTTGCTTAACATCCTCGAAAGAGACCCGAATAGCTGGTTTGAATGAAGATCAAGAGATGATATCCCATCAGGCAACTTGATCACAGCAACATCAGATTTCAACTGGTTGTTTGATATCTTCCCCTTTTGCAAGCTCAACATTCTTGCAAAGAAACTCGATATCCCACCTGTGAAGGCGTTATCCGACAAGTCTATAGAGTTCAACGAATCAGGCCTAGTGAAATTCGGAAGCATCCCACGAAGCTTACAACCCGCTAAATTGACATCAGAAAGCTCTCTAGTCCTAATCCATTCAGGCACTACTCCAAGATTGAACTTGTTGTAAGACAAATCTATTGACAAAAGTGAAGGAACCCCTTTAGAGAAAGCAATAGGCAAAGGATCGAAAAGTTCATTTCTAGACAAACTAAGGTTCCAAAGATTTGGTAATCCTGCAATAGACTCAGGTATTTGACCTGTCAACTTGTTAAAACTCAATGACAATGAAGTAAGTGCTTTCATTTTCCCAATTTGTGATGGAATCCTCCCTGTTATTCGATTATGATCCATCGATAAAAACGACAGCTTGATCAAACCACACAAGGAAACAGGAACCTCCCCTGACAATTCATTACTTGAAAGATCAATATATGTCAAATTTCGAAGCTGTCCAAGAAAATTCGGAACAACCCCGGATAGTAAATTGTGACTCAGATCCAAAGATTGCAATGCAACAAGATTCTTGACACCAATTGGGATAACCCCAGTTAGCATATTGTCTGCTAAACTCAACTGTTGCAGATTCTTGAAGTTTCCTAGTACAGAAGGTATCTGTCCTGTCAAATGATTACCACTAAGTGAAAGTGTTTGAAGTGACTCCAAATGAGATAAACCAGAAGGTATATCTCCTTGTAGTGAATTACCATCCAAGATCAACTGCTTCAATCTTGAAAGTTTCGAAAAACTTTCCGGTATAGCACCAGCAATATGTTTCATTCCACTTATAATCAATGTCTCCAAGAAAACCAAATCACCAAGAGATGATGACAAAGTACCCTTCATGTAAACACTAATGTCACTCTGAGAAGGTGTTTGTAACACCAATCTATTCACTCTCCCTGTTGAAACATCACATTCTACACCTTCCCAGCCTCCTCCACAACAATCTTTACCAGCCCATGAAGACAGAAAATCAGTAGTATCTTTAAAAATGTGATCTTTGAATCCAACAAGAGCAAGTCTATCAGTTTCAACACAAATTTGGGGTTGTTGGGCTAGTGACATTTGGTGAAAGAATGATGAAATGAACAAAATCTTGAAAACCAACATTTGAAAATGCATTTTGGGAAGTGGGGTTTTGAAAAAAAACTTGACTTTTGAAAGAAAACAAGGGCTGGTGTGGGTGATTTGTATAGTTTATGGATATAGATTGAAAAAAAGCAGAAAGATTTTCCCCGGGTTTGTTCTTGGTATTCATCCACTGAGACAAGAAGGTACAATGATGGAAAAAAAAAGATAATTGGGAAAAATTTGAAGGGAGATAAAGAATGATTTGGTCTGAACAATTGTTTCACTTATTTATAGGAAAAAAAAAAACCTTAAAGTAGCAACTATAATTTATGGTAACAAGATTGTGTTTTATTTTGAAAAAATAAATCAGAGTTGTCGTGGAGTAGTAAGTATTCTTTTATCGTTAACAAAATTGTCTTTGTTATATAGTGAGCATTTAACCAGTTACCACCGCATAAGATACACGATGAGACTTTTCAAGGCAAATTCAAATTTAATCGGTTTAAAATAATTGAACATCGTATGGAAATTTTATTTTGTATTTTAGGTAAAAAGATTGTGTCTTTTTAATCGACCAGATTTGTTGTGGATTGGTAAGTAATTCTTTTACACTTAACCAAAAGTACTCGGTAACTATGGCAAAAAGATTGTTTCTTTAAACCAACACGAATCGTGGTGGACTAATAATTACTCGTGCATCCTTATCGATGAATGTAATACAAATCACAGTAAATTGCAATTTGAAATTAAAACGATAAAGTGTTGTACTGACTTGTCTCCTCCAGGATATGACTGTCCAATAACATTCTATAACTCTGGATTAGTTGAATATCTCGAATTTATCAGTGAGCATTTTACCACACCAGATAAAACTTTACAATGCAAAATTCAAATTTAATCGAATCAAATATAAATACCGAACATCAAATACGAAATTTTGTTTTGTATTGTGAATTTATGAGAATTCACATGTATGTAAAAATTTTTTTTTGTAAATTTTGACCGTTTGGTTAAGGCTCACTTTCACGAGTATCCTACAGCACATTGTAACGTTGGAGCGCACTAAATAGGTTTAAAATTCTTTCCCACACTTTGGGGAACATTCCACTAAGTTTTTTTTTTTTAATTTTTCTATTTCACCACTTTCGTTAATCGGAGAGCGAAATTATAACTCTGCTTGTTGATTCGATAGAATTTTATAATTTTTGTTCAGATATTTTGTTTGTGTTGAAAAAGAATACTTAATATGTGTAGTAGTTTGTTCAGAAATTCAAAATCGATAAAGTCAAAATTCTAGTTCCGTCTCGACATCTATAAAAGTGATAGTATATTATGATAATTGAAACAGATAAAAAAAAAACAATGTAAATCTAACATTATTACCGAAGGAAGTCGTTAAAACCTAAAATCTCTTTAAATCTATACATAATGTGATATTATGGGAAAAAATGATTTATATAGGCGATATAAATTGACATTAAATTTTAATAATGTTCGTTTATTCACTTTAAGTTTAACCTTCCGAGAAGTGGGGTTAATATCTAATAATATGTTATGTGAATATATAAGAATCCAGTAATTTTTATTTAGACTCTTTATACGTCAAGAATATATCAAATATTATCAGATACTTAATAATTAATATAAAATTTCGTAAATTTTAAATTTTAGATTTATATACGGAAAATGTAGAAAACTTCATGAATCTATCAATGATTCATATAGCTAATTCCTATTTACTTATTGTAAATTAGTGCAAATGTACAATTCTTGCATTTAATTTTAATAATTTTGCTACAGCTGTGAAATTTGAAATACCATAAATAATAAATAAAAAAAATAAATTTGATTTTTGAAGATATTTAGCAGTTTGATTGACACCAATTTATTCTTAAATAGTCATTAAGTTATTTCTCAAAGTAATTATTTATTTATTTTTTGTGACAACAAAATTGTTTAAGTATACATATTCTTATAAAAAAATTACTCAAAATCCAAAATAACTTTTTTCTTAAAGTACATATTTTAGGTTTTGCATTTAATTTAAAATTTTTTTATACAGCTGTGAAAATTGACATACCATAAATAAGAAATTTGCTTTTTGAAAATTTTGGCAGTTTATATGATTACCAATATATGAGGTGAAGAAAATATTCATAAATTGTTTGAATAAATTAAATTATAATTAATAAATTTATTTAGTTTTTTTTTTATTTTTGTTTTGTTTTATTTATTTATTTTGTATAAAGTATTTTATTTTTCTATAGGACAATGCTTAGCTATAAAAAGAACAAAGTTGAGCTAAAAGAAATATTCCCTTTACCAAATTGAATTATTTAATTAAATAAATACTTTTTTTCCTCTTTAATTATGATTTAATTTATTTTGTCATAACTTATATTATATCAAATTACAGAATGGAAAGTAATCTCACAAAGAGATGTGGTCCTTTATGTGTTCCTTAAGAGAAAAGTTATTATAAAATATCGATTTTAATTTAAGTCTGAGTTTTATATTACGCTTTAAACCTTAATATAATGGATAGATATTCAAAGTTTTTAATTTTAATCGAGAAAATTAAACTAAAGTTATATGATGTATGAACACAATTTATTCATGAGTGAAATTAAGTCTTTTTAAACAAATATAGTTTTAATTTGTATTATTTTATTATAGGATGGAAATATGATTATTCTAGAATAGTTTTGTTATAAAAAATTAGAGCTTTTTCTAGTTCAAAAAAATGAATCGAAACAACTAACTGTATACTCCAACTCAACCAACAGAACTCAACATCTGTTCATCAAGAACTTCGATGTTCATCATTCAATCTACTCTAAATGTGTTGAATTAAACACGTTGGTGGTGTGGGTGAAAGAACTAAATAATATATATAATATATAAAAATATATATATATAATAGATATATATCTAAATATATTACTATATATTAATTTAATGATCGCTTACTTTTTTTTAAATAATCATATAATATAAATAAAGGAAGTATAATTTATCGTTTGCCTTATTTTTTTGAGTCTTTCTATAAGGTAAAAGAATATTTAATTTTTCGTCTTTTTTAATAGGTTAAGAATATTTTTTAATTTTTTCTTTTAAGAAAAATAATTGATTAATATTTAGTCCATCAACCTACTACTTGACAAAAGCATGTGATTTCTTAATTAATTAGTTGAATTGTTGTTGTACATTATGAAATGATTATCCACTTTCCTATTTTGGAAGTTACTTGCAACTAGATTAAATAATCCAATAAAAAAAAACACAAAAAACAATAGAGATAATTTCATATATTCTTAGTAATTGAAATATCTATAAAAAATATTTGAATTTTGATCGTTCGTATTTGAATTTAAATAACGTTAAAATAAAATGCAAAGAAGCAACAAGTTGGAAAAATGATTATCCAACATAATTGATTTGATGCTTATATTTTACACTTTGCTATTTTTGTGACTCTTATAGTATGATAGTCTTTTAGTTTAAAGTACTAAATATTTTATTTCTATTTTAAATCTCGATACTTATTAAATGAATCGAATCAATTATGGAAAAATTGACGCAAATATGTTTTTATCTCAAACGATATCATGTGATTCCACTTTATCAAATTTGTTAATATATATATATTTTAGTACATTGGATAAGTAATAAATTTGTGACGGATAAAACTTACCTGCATCGGGTGTATATATCAAGTCAATATATATATGTTATGCGTTTGAATTTATAGTTTATTATACTTTATTAAATGACGTAATAATACATTTTGCATTAAATTGATATAAACACCTGATACCGATAAATTTTTTCTATTTGGGACCCAAAGATGAGTTTAATTTCATGTGGCATTAAAAGTTGGTTTAAAATAAGTTGGCAATTATAAGTATTTATTGTTTATTTGGGACCCCAAAAAGATGACAAATTCATTATTTACCATCACAAATTATGCTTCTCTCACATATGATCCAAATTTTGTGAAGTTGATTTGATATTTGTATAGCTTTAAAAGTTGGAATTACACATTAATAATTACCTCTTTCTTCATATTTTTTGTGATATTATAAGTAATTGTAAAAATTGTTAAAATATAATCACAAAAACCTTTTCAAGTTTAACGTATAACGTCGATCATAACACTCTTTAAAATTAATATATATACATCATTAGACAAATCTATTGCTTTTACTTTCTGATGTGCGTGAGATAAATTTTTAAAGTAAAATTATTATAATTAAAATAATTTATTTTTAAAATTTCAAATATTCAAGTTTAAAGTAAAGTAATACATAAGTTTCTTTTGTCACATATCAAAATGGTAATAATGTATATTTTAGAATGTTAGTCCAAAGTGATTTTTTTCCTTCCAAATATAAGAAATTAAGAGACGTTGGAAACACTTATTAAAAGTTTAATAAGTACAAAATACTTAAAGAAATGATAAAATTAATTAATTAGGGACCATATTATATTGATTAGCAACCATTGGTTTTCACTTGTTTTTATAATTATAAAGTTGATTATGACTTATAAGCATTTTAGTAAACTAATGACTAATCAATAACATATTTAACTCTTAATTGTCTTATAAAGCTCTTAACCTTTTTTCTTGAAACTTTGTATGTGAGTTGGACAACACTAATATTACTAGTCACTAAATAATATTATACTGTATTAATTTATGTGATATTGTTTAAATTTAAAAATTCAACAAACTTTTTTATCGTGAATCTTTTTATGATGACCTCAATCCTTGTTAATTGTAAAAAACTTATATATTTTATGGAACAAACTATAAGGTGAATTAAGACTGTTAATAGTTATGGTTTGTCTTAAAGACTCATATGTCAAAATTAAAAAATAAATAAATGCCCAAGCCGATTAATTCCGAATCAAACTTGAAAATTCAATCCAATCCGATTTTAATCAAATTTGGATAGTCATTTCTTCAATTCGAAATCAAAAATTGAAGTAAACTTAATTTTTTAAATAAAAGACGTTCAACTGATTATCCTTCGATAAATATAGCTTTCATCTTACCTACAAATAATCATTCGAATTTTATGAAAGAGTACAAGAATAGGTATATTTTTAGCTCCTTCTACCAAATTTTATGTGCAATATATTCCAATAATTAATAGGAAACCTTTAAAGCAATAACAAAAATATCTTCGTGTATGATTTATATGAAGTTCGGAGCCTAAAGGGTATAAAATATTAACAAAAATTTCAAAACAGTATATAAAATTTTATAATAACTAAAACGGTAAAATTGCTGGAACAACAACGATTTCCTCCGTTGGAAAAAGCAAAATCGCTGCTGTAAAAAGCAAAATCGCTGCTACAGCAATGATTTTGCAAAATGTAATTTTTTTTAAAAAAAAAATTAAAATTTTCATTTTTTAAAAAGATAATCACTGCAACAGCGATTTCCTACGTCGGAAAAAGCAAAATCGCAAGAATTTTGTAAAATGTGATTTTTTTTTATAAAAATATTAAAAATTTCATTTTTAAAAAGAAAAATCACTGCCTAGCCAGCGATTTTAATTTTATTTTTAAAAAAATCACATTTTGCAAAATCGTTGCAGTACTTTTTTCGGCGGAGGAAATCGCTGTTGTTCCAGCGATTTTGCCGTTTTGTTTAATATAAAATTTTATATACCATTTTATAATTTTTTTGTTAATATTTTATATACTTTTTAGATTCCAAACTCGATTTATATGTTACTAGTCAAAATCGTAAAACACAATAATTAATATTTATATTAAAATAAATTATTTATGTTATATATTATTTAAGGTGCGATTTTTTCCTAAATGGACGTCTTAGTTTTCAAGAAAGGGACACCAACCTTTGTACAACAAAAAAAAACATGAAATTTTATTTTTTTTTTCCCAAAAAAAAAAACAACCTTTTTTTATCCTAAAAAATAGGAATTATTTGTTTTTTCCTTGAAAAAAAGGTTTCTTATTTTCACTTTCTTGATATTATTTTTTAACCTTATATTATAATAATGTAAGACAGATTGATAAAATTAGGTAGCGTTGAATGCGGAGATATACGTTAATTATTGTCCATTTATTTTTTTCTTATCTAAATGTCAATGCATTCTTTACTTTCTGACAATTTATAGTTGGAAACCAAAGTACGTTTTGATTATTCCGATTAATTTAGATTTATATCGTGTAAATAAAATTTGTTAAAAATGTAATATTTGATATCTTAAGTTTTTCATTTTTAGAATTCGAATTCATGATCTGTGGTTACGAATTGAAAAGTTCTACTATTCACCTCGATTCGACACAATATTGCTAAAATAAAAAAAGGAGAATTAACTTAATCAACAGTTTATTAAATTGATTATATTTAAAAGAGCAACTTTCACGTTTAGCAAACACAAATTTTTTATTCGTATGTTATAGCAAAATTTGCATGATTGCGCTCCATAGCAAACATGTTATGACTAGGCTATTTCGCTAAACATATATACAACGGAAGCAATTGTATAATTCGCTGGCTCCTCTTTCAGATTTATATAATATCGCTGGTAGATCATTTTTTTAAATGACTTCCATTCTCTCGTTTGTATAAATCGTTTTCATCCTCTCAATTCATGTGTTTGTATATCTGTATAAATTTGAATTTCTAATATAATTGAATGAAATAAAAACTGTTTGTATATCCATATCGTTATTCTCTCGCTTTATACAACATAAATTGTACATTGATTTGTTATAATTTGTGTTGTATGAGCCAGAGAAAGATGTGAAAAGGCAAAAACAGATTGCGACAGAGGAATATTTGTATTTTATAAGTATAAGTGTATAAACGAATATAAATATATTTGTATTCCATCTCCACTCCACGCCCACCCCTTCTGATTGCGTCTCAAGCTAACCCCTCCCCCAATAGCCCCCCCTCCCAAACAGAACATCAAACCCCACCCCCCCCTCCCTACCTTTATTTTATCAATTCCAGACTTGCCCCCCCCCACATACACCGCACCTCCTACTTCCCTCCTCTCCGAACATTTACCTCGTCCGCCCACCAATACTTAAATTCCCCCAGCCCTACTGCCACTGTCGTCACCCCCTCACTACCTTTCCCAAACCGCACTAACCCTACCCCACCACACTCCCCGCTCCCTCAATACACATCCCTTTCTTCCTCTCCCCTGCTCCCTCCCACTCTCACCCCCTCCCAATAACCCACCCGCAGTTCTCCCCTCACTCCGCCCTCACAATGACCCCCCTCCTCCCATTTCTACCATCCCATCCCCTCCGCCACCCAACTCCCAAACCCCCTGTAAAATCGAACTCTCTCCCTCCCCTCCTTCACCACACTACACATCACCTCTTCATCCACCACTCCCAATTCACTCTCCCTAACCAACCACACCTATTATCCTATCCACCCACTTTTCGCCATTTAAACACCCCCCACCGCCACCCTTCCCCCCCCGCCGAAGCAAACCACGCCCTGATAGTCCCACCTCCCCCTCGCTTCCCAACCCTACTAGCCACCCCAACTACTTCCCTTCCCCCACCCCCACAATCCTACAATTATTCCTCCTCTCTCCTTCATACTGCCCTTCGATTTTCCCTTACTGCCACCTTACCCACCACACCCACAACTGCCCTTATCTTCCCCCTCTCACCTTAATCCCCAACAGAAAGTTACTTCCACCGCCCTACACCAACCACTGTAAACCCTCTCTTCTCTTCTCAGTCCCCCAGGTATCCACGCCTCCGTGCGGAACTCATCCATCGCGTAGACACCATCTCCATCTAGCCAACTTCACCATCCCCATATACACAACGCCCCCTTATTAATCCCCTCTCCCGCACCCCCACATTCTACCAACCATCCCCTTCAAAGCCTACTCTCCCCATTTCCATACATGTGTATATATACAATCTTTCTCTGCTTTATATTAACAGAAAACATAATTTATACATTTTTGATTGTATAAATCGAGAGAGGGAACGAGCGAGAGTTTGAGGGAGAGAGATTACTGACAAATAGTTTGATACATGGCACAATTAAATCAAGTTATATTCAATTTTCCCACTTAAAAATAGTTGACATATATTAAAACATATACATGATAGTGTATAATCTATGTAAACTGGCTAGAAAAAATAAATAATAAATTTATCTAACAATTCATGTAAAGATTTATAATAGATTTACGTGAACTTAATAACTTTACTCATACCATATATACGTATTTTAAAAATTCATTAAAATATCTATAATTATGTCCTTAAAATTACTTGAGTATATATTGTTGTATAATTAGCTCGAGATTGTTTTTTAAAAAAAAATGTTAAATTTTGAATTACAATGTACTTTTTTTTTTATTGAAATAATTAAAGGAAGCCCCAAGCACATGGTTTTCTTTGACAAATAATAGCATGATTTTGTCAAGTGACTTTTATGTAATAAACAAACATGATTTTTAAAATATAAAGAACGAAACGCATAAAAAGATTCGAAGGTTTAATATAACTACTATGATAAGGGAGAACATTCACCCTAAATGGGTGATTCTTCAACAAAAGCAAAGTTTCTTTCCCGCTTAGTTTTTTCTAGTATCAATATCTTTGCGATTTTCGTTGAAAAGTCTGAATTAGTTCAAGTGAACTAGTGAAGTAAAATTTTTTTAAAAAACTTCGATGTCAAATGCTGATTTCGCCCCCTCGCTAAAACAAATATTTAAAAATTCATAATTTTTCATTATCAACATAGAACCGTTTTTATTAAACATAGTAATCTTGGTGAATTTCAATATAATTTCTGTTTGAGTCCCTTGTTATCAAATAAGTAATTAAAAGAAAGTGATTTTAGTTAGTAAGAAGACAAACATGAGAAGAAAATTTAAAATTTACAAATACTTACAATGTTTTAATTTCATAAACATGATTTTAATTTATAGAGTATCTACCCTATTAATTAAATTAGTGATTAACTTTAAACAAAAGTATAGATAAGCAACAAAGAAACAAATTAATTATTCAAAATTAAAAAAGGGCCCCAAACCGTGTTTTTTTTTTCTAAACCGGGAACCTCTTATCTGCATTCAAATTCTTCTACCACTGAGCTAGGACCACTTGTTGTTAAGCATTTCTTTCGTCTCAATTAATATGATATACTTTTTTCCTTTTAGTTATCCCACGAGATGACACATTTCGTATTTATCAAATATTTAATAAGATTATTAAGATTTTTTTATGTTAGATTCTATTTATATGACAAAAAAACCACAAATATGAACATTGAAGTATTGCCCTGACGTTATCTTGGTAAAGTTATATCTGATTGTTCCTTGATTATCACGTGTCATCTTCTGATACGTTCATCTGTTATCAAGTTTGAGTTTTGACTTACATAGTTGATATTTTCATAAACTTCAACGAAAATAACTCTCATATCTTCATATATAAAATAAAAAACTCCAACACTTTATATATATTTATAACCCTCAAAATATTACAACTTATGTTTGTGATATTTCTTAATATAGTTCTTTAAATAAATTTAGGATCAGTTTTGTATATAAATTAACCCTTTCAACGCTTTTCATCTTGGGGCTTATTGCGACATATTTTTTCATTCTTTTCTTCTCAAAAAGAATTTATCATTTTAGGAATTAAAATAATTAAAATTTTCTCATTTTAATCTTTATGAAATAATTTTATATTCTATCAAATATTATTTTCATTTTAGATCATAAATTTTTAAAAATAATTATTTCTTAAATTTTATATCAATTCAAATGATACTGCACAAATTGAAACGGAGGAAATAACAACATTTTTGACTCCTAATTCACCATATATTTTGGAATATTTTGTTTATAAAATTTAAAATTTAAAATATTGTTTGTCCACATATTTTTTCAAGAAACCAGTTTATGAGTGAAACTTTTTTTCCATTTACAAAATTTAGATTTTTTTTTTCTAAATAAAATGTATGTCTAAATAAAAATTGGAACTTCAAAAATTATTTTTATCACAACTTCAAAGGAATAACAATTCGTTTCCCATACCAGAACTGAAAGGATACACCAGCTCCCGAAGGATTATCGGGCATTCCTTCATGTAATGAAATACAACATTATGTACTAATTTCTCATTTTTCCACCCATCTCTTGAAATTATTTCTCTTTGTTTTTTCATCATTCAATATTCGTTTTGAAATTTGATTGATTCAAATTCGTGTGTGAAAATTCTCATTTTAAAAGAAAACGCTCCATACTACAATGATAACAACGACAAAACACCTAATCCAGAAAATGATCACTGCTCACTTCAATGCTGCCTGACTCCCCTGTAAGGTTTTTGAAGAAAATCATATACATAACGTAGGTTTTATTATTATCTCGTAAAGATAGAGAAACTGGGTTCGACTCGAATGTAAGTATTATTTTGAGAGGGAACATAAGAGCTTTTTCATCATAATTTAAGAATTAGGACCACATTTTTTAATTTTAAGGGCCTAAAATTGCCATAAAATAGTAGGGGTCCAATATCTACTTATCATCTCTGTAAATGATTGAAAAACTCAATAATTTTCATTCCCGTTACGTTTTCATTTTACCACTTTGGGGGCCGCTAATTGATGATGGATTCAAAATAATAATTTATGTTATAATTTTTTGAATTTCATTCTTAAACTATTAGATGTCTGATATTTTTATTTGATTTATCATCAGTTATTTATTGAAATGGTATTATTCCTTCCACTATACATTTTTGAAGAAAAAAAGATTAAGATATAAGTTATATATAATATACGAGCGAGGGGTATAATCAGCTCTCAAAACTGATAATTGAATATGAGATATCAATCCTTTCCCCTCGCCCCCCCCCACCCCCCCCCCCCACATATAATATATATTATATTAGTTTTTTTTAAAAGTTCCTCGATTTTGTGAAGTGAAAACGGAAAATTGTTGTCATTTTCGTACGACCCATATTACTCTGTACACAATTAATATTAAAAAACTACGAAATTTATTGCTAATACTTCCTCCGTAACTTTTTAGTTATTATGTTACTTCAATTCGAATATTTTAAATTAAATATTTAAAATTTAAAAAAATTATAATTTACAATTATAAAAATTATAAATTATAATTTTTTTTGCATATTAATAGGGTGAAACAATAAAAATAGTGAAATGTATGAATAATTTTTCTTCACATATCCAACTCATTTGACAAATTATTAAAGATTAATCAAGCATTAAAACTAGAAATTAAATATATTTTAATCACTTAACTTGTCATTAACCCTCCTAATTACAACATTTTGAATCTTACTAGAGATGAATAAAAATTTGTCATCAAACTAGACTAGACAATTAAAAACATCAAAATTCTTGATTTTTTTTAAAGAAAGATAAATTAAGCATTATAACTTGAAATTAAACAACAAATAGACATTAAAAAAATAAATAGAAAATAGACAAAAAAATAATAATTTCATTAACTTGTCTTTAAGCCTCCTTACAACATTTTGAATCAACCTAGATTATAATTAAACTAAGTCATCAAGCTAATCATCTAAATAACATCCAAATTCTTAAAATGCTTTTAAAGAGTAATAAACATTAATCTACCATTAAGTTGATTAAACTAAAATTAAACAAAAATAATATACAAAACACTTCCTTAACTTGTCATTAGTCCTCCTTACATCATTTTCAAAACTAGCAAAATCAAAATTAAAATAAAACTAGTTAGCAACTAACCATCTAAAAAACATAAAAATTGTTATAATTTTTTTTTTTTGGTGGGGTGTGGGGGTGTGTGTGGGGGGGGGGGGGGGGGGGTGGGGTAAAGTGATATAACTTGATATAAATAGTACTCCCGAAAAAAACCAAAGTTACCATTATCAAAATTAAGTGCATAACTTAAAGGATCATAATGAAAACTCAACTTGTTGTTACTCTTCTTGTTCTTCTTTTGATTCAAGAATTCACTTCTCAATTTCAAGAAAATGTTCCTCAACTTTTTTTTCCTATACAAAAACACCAATCTTGAGTTGCAACACATCTCAACTACAAACCCCATCACTAGAAAATAATACTATGATTTTCTTTTTTCAAATTCAAGAAAATGTAATGTGTAAAATGGGAGTTATAAAGAAGAGATAAATAGGAAAAATTTTGTTTTTTGTTTTTTTGTGGATGTATTTTAGGGTGTGTTTGGCTTACAATGTAAGAGAGGGAGCAGAGTATTGAGACAGAGTTTGAGATATTTGAGTGACTAAAGTATTGTCAAATGTCTATCATATGGTATACTATGAAAAGTGATTTTGTTTTTTTTTTGGATTTGGGATTATTTGGGTTGTAAGAAGGTTCTTTCTTTACTTTATTGCCTTTTGGTAAAAGGGGGGTTTAGATTTTGTGTATTTCGATAGTTTTCGTGTATTTTGATTAATTATTTTTCTATTTGATTTTATATGATATTTGAGAAAAAAGAAATAAAAGATTTTTGAATTTTGTGTTTTAAAATAATTCGTTAGATATTTATGTGGTTGAAAAATTATTTTATTAAGGATTTAAATTTTGTGCATTAATGATAGCTTTCGTGAATTTTGACTAATTTATTATGCTATTTTTGATGTATTTTGACTAATTTTTATGATAGCTTTCGTATACTTTGACTAATTTCTTATATTAACTTTGGTGTATTCTGACTAATTTATTGAGATATATGTCTGTTTTCTACTAATATAGATATAGAGTCATTCTGTTTATCAAAATTTAATCAGATAAAAAATATATATTATAAATCACTGACATATTCAGATGATTTGGTCATTTAAAAGATAATAATTTGTTATAATTTTGAAAAATAAAGTAATTAATAATTTGCTATACCTTAATAAATTGCATTCATAATTTTTTTTCTTTTTACATAGTATTATATTTTTTTTCTTTTTACATAGTATTATATTTATTAAAGAGGAATAATAAACTTTTGAGAAGAAAATGGTGAATAAATCATAAAACATCTAATCCCCAAAGATTTGATAGTATTACATCTTTGCTTTATTGAAAATTGCAAGAACCTTACATGTTAGTTGTTAGTATCAATTATTATGTTCTTTGGTTGAAGTATGAGATATGTTTCTAACAAAATTCATTATTCAACAATTAATAATTACATTGAGAAAAATATCATGAAATACGCTTCATATTCGTCTGATGTTCACTCTTTAATCTCTCTGGTCAATACTAATATAATTATTATAACTCGACTTTAAACCAATTAATATCGATTATATAAATCCTCACGAACCATATATAAAAGAATTATACATTTTCAATTAGAAATTTTTTTGAAACTTAGGGATAAGGGGTAAGGGTGGGGTGGGGGGGGGGAGGGGGGGGGTCCAATGTCTTTGGTCAAGATTACAATAATATAGTAAAATGTACAACAAGATATTGAAGTTTGATTGGATAGGCTATATACATGTGGATTCTGTTTCTGTTACTATTGACATATAGATAGATTCTTACAACACTTTTAAGGTTTGTTAAAAATTAAATAGTAATTACTATTATTTAAATCATATAATTTGTACTTTAAACCCTTAGAAATTTCTCACCTAGGCATTAAGGTATCTAAAGATGTTAAAAATTACAAAATACTTCCTAAGAAAAAAAAGAATCATAAAGAGGAAATAAATCTTAAATCGATTATTTTTTTGGTTCAATTTGTTAAGCTTGATTCGAAGTATAAAAATGAAAAGGATTCCTCAAACAATGTTATTGAGTCTACGTGTCGTATTTAAACTTTGTATCGTGTCTTGACGAAAATATTGAGATATACTTTTATTTTATGTTATGATTTTTATTTTGAGCTTGTGTGTCCTTTATTAATATCGATTTTAGTTCACTTAACGAGTAGTGTCACAATGAATATCAGGTTGTAGATCTCGATTTGACTCATGTAAAATCTCATTTCTTTATCTTTTTTCATAATTTAAATAAAACATAAACATCTCGAAGATAAGTTTTTATTTAGATATATATATAAAAAAAATATCATATAAATTGACATAAAGTAAGAAATAATAGATCACTTTTATTTTAATTTTTCACCCGATTAAGTCGGCATCATACCAAACAAACATCACTTTTTTTTATGATAAAATAATGATTATCAAAGATGATTTTATATTAATGTAACACTTATTAATTAATACTCTATATTTAAACTTCGATCAGATCAAATGCTTTTTTAAAAAATAAATACTCTATATTATAAAAATAGGAATAATATTATTATACATTTCCCCTAATTTAATGCTCACATAAATCACTACTTAGGATTGAACTTGGTGCCAAATAAATATATAGGGGTCAAATGTATCAATCCCTATAGTTAACTAAGTTGATTATATAATTCTCTTAGATTGTGACAAAATTGACAAAAAAAAAGTTTAAATTTATAGGGACCAATCTAAACAAAATAATAATAATAATAATAATAATAATAATAAAATAAGATAGAAATGACAAGTAGTAGTATTTATTAGGGGTGTTGGGGATATAAAATTCCATATAGTAAATGAGAACAGAATAGAACTGTGTGAATGTGAAAAAAAAAAAAGAGGCATTAATCCTTGAGCCATTCCCTTTTCACAGTACTTTTAGCTAAGAAAGAGAAAAAATGGAGACATATGTTTTCATTCGATATTCGGAGTTTATATTAGAACCTCGATTAAATTTAAATCGTGCATTACAATATCTATTTAGAGGCGATACTTTTAATAAGATTCTCTTCATACATTCTTCGTCCGACCGTGTGTGCTTGCCAAAGTGGGGAAAAGATGGCAAATGCCCACGCCCCGACGTCGTTCGATCGTGTGAGTTGCTGGCCACAGGCGATGATGACATGTCACGCCCAACTCTCGCCGTGTGGCTGCCCAAAGGTTGATGGTCATGCCACTGTCTTACTTCTACAAACGTGACAACGAATATTAATACTAAAAGAGAGATCTATATAATTTCTTTTGTTTGTAATATTGTTTGACTTGATACGTGATTCTTTTTTTAGTTCAAATATTAAATTAAAATTATAATGATTTTACTACTATTAATTATTTTATTATAAGATTCAAATGGATATTTTAATGCGTAATTATTACTGAATATAAAAAAAAAATTTTAGCCAAATGAATATTTTAATGTGTAATTATTACTGAATATAATATGTTTTTTTTTAGCCGATTAAAACAGAAAGTGTATACTTTTAATTTTAGATTTAATTCAAAAACAACTTAAAAAAATTACACATTATTTTTTGATTAAGAATAAGAATAAAATGTAATACCATATATTTTGATTAAAAATCACTTATTATAAATTGAATTGAGTATTATTTTCTCAAATAGGGTGTAAGAGAATTTTTTAATAAATAATTTAAAATGGAAAGAATATGTCACAATAATTAAGTACCTCAATATTTCATTTTTTTTTAGTATTGATATATTATATTCTTTTTTTAAAAAAATGGAAAAAAAAATGAAAAATAAAAACAATGGAATTTTGTGGGGTGTGGGGCGTGGGGGTAGGTGCCGTGCGTGTGGGGAGCTGAGATAATGTCGGGACAACCTTCTGGCATAAGCAATTCTTATACATCTTAGTCAAGTCCCTTTCACTTATTATTTTTTTATTATAAAATTTTCGATATTTAGCTAGTTATTTTTTGATGAAATTTTATAAATGCATTTGATTTTTTAACATAATAGGATTCACGTACGCAAATTCTAAAATTATTAAAAATATTCGTAAGTTTGTTTTATCATTATGTGAAAACAGACACAATTAATATGATTTTTTTTTTTAAAAAAATACCGTTAATGATTTATAAAACAAAAAAAATTACTATTTCGCTTTTAATTGAAAGTAAACTTGGATAGTTCTTTTTTTTTTTGTAAAATATGTATATAAACTGTATAAATTTTGTATAATGAAATTAGGATCAAAATTGTAAATGGTAGGTATTTTTGTAAAATATAAAAATTTGAGGAAATCTTTAAAGTTGAAAAATGTCTCATATACTAAAATTTGGTTCAAATACTAATTTATCTATTATTTGAGAACTTGATATTTTTATTAAATAATGACAATTTGTATGACCAAACTATATTCTATTTTTTTTCGTGAATATAGTTGGGAATATTGGAATCAAATAACAGTTTGTTTGGACATACAATTTCATCTCGTGATTTCAGATCGTGAAATATCAATTCTTCAAAAAATTTAATTTGAGAATTTCATATCATAATTTACTACGTATAAACATGATTATATAGTTACTAATGAATTTTCACATATTTGATAAAATTATATAAAAATAATTGAGATAATTTTCACAACTTAAGAAGATTTTATATTTATGAGGAAAAGAATACAACTTAAAAATCTAAATTATTTATTCCAATAAAACTTCTAACTTCATCGCACATAATTTTAAATTTTTATAAAAATTCAATAACACAATTTTATATTTACATTTGATAAAATTTATTTATAACAATAACATTTCAAATATAATTTTCTTACTTCTCAAATCTTCATAATTTTTTCCATCACAATTTATATTGACGTTGCTTTCACTTTAATTAATATTATAACAAAAATAGTTTGGAGTTATTCTTGATACATGGAATAATAATAATAACAATATTTTTTTTTATGTCCATATATATATATATATATATTATACAAATAATTTTAATGCAGCAATAACTCTATTTCTTGACAAAACCTAACAATACCTAAAGGTTTCTAGAGGTAGCAATGATCTTAACATCATGTGATACATGATTAATTCATTCTAAAGCATTAATGTCACTATCAACCTATATAGTAGCTTATGAAATTTGACCTTCCTAAAATAATTATGTCTTTTCATTATTTATTTTACTTTTATTTGACAAAACTTTTAGAAAGTAATTTTTATTTTATTTTAGGGTTTTAAATTAATAATATATCAATAATAATAATATATTTAGTAAAATCTTACTAGGAGTGATGAATACGTATCTTACGTTTAAGGTTGTCTCTAATAACCCTGAGGGTTCAAGTTCATCAAATTCGAGTAAAAGAAGAACAAGAAAAACAATGAAAAAAGTATAACATTGTTAATTGTTAAGTCTAGACTCTAGAGAAAGAACAATAACGGTGATAATCAGAATACATTAAACAACATATAATCAGAACTGTAATAGTATATCAGTACTACGACAGACATTAACAAACCTAAACCTCCACAGAGTCGGAAAACATGCTATCCCTACTTACCTTTAACTAATACGTGACCTCCGCTTCTTCATATATATAGAGTTTCTCAATAATATGAAGTTACGTAATGCCTATCTGATCATGTCTTCTCGATACTATTTCAATTTTGTAGCGTAAAATATGACATATAAAAAAATACAAAAAAATAAGATTAAAAACAAAAAAGTAGTATTTAGTTTAAATAAATATCTACATAATCACATAATATATGAAATGTGATCCTTCTCGAAATTTCACTAACGCTAAATATTTTATGCAACGATCCGCTCTTTTATTTTCGGAGGGAAGAAAAAAGTGATAATAAATACTTCAGAGAATCATTTTGTGAAAATCGAGTTATTAACGGAAAAGGCAAAAAGTAGTCTGTAAATATAAAAAAAAGTACAATTTTTAATAGGCCCCTATATAGACATATATGAATTTTATTTAAAGCCTGCATTTTATTTTTTAGCAGAATTTTTTTTTATTTTGGCTGGTCTTGTTGGGAAGAGAGAACATGAACCTGAAAAACTTCAAAATTGACTATGTATATCTTTTTATTTTAATAAAGTTTAAATATTTTATTAGATTTTAAAAATTAATATGAAAAATATAAATTAAAAAACTATTGAATTCAATCGAACGATTGAACAAAACTCTAGCTTGGTCTTTCTTTGTATAGTACAATTATAATGCATATTATAGGAATTGACGTGGTAGATGATCGAGATTGATGTGAATTGTAATGGGATGGTTAAGATTGAGTTTACGCTTTTAAAATGAATTAAAATTACTCTTACTCCATTTCGTTTTATTTTATATGGCACACATTTTTTTTAATTATAGTTTCACTTTAAAATATTTATTTTACTTTAGGAAAAATAATTTATATTCATAATAATATATGACTTATTTTAGATTTCAAATTTCAAAATTTTTTCTTTCTTAAAATCTATGTCAAATCAGATAACATCATATAAATCGAGACGGATGGAACATGCACAATTTTGATAGTTTAGATCTCAAATTTCAAAAAATTTTCTTTCTTAAAATCTATGTCAAATCAGATAATTCGTAATACATCGAGACGGAATGAATGCAAATTTTGATATTTTAGATCCAAATTTTCAAAATTTTTTTCTTCTTTCTAAAATCTATGTGCAATCATAATCAGATCAACTCAGTATACATCGAGACCGGCTGGAACATGCATAATTTTGATAGTTTAGATGGTAGCATAGATTAATATAGTTTCTACATCAAAAATTATGTCGATGTGATAATTAATTCCTTCAAAAATAGAAATCTAATTTTGATAATTTTCCATATATTTGTTAATTAAGTAATATGGACACACATCATAAAAGAAAAAAATACTTTTGAGCATCAAAATTTGACCAACAATAATAATAACCAAGTTACATATTTTATTTAGTTTTCTTTGATAGCCACTATTGAGTAAAAAAAATAAAATTTGAACACACAAAATCAAGAGTTATAATTTTAACCAAAATTTTAATAAATTTTGTGATGTATCAATTACCATATTATTCAAACAGATAAAAACAGATGGATGTGAAAATTGATAGTCTCATATCATTGAAAAACTTAGAGATAATTCAAGTTTTGTATCTTCTTTGACGCATAGGCTCAAACATTATTACTTTTTTTTTTTCATCGAATCGATCTTATTTTATGCCCTAATTTATCAAAATTGTTAAAGGTATCTTATTTTAGAGATAGCTATTTAACCTATAACATATTTTATATATATCAATGATAGTTTCAAAATCGAGTATATATATATATATATATATATATATTTATCGCGTAATGCACGTTAAAGGAAAAAACGTCCCCTACCATCATCATTATATTCCAAAAATTCAAACCCAGAAATGTATCAAGGTCGTAAAATCTTATCCATCGTGATTTTCCTCACATTTATTTCTGAATAATAAATATCCTTTATTATCTTGGACCATAATGTAAGGGTACTTATTTAATTTTTCCTATATGTACATATTTGATTTTAATGCAAGGCCATGCTTTGTACAAAAATTCCAACAAAGAATAACACAATTTATTCTAAGAACTTTAAGACGAGTCAACAACACATTATCTTTAACTCTATTAAGCAGTAGCCTATTCTTTTTTTTGCGAACGTTACCGGGTTCACAATTGAAAAACTTCTGGGTAAATATCTCAGAGTAACCTGATAATACTTTTTACAATGACGGTATATATAACTTAAACTTGTGGTCAGGTTCTCCCTGCATAATGAACTTCTAGCTTAAGATAAACAGTTGAGCATCACCAGATAACGGAAATACCGGCGAACGATAGGAGTTTAGTCAAGCCAAAAGTAATTATTATGGCTAGCAAATAATCAGGACAGTGATCTACTACTATGTCTTTGCAAGAAAAAACTGTTACTACAAACTATAATTACTAACCGGTCTACATGTAGGGTTGATAAGCTGTTGGCGTTCCGCTGCCTGCATAATTGCCATAAGAACTTGCATTCATTCTCTCATCTGCTGTTGGCAATACGCCGCCTGAATAACTGGCATAACTGGATGATAGGGGAGCAGCTGAATAAGAACTTGTAGCGATTCCCTCGTCAGCAGGATAATAATATGATCTCTGCTCGTAGGTTTGTTGGGGATATGTCGCATGGTTCGGAGGTTGATAATCATAAGATGTACTGAGATAAGCGTACTTATCGAGCAATCCTGCAGGAGCTGCTCTCTCACAGACAAGGGGACAAGTCTCTTGGTTTTATAGTCCATCTGCTCTCTCCATTAAAACAGCTTGGGGTTGGTCCTCTAAGAAACGTTCGGCATGTCCTGATAGATCCATGCGTTCCTCCAGTTACTCGAGGTCTCTTGAACTGTTGGTGTTTACCTAATCCAGACGATCTTTTCTTATCATTAGACCTGTCTTTGTCGTTAGAAATGGCTTTCTCCAACTGAGCAACCCTTCTCAGCAGCGGATCAAGTGGATATTCTGCTTCAAGCTTGTAATCTCGAATGCATTGTACTATTGCCTTTACAGCTGCAAGTTCCTGCGTGTTTGCACTATATTCTGTAAGCAAGTTTGCAAAATCCTCCCCCCTTATGCTTTTTGCCTCTATTTTTGCTTCTGATTCACAAATTACCAGTAACAACTTGGCATGGTGATATTTCATTGTCGAATCTCAGAAAGCGTATTCACAAGTTCACAAAATAAGAGATAAAGTGGGTGACAGAAGGCACAAAAAAAGTAATTTTCTTTACATGATGTGCAGTATGAATGCTATAATAAGAATAGAGGAAAAGAGGCCGATAATCTAAAGCCAGTGTTGTTTATTAGCAGTACGATTTTTATCATACTACCTAGGACGGTGACAGAGGCAATCGTGACTTAGGAGTTAGAAAAAGATAGGGCGAAAAAAGAAAGTTCGCCTAGGGGTAGAGGGGCAGCTCCATCATGCTTTGAACTGTAACTACTCGTCCTTGCAGACTATTTGATTGTCAACAAAAAAGGAAGTCTGCTTAAGAACAACTCCATACATTTTTTGAATAATTTGGCATTAAACAAATAGGAAACTGTTCCAAAGCAATAAAATCAATGTAACTATGTAGAAGTCTTCTTTTGTATTCCTGAACTTATTTTTTGGAGCATGGAGAAAATATCTCTTTGCATAGATGATTTGACCAACATAGTAGATGTATTTTGATACTAGATATTTTTAGACGCGTATTTCAGAGTTTTATTTCATAAAATTCTATTGATTAACTAAAGACTATGAAAGGAAATATATATTATCTTCATCGTAACTTAAGGCCATTATTTTGTTCATTCTCAATATTAGATAACTTTTTTGTATTCTAAGGCCTTGAGTATGCATATTCCATATCCATATAATAAAACACAGGAGGATTAATACTTGTAATAATCAATGGCTTCATCTACGTATATCAATGATCATTGGAAGGTAACTGTGAATGCATGCAACTCTATTGATAGACATTTCTGCTACCAAATGGTCAAATTTAACAAATGCACAACAACCAAGGGACTAATGTGGCTAGCAGTACCTCTGCATTCCCTGAGTTACCTCCCTTCCCTTGTGCGTTTCGTCTCAAGTCCTTCAAATAGCCTTTCAGGAGCGGAACAAGGGGAAATCTTTCAGACAGCTCGAAAGAATGAATAAAACGAGCAGCATCGATCTGCCTCTCACTATGAATCAATGCTTCAATGACACCTGCAAATAAATAATAATATTATTAAACACCACAAACGATTACATACATTTCTAATGAAGTAAGATGGTTGAATCATTTTTGAGAAGCAGCAGCTATTAGATGCTTCATTTGAACAATTCCTCGCAGAGTATACTACAAAAGTCCAAGATCATCCGGTGAAAAGAGCATCTCAAAAGAGATGATCTGTCTCCAGATTGCATCAGGTCAGTTAAAAAAAACCAACCTGGCATTTTGTGTGCTAAGCCAAGAGAACGGCAGAGCTCAGGTCCCTGCCTATTGTGAGCCACTGCAAGAACAAGCTTGCAGAGCTCTTCTTCATCAAACTCTGAAGCAATCCTAAAAGTTGTAAGGAGCTGCAAAAATGCCTCAGTTTCCAACGAAGCTTGATTGGAAGCATCAGTGCCTGCAGTAGCCAACTTAGGCTTCCATTCATCAGCAATGGCCTTGGCTTGCTGCTTAATTTCAGGGTACAGAAGGTGATCAGCACCTGGTTTAGCCTTTGCCAACAAGGAGGCTATCGCTTCCATACAAACAAGGCAGGCTTGGCGCAAGCTATGGATAGCTTTTTTGCCTTTCTCATCTTGAGAGTTAGATTCATCATTAGAGTAGAAGAACTCAAGTGAAGCCAGCACCAAACGGCCTGGTTCAGTTGCACCATCAAGGGCAACAGAGAGTTCCTCAGAAATTGAGGTCATTTTCTTTTTTCTCTCTATAATATAATGCATAAGCCCTTTTGCATCCATCTGCTCACATAATTGTGTCAGTTCTGGTCGAGGTTCGACCTTGCCAGAAGCACCATCAGCAGCACTGCCAGAGGATTTTACCTCTGAGCCAATATGAAGTGCATTTGTTATACCAAGAGAGCTGCTTACCTCAATGTCTTTGCTGTCCTCTGCATCTGTATGCTCAAGAGATTCCACTTGATGATCTCCCCGTGCTGCAACAATTGCAGACACCGCAGCATCTTTAAGTTCTTGCAACTGATCCCACAACTTATGTTCCCTAGCAGCAATATCTGCCTCTCGTGAAGCAATCAGCAGATGAGCATCAGATTCTTGTTCCTTAAAGGCCTTCTCTCTAATTTCCAGTTCCAAGGATTTGTTCACTACTGCAGCCTCCAGATTCCGGAAGTGTCCTAAAATATCCTTGATTAAATCCGTATCTATGGAGGAATTTTCTTGAGATTCAAGATCATTTAATGCCTTCCCCAATTGTTCAATAAGGGATGGTACGTTACTGATCATCATATGAAGATCCATTTCAGCCATGGTCACTCAAATATCTGCAATATCAGGGAGATCACAGAGTGCATTAAAAAATGAATCCGAACATAGTATAAAACAAAACATCTCCTTAAGATCTGGGCAGCCTCATTCAAACGCCTCACCCCAATCCCAAGAAGACACAAGGAGAGAATCTCATCATGCAACCAAAATGAGAAAAGAAAAGAAATAATGGCTGAAGTATCATTAAGCTATATTACTCAGACACTCAAAAAATGATGTTACACCTCTGTGGGATCCTCAAAAGTGCACTACTTTGGGAGACCTGACATGAAACAGACGATGTATTCGAAGAACAAGAAAAAAATAGTCATTAGGTCCTTTTGGCATGTGCAATAGCAATAGCACGCAAATTAAGATGATATTTATTATACAGCATGAAGTGAAAGAAATCCTAGGTTCTTACAGTGTAAAGAATATATTTAAGAACCCACACATAATTCTACCATTTCTAAGAGGCATTGCGCACCAGAGTTAAATGATGTGTCCATTCCATTGGGATATAGGAGTAATTAATAATTGTACATCTTTTATAGCCTTTCACTTTCTCTTCATTCTTTAAATACACACGCCCGCCCACATGCATGATTTCACAGTATTCATTTTATAGCCTTTTACTTTCACTTCCACTTCATTCTTTATAAACACACGCGCGCGCACATCTGTATGATTTCTTTGTATACATTTCCCTATAGTTGAGCCTGTTTCATCCAATACCAAATAATTTGTCTCATAAGGCAACTTCGACATCTACTCATCTTAAAAGTTC
This sequence comes from Solanum habrochaites, assembly GCA_027704765.1. NCBI lineage: Eukaryota > Viridiplantae > Streptophyta > Magnoliopsida > Solanales > Solanaceae > Solanum > Solanum habrochaites. Next base: position 2,468,346 of record JAKWJA010002492.1, read on the forward strand.
ACTAAACCTCACATCTAACCCTAAACTCAGTGGCAGATCCAACATTTTAAGGTCGTGGGTGCTCTCTTAACTACCAATCACAAAATATAAGCGCACAAATTTAGCACTTGTCATAAAAAGACAATCATATTTGAACACAATAATGAAAAAATCAATAAGAAAACTATAATAAAATATTATCTTGGATAAAGCAAAAAGGACAACATTTTAAAAACAGTTTTTAGGGCAACGAGTTAAAGAGACAAGAAAACAATCAGCATAGGGAGGAAAAAAATAAAAGAAAGTCTAATATAATAACATAGATCAGCTCAGAGAGGTCTTAGGCAAGGTGACCCTTTGTCACCTTTTTTTTTCTTAATCACTCTGGAGGGGGTTGAATAAGATGATCAACACAGCAAACAACAAAGCATGGTTGAAAGATTTTGATGTTGCTAGAGAGGGTGTTGGCATTTTGGAGGTGAGACACCTACAGTATGCAAGTGATAATCTTAACTTTTTGTAATACTGAGGAACAACAAATGAAATATCTGATGGTTATACTGATCCTATTTGAAGGAATTTCTGGACTGCATATCAAGGGCAGGAAGAGCTTTGTGTACCTAATCAATGAAGTCACAAATATGTACTGCCTAGAAGCAATGCTTAGTGAAAAATTAATAATCTTCCAACAACTTACTTGGGCATGCCTCTGGGTGGAGAATCCAACTCTATTGATATATGGAATGGTGTGTTGGAGAAGTGTGAAAAGAAATTGGCTAGATGGGAAACTCAATATATGTGCTTCGGAGGCAGACTGACTCTCATCAATGCAGTCCTAGATGCCTTGCCAACAGGAGTTGTCAAGAGACAAAACAATATCAGGAGAAAATTCCTATGGCATGACAAAAAGGAGAGGAAAAGCTTCCATCTGGTGAAGTGGAAAGTAGTGATACATGGCAAGAAGGTAGGGGTATAGGGATAAAGAATCTGAAGGTGCAAAGTAAAACTCTCAAAATGAAATGGTTGTGGAAGTTTGCCAATGAAAATCAGAAGCAACGAAAAAGGCCAAAGGGTAATATGGGAGGAAGTTAAGAGTAATCCAAAGATCAAAGTTGTAGATAGATTCTGAAAAAATGAGTGGCATGAAAAGGGAAACCTGGAAGTAGTTTTCCATGACATATAATTTATAGCTCTAGGACAGCAAAATACTATAGCAGAGTTATGGACAAACCAGGGATGGAGCTTTAATTTCAGAAGATGATTCAATGACTGGGAAATAGCAAGAGTGGCGTAATTTCTCAACATTGTGGAAGATTCTAAATGGGCTACAAACAGGGGAAGATGTTATCAGTGGAAGGGAAATAACAGAGGTGAATTCAAAGTTAACTCAGCCTACAAGTTGATGGGTCAGACAAACACACAATTGGGCATGGAAACGAATACGGAGAAGCAAAATTCTCATAAAATATTATGCTTCATTTGGTTATTGGCCAAAGAAGCTGTTCTGACATCAACATAACTGAAGAAAAGAGGGATAACCTTATGCTCTAGTTGTTTCCTTTGTGTGGAGGAATTAGAGACCGTGAAACATTTACTCCTATACTGCAAGTAACCCAACAATAGGTACATTTTTTTCCAATACTAAATATCTTGTCTTTTAAGGAAATAAAGATTTTATCTAAAACTGATATCATTCCATTTTAATGTTATTATTCGCGATTTACGTTTCATGCTACACCTCCAATCTATGTAAGGTGATTGTTTCCCTTTTATATGTATGTCATGCTTTCTTTAGCATTTTATCTTGGCTTCTTCACACACATTATTTCTAATTTAGAACTGCCTTATAACGATTTTACTTGCATAGAGGGTCTATCGGAAAAAACATTTCCTCTCTACCTTATAGGTGTAGTAAGGTTTACATACACACTAACCTCGCCAGACTCCACGAGGTTACACTGGATATGTTGTTATTGTATCCCTAACACAAACATACAATTTTATAAACCAATTAAATTGAGATCCTAGTCCATTTTACCCACGGACAACCAATACAACATTTCTCCAAAGACCATCAATAACTGAATAACATATAATTACAAAGAATTGAAGGAACATGCTTAAAATTATATTCATGGAAGCTTATAAACCCTAACTATTTCCCAATTTTCAGCACAATAGAGACATAAACAGCAAGAAAAATGAAAAAAAAAATGAGATAGCCAATTCTACAACATGTAAAAAACATATAAAAAGAATGCAAATGGAAATTCTACAGTCTGACGGAACCTGACGGGAAAGAGGGCCAAAGTCGGACGGTCGCCGGAGCTCCGATTGGGAATCGTCGGTGGTTACAAATTTCAGAAGAAGAAACGAACCATCAGTGAATATAGAATTATCTGGTTTTCTGATTTTCACTAAAAGTTTTGGGCCTAAAATTTGATTATTAATGCTTTATGGGCTAACAAATATAAGCCCATTATAGCTCAGTTTTAGCGCAGTATGAATAAGCCTTTCTATGTGGAGTTCATAGCTCTTCGAAATATACTATTATTATCTATGCTTTCAAAATACGGCAACTTTCACATCTCGCACAAACAAACATATTTGTATGGTTATAAGCAAGTTTTTTTTTTTTTTTTTTTCATATTGCTCTCCATAGCAAACCTGTACTTGTGATAATTCGCTACCATAATCCACCTGTTATTTTCGCGACACATTATACACTGTTAGTTCGTTGGCCTCGCTTACATATCTACTTGTATGATCGCTGGCCTCAATGTGTATAAGTCACGGCATATTTTCTCTGCAATTGTATAATTCGTTGGCCTATTCACTACAACTGTATAATTCGATGTGCCCATATGTTAAATAAAATTTTGGTTTGCATACAAGTGAATCGAATAAATTATTTGTAGATGTATAACTATAATTGTATAAAAAAATATAATGTTTTTTCTCTCACTTTATACAAAAATAGAAACACAATTTATACACTTCTGTTGTATAAAGCGAGAGGAAATTATATCCACTCCAATTGATTAATTCGCAATGGGATAATTCCTGGCCTTTTTTTTCGTGCAATATGTTGTGATAAAATTTGCATTGTCATAACAATTGAAATCGAAGTAAACATGTTTTGTAAATGGTATAATTAACTGTATGCACACGAGATAGAGTGGTTTTTGCAGGTATTATACAATTTTCTCTCGCTTGATACAAAACAGAAACACAGTATACTTTCTGTTGTATAAAGCGGCAAGGGCGAGAGAGGGAGTGGCGAGCGAGAGTTTTGTGAGAGAACGACCTGACAAACTTTGCAAAAGAACGTTGCTATGGGGCACAATTAAATCAAACAGTAGCTACTACTACTCATTTATTTTATGTTAATAGTTTGCTATTATATACAATTATCCTTCAAGATTAGGATTTTATTTACCACCAACTAAGAATTTCTTACAATATATTAAGAAATATACACTTAGATATATGTATTTTTGCTACCAAATATACTAAAATAAGGAGAGAGACGAATGAGATGGGAAGAGAGGAGAGCGAGATTTTATTATGTATCACAAATACATAGGAAAGTAGTGAGCAAAAAGGAAGAGATGCGAGGGAGGTAAGAAAGATTTGTTATGTATCCTAGATACATGCAAATTCACTTGGATATAATCTATCAAAAATATCTTGCTAAAGCAAAAGTTCCTTGTGCTTACCTAAAAAATAATGATTGTGGATTCTCTCGTCAACATGAAAAACAAACTTAAGTAATATTTTACTTTTTTCTAATATATACTTAAACATATAGTGATATGTAATTTGAGAAACTTTTTAACTCAAATAATCAAGAAAGAAATAAAGTAATATTTTTTTGTAAAACAAACGAAAAAGTAAAAGAAGAAAAATAAAGCTGCTAACTTATAATACAACCTTAGGCACATTTCGTCTTTCACTTTGCCCTTTTTTTTTTTGTATTTCTTGAAAAAATGTCATTTTAACGAGGAATCGTTTGATTCAAAATAAGATAATACGATAAATACGATAAATAACTTTCTCTTTTATATGTGATAAATAATCTTACAAATTATATTTTGATTTTTGCTAATATCAACAATTAAAAATTTTGAAATTTTAATCCCAGATTTAATATCAAAATAACTTTGATAATTCCACAAAATCTCACTTTCTTAGTGGTAAAAAGTGTATATTCTCTTATTGATCCAAATTTCTGAGCAAAGACAGGCTTTGGCTTTTATTGATTCCTTCCTTTACATCACAATTTCATGAAGAAAATTATGTTGAATTTTGTGGGGTCTCTCATTAATGCTAAATTTCAAAAAAATTTGAGTTGGAGAGAGAAGATTGAGAAGTTTTCATGTGATCCAACAGTAACATAATATCATGTACCTACTACATATATAAAAGATATTTGTAAAAATTGACCTTGATGTATTTGAGTTTTAATAATAACGATGGTGTTTGGATCAACGAATTATGTGTGTTTAATTTTAAATACTAGGTAGGTGATTCTTGTTGAGAGGGCAAGTATTCCCTTAACATGTTAACGAGAAAATTGCTGGAAACGCTTATATGATTCTGACAATTTTTCCTTAGTATGAGCTGATTTTATTTTTACGTCGTATGATAGGAGGATACATCCCGTAGAAGTGGTTAGTGGATCCTCATATTAAATTATTCATGCTCTAGATGTTCAGTTCGAACGTGAAGTAGGGTTTTCAAAAGTGAAAAAGTCCCACATTAGTTGTGGTTAATGAGATAAATGATCTCCTCGTATGGTGTTGAGCAATCCACCCTTCACAGACTAAATTTTGGAGCCGCGTTAGACACCCATGCATATCTGTTTCTTTATGATATCTGTCGCTATCATAAATATCAGATAATTCTGACCGTCGATTAAATCATGATTTTTCTATGATCTCTCCTGACTGGATTGTGTGGCGAGGTGGGGTATGGCGATGCAAATGGTGAGTTTGGTGTGGTAACTTCATTACTTACAAAGAGACCCTTGTATTGTCTATCAACATGGATTTTATTTTATCACTTCCATATATAAGTTAATGTCTCTCTATTGGTATTTGGTTTGCAAAAAAACACATGTATATACATTTATCTTGTTATGATTAGAAAGAGATTTTGAAAGGAAGTCTGAAGCAATCGTAAATTTGTCTTCGTTTAAATTATAAGTTACATATTTAAATCGCAAAATCAGTCATTCATGTTTGCATCAAAGTAGACTACCTACATAACACCTCTAACTCGTGATTTTTCTAAAGCTTAATTATAAAGTATGTAAGCATTGCAATGTCAATTATACAAAAGAATGAAAAAGCAAATACCTTTACAAAAAATTAATGTGGTGGAACAAACTTCCAATTTCAGATGCAACAAAGGTAGATAAACAACTGTTAATTTTTCTGTTTTTTAGTAGAAATTTTGAGTTTAAATCTTTTTTATATCAAGACGTTTATATTCAAAAGCGCTCTATCTCCTACAGTAAAATTTTCTGATACAAATTTAAATTTAATCAAACTCAGATTCGAATATTAAAATTAACCAAAACTCTAATCTAGTAGTGATTAGTTTGATGCTTGTGATTATTTTGGTTAAGTACACATTAATCTTTAATTAATTTATATGTGCACTTTTTGATCTCTCCTATAAATAAATTTTTTAAGAAATAATGTATTATTAAGTATAAAATTATTGCATAATTAAAGTTGTCTTTATATTGATATAATTTACGTAAAATTCTATATACACCACTAACTTGATTAACCTTGAAAACTAATTTGCATACGTAGGAAGAGTATTATAGTTTATGAGCAAACATCATTGACATGTTAAACTTTTAGCGGGTAGATATTTATAAGCGATAGAATTGATAGTTTCACTAAAGAGATTTAGAATATAAAAAGTAAATATATTAATAGATTTATAATATTATTATTTTTCAACAAAAAGAGTTAAATGAACCTTTTGTACTCTCTTAACTCGGTGAATAAATTAATAGGTACTCCCTTACCCGCATAATACTTATCGTTCTTATTAAAAATATTTATCTTAAAATACTTATTTTATTTATTTTTCATTTTATCATTAGTAATAAGAAGATAACACCTCAATTATAACACATAAATATAGGAAAAGTTTAATGAAAAGAGAATAACATCTTACAATATAACATAAATAAACATAAAATATAATCAAACAATTCTATTAATTATTAATATTATTTAAAAAAATATATTTTACGACAATTAATTTATGACGACGAAGAACTAATAAAAAGTACAAATATAGTAAAGAATCCTCAAAAATTCAAACAAAGATTTAAACAAAAGTTGGTGTTGGACATTAATGGCAATGAGAAACCATTTTTGTTTTGTCAGAATCATGTCCATTATACCTTGTAGGGACTTTTAAAAAAGTATTTCTACTTAATTAATGAGATTAAAACAATAAAATAAAAGTGGGGGTGGGGGGGGGTGGGGGGGGTAGGGGGTAAGGGGGAACAAGAAGAAGAAAAAAGGGTTCTCTTGGATCCTCTTGTTTTGTAAATCCCCTTTTTTCTTATCTACTTTTGACTCCAAATTTATGTATATACCAATGTTTTGACTATTATTAATTTAACAATTACTTTTACTTAACACCTTTCTTAAACACACCCTTGGTTTTTTTAATTAAGAGTTTAACTTTGTATACTGATCGAATAGTTAAATTAGTATTTATATACAAGTCATTTTAGAATGTAAAATTTATAATGATAAAAATAAAACAGATTACTCTTGCTATAACAAGTAAAAAATTTGATCGTGTTTTATAATTCTTCCCTAAGATATCTTCATTGGGGAATTAAAGTTTGATCAATAAAATATAAAATAATGTTTTATAGAATCTATGTTTACTCCCTAAAACAAGTAAAGGACATACCTTTGAGATTATAATCATTAGGTACTACAAAGAGTAGCCACCTAAGTTTACTTAATTAAAAAGCACTAACAAATAGAACCAAATTCTTTACTTCATATCTTCAATCATAATATTTCCAAAGAACTAATATTATATAACGTTCGGAAACAATCTCTCCAATCTTTTAACGATAATACATCAATACATTATTTTCTTCAGATCTGATAAGACTATATTGACTATATTGTTATTGTAGTACTATATAATGTACTTATATAAACTAGCAAAAATTTCACTCTACTAGTCATAGAATTACAAATTATAAAAAATTAAGAACGTTGAATCACTTTTTACATAATAATATAATTATTATAAGCTAGCAAATATTGGGACCAAATCCCACAAAACCATTTGCTCCATCAAATGAAATTTGGATGCCTTCTTGTTGGATGTTTCCTATAATAGAAAGTTTTGATGGTGATGGAGCAAATGCAAAACAGAATGTACCCTTGTCATTCACTGGAATTAGAAAGTTCCTAGCAGGCAGGGTCAGGATTTGCCCACCCGAAAGGAAGAACGAAACGGTCGGTACTCGAACCGTCACGAACCCGTCTAGGTCATAACACGTGTCGAATATCGACACGGCCGGTGCCCTAGGGAGCGACGCGGTTTCGGCTACGAACGCTTCGCGACGCCAACGTACGCCCGAAGGGTAATTCCGTCACTAATTCCCCCGTCCCTGTGGCCCATGACGACCCTCCCCACCCACCTGTCCCCGATCCTCGTGATCTTAAAAACACTTCTTCCGTATCGGTACTGCGTTAACGCCTCCGACTCCAAGCCCTGATAATCCTATGTAGTAAAAACTCGGGGTTAGTGGATTTCGAATAAAGCGAGCGGCACCCAGAGGTAAGCTGTGATCCGAATCCCCTCCTCCCCTACCTTTACCACCCCTCTCCGACCTCTCTCTCAAACCCGTCGAGTCGTGTCCCCGACTCACTAAACAATAACTAAATGCACCGCCCGTTTGCCCGCCGAGTTGGCCCACGAGTGACATGGACCCACCACCAAGGCCCAATAATCCAGCAGCAGCTGTAAACATGCCACTATTACTATGTCCACAACCAATAGCAACATTTTTAACCATAGTGTGTCCAAATGTCAATGTCTCAATGGCCATTGTACCTTTAGTATATGAACCATCACCATACATGACCTCATATTACAACGACCCCTAATGCTACACAACCCGAATTTTTCGAAGACCCTGTCGCATACTGATACCACATGGGACGGCCAGTAACGACACTGACAGTATGGTCAATACCGGTCGGATTGGTGATAACATTGGGTACAGGGCTGACACTGTACCCAAACAATATCACTACCAGAATCAAGAACCATGTATTGGTTCTTAGGTGGACTACCTACACCAACCCTAACAAAATATTCCCCACTACCTTGATCCATACCCGAAATAAGATCCGACCCGAATTCCTTGACCCGGTAATTAACACCACCATTTTCAATTCTGTGAATGATACTAGACACCCTTTTCAAATCTCTATTGATTCTGCCTTCAAATACTTTGTTATTGTTATATGGAAAATGGGGAATTTGAAGTTTGTCTCTATGAATGAGGTTGAGCTTGAGCTTCCAATTTCCATTTTCTTGTTCAATTTCATTATCAACATGATATTCTTCTTGATTTTCAAATGGGGTTTGGGGTTTTGTGTCTAATTGAGCAATGGATTCTTTTACATTGAAGATTTCATGAGTTGAGTTTTTGATTTCACTTGGAGTTGTTGCTATGGTGGTAGGAGAGAAAATGAGTAAAATTGCTAAGGGAAGAAACTTTTTTTTTTTTTTTGTGTGTGTGTGGTGAGAGGGAAATTGAGAGTTTTTAATTTGTTTTTAAGGTTTTGGGATGTGAATAGAAGAAAAAAGGGTTTTGGGGATGGGGGTGGGGTGGGGGGTGGGGGTTGGGGTGGAGTGGGAGTGGGGTGAGGGGGGGGGTCCTTTGGCCCATTTTTTGGAGGGTGAGAAAGAAATAATTGAATGATGAGGTTTCATTTTGGTGTTTCTTTGAATTTATTGTATAAATATCTTTTTTGTTTTTATATATGGGATTTGGTATCTGTATTAGGGTTCGATTGAATTACATTTGTTTCAAAAATTAAAAACGACTCTATATTTATAGCTCAAATTCAAAATATCTGATTAAAAGAGAAGAGATATTCATCACGTACTAACGTGTAGTAGTACTACAATCCTTGATGATTCGATAGATTATGCTACGAGGCATCAGGTTATTACATGTTCCTCCCACTAATAATATGTATCAAAACTAGAATTCATAAAAAAAAAATTACCTAAGTTTATGTTAGAATTTAAATTTGAATCCTTTATTATTCTCGAACAATTTCATCAACTTTGCTTGACTATCAAAAAGTAATCTAACAAAATGAGACACAAATTATATCATTTTCTTTCATGATTATGGACTAATATAATCATTTAAATGGTTTTAAATTTCTTTTTTAAGTACTTATAAAGTTTAATTAAAGTATTTAATGCATATGCACTAATAATGAAAGATTTTATCCACTACTTGTAATTTTACTTGATGTAGTAGATTATTAGTTACTATCTTTATTAAATTTCCTATAAATATTGACTACAAAAATTTATATAATTTATAAATATTCGATTTTATAAATATCTTTCTGACCGTAAGTATTTCGAGTAATATGATATAATAGATAAAAATAACTTGTGAATTAGAATAATTCATTATTCCACTTCCTATATATGATTATAACCAATCTTAACATTTTGGTACCTTCGATAAAAAGAAATTTTGGAATTAATTATTATTCATAATTAAAATATTTGTATAGACAGAAAAATATATTGTTTAAGAAGGTGACAAAATGATTACATCAATGTGATGGGGTCTCTTGACTATATAGAGATTCTCCACACATGTTTATGTATTCTCTCTCTCTCTATTAAATAAAAGCTTCTTTAAAATTAAATAAATAAATAAGCACACAACAAAAGACCAATTAGCTTAATATTAAAAGAAATATTACATAATTAAAAGTAATTATGAATTTGAAAGATATTCACTTCTCTAACTTTTCATCTAAAATTTACTATAGAATGGTATATTTAACTCATGATCTTATTATTTATCGAATGTTTAACTTTTTTATTTTTGTTGGGAGTTTTGATACTTTTCGATCAAATTATTAGCGATAACGATATTTCAGATAAAGAAATATCAAATGTCATTATAAATGTACAACAATCAATTGATATAATATTCAAATAGGGAAAAAGTTCAAACAAATGAAATTATTACTATAAAGGGATTTAGAGCCTGTTTGACTCAGCTTAAAAGCTGGTCAAACTGACTTAAAAGGTGATTTTTGACTTATTTAACTGTTTGGCAATACTCAAAATAACTTTGTTTTAAGCCAAAAGTTAAAAGCTGGGGTAGAGGTTGCTTTGTTTTTTTTGAGCTTATAAGCTTTTTAAAATTAACCACAATCTTTTTTTTTCTTTTTGCCCTCATATTTTTATACAATCTCAAATTAACGAGACACACATAACTAACCCCTAACATCTCTTTCTCCAGTTTTTCCCTTTTTCACGTTTTACATAGCAACTTCACTTCCAGAGCACTTTTACTATCCAACCACATAACTGATTATTTTAAAATAATTTCAAGCACTTTTCAAAAGTACTTTTTTAAAACTATTTTTATTAAGCTCATCCAAACGGGCCCTTAAACATTTTAAAGAGGTTTGACCATAAGAGAATCAAATTATAACTATTGTGCACTTTTTATGAAATACTTTAAGTTTGAAGCTTTTGGCTAGCTAGCCTTCCTAATGTAACTTAAAGCATTCACATACAATAAATAGAATAATGAGTTTCCATCATCCACAAGAAATCAAATTGTTACCCTGGGTATGTTCGGCACGACGAAAAATATTTTCTATAAAAATGAAGTACGTTGAAAGGTTAGAAGAACATAATTTACATGGAATGTCACTTGTGTGACTTATGTTTTCCTATTTTCTATAGAAAAGTCATTTTTCTCATCTTTCGTAAACTTGTTCGAATATGAAAGAATTCAAAAATGTTTTCCTACGTACCAAACACACTCTTAGCTTATTTAGCTTATGATAATATGATTTTTACTTAACACAAAATAATGTCATTAGCAAAACAAGCAAATTATTTGGAAGATTGTAGGGACCTGACGGAATAAAGAAAGCGGATGATATCAAGTCCAACTCCTTTTTATAAAGGTGAATTATTCATCTTTTCCCTTCACAATTATAGTTTTTTTTTCAATTTATTGTAGGCATGATAAGAATTGCAAGTCCCTACAATTCAATATGGCCATAAGGATAAAAGATGGACTCACCACTTCAGACCTACATGTTGAAGTTAGTTTTTTGTCAAAAATTAAAATTTATCTAAAGAGATCGAATTACCCGAGAATCGATTAAAGTTCATGCATTTCTACCTAAAGTTCAAAAAAAAATAAAATAACTAAAATGGTTGGACTTAGAGTCAATTTTGTATCATACCTTGCTTATAATGTTAGATGACACTTTTTGATTTCTTCTAATTAGGGTATAGTTTTGATTTAAAACAATAAGTTTTTTTTTTTTGATCAATTTAATTTGGAATAGTGAATAGTTTGTAATCAGATACAGAATAAAGGAAAAAAGATTCAAAAAAAATAAAATGTTAAGTCAAATCAAATATCAAATTTATAGACCCTATAGTCCTTCCATTTGTGATATGTCTATCTATATCTCTCAAGGTCTCACATTAAAGTGTTTTTTTAGGCTGGAAAGGTGAAAAAAAAATTAAAGTACAAATTTACTGTAATTCTATTAAATTTTAGTCTCTTTTAGAATGTGAACTTGACAATAATAAAACTTCAAATCATTGCTTTTCTACCATCTTAAATTTCATGTCATAAATATTTCCTTGTGATCAAATTTCAACCATATACTATGGGCTCGTTTGACCATGCGATATGATATCATGACATAGTATCAAGATATGAAATTATGAGATGAAACTGAAGTTTTGTTTGGATATGTGATATGAAATTTTGATGTTGTATATTTTCTCATAAACATTAAAATCCTATAAGTTCTAAAACTATTAAAATAACCTCAATTGTTTATTCAATATTATCAAATAAACAAAAAATCATAAAATCGTATTATAAATTATTACAAAAGTTATTTGTTCTACACTTGAGGAATTGTGTCATCAATATATTTGAGTAAAAATGAAACACCTTTCACGGGCTCTTCAAGATTTTATTACTCAACAATCGTAAAGTGTGAGTTAAACTGATTATATGTTGGTGAAAATAATAAATTTTAAAAAGTAATGATGTGATTATAAATTTTATTTACATGTGAAATAAAGGTTAGTAGATATAAATGTGGGGTTGTTTTAACAAAATATAAACTCGTGAATTAATTTTTGTATTAAAATAACTCAAATCATGACATAGTATTCTCGTATGGTTCAATATCATGATTTTTGGAGAATATGAAACCTTGAGATGAAATCAGCATAAAATCGCATGTCCAAACGCTGATTCCATCTCACGATACCATATCACATGATCAAACGCCTACTAAATGTATCTTTAATATCAATTAAGACTTTGGAATTTTATTGTAGACTTCTGTAACCTTCACCCATTAGGTATTGCTAGTCATTTTAACAAATGTATATAATATAACCTAATGACAATAGAAACTAAATCATTTTCCTTTTTCTCTCTAGTATATATATATTACTTTTTCCAGCTTCCCAACCGATGTTTAATATCCAAATTAAAGCTCGGCTAAACCAAAATCATGCTGAAGGTAAAACACTTCTTAACAAATAAGGATTCATATCCGTGGAGACTCAAATACGGTATCGATGGTTAAGAATAGAAGGGTACTTGTCACTCAACATACCCTACCCTCGTTGGTTGATATTACTAAAGAAACAAACAATGATTGTAGCAGTCAAAGGCGTGAAAATTGTATTGTCATGCACAAAAATAATAATTAGAGAACATGGGACATACATATAGGGCCCTAGTGGTTGCAATAGACTTCCAAAATAAAGTTGTCACTAGCTATTCATGCAATAAAATGCATGTATAATTAAGTGAAATGGAAGTGACCTGCCAGTGGACGAGATCTGTTTTATAGGGAAAAATATATATATATTTCACTCAATAAATAGCTCCTTTGATGTATCAACTAAATCTTATGTTAGATTATTTGTCTCAAAGAATCTTAGTCCATGAGACTATATGTACTTACGTCGAAGGCATAATACATAAACAGACATTCAAACTTGGCCTTACATGACAAGTTAACACTCCAACTTTGAGAGTGAACATCTAAACACTCCAACTCATCACCATGGACAGCCAACATAACGTTGTGGAGACGAATTGAGGTGGCTCGTGCTTACTCGAGAGTTGGAGTTCTTGTCAGCTGAGGCCATGTTTGATTGTCTGTGTTTCTATAGTATCCCTTATTAGTTATGGAACACAAGTATTTATCAAATTTAGCACTTCTAACATGCATACAGCTACACAAAGAAGGGGAATACTAAAAGAACAGTACAATAACTGGAAAAGAGAGACTCAGAAAAGGATAAGAGTAACTTGTCACAAGCTGGTGGTTGAAGAAACAATTAGAATTTTTTTTTATCTTTTTCATATCCAAATGAATCAAACTAATTAAAAAAATTCTAACACAATACCAGATCAACCAAACCTACATCTACTCTATAAAATACAGCTAATGAGAAACTCATGTTCTCGCGGAAACATGTTACAAGTTTTCACATCATATTCTACGTGAATATGCAGTGAAATTGACACACTCAATGCTTTTAAGTTTTGAGGCAGTGCAAATGTCCTGAACTCACCTTCGTTTCCCTACCTAAATTACAAGCAGAATTATCAGAAACCGTGTATGACCGACCATCACAATGGTTCAGCTGACAAAGACTTCATATGTTGATTTAACGCATCACCGACTCTTTGACAAATGAACGTCCGCCAGATCTGCATGATGAAGAATGTGAATAGGATGTTAAAAATAGAGGTAATACCTGAAAAGCTGAAAGTAAACTAAGATAGTGGCCTTGATTGAGGCTCTGAGTCAAAACATACGAATATGCAAGATGTATGTTCATGAATCGAGCATTTTCTTTGCTCTGTGACAACGTTAGAGAGCCTTCAATAACCTGATCTTGCTCCACGTCTAAGGGTTCATAGAAGTAAACCAATGTCTGCAAATTCATGCCAAAAAATGCAAAAACATGAGCGCATGCACCAATTTCACCAGAGAAAATATGATAAATAGTATGAGATAACAATCAATCCATAATTTTGTTTCCAAACAGGATTATCATATCATTAGTTTATCAAAATATTTAGGTATTCCATCTAAGAAACAATATCAAGGATTACTTAAACTAACAGGTAATCTTCTATATGAAGAATGTCAGCAGTATTACTGTTATCAGGCACTCTTTTTTTTTTTTTTTGACAAGTAATGTGGATATGCTGGCTCAAAAGTTGCATCCTGAACAGAGCATTACAATGAGTGCGATGAGATAACAAAATCAATTATAGTCATGGTATTATTTACATTATCATTAGCCACGTTGCACCAAAATCTAAGCAAAAATATACATCTAGATTTATTATTGACAGTATTATCTTCGAAATTCTCAAGGTTATCAATGACAATCTCAAGATAACATTCAGCTTTTAGCATAAAAAAGGTGGCACAGAAGCTCCAAGCCTCTTACGACAATAGCAAACATATTTCTTATGGCCTCAGAATGTGTTTCCTGGTCCATCTACGAGTCTAGTACGGAGGAAAATGTATATTTGTTCAACTCCTAGTGTAGATTTTATAAAACCAGATGACAAAATTGGATGCAGATAGTAATCAGTTTACTCTTTTCTAAGCCTGCCTTTCATTCCGATGAACCAAAGGCAAAGAGAGAGCACCCAATTTTATTTTTTTTATTATTATTTTTATTTTTATTATTATTTTTTGTTTTTGGGGGGGGGGGGGGGTGGGTGGGGGGAGTAGTTATAGAACCTGTTGCCAGTGTGTTGGGGGATCCTCTGGTGCAGTTGACAAGACAAGGGCATCGTTAGGATTGGGACGCTTCTTTCTTTGATTGTCTTCCGTCATGTTACTGTTTGAAGGCTCAACATCCAAAGGAAATACTCTGGGGCCAGTAAACTCCACATCAAACCAGAAGGCAAAACCATGAAAGGGTGCTGAAAAAAATAGAATCAGGCCATACGACCATTAGAACATTAAAGAAGAAGGTATCAACACTAAAAGAAGAAAATCATGAATCATCTCCCAACCACTATTTTTTTCTTATATAAAAAAAGAACAGTTCCCTGTACAACAGACTCAGACAATGTTTATTTGGAAAGGGAGAGAAAAGTTACATCGCATCATTGACTCAAATCTAAATCTGGATGTGATGGACTCTAGCTCCTGAGTTGTCACTTTATAACAGTCCACATGCTTCACCTGCCATTTAATTGAAGGAAAATGAGTTTAAAATCGATAATAGTGCATAAAATACAAAGAGCCAGAGGAAATAATTGAGCATAAAGCACAGAAGCCCAGGACATTCTAAATTCTAAATTCCAGATGATCTTGATATAAATATCAGACCATACTCGAGACTCAAGAGCACCCTAAGTCTGCTAAATAACTGTGAAGACTCAAGAGCATGATGCAATTCATAAAACATCCATACCATGAGCACAAAGCAAGATACCTTACCATATTCACAATCCCTAGAATCTTACATGATCCTGTAGTTCTGAAAGACGTACTATTCATGCAAAAGGACAAGCCCAAACAGGAAAGGAAAAAAATATTTTTGTTTCCTCTTGAGGATTCACCACCTTAAGATTAGATGTCAATGTTTATTCCGAGCAACCAATTTTCATGAACCTATAATTGCTTCTTTAATCACTAATATTTAGTATATAGTACTACAGCTCTGCGCTCTTCATGCTGTGTGTGACTATCCAACAGAACCTGGACAGAATGATTGAGCAACAGATTGACCCTTCTTCATACATGATTATCGACTTAGATTATGCATTTTTATTTTTCATAACAAGGCTAAGAATTGTTTCATATAGTTCCCCTTAATCAGAAGGAGTTCTATTCCAAATGATCTTTTTCATCCCCTTCTCCACCAACCCTACCCCACCCCTTAGGGTGGAAATCTGAAAATAAAAAAGAAGAAGAGACAGTACTGGTACAACACCTCTGAGACTCAGCAGCATTGGGAATTTCAAACTTCATATAACTCAAGTAATGTAGTCCTACTTATCCAGACTTTCGGGCAACAATCAAATGATCCCAGATTACAAACATATATCTGCAGAATCTAATAATCCAATGATCTGCGTATTAACTTAAATCATATAAATTTTTCTTTCATATAGCTCCTTTACCAGGAAGCATCCCCTTGCTTGGATTAAGACAAAGTTGTTGTCGTTTTTGACACAAATAATAATTCGCAATTTCAAACCCAAAAATAATTGAATTTGCCGGTACTAACCACTTGTGGCCATGTCAAAACATTTTCAACAGTAATTGTCTCCACCGATGGCTCTTCAAATGCGCACTGCTTCGCTAACGGCATAATAGCAGACACTACAAAAAATGGAATTCCAACTGAAATCTAAAGAGCAAACACATACAGATATAGATAATCAAAAGCATAGGCATTTAGCAATAAACTTTGTTTTTTAGGGTTGTTTGCCCCACTCACACAGGGTTTAAGGTCCGTGTGCACTATACAGCTCTCCCACAGAGATAACATGGTTGTGTGTGTGTGTGATCAGAATGATAACGCCTTTCATGTTTTTACTAGATAAGGGAGGATAATAAATGAAACAGCAGTTCCGTTGATAACAAACAAAGAATCAACCATGAGTCGTACGACAATACTCACTGTCTATTCCATAAACGTTACGCCAGAAATCAACACTTTCACTATACCGGTCTGGATGTGTCACAGGCGCCATGTATAGCTGCAGAGAGAAGAAACAGAGATTAAAATGAACGTCAGATTTTCATACATTAAGTGGGGGAAAAGCAAAGGTCATTCAAATTATCATCAGACCTCCCAGTCTGGATACTTCGACTTGTTCTATGTGAACCTGCAGTAGGCATCAGAATTGGTTCTAAAGAAGCTTTTCTCATCTTACATCTAAATGAATAGATAACATTCCTAATACACTGCTCTATTATTCTTGGCACCTGTAAGTATCAGCACGGTTTCCCCTATGAGTAACACTATGACGCAAAATATAATATTGTGTGTAATTGGCCTCAGTAACTACAGAATATCTGAATCTGTCACACAGTAACTATTAAAGCCTTAATCTAATTCGATATACAGACACTATTCCCCCAAATAAAGAATACAAAAGAAGGATAATAAAACACGCACAACACACAGAAGATAATCCCATATAATTGAAAGCACACATAAATTAGAAAATGGAGTAATGACTCCGTTGCATGTGTGGAAGAATAAGCACACTCGCTGGTTTCAGCCAGCGGTCTCTAGCAGTGTAACACTCCCCAGCATTGCTCCTGCAATGGACAAGCAGTCCATGCAGTGTAAGAAACAGAAAGTTGAGAAATGCAATGGAATCCCATATAATACAAAGGGGAGATGAAGGGAGAACCAAAGTAGAAAGTCAATGAAAAGCGGAACACAGAGGGGGGACAAGAATAGAAAGAAACCGAGAAAGGTAGAAAACCATGAGTCGTACGACAATACTCACGTCTATTCCATAAACGTTACGCCAGAAATCAACACTTTCACTATACCGGTCTGGATGTGTCACAGGCGCCATGTATAGCTGCAGAGAGAAGAAACAGAGATTAAAATAACGTCACTATTTCATATCATTAAGTGGTGGAAAAGCAAAGGTCATTCATTATCATCAGACTCCAGGTCTGGATACTTCGGACTTGTTCTAGGTGAACAATGCAGTAGGCATCAGAATTGGTTCTAAGAGCTTTTCTCATCTTAATCTAAATGAATAGATCACCATTCCTAATACAACTGCTTCATATTACTTCTTGGCACTGTAAGTATCAGCACGGGATTTCCTCTATGAGTAACATATGAAGCAAATATTAATATTGTGTATTTGCCGCATTAACTACAGAATATCTGAATCTGTCACATAACTATTAAATACGTGAATCTAATTCTGATAATACAGACACTATTCACCCAAATAAAGGATGCAAAAGAAGGATAATACACACGCACAACACACAGAAGATAATCCCCATATAAATTTGAAAGCACACATAAATTAGAAAATGGAGTATGACTACCGTTGCATGTGATGGAAGAATAAGACCTCCTGGTTTCAGCCAGCGGTCTCTAGCAGTGATAACACTCCCCAGCATGCTCTGCAAGGACAAGCATATTCCATGCAGTGTAAGAAACAGAAAGTTGAGAAATCATGGAATCCCATATAATACATTTAAAAGGTAAACCATGTGGAGACCAAACTAGATGTAGGCACGCCTTGGTGCCAGGCCAGTGCCCAGTTTTATCCCGAAAGAGAAGCAATTTTTCAATAGATGTCTATAAGTGAAGCATTGAAATGTGTGTGTCTATATGGTATTACCTCATAAAGCAGCATGTAACCCATCCATTCTGAAACTATAATGTCAACTTCTTCATCAATTTCAACATCCTGAACTAACCAAAAAGTATGATATAGTCATTAGTCACCAAACTCAAATCTATATAATAACAAGAGATATACTCATCCATAATAAAGAGATTCAATTACGACAAAATTAGAAATGACAACATTTCCATTGATGACAACTATGAAAATGGATGTGTGGGCATACTAGAAGAGATAGGATTATGAACGAAGATGAAGGAGGAGAGGCTGAGATGGTTCGGACTTCGGACATGTGAAAGAGAAGATATGCATGGATGCCCCAATGAGGAGGTGTAAGAGGTTGGCTGTGGTGAGTATGAGAAGAGGTAGAGATGGCCAGAAGAAATATTGAGGGAAGTGACTAGACGGGACATGACACACTTGTAGCTTACCTAGAACATAACCATAGATAGGAGGATTTGGAGGTCGAGGATTAGTCGTAGAAGGTTAGTAGGTAGTCGAGCATTGTCTAGTCTCCCTTATCGGTCTCTATTTTTACTCTCCAACTATCTTATTTTTCAATTTATTACTACATGTGTCTCGGTTAACATATGTTGCTAATGCACCCATCTACATACATACAAATTGAATTTTAAGGATTCTCACTTCGCTCTAAGAAAAGGTAGATTTCATACAACTTAAGCAAACAAAAGCAGCCAAATGTCCAATGGTAATAACATCAACTCTAAGTTGCAAAAACAGCGGAAGATCAAATGTTAAGACTAGAACATACCTCGACCCGCCCATGCAAAACAATAACTTTGTCACATAAGTTGTTTGCCTTCACAATTTCATTCGCCTGGAGAACCACAAAAAACAGATGTAAATTAAATTCAAGTTCAATTATTTCACATAGTTCCTCTAGAAAAAATACGGTGGAAGAGATCTTAAGAATGTCCAGCTACTAGAGTGAATCCCTTCATCTATTATGGTTTGAATAATGTCTACACATTTAGTAGGAAAGGATAGACAATTGCAGGAATTTCAAGGCCCCGAAGGTTCGCTCTAAGTGGCATCATTGGAAGTAAGAAAATTTATGTAATAGTATTTTTAGACTGATCCAAATCAGCAGCATAAACAAGATTTTTTGCAAGTGGTATCAACATTTCTAGAAGTGAAAAAAAAAACATTCATATTTATAACTTTAGCAAATATAGAGGATCCTTGGCCCAATGGTTTTGTTGAATCTAAAGATAGAACGGGTGTAGCTTAACCTCATTTTTTTTTTTTTGACAAAAAGGGGCTATCTTACATATTTGCCCAAAAGAAAAGTTGAGGTTCGAACCTCCACCCTCTATTAGCCAAAGTTCAGGCTTAACCAATGGACCAGAGAGCACTCCTTATCAAGCTGTGTCATTTTTTTCTTATTATATTTTTTACATTAAGATATATTTACTGTCAGAGACCAGTTTCCCAATTACTCTTTTGAGTCTCCTCAACCCTCATGCTTTCTGCCCCTCTTCCTTCACCACATACATCAAACTTAAATACATAACCCGAACACCACATGCAAACCATGTCAGTCGAGCCCTCCTTGGCCCAAGAGACTTTTTCCCTTTATTCTCCTCAAAACCCTAGAAAAAAATGGCAAGGCAAGCGACAACTGCAACCTAATCCCACACCATTCTTCCATATGTCTAACTAAGTTTATTTTCTTCTATCTTCTTTCTTCTCTGTCTTTGTTGTCAACTTGCCGTCTTCTTCTTCTCCCTGTCATTTTAGTTTCAACTAATGTTCAAAGTAAATGCCAGACTTAGATCATCTCTTTACCATACCGACAACAACATCATGTCAAATTGACACGGATCTGGTGATGGAAAATGACGAATCAACATATCCCAGTAATATACCTCAGTTGACACAAGCCCACGAATATTTGTTTGCTTCTTTATCTATAAGAAGAATTTGTCAGCTTGCTTATGTGCAATGCTCACTCATGATCTAAAATGAGGAAGTACTATTTGCTGAAGTAGACGATGAAGTATGAGCGGGAGGCCAAAGTAAGGTATGGCTCCATGCTTGTGTTTATAAATAATCGGCCGTTGCTTAGTCATGCATCTTAATTTTGTGAAATAAACTAAATTACAATATCAGCTAAAATGTCCTAGAATAATTCACATATCAATGTATATTCAATCATATTTTGCAACTGAACTACCCCATTCCACTTCTGTCAAAAGCATTTTGTTTTTGCACATTAAATGCCAGTCCATTCTCTTCAAACTCACAAGTGACACCTATCACTCCGCCTATTCTCAGTTTTCCGGTAGTCCTCCCATGGAACAGTTTATTCAGTCTATCCATGAAACTCATGTTTGTTTCATCCTACCAACATACAAAAACTGAAAAGAAATACTCTTCCCTTGAAAAGTCCTTGGCTGTACAGCTACATACTCCACAAATTGTCTTCATTTCGACAACTGGAAGTTCTTTCGAGAGCCTTTTTTATAAGGCATCTAAAGATCTTTAGAGAACTTACCACCACGTTAGACTACTGATAAACAATGAGTTAAATCGTGAGTGTTTGAAATCTTTAAGTAGTGGAACAACATCATGCACCATCATTGTCCTCTGCTGCCTCACCACAACTTCTTTACAAACTTCTCAAAAAGAAAGTCTAACTTTTTTAACAAAAAAACTGGTAATGTGTTATCTCAGCATTCTAAGACATGCTGGCCCATCATCAAAAGTGTTGGATAAAAAAAATAGAAAAGGAAAGATTACTTACAGATCTTATTAAAATTCTAAAAACTGAATTATATCCTCTAAACCTACTTCTTTACACCAAAAGTAGAAAGATATTATACAATTCCAATTTACTTTCTGGATGGAATTGGATCTATCTTCATAAGTACAAAGTTAACTTAAAGAGGGAGTATTTGAAGGTTCTGCAAGCCTTTGTAAAGGATGCAACATCATCATAAAGCACCATAATGAAGCAGTCAATTATCTCAGAACTCATCAACCATAAGAGATGTGTGGAGAAGCATTACTCTAAGGCACATTTAGAATACAAATACTACATAGAACAAGCTTCAACGAACATCCTCTAACAGAATGAAACAAGTACCTGGACAGCTATATCACTTGCATCAACAGCATACACCTGGGATAAAAGAACATCTGCCTAGTAAGTGTTATATCTGGAACATCCAAATTAAAGGGAATACCATTAAAGCACGCAAATAAGTTCAGATTGCATCAAGAAGAGGTCATGAGTTCACTTGGTCCACTAAAAACCAGGGTAGAAACAAAGTAAAACACGTCAAAGATGCAACTTTATTGTATAGAAGAAGAAAAAAACATAGATCTTCCCAAAAGCACATGAACAATCGAAAACACTGTCATACTACCTAAACCAATAGAGAAAAAATAAATGAACCATAGCTGCTTTTGTGCAAGCAGACTGAAGAAACAATCAATCATATATTTCATCACCATGATCAAATGAATAAATCTTGGGTACCCATTCTTCTGTATTTTGATGTATAAAACTCATAATTCCTTTTTTTGTAGATGAAAATAAAACTCATTCTTCCTTAAACAATCCAGGATCACCTGTTGTTTTGGTAGAAACCAAAATCTTGAATGTCTATACAGAGATACTTATTTTGGAGCATTTGATAGGAAAGGAGCAAAGAATCTTATAAGAGAAGGTTCACCAAAACGTAGATTCGACAGTTTGTTCAAACTTTAAGTTATGGAGCAAGGAAAGATATGTTTTATCATCTCTCAACTTGTGTGACTTCCATGACAAAACTTGAAAATGGAATACAATATATAGCTGTTACGTGTTTTTACATATGCTGACTTTTACATGCTTTGGCACCACACAGGTGGGGCCCAATAGATAAAATTTGGCACTGTTATGTACCAAGAAGAATGTGCATGCAGCGAAGATAGGGGAAGTTTTGACTGCAATATAGCTCAGACATCTACATCACTTTAATATTCTAGTGATAAATACGGATTGTGTTGCAATTTTTTTTAAAACTGGAAGGACTGATGCAATTTTCCACATTGACTATTCAGAGAACTTCTAGTATTTAGAACATACTGTAATCTAGCAATAGCTGGGTGAATTTTTCCATTTGTTCACAAACATAAGTTCATAATATTGCCTCAAAAGTTGAAAGAAGCCATAGAAATAACAACTCCACTCTGGTACTGAACTGAGATTGATGAAATTTCAGGTAAAGAGGACTTAATGATATCTTACTCGTCTTGCACCCGCTTGTGCACAAAATATAGATAGGATCCCGGTGCCACATCCAACATCAACGACAACCTAGAAAATGTAAATTTAATTAGACCGTAGGCATAGACTAGACTAGTTGAACTATGTAATGTAATTATTAAAAAAATAAGAACATGAAAGACTTGTAGCATTACAATGTGAGATTTGATAAATTTTAGAATTTCATTTGGGGCACAGAATTATTTAGATAGTCGACTTACTTTTCCAGCAATGAAGTGTTGATGCTGAAAAATTGCATTCCTGTAAGTGTCCGTCCGCACACGATCCTGCAAGTTCCACCCATAAATTAACATGTCATTTGTACATCTAGATATATTTGAAAGCATAAACACAAGGGAACATGAAGTTCAAATGGAATCCAAATAATTAAATTCACCTAAATACAAGCAGTAAAATGAATTTGCAATACCTCTTATTTTAAGCTCACTTCATATCATCATCATACTAAATAAAATGCAACAGAGGGATTATATAGTTTGAATCACAGTATTCAGCTCCATAGTGTTCAAGACTATAGTAATGCAAAGAAGCCAACTAATTCTATGACTCCATAATTTCAGCTCCCCACGATTACACTCTCTAAAAACTGACTTTCTTGAATGTATATGGACATGTATACATGACAAATCAGTCTAACATACTATCAAGAATAGCCAAATAATCCTATTATAACCCTGTAATCTCAGCTACACAAAACATTACACACTCTAAAATCTTGAATCTTGCAAATGTATGCCTAATATACTAACAAGTATAGCCAAATAATCATGTAAGCTCATCTCCTCAAAACATTACACTCCCTACAAACTGATTCTTCCGAATGTATATAGTAGACAAGTACACATGCCAATGCAGTCTAATATGGTATATCCACTCCGGTGAAACTCTTCCAACTCAATCATTCTAGTTCAATTCATAATCGTAATGCGCACAAACTCAAGACGCAAATATGTACATAATAAATGCAAAAATTCAGTGAAGTAGATCCGTAATGTAACAAATACCTTAATCATCTCTTCATGAATGCCAACATGAGCATACGAATTAAAATATGCCGTATCGAACTCCGTACAAGGAGGTGCAGGCTTTTCCCTCTCCTCTTCATCTTCATTATGCTGCTGCCCTAGAGAAACCCTAGCATCACCATCACTACTACCACCACCACCTCTACGGCCACGTGGCCTGCCGCGGCTGCCTCTGCGTACTCTATGACCGCCGGAGATTCCTCCGGCGACGGCGCCGTCGTGGTGGTACCCGTTAGTGTAACCGCCGTCTGTTGGTTGTAACATTTTATTTATTTTTTTTCTCACGCGAATCTCACAGTCTTCACTGCCCAAAACTATTGGAGTAAATATTGTTTAGTTAAATGAGGAGAATAGAAAGGGGTTCTGATTTTGGGAAATTAGCACTTTTAATCCTTCAAATGTTGATAAATTGTAATTAAGCAGTTATGTTGACGGTTCGGATAAAAATCAATTCAATCCGAAAAATCAAACGAAACGGATTTATATCGCTATTTAATATTTGAAAGTAAGAGAATGCGAAAAAAAATCTAAATATTGTGTATTTCCTATATAAAGGATAAAAAATGCATAATTTTGTTTATTTATGGTAAAATATGCATACTAAATATCATGAGAACCACAACAAGAACTAGAATACATTGATAATAACAAGATCAAAAGTGAAATTATATTTTCACATATAGTCACTTAAAATAGGTTAATTATGCTCTATAGTTATAGTTTGTTAATTACGATTCGTAGTTATTATAGGAAGAAGAGTGACTAGCGAGATTGGGAGAGGGAGGAGAGAGACGAGCGAGATTGGGAGAGGGAGGAGAGAGGTGAGCGAGAGAGGGCAGAGGGAAGAGAGGCGAATTGTATATGTATATCTGTCAAAATAATTGTATATGTATAACTGGTATACATATGTGTTTGTATATCAGTCAAGCAAGATTAGGAAAGGAGGAGAGAAGCGAGGGGAGAGGGCAGAGAGCGAAGAGAAGTGAATTGTATATGTATATCTGTCAAAATAATTGTATATATGTAACTGCTATACATATGTGTTTGTATATCAGTCGAGCGAATTAGGAGCTGGAGGAGAGAGGCGAGCGGGAGAGGGCAGAGAGCGAAGAGAAGCGAATTGTATATGTATATCTGTCAAAATAATTGTATATATGTAACTGGTATACATATGTGTTTGTATATCAGTCGAGCGAATTAGGAGTTGGAGGAGAGAGGCGAGAGGGAGAGGGGAGAGAGTTGAGAAAGGAGAAATATATAGCTATATCGGTTAGATAATTGTATATATGTAACTATTATGTATATGTTGTATCTGTATATTTGCATACAATTTGAATTCGTATATAATTTAATCGAGTTAAAAATATTTATATTTGTATATCTAATATTTCTCATTTTATACAAACACAAATTATACATTGTATTTGTACAAAACGAGAGAGAAATGCAAAAGAGAACTGAGCAGCAAAAGATTTGTATTTGTATAATTATAAGTGTATATGATTTGTATATCCCGTTTCTATCGCTATATACAAACACAAGTTATATATTTTTATTTGTATAAAGTGAGAAAAAGATTGGTTGAAGAGAAAAGAGAGAGAGATTGGACAGTGAGAGAGAGTGACAAATGAGATTCCAGAGAGAGAGAGGAGAGATTTGAGAGAGAATGTAAATATGTAATTATAGATAGTAGTAAATTTTGAGTTGTAACTAATACAAATTATAGTTATATTAACTAATCAACTAATATATATTTGTTTATCCGCATAATTTTCGTTTTTCTTATATCTAGATTGAATATTAATAGATTGTGTCATTTGACAAGTACAAATTCAATAACATGGGATATAGAAGTAGACTTGAAGCCACTTTGACGACAATGAAATGGACTTGTGATAGTTTAAAATTAGTATATTAAATACAATTTTGGTAATTTTAAAAAGTAAATCTTTTTGTCTTTGTTAAAATTTAAATAATTAAAAACTGATGTACATTATATTTGCTTTCTTCTTCATTAGTTAAAAAAAAAATGTATCCTTCTTTGATATGATCAACCAAGTCATTGAGTTCTAACTCATCATTCTCTAACATAAAGCTAGTAAAATCAAATGTACCATCCAAGTTAGATGTGAAACTCCCTCACCATGTAGGTTCAAACTCTACATCGATAAAGTCGTAGGAACAAGCCCTAGACCAGTAGGTTTAGTAAAGATATGATACACGAGTCTAATTCAACCTCAATAATTAATTCATAAAAAAATCGTTTAAATTCGTAATAGCATTTTACTAGTTCATTTCCTAACTAATGTAGGACATCTAATTCACACTCAAACATCCCTCTTCACGTCTAGGTTTAACTAAAACTTGCAATGAGAGCTCAAATAAAGATAAACTTGATATGTATATTAAAATTAGCAATACTAGACAATATAACATATAAATAACGGAAAAGGGCCTAAAATACCCTCAAAGTATTGGAAATGGTACAAAATTACCCTTCATCCACCTATCGACTCCAAATTGGCATTCTCATCCACATATTAGCTCCAAAATACCTTTGTCATCCATTTTTGAGTTCAAAATTGATCACTTATTAACAATTGTAAATTAAATGTTAATATTTTAAAATAAGTGGCGCATCAACTATGGTTATAATATAAAATTATTAGTATAATTTATAATCAATTACTTCCACCCATTACTAAAAATGTTTCAAAAATAACATACTCGTTTTACTAGTAGGCCGTGAGCCCGGGGGGGGGGGGTTGGCTAGAAATATAACTTACTCTATACAAGTTCGGCTCAAAAAAAAATTTAAAATACTTTTTCGAAATTCTCATTTTATCGTTAAAATATCTTAAAGGTATAATTCATAGGTCACATCTATATATATCTATGATTTATTTTACAACACAATTTTAAGTTCATTCTTTTTATCAATCAATTAAAATAGTGAACATTTGACTTTATGTTAATTTCATTGAAATAATGGACTGATTAGTAAGAAGTGAATTAAAACTTACCAGCATAAGAAATGTTACTGAACTAGCATCGAAGAGAAGACAATGCAGTACTTATTATGGTCAAACATGGAAACAAAGTTAAGTATAAAAAATGACTTGCACGGAAGTGAATTGATTTACAAATTATACTAATAAGTTAAACTATAACAAATAGTTGAACGCCACGTATTTTAAAAATAGTTAATTATTTAAATTTTAAAATCATTAAATAAGTGGTCAATTTTGAATACAAAGATGAATGACAAGGGTAATTTGGAGCCGTGAAAAGGGTATTTTGGAGACGATGAATGGATGTAGGATAATTTTATACCATTTCCAATGCTTCGAGGATATTTTAGACTATTTTTCGTATAAATAATGAATTCAATTAATCTTAATACCTTGATACATAACATATACATATTTGAATTGATAAAAATTAATTTTAATCCTATAATTTTAAAAGTTCAACAAATTCATAACAAGAATCTACATATCAAATCAATCAAAATTATATCTTAAATCCGTTATTTTATAATAATACATTCATTCTCTCGAAATCGTCAACGCTTTATCCCTCTTAAAAAAAAAGTTGTTATGTTTACGTTAGAAATTAATGGGACAACAGAATTCAGTTTTGATATAGTTGTTGTTTGTCCTTTTAACTAATTTATCATCCTATTAGTTGTCACTCTATTGCAAGTTGATGTACAATAGGGATAGGTCCACTTTTCTAAAACTATTTTCACCTTTCAAAATCACACTCCAACATGTTCATATATAGTTGTAAATACGGTGATAAAATCAAATCCAATTCGTTCAAATTTAGGTGAGTTATTAATACACTTATTTATTAATACAATTCGTTAAAAATTGAAATTGATATATTATTCGAATTTATAACTTTTGTCAAAAAAAAATTCCAATTTAATATGTTATATATAGTCATAATTAAAAAATAATAATTTTATCAAGTACTAAAACAGTTTAAAAGAATAAAAAATAATAATTAATTAAGCTTAGTAAAAATTGAGTTTTGGATTAAAACGGATCTTAACCAATTATATAATTAGTTATCTAATTCATTTTTGGTTATTAACTCGATCATTGTATTAATCCATTATGACCTGCCCAATTATCTCCCTTGTTGTAATGGTTGGTAACATAATTCAAATCGACCATAATATCTCATTTTAATAATTAGTCTATATAACTTAGAATCTTAGATAAACACTCACCTATAACCATGGCCAAAATCTTTTAAAAAAAGGTTGTTTCAAGAGCTATTTGATTAGGTTTAGCTATCGTACCGTTGTTTTTATTTACAAATTATACATAATCAGTTTAGTAAGTTTGAAGTCAATTATATGAGTTATTATTGATTCAGAAAATAATAATTACAAATGTAATTAAATTTAATAAATTTTGACTTAAATTTCGTACTGAAGATATTCATTTGTTGGGAGGTCTTTGGTACTGTGGTGTTTGAACTCCCATCACTAGAGTGAGTGTGTGGGCGGCTCACCAAATCGAGCTATACCTCACTATCGATATGATTCATTTAATATGTATAAATAATTTGTTTGAAATTCATAAATCAAATATTTTGATTCTATCCTCTATTGAATGATGGCACTAGGGGGTGAACATAGTATGATGTGATACAATATTTGAAAGTTCGATACGGTAGTTTCAGTGTTCAGTTTCTAAAATTATTATACTATTACTATACCGATTTAATGTTGTATGATTCGATATTTTGAAGTCTGATTTAGATATTTTATGGTATGGTAAATTGATAACCATACTTTATTCAAATTCGACTAATATAATAATGTTTTTATGACTTGATCAATACCCAAAAAAATATCTCAATTGTATTATATTATGTTGCATATTTGTTACACACTTCGATATGATATTTTTTAAATATCAAATATCATATGAATATAAAAAAAATTAAAATGTATATTATGATACAAAAACTATAATATCAAAAAAATTTCAATACGATATAATAATTCGATATATATCATACCATGTCCCGACAAAAAAAGAAAAGGTTAGTTTTACTGCAGTAAGATGAGAAAGTGGGCCTGTACTACTGGCAAAACAGTTGTTATCAACATGGGATTTTTGCCTATTGATGATTATTTGAATACTGTTTTTGTTTTTTTTTCTTGGTTTCATTCATTGCAGTCCCTTTTACTTCTCTTTAATTAAATTACGATAATATATTCAATATAATTTTACGAGTTGAATTTAGGGAATACGGATAACTTTAGAGTCTTACGAAGTATTCATCTGAACCTCTTAAAAAACACACAATCCAGATATAAGGTAATTTTTTTTAAATATGTAGGTAAAGATTTTGAATTCACTAAATATAAAGTAGAGACTGACTTAGTGGTATAAAACATTTAAAATTCACGTCAAGTTCAAATTTCAAATGCAGACCTTAATACTACGTAGTCATTGTACACCAACTTCATTCTTTGGACATTTTCGTTGTCCTAAACATCTGCTACTGTTAAAGAGAATACAGTGTATGCCGTCCTTAGTCCTGTGGTATTATAATCCTAAATATCTCTCTTGCACAACATATTCATTATACTCGCTACCACTCTTCGAGCATTTTCATTTCCTAAAAATGACATTAAATAAATCAATCAGCATGCCTAAGTTCTTTCAAAACTCCACGAAATTTCACCTAGTCGCTCAATATCCGAATTTCACAACCTTAATTAACATTGAATTATGACATATCCTTTAAAAATACACGAACATTCAATATATCATTTTTGAAAAGAACGAACCACATAACTATTAAATCTATCTATTTCCTTTATAGACCTCAAATATCCGAAATCCACAATCTTAATTATCATTAAATTATGATAGGTCCTTTAAAAATACACGAACATTCGATATATCATTTTTTAATAGTACCAACAATGTAGCTATTAAAGCTACTCCTTTCGTCCACTTTTGATTATCATGTTCTGCTTTTCGAAAGTCAATTTGACTAATCTTAAAAGTAAAATTAAATTGCATTAATTTAATATTTTAAACAAAAAATTTAAAAATACTATACATTGTGATTTTTTTACATATTAATCTGATGAAAAATATATCATAAAGTATTAATCTAAATACTTATATTTATTTCTAAAATATGAAATTATGACAATTAAAAATAGACGAACGATTACATAAATGTTTGCAGTATTTTTCTGTCTTTCAATAAAGTTGGTGCCTTTTTTAATCAATAGGGTCACCAGTCCAAAAATGTCAAAATTTTGAATAATTATAAATAAAGTTGTGGTACCCAATAATATTTATTTGAGTTGCTCAACTGTATATTTTTCTATTTTTGGAACCCTTTTGTTTCTATTATCACTGACCTCATTGGTCTAATACATTGTTTCCAATCATATTTTTTAATTTATTTTTTAGTATAATGTTTGTTGGGTTGAGATAAATTTAAATTTAGCTTCAAATTTTAACTTTGATTTTTAATTTTCATAATGCTTAAATAAACATTTTAACTATTCAAATTTTAAATAAATAAATACGTGAATACTACATAACATAATACATAACACAATACACGTAGGATACCAGGTGTGTCTATTTGTTCAACTTCATACAAGTTTAACTGTCTACTTGTGCACACTCAAAGTTGAAGGACATAAATGCGATTTCGAAGCGGAATTAAAAAATATTTATGAATTATGCCAATTTAAATTGAATTCATAGTTGATCCCAACTAGCGTGGCGTAGTTGTTGTTGCAGTGTACTGGTGTATTTATATGTGCTTGGAAATGGATTTTCAAGATTTTTTATGGGAATGCATAGTACCTGTTTGATAAAATGTCTCACTGAAAAAGTTTGATAGTGAATTTCAAGAATGACAGTAGATAAATCAAGAAGCTCAATTTGGAGCAGAGAGCAAGATATAGAATTTGAGAATGCATTAGCAACTTATCCTGAGGATTGTGTAGATAGGTGGGAGAAAATTGCAGCTGATGTTCAAGGGAAAACCTTACAAGAGGTTAAGAATCATTACGAAATTTTACTCGATGATGTGAGTCGAATCGAGTCTGGTTATGTTCCTTTGCCTTGGTACAACTCTACTTTTGACAGGTCCTTGTGCAATGATGTTGGTGGTGAAAGAATTGGCAAGAAGAGTGGGGTTTCAGGGAGGTTAAACAGTGAGTCAAATGATGGAGGTAAATCTACTAAATTGGAGCAGGACCGGCGTAAAGGGGTTGCTTGGACGGAGGATGAGCACAGGTCAGTAACCGTTGAACTTCAGTTATTTCAATACAATATTAACCTTGTTTATTGTATATTTGTTTGAGACAATTGAGGCTTGTTCAAGTGGTCGACCACCTCCACCATCATTCGATAGGTTGAGGGTCGGGTAACGCTGGAGTGTAAGTCAGAACATTAACTCATGAGTTTCATACCTTGTGTTTGAGGTTGCTACATGTCATTTAGGAGAGTGCAGTGGTACTTTCTGTTTCTTTTTTCCCTTCATGTTTCAGTGAATGTAATCTTATCAAACTTAGCTTTATGCGCCTTCTGCCGAAAACTTTCTTTGCCTGGAAACGTAGTGACTGTCGACTGTCGTTATGAGGGTGTACTTCATGAAGTAATAGGACTAACTAAGCTGTTGGCAGACATTTGTTAAACTGTATTATCCTGCTGTCACTTTCAGAAAATTCTCTTTCGATGGGAGATGTGATCGATAGAGAAACATTCTAAGTGATTCAGGGGTTTTCGCGTGCCTGAATGTTAAGATTAAAGATGTCTGTTTATGCATTAGTACAGTAATTACAGGCTGATGCATCTTTTCCTAATCGCTAGAGCTTTTTTTTGTCCAATTCAAGCTACCTGCATTTTAATCGGACAATGGTTTTTCACTTGGATTCACCTTTCCATCCTAAACCGCGTGTTGTACTTGAAATTCCTGAAACTGGATCTTGTTTTGTAGCAATTGGAGTTCTCATTTTGTTGGCCGTAAGAACCACGACTGCAGAGAAAATAATTGAAGATGCATATTCTTGCTGACGTCTTCTGCATTCTAGATACCGTTTAACATCCTCCCGATATTTTGTACTGACAGAGTTTTGCTTCATTTGCTTTATCTTTGTTGGTATGCAGATTGTTCCTTCTTGGACTGGAAAAATATGGGAAAGGTGATTGGAGAAGTATCTCTCGAAACTTTGTTGTGACAAGAACTCCTACACAAGTGGCCAGTCATGCCCAAAAATATTTCATACGTTTAAACTCGATGAACAAGGACAGAAGAAGAACAAGTATACATGACATTACTAGTGTTAATAACGGAGATGTCTCAGTACCTCGAGCTCCAATCACTGGCCAAACAATTGGTTCTTCTGGCAAATCCAACAAACAATCTCCAACAGCACCAATTGCTCCCATTGGAGTTGGTATATATGGAACAACCACCATCGGACAACCAGTAACAGGACCAATGGTTAACGTAGTTGATCAGAGGCAGATTCACGATATGGACATTATGGATTCAAGTTTGGGATATTACTACGACCAACCTTGACTTTTCTGGTACATCTAGTAACTTTTCAACACAGATATAGAATTCGAGCCCAAAGCTACTATTGGCTTTGGATGAAACCACAAGTTCAACACTACATCCACCTCTGCAGTTGGTACAATAGTGAATCTTTCTCCTCCGACATACAAGTCATTCGGTGTCCAACCTCCAATACAAGAAGCAATGCTTGCTGGTGCACCTACAAACACGAGCCCGGTGATGTTTCTGATGGAACACACATCTACACATTAGTGACATTTTTTAGAAACAATAAGTGTACAAAGGCAAACTGAAGAGTCTTCTTCAATGGTGCATGAATTATTACTATTTCTCAATGTCACATAAGCATTCACTCAGGACTTTGATCCAGTGGTAAGACCAATATAATATTAGATTATCTTATATTGAATCTTTACGACGTAGGAGTAAAGTTGTGTACACACCATCCTCTCCAAATTTCACTTGTGAGATTTACACTGGATATGTCCTTGTTGTTGTAATAATATTGAGTCTTTCGTCTTTTTTTCTTGCATTTTTTTTATTTATACCCACATTACACAAGAAAAAGGGTTCACTATGACTTAAATAAAATTGATCTTTAGACCTGAAAAAATAGAAAAACAAGTTGTTTGTTACTTATTTCTCGTGTTTGGTACATGAGCATATAATACTATTCAAGAAATATTTATATATAATCTAGACGAATATGATGAGACGGGTATATAAATTGAGGTGAAAGAGACCTAAAGTCTCATTTTGTCCCAAAATCAAAAAAGGAACCAATAATAAGTCGGTTCAAGATAAAACAACATTTGCATAAAGTACAATTATATATGCACAAGGTACAATTCATGAAAAAGCTATATTTCTCCGACAAAAATGACATAATATATAAACAAGTCATTTAACATGATTTCAACTGACATTATAAGTAGACACTTAAAAGTATATATACAATTAAATAAACAGACACATGTCACGCTTGGCATAATTGACATAAAACGTCACGTAAAATGCAAAATGTGATACAGGACGTCAAGTAAGATGCAAATGTCTATTACACGTATCCAAATGAAATGTTAAAAGGCAAATTTATGTATTATACGGATGAAAGAAACTATTTTTTGTTGAAGAAAACAGAGTTTTTTCTGCTGCCTTGTTTCCATTGCTCCAATGAGTCTACTGACCATTCAACTTCAGCCTTCTCCATTCCCACTTACAAATCCAGCAAAACCCCAAATCACCATTTTCACTTTACCCAACAGACCAAGAATCTTGATTCCTCAAGCTACATTTTCTTCTCCATCAAATTCTCCTCTTTGGACCATTTCAGAGATAGCCAGGGCTGTCAATGGCAGAATCATCAGGTGGGGTCCACCTGGAACAATCTGTACGGACACCAGAACCCTTGAACCAGGACAATGGTTTCTCCCCCTTGTTGGACAAAACTTTGATGCCCATAATTTCATTACTCCTAAATTAGCCACAAAAGGGTGTGTTGGAGTGATTGGGAACTGGGTTTGTGAGGGTTGGAACAACGGGTTTGTACAGGTAGAAGGTGACACTATGAGTTCTTTAAAAAGATTAGGTTTTTATGCAAGAAACAGGTTTACTGGTTGTTTAATTGGTTTAACAGGAAGTGTGGGGAAAACTACTACAAAGACTATGATAGCATTAGCTTTGGAGAGTGTTGGAGCTGTTTATTATAGTCCAGGGAACTGGAATAACGAGATTGGGGTTGCGTTATCGCTTATTGGGATGTCGAGGGATGTGGGGTTTGGTGTTTTGGAGATGGGGATGAGCAAGAAAGGAGAAATCTTGGAGCTGTCCAGGATGTGTAGACCAGATGTAAGGGTGATTTTGAATGTGAATGCTGCACATTTGGAGAACTTCGCGAACTTGGAGGAGGTTTCCATGGCGAAAGGAGAGATTTTAAGAGAAGCAATGCCAGGGGATGTGTGTGTATTGAATGGTGATGATCCCCTTGTCATGAGCCTCCCAGTTCCAGTTGGAGTTAAGAAGGTGACTACTATTTAATTTTTTAAAATTGTTCTTTATATTGATATTTTTGTGATCGGTGGTGAAGGCAGGATTCAACATATAGTGTATATACATTTAAAGAAAATTTACCTATCTAAACAGTGTGAATTTTCAGTGAAGGGGATGTTGATTGGATACAAGGTGTCTCCACCACTGTTTGTGATCAAACTTCTTTTGTGTTGGTCATTGAATTAGTTCTCAACGTCTGAACTTAGCTGATATGAGTTACATGCGATGCAGATACCACTGTTCTTTCCTTGCATTAGGTAATCTTGAAATGGAAATTTCTACTTAGAATCTTGCATATGAAAGGACAGAGAACACTTCTTCCAATTTTAGACGTTCTTGATAAGAAATCTCTAATGTGCACCAAGTTAGTCCATTACGGGTGTGGGATCCATAGTGGATTTGGTCAAGCACCCGAGGTGAGTTGACCAAATGTGGTATGGATTCCACACCCATGTCGTGTCTACAGGGGTGAATCCTAGCTACATAGCTCATCAAATCCTTGTTATTTGTTAGATACAGTTCTACTTTAGGAGATAAGAGCCGAAAAAACATGAATTCTGTTGCTTTTTATCTTTATATACTGTGAAACTATGATGGCTTGGCTCGGGAGTCTACTTTTGGTTATTTTCTTGATTTCATTTTCTCTTTTCTTGCTCAAGGTGGTATTTGGTCGAAAGTTTGGCTGTGATGTTCGTTTAGTTTCTTCACAAATCATAGACGGAGGTCGCAGAGTAGAAATTGTTCTAGAGGGGTTCAACGAGATGTAAGTTCATCAGAACCTTTTTCCAACCATTCTGTAGAGCATGCTATTCACGTCGGCACAAAACTTGAACTATTACAACCTGGTTTGAACATTTTCCGAATACTAAACTTTTATAATCCCCTTATATTGTCATATTTTCCAAATAATTGTAAAAATATGGTTTTCTGTTATTGATGTAATATTTTTGTGTTCCTTATCTGAAAGGGCTTATACAAGCAGGCCTTTATCTTTTGTCTCTTTGGTGTGACTTGGATGTTATTAATTAGATATAAAGTGCAACAGGTGTCACCATCCCCTCTTTTCATAGCTAATAGAGAAGAGACTTTGGTAATTCTTACGCATCTGTTGTTAGCGCTACACTCGATTCTTGAACAAAATGATCTTTACTTTCTTAAAACAAATATGTTATGTAATTTTCAATGTGCAAGGTCAGTACTACCACAGATTAAAGAATTTAGGTTGACGAAATATTCTTAGAAATTGTCTTATAAAGGAAATGCCTTTTCTTCATTTAGGCTATTTTAATCTGAAACATAGTATAACTTGCGTTATTCATTAAAACAATTGATCCACTGTTATTTACTAGTATTTACAGTTCTATTTACTTGACATGTCGGTAAATATTCAGGGTTAAATTTGTTATCTCCAGTCCTGGCTTGCATTTGGCCGTTAATGCATGTGCAGCTGCTGCTGTCGCTAGTGCTCTTGGTGTTCCGCTTGCTTTAGCTGGAAAGTCCTTATCCAGATTTATACCTGTTCACCGAAGATCAGAGCTTGAAGTGACCAAGAATGGGATTACAATAATCAATGATGTTTACAATGCAAGTCCAGCTAGTACTCAAGCTGCAATTGACTTGTTAAGAAACATTGACTGCAAAGGTAAACGAGTTGCTATACTCGGAGACATGCTTGAACTTGGTTCAACAGAATTCAAGTTTCATGAGTTGATGCTACAGAGTTGCTGCGATGCTCAGTTTGATGTGGTTGCACTTGTTGGAATAAGGTTTGTACGTGCAGCTGACAGTATAGACTTTGGGCCAGATACAAAACTGGTCTACACTACTGATGCTCACCAAATGGCTTCTAAAATCATCGATTATCTAAATAGTGGTGATGTCGTCCTAGTCAAAGGCAGTCGTCAAATAAGAATGGAGGTAATTGTCAATGCAGTTAAGTCTATCCACTTTGGTGTCCCACTTTGCCATGCAGTAATGAGCAAATGTGACAAACAGAAGATTCCACAATGTGATCGTGCTAGAAGAAAAAACAGTAAACTGGTTCAACTTTGTTCGAGTTCTTTTTCTAGACCTCCGCATAGCTCAGGGCCAGCAGCTGGCGGTTATGCTGGCGTAAGGATAGATCATTAGCCATCTGCTGCTTCAAGCACATGTTTTGTGGTTTTCTGAGAAATGCTGGAAGGTCAGAGTAGCCATACGAGTTGGCTTTCAGGTGACAAGCTCTATGTAGTGCTTAAGCTGCCGGTAGAAGCCCTTGCAAAGATGCTTTCTTCAGTCGAGATGGATGAAGTGCCTCTTAACGGATACTTTCTGCAACGTTACCACCAAAGGGTTCAATAAAACCATATTCTTACTCGAGGAACGACACACCAGAAATCAGTTATTGTTCAAGAAGTCACTTATGGTAATGAGGCTTCACTCACTTCCTTGAGAGACTTGGTAAATATTTTGAGTTGATAACTGCAGGCTGCAATGTTTCAATAGGATGTGAATTTGCTACAACCATAGCCAGATCTTTGTGATATCATGAGAGGTTAATTGTTGCAAAAGGTTACGAGTGAAAGGATCAAAAACACATCTAAAATATTTCAGTTTTTTTAGTTTCATATCTGTAACTATCAGGTGTGCGAGTTTCCTAATTACGCTATCACCAAATATTTATTGAATCAACACATCTCAGTTTCTCACTTATCGGAACATGGTATGATGTTTTAGGTAGAAAAAGTGAACAACCAATGGTTAAAATATGGTTCGACAAACATTTGGATGAAAAAAGTAAACGCCTGATAGTTTTGCAATTTGATTTATATATAAAGATCAATTATTTATATCCCCAAAGATTAGCTTTTGAAAATACTTTGATAACTACAACAATAGTAATTATGGAATTGATGTTATTTGTCTTATTTTTTCGAGTTGTAAATAACTTTTTGTAATTATTTTTTTTAATTTATCTAAATTTTGATCTGTATTGAATAGAGTTACTCAATATTTATTTGACACAAAATTCTCATTATATAATGAACTAGATAATATATTATCCAAAAACTTATAATATAAGTAATATTTTAATAACAGGATAGTGATTTTTCATTTTTATAATAAAATATAAAAAGATACTTCATAATAAAAAAATCTCAAAAAATATAAAAATTGATCAAACGGGTCGGGTTGTTCTATGAACCAACCCGTTTGCCGCCAATAAAATCCAGCTCTATATCTATAAATATGCCGAAACTGTAACCCATTCAACTAAATATCGCTCTCTGTTTTTCAACTGTGCGAAAAATGCAGGTAAATTCATAAATTAGTATTTTCAGTTTCGATTACTCGAAGATTTGCGTACGCTCTATGCTCGTTACGATTATATGGGATATGTTGTTGTTGTTGTTATTTGTTAAACTTTTCAAATTCAATTTCAGTTTCAATTTGTTTATATATTTGATTATTGTTATCTTCCACCAAGACCCAATTTTTTCCCCACCTGGAACCCTAGTTTATTTAATTTTGTTTGAAATGTTACTCTGTTTGTTAGTTTGTTGGATGAATATGTGATTAAAGTGTGTTTAATTTTCTCGATGCAGGCTAGTGATAGGTTCAATATCAACTCTCAGCTTGAGCACTTGCAAGCTAAATACGTTGGAACAGGACATGCCGACTTGACTCGATTGTAAGTTTTTTTTTTTTGGTTGATGGAAGTAAGGGAATTTGTTAGAAGCCATAAAAAGATGCAAGAAATAGACAAAAATAGGTAGTTAGGTTCATAACTAAGGTGAGGGAGCTAATGAAATTTAAAAGAGATTGCATTATTTATAGGGTGAGATAGTTTTAGCTGAAAAGATTAACTTAGCATCTAACCTTGAGGACAGTAGGTTGGAGTTAAGATGCTATGAAAAGGCCTCTGTTCAAATACAATAAAATATTAATACTGTGATCGTTCTCCAGATCTATTCGATGGCTTTGCCAACTCCCGTAAAACACTAGCACTAGCTTTCAAAGGCTAACTTTAATAGTGTTCTCAAAGGTGCGCTTAAAGCATTCTTTAGCCTGGTTGAGTGCTTTGTATTGTTTAATGTGTGCTTCAATGTCCTCATCAAGCCTCTAAGACGTACTTTTCCTTGACAATGAGGGCGACAAACAATTAATATTTTACTTTATTATTATTATTATTTTTTCAATTTCTTTGTCCATATATTTGTTATTCGTACTTATAATTATTATTCTTGGACTAAACATAAATATTTGTATTTTTCTTCATTTGCACCTTTTTTCATTAGATCCCATGCTTTGCGCTTAAAGCCCCAATTGACCTTAGAACTTTTTTTTTAAAAATGTTTTTTACATTTGTTAACGCGGGATTTAATGTTTGTGGCATCGCCCATTTCAGACCAAAAATAAAATAGAAGAGGCTCCATACATCCTTTGCAATTGAACAGTGAAGGGGAAAGTGGCTGGTACTTTCTGCATACTGCTGGCACATGTAGTATCTGTTTAGTAGAACAATTTTCCTCTTGCAGAAGTTTTCATGAGTGAGACATACCCCCTTAGAGCTAACTAGGTGAAGCAAATCACCTTGTTAGGCACCTTAGTTCTCCAAATATGCATTTAGAGCTAGTTATTCATCATTATATTCTGAGCACAATGGTGTTTGTAACCATCTTTAAAGTCTAATCTGAAGCACTTGAATGCTTTCATGCATTTTTGGTTATTTTTATTTGATTTATCTTAAATATGAAGCATTTGAATGCCTCAGAGAATATATGAATGAAGTTGAGAATCAATTAGACAAAAGGATAACGATCTTAAGAATTCATGAAGTCTATGAATATATGTCAAGACAATTTGAAGAATTGTGTAATGCTAAACAGTTAACTATTCTTGCACACCTCAACAAAATGGTGTAACAGAAAGGAGGAATAGGACACTATTGGACATGAAAGCAAATTTACCGATCTTCTTCTGGAAAAATGCCTTATTGATTGCAACCTACATATTAAATAAAGTGACTTCTAAGAAATGTATCTTTATAGATACTCAGAGCACTCCAAAAGGTATGTGTTTATTAGTGAATCAAAAGATGGAAATATTACTGAAATTGAATCATGATGTCACACTTCTAGAAAATGATTTTCCAAGGAATTAGAGCCCTCTTTATGAACTGCTGAATCACGAGACACATGTTGTTTTGGCATGTTTGGAACTACCTATTTCTGATTTCCTTGAAATTGAGGTTCTTTATTCTAACTATGATTTTGTAGGTGGATTATCTATAGTCTCTGTTTGACATTTATTGACTATGTTTAGAGTTTATTATTTTAGTCTAACAATTTCGGAGATACTGATGTTTTTGGATTTTCTTTATTTGTCTTAGTGAGTGGGCAGTGAACATTCAGCGTGACAGTTACGCATCTTATGTTGGACACTACCCAATGTTGGCATATTTTGCCATTGCAGAAAATGAATCAATCGGAAGAGAGCGCTACAATTTTATGCAGGTTTGTACTTGTTAAAGATGCTTATGTTGTTTTGCAGTTATTTTGATTCTTAGATCTTAATATGCTGGGCTTGCGTAAGGCAAGTTTTTAACTGCTTTTAGTGTACAGTTCTGTCTTTTATTCACCAACTAGTTAATGGAAGTTGCTGCTTTGATGTTAAGACTATAGGTTGCATTGCAGAACAAGTTGTAGCACTTCTTGATTCCCTTTTTTGTTTAGAGTCCTCTTTCAGTGAAAGTATTTAGCCATTCAATGCAAGGTTTTCTAGTGCTTTTTTTTTTAGGATTTGACTACCATGTGTTACATTTTGCACTTAATGGATGCTCAAGCGTAATGGCTTCTTAGACTTGGCTAGTAAGTAACTAATATAAAGACTAGGACTCATTTGAGGCTACTAAGTAACTAAAGATTCAGCAATAGCTTTAGAAAAATCGTTACAAAAAGGTTTTCACATATTTGGCGCAAGTCCATAACTCCTTAGCGACCCAAAATACACACATACTTCGATTTTTCATGCTGTATTGTACTCTTTTGTGGTACCCGTCTTCATTTTCTGTGTAGTTGTACCTGGGAATTTCTTTCAGCGAGTGTTGAAACATAGTGATTTTTTTTTGTATAGCTTGCTCTCTTTTCTTTTTTTACTTTTGGGAAAAGATGGAATACTTGGTTTTGATCAAAACAGATGGATTTATTGCATTTTCAGATGCTTGTGTGGAGTCATGAGTTAAGTGTTTGTTCTCTGGCTTAATAATGGAAGTTTTGTCCCATTTTAGCCCAAGAAAACAAATATATCCATGTTTGCTGATATTAAGGGTATAAATGATGAAGTTCATAATAAAAAGCTAAATATAGTCAACTTGTTTGTTAGAAATTATCAAGTTATCAAGATAACAGAAAGATATGAACTCTAGTAGTAAGTAACACAGGGTAGCTACATGTAATGTGGAAGGAACATCTTTTGGAAAGGAAGAAAACATGAAGTCCTTTTGACTGAAGTGTTCAAAAATGGAGTTTTTGGGAGTACATACAAGCTGGTACAACCTTCCTCAGGTAGAAGTTTTGAAAAATGACCATCTTGCGGAAGTCTTAAGTACAATGATGGTAGAGCTCCTGTTAGACTACCTGTTTCTCTTCTTGTTATCTTAGAGGTTATACTTTGTTAAACACAACTTCTTTTGCTATGTTGCCACTTAAAAAATTTCAATGGACAAAGGTTGTTCAAAAATTATAAAGAAAGGAGACTTCTCTCCAATGTATATACTTTCGGAAAGGATACAGTAGACATGCAGATGCAGTTGTCATGAAGCTAGTCAGATTCTCGACATAATCCCACTTGTGAATGTTTGCATGACCAGCTGTTGAATGCGATAACTTTGGAGCTACTACCACTTCCTGAATATTTCAGTGTCGATGGAAGCCTTAGCTGTTTCATGTATAAGACATAATTTCCTGAATATCGCTAATTTATTTTATGAATATATGTTCTGTGAGTATGCATCCTTGATTTTGGTCTTCCACAATTACTCACAATCCCGTATTTACTTGTGCTTGTGCAGAAAATGCTTTTGCCTTGTGGTCTTCCACCTGAAAGGGAAGACGACTAAGAGTTGCAACAGGTAGCACCCTTTCAGACCTAAACCTTGCTGCTTTAATCTCCCGTTCATAACATGTAAGGTTGATTTGATATCAAAGATTTGACTTGTATTAATCTGAGTGATCTAGCAAAAGCACATTTTGAGTTGTTTTTTCCATGTTCAACTAATATATATATGCATTTTAAGTTCATTAGTTGTTTTTTTCATGCTCAAGTGCGTAAGAGATGTGTCGAACACCGAGTAACTGCTATATAGTTGTGGTAAATGTTTTTGGTAGAAATCCAGTTGGAATATTTGAACTTTAACCCCCCAAAATATCCATATGGCCAGCTGCTGTCTAGAAATATCACACTGAGGGCTTGAAACGACATTGTGCTTTAGGGCCAATCTATATTGAAGGTTCTAATGTGTTGGCTTGCATAGTGGATAAGTTATCTGATACATGTTGGTAGGAGGTTACGTGAATAGATACTTGAAATAAACTAAATTAGCATTCAACTATTAGAACTCAGTACAAAAGGGGGACATGAAAAACTCATAAGCTCATCAACATGAATACTTGCAAAATTACAATTGAGACAATCATGAGAATTACTTCTTAACGAAACCTGTGAAAGCTAGTATAGTCTGTATAGCTGTGAGTATGAGGAGTATGATGGCTGCCACAGTTGAAGCTCCTACCCAAGGATTACTAAAATAATTGTGCTTCAAATTTGCCTTCATTCTATTCCATGGTTTTTTACAATGTTCAATTGCTTTTATGCATTGTTCTTTGAAATAGAATTCAGAATCGATAAAAACTCCATTTCCGATTTTGTTGAAGAGGCTAGCCACCTTGTTGTCCTCTCCTATACAGTTCTCTATGATTCCTTTTTGGCGAAGTAAAGTCACATCTTTGTCCGAGTCGATGAGATAATCCATGAAAGTTGCAAAATCACTGAAATATTTTGGCATCACATCATATGATTGTTGCTCATAAGCAATGAGATTTCGTAGGAAGATTTCTGTATCATCTTCGACTTGAAAATTAGGGATTTTCATCAATCCATTCTCGAACTTTATACTATTAAATAAATTTGTGTTATCGCCAAGTTTATCTTCCTTAACAAAGGTAACTCCAGCTTCGAAAAGCTCTGTTGCATGTGGCATGGTATTATGAGATATTATGCCTTCTTTTGAGTTTTTCATGGAATTTCCACGACATGAAAATGTGTGTACTACATGAAGTAAATGTTTGATATTTTCTGCATCATATTCTATCTCTCCAAAGGATTCAAGGGTCATTTTTGGCCAGTTAACATAATGGGTAAACACACTATTCACCTGTATTGCCAATGGTAATTCATCATCTTGCTTTGTCATGCCATGAAGCTTGTCGAGGACAAAGAAAGGAAGTTGATTTTCTAGTAACATCAAATCTCGAAATATGTAACAATCATGAACATCAATAATTTCTTCTTCTTCTGGATATATTTTACAACGCTCTCGAATAAACTCAACCACAAAACAACCATCAAGCAATAACATTTGGCAAAATTGGTAATTATTACCAAGGTCTTTTATATCTTCATAACACTTTATTGCTTCCTCCTCCAGTTGTTTCAATTCATTAATGCAACTTTCCACATCAAGCCCCTCTTTTCTTTGAAGAAACCGTCGTAGGTATAGTAGTTTGTACTTTTCCATTGGACGAAGTTGAGGATTTTTCTTATGGTAAGGACCAATAGAGATCATCTTTGGTGTATAAGCATCTGGATTTGACTCACTTAGACCTACGATTACTCTGAATATGGTACAAGATTTAATAGACGAATTGTCTAAATCCTCAAACAAATCATCAAAGATTTGATTTATAGATTTCTTTGTTTGTGACCCTAATAGATCATGACCACTTGTTTCCTTTATATCGATTAAATGATCCACTTTCCTCCCTTCTTCTATCTGTAACAACATAAGAGTCATTGCTAAAATTCAACACATTCACACGATGAATATTTGTAAAGATCGATCCATATGTTAAAATTTCATGACTAGTGAATGTGTTAGGACGATGAGATAGACCTAAAATCACATCGATGAAAGTGAAAAAAACTTTTTAATATAGTTGAGAGAGAGACCTCATCATTTTCACTTTGAGGAAGCAGTGGAATTTGGTCATCTATTGAAGTAATCTCAATAGTGTGTGCCATCCCTTTTTTCTTCAACTCTAATTCCTACAAAAGACCAAATTAATGGCAAATTGAGTTGAGGGACTATTAGATATACAACCACATTTTATATTATTGAAAAATCATATGTAATAGAAACATAATTCAACTATTCAATGAGTTTTCTTTTTATACATGCATCTCAAAAATTTTACAAAAATTCTTTTGTATAAAACAATTTAAAATTACCTGATTTGGCTGTTCATAGATTGAAAATGGACTAGTTGGAGTGCACTTCAATATAAACTTCTCTATGAGTTCTTATATATAGATTTGCCTTTCTGTAATTGCTAGCCTACCTATATTGCTAACATGAAATAATGTGCAT
Organism: Solanum habrochaites; assembly: GCA_027704765.1. NCBI lineage: Eukaryota > Viridiplantae > Streptophyta > Magnoliopsida > Solanales > Solanaceae > Solanum > Solanum habrochaites. Next base: position 2,512,622 of record JAKWJA010002492.1, read on the forward strand.
TTTAAAAAAACTAGAAAAAATAAAGCTTTAGTATTCTTTAACTTTTGTTGTTATTTATGGTTTCGTGTAGTTCAATTATAATTTTATTTTATTAAACTAGTGTTCTGGTATATTATCAAAAATGTATTGAAAATAACCTCTTTATTTTAACTCTGAGGTATAGACAAGGTTTGTGTATACTCTATCCTCAGACCCCACTTTGTAGGACTATACTGGATATGTTGTGTTGTAGTTATGTAAGAGTCAAAAATAGAAGTTAGAACACGATACTAAATATACTTTCGTAAAATTTTAATTTGATAAAAACTCTCTAGACACTTTTATAAATTAAAAAAGTGATAGATGAATCAAGAAACATGAAAGACGACAATAATGAAATTCTATCCCATTATTTTACATGCAGTGATGTAAAATATGGAATTAAACAAAGATAAATTGAAATGAGGAATTCAAAAACTGAGTGTCTACTAAAATACAAAGTACATGCAATAAGAAAAATTCAAATCATATATTAAATTAAAGATATCTAATATCTTACAACTTACTACTCGAATTAATAAAATACCTCGTAATCAAGATAAGTAGCAGACTAGTATTTGGTTTAGGAGATGGAACTTTAGGTTACAATGAGGACAATTACTACTGACTAAGCACCCCAAAAAAAAACCCCCCCCCCCCCAAATTGATCTAGGAAATGGTGTTAGTAAATATCCATTATTATATTAATTACTCGTTAAAATATAATATATGCAAATTATAATTTAAATTCTCACAATTGTTTTATTGTATAGTGTATGGATAGGAGTGTATAGACCTTAAAAATTACTGATTCAAAAGGGGGATAGTTTGTGATGCACTGAATTTCTTCTTAGATTATTTTGCTCCGCTCCAAACTTTATGGAAGGTGAAGGCATATGAGAGATGGTAATATCACATTGTATGGGCAAACGATATTATAAGATTAATGCAAAACTACCTATATTACTTACATGAAATTGTGTGCATTTTGAGTAAAGATATGGAATAATAAAGTTTTAAGTATAATAGAAAATAAAGTGTATATGACATGATATTTAAGAAAACATATCATAGATAACACTTTGAGTGTGTTGTTTTTCAAACCACTATTTAGTCTAAATTTTTGGGGGACTATCACGTATAATTGAAGAACAAAAAGTTTAGGGTATTCACTGTGTGTGATCAAATGATGGAAAAATTTGCTATTTTTTTAAAAAAAATATGTGAGTTTCTTATTTATATTTAATGTTTGATAAATAAGTTGAATATTAAATTTGGAAAAAAACATTTGATAAAAATTACGGCAAGCACAATTAAGGTCGGTTGGGGTTTTAAGGATGTGGGGTTGGTGGTAGTGGGGTATGAAGACCTATAGGCGTATCTACTATTTTAAATAGATTTATAGTGGATTATTTTGAAAGGGACTATCTCATCGGATATATTTTTAAATGGAGAGAGGAAGGGAAACCATTTGAGCAGTTGATTTTCCTATTAAGAAGTTGATCCACGCATTGACAATATGCTCTATTTCACTATACTTGCTTTAGGGGTGGGAATCATTTCAGTATTGACTTGGGGATTTTCGAATGTTAGATTGTTGAGATTTGTAATCTGGATTAATTGATAGTTCTAAAAATAGATAACCAACCATTAGTTTTTAAAATTTTGGTTCAATAATTCGGTAACCTTTAAATTCAACTTTAGTATGGTACGGTATTCAAAAATACCGTATTGAAGTTATAACCAATTGTATTACAAAGTTAATACGATCTATCCAATTATTTTTATTTTTTTATATGTGGAGGTACGATAATAGAAGATTAACAAGCAAGAAGATATTAAGAAGAACAAAATTGACACAACTAACATGTAATTAAAAAGACATCAAGAAAAACAAATTACTATTCGTCGTCAGGGCTTTGAGTTATTTGTTCTTATTCTCACTCAAGTGATATAGGTTGGGAAGTTAACATTTTTGAAGAGGAAGGGAAAGAAAAAAATGATGGAAGTTTTGTGTGGATAATTAATGTAAATTTAACATGTTAGTTGAAAAACGAAAGTTAAGGTGTTCTGTTAGACAAATCAACTAGAAACCTAATAAAACTTGATATAGATGAAGTATACCCCACTGACTATTAATTTTATCAACTTCGTAAATAATTTAGATATGAAATCGTCTTCTCGATGGTCTGGTGATATGTAATTTTGCTCGAAAAACAATTTATTTTGCAGTTATAGTTCAAATTTAAAGAAGAAAGGGAAAAGGACATTTTAGTAATTAGCATTATAATGAAATTCAATAAAAGTAGGAAATGGAAAATTATAAGAAAAAAACACATCAATACAACAATTGATACGATTACTACTTACTTAGTGAAACCCTGTGGAATGTGAAAGCTAAATAGGTCTGTATTGATAGTTGTGATATGAGAAGTTATATGATCGGAGGCCCGTTTGAAGTCCTACCACGGATACTAAATAAGTGCCCGCAACAAATTTGCCATCAACCTATTAAATCTTTTTTGACGGTGTTGAGATGCTTTTAAGGATTCATTATGGTAATAAAAGGTGGAATACATAGTGACCCCATTTCCGATTTTGTTGAAGAGGCTAGACACGTCTTTGTCCTCTCCCATCCGGTGTTTTATGATTCCTTTCTTGCGACGTATTTTGACATCTTTGTCTGAGTCGATAAGGTGATCCATGAAAAGTGCAAAGTCACTGAAATATTTAGGTTGTACTTCAGATGATTGTTGTTCGTAAGCAATGAGATTTCGCAGGAAGGATTCTGGTCATCTACGACCTCAAAAACAAAGGGGAGTCTATTCAATCCAGCCTCATAAACTTAATATCAAACAAATTTGTATTACTATTTGTATGATTTGAAAACCTAACTCCAGCTTCAGAAAGCTCAGTTGCATTTGGCATGGCCTTTTCCCACATTGTGTCGTCTTTTGATGTTTTCGTGAGGTTCCCATGACATGAAAGTATGTGTACTGCATGAAGTAAATGTTTGATATCACCTGTTTTAGATACTATTAAGGGTGAATCGGTATGTTTATTGATTTTGAAGTCAACAAAAAAAGTAGACGAGATCGCAGCTTTATTGCCAATGGGAGTTCATCATCTTGCATTGTCATCTCATGAAGCGTGTTGAGGACAAAGAAAGGAAGTTGGTTTTCTAGTAACATCAAATCTCGGAGTATTTGAATATATATGCAACTAAAGTCACTTTTGGTGATTTCGTCTTCTTGTCTTGGGCCTATCTCAATACGCTCTCGAATAAACTCAACCACAAAACAACCATCAAGTAACAGAATTCGTCGAAAAATTCGCGGCTGCTTTCCAATATTTGAAGTCTTCATATCATCGTAACACTTCCTTGCTTCCTCTCCAACCCCTTGATGCAACTATCCACATCAAGCCTCCGTTCGTCTAAGAAGAAACGTTTTAGGTGGTACAATAATTGTACTTTTCAGTGGACGAAGTTGAGGATTGTTTTTATGGTAGGACCAATTAGGAGATCATTTCTTTGGTGTATAAGTATCTGGATTTGACTCACTTAGACTACGATTACTTTGAATATGGTACAAGTTTAATAGAGAATGTCTAAATCTCAACAGTCTACAAAGATTTGATTTCTTAGATTCTTTGTTTGTGACTGTGAAAGGATCATGACCATTGGTTTCCTTTATAATCGATTAAATGATTCTTTCCACTTTCTCCCTTCTTCTATATGTAAAACAGAATGAGAGTCATTGCTAAAAACTTCAAAAACACATTAACACGATTGGAATATTGTAAAGATCGATATATGCTAAAATTTCATGACTAGGTGAAACGTTTGATTTAGGACGATGAGATAGACCTAAAATCACATCGAAGAAAGTGAAAAAAACTTTTTAATATAGTTGAGAGAGAGAGACCTCATCATTTTCACTTTGAGGAAGCAGTGGAACTTGGTCATCTATTGAAGTCATCTCAATAGAGTGTGCCATCCCTTTTTTCTTCAACTCTAATTCCTACAAAAGACCAAATTAATGACAAATTGAGTTGAGGGACTATTAGATATATAACCACATTTTATAGTATTGAAAAATCATGGAGGATTGTTAAAAACATATGTAATAGACATTTTCAACATAATTCAACTATTCAATGAGTTTTCTTTTTATACATGCATCCCAAAATTTTTAAAAAAGATTCTTTGTATAAAACATTTAAAAGTTACCTGATTTGGCTGTTCATAAATTGAAAATGGACTAGTTGGAGTGTACTTGAATATAAACTTCTCTATGAGTACTTATATATAGATTTTCCTTTGTGAATTGCTAGCCTACCTATATTGCTAACATGAAATAATGTGCATTTTAAAAAAACTATAATAGAAAAAATAAAGCTTTAGTATCATGGAATAAAGTGTAATGACATTTACATTTTACAGATCATAGAATAAAGTGTAATGAATTATTATATTTAAGAAAACATATGATAGAATAACACTTTACAGAGTGTATTCCAATCCACCATTTATTCTGAAATTTGAAATCAAAGTTTAGTTGGATAACAATTATTAGGGTGTATTCTGTGCGACGAAAGATTTTGAAAAATAAGTGACTGTCTTTTTAAATCTATAATGTTTGACAAATAAATTGAAAATATAAGAATAACTTTCGTAAATTATATTATATATTTTTTATTGGCAAAACATGAGCTAAAATGGGGGAATACTCCATAGTATTCTTTAGGGCTAAGTATAGAATATTGAAAATTGAATTATCGAACTGAATCGAAAATATATATGTACAGCTGGATTTAATTATCGTATTCACATATTTTCTTTGAATGTAGTACATGATTTAACCGATAAATTGTCTAAATTTACCCTTTTTGTAAACACGATAAATTAAAATAAAATAAAATCTAACAATAACTTTTTTATTTAAACTAATTTATATATATAGTTGAGAGATACCTTATCTTGTTTGGTTTGAAGAAAGCAATAGAATTTGGTTTTCTATTGAGGTGATCTCAATGGAGTGTGTCATCCTTCTTTCTTCAACTCTAATTTCTACAAAAAAAAAAATAAAATAAATTTCATTTTTTTATTTTCTTATTATCTTGTATAATAACAAATCATTGCAGAATTTGTGAAAGGAGAAGAGAAAGCAAAAAAAAAAAAAAAGGGAAATTAATTTCAATTTTCATGTTAAATTAGTGGATTTATGAATTCTATATACATGCCTGTCATTAAACATCTAAAAAATAACTAATAATCTTTATAAAATAAAATTTCAGAAGGAATATTTACTAATGCAATCATATATAAATAATGTAACATGAGGTAGTAAATTAAGATAAATTAATAAAATATAAAGGGTGCATGTGTTAAAGCTAAGGTGCAATATATATATAATGTATGAAACATTTAAAAATAATTACCTCTTTCATTTATAAATTGAAAATGGACTTGTTGGAGTGTAGTTGAGTTTCTTCTTAAAATTCTTCTTTGCTCCACTTTTATGAAGGTGAAGGATGAGAGATGGAGAAAATAAAATTATATATAGATTTTCCTTTGGGTGATTTGCAAGCCTGTCTATATTACTAACATGAAAAAAAGTTCATTTTGAGAAAAGTATCATAGAATATACAAACTTTAGTGTCATAGAATAAAGTGTAATGACATTTATATTTAAGAAAACATATCATAGAATAACACTTTTAAGTTTGTCTTGAAGCCACCACTTATTCTAAGAATTTGACATCAAAAGTTTGTTTATAAGACACTTTTTAGGTGCGTTTGGTACGATACATAAATATGTTATGTGTTTTGGGACAATGACGTGAGTTCTGATGCATTTTTTAATATTCGAGAAAGGCCAAAGGGTTAAAAGTATCCTTCAATTATTGAAAATAGATAAAATATATTCTTTGTTTAATTTTAGGGTAAAAATATTATAGTGACTCACTTTTACCTCTCAAAACTAACAAATGACACGTCATTAGAAAAATCACATAATATAATTTATTTTGCTTGACTTGAAAATTTCAAATGGCAAAATGTCTAAACACAATTTTTTCTGGTACCTTTCACCTCCCTTTTTTTTCCGATGCAAAAAGTCTTAACATAATGTTGGCTTTAGGCCACCAAACTTGTTGAGACAATTCCGGGTACAGCTATCTCAAACCTACAATACGAACCATTATACTTACTTCACGACCAAACTTGTGGAACTAGGATAGTCTGTATAGTTGTGAGTATGAGGAGTATGATGGCTGCCACAATTGAAGCTATACTCAAGGACTACTAAAATAATTGTGCATCAAACTTGCTTTCATTCTATATATTCCATGACTTTTCACAATGTTCAATTGTTTTTTTTGAATTCTTCTTTGTAATAGAAGTTGGAATTAACATCGATCCTATTTTCGCTTCTGTTGAAGATGGTAGTAACTTTATTGACATCTCCCATCTAATTCACCAGGGATGGCATGACAGTGTTATAAAAAAAAAGACATGTATATTAGGCCCTCAGATTTAAGAGGCCTCATTTAGCTTAGTAGAAATCTAGTTTATTGGGTGTTTTGTACATTAATATTTTCTAGGGAGTTATGAAAAATGAGCGGGTTTCAATTTTTTGGATAAATAAAAAAAATAAAAACAGGTAAATTATTTAGATGATGTCATGTGTCATCTGTTAGTCTTAAGGGTACAGACGATCCAAAATATTGATGGTTAGGGTATATACAATCTTAAAGTATAACGTAGGCGGTATAACAAGCCATTTATGTATATTTTAGAATATTATTATTCTTTTTCCTATTATTTAAAAACAAACTAAAGTCCAGACGTGGTTAAAAAAAATTAGAAGTCAAACAAGGAATGAATTGTTGTACCAATGATATGATATTATCTACATAAAAATAAAATTAGTTGTAATGATTCTAAAGTGTCATTTTTGGAAATTTTAGAAAAATATCATTTTAACCCTCGCGATAGTTGTCTCAAGTCATATTTGATAAGTTTATGAAGTTGATTTTGAAATTTAATTAGAAAGTAGAGATTATTTTGAATGTTTTAAGAGTTTTGGAGACTTCAAGTGATTAAGAGTGAATATTAGTAACAATCGAAGTTACGATTCTTATAATGGGAGTTCGTTATATCTATCAACTTCGAAATGTAGAATTTGATATAGGATTGTAATTGTTTTCTGTTACAGAGTTGTTATGAGGATTTGGACCCTAAAGTTGGAAGTTAAGTTATATTTAGGTCAAGAATTAATTTTGGTCAACATTTGGAGTTCAGACGCTCAAATGGAGTTATCAACGGTTTCATTGGATTTAGAGGATGGTTTTACCCTTGGGTGAGGTCTTGGTTTCAATTTCAGAGGTTCAGAGGGTATTTTGGGTTTTCCGAATAAAAATTAGTTTATTGCGGTTTTCTAAGGTTTTGGGTCAAGGAACTTTAAGTTTGAAACGTCGTGTTTAGTTTTGTAGCTATCTAATTTGTGTATTTAGAGTTTTGAACACACAAATTGTCATGCCCGAGCCTACACCCTGTACATGGCAGATACTTGAGAATCATTGATGGCCCAATCTAACCCTTTGCCTGATTTAACTTTTAGTGGAAGACTTACTCATAATAATTGCCACTATAACCCTGTTTTGTAGTAGTGCTTGTTAGTTTTTGGTAAAAAATCAGTTGTAATGTTTGAATTGAATTAGTTTTATGCGAAGGACAAATGGAGATTAATATTGGCGTATAAGCATCTGCATTTGATTTTCGTAAAATTTGATATCAAGGGTAGTGAAAGAAAAAAACACTGTTAAGGTGTGCTTGTACGGACAGGAGATGAGGAGATGATACTGAATATCTTATTTATGAATTGAGCTACTTAACGACTTTTGATGGTGGTAAGTTACAAATATAGATACTCCAAATATAATACATATTAACATTCAACTTGAAAACCCAATACAAAATTGGCAATGGTATAATCATCATCGTGCTTTGTCATGCAGGAGGAGGACCCAGTGGTGTTCGCCGGGGCTAGAGCACCCATTAAATTTATTACGGAATATATATATCTATGTAGAAATGATAGTATTTGTATAAAATTAGCATAAGAGCACCCAATGAATAATGATTTTAGTGGCCCAAATGGGCCCGGGATGAGTACTTAAGACGTTTTTAGTGTTGTTGTACCAGGTTCGACTCCCACTGTTAACACATATTTTTTATATTTTCACTTAGAAGCACCCACAACCTAAATTCCTATAGATGCGCAACTGTTGTCAGACATGAAGCTTGTCTGAGACAAAAAAAGGAAGTGATTTGCTAGTTAACATCAAATCTCGAAATATGTAACAATCATTAATATCTATAAACTCGTCTTCTCCTCTGATATATATTCCATAACACTCTCGACCACAAAACAACCATCAAACAACAACATTACGCAAAATTCATGGCTATCATTACCAACCTTTTCTATATCTTCGTAACACTTCAATACTTCCTCCTTCACTTTCTCCATTTCACTTATGCAATTTTTCACATCAAGTCTCTCAAACCGTTGAAGAAATCGTCGTAGGTATAATATTTTGTACTTTTTCATTGGACCAACTTGAGTATTCTTCTTATAGTAAGGACCAATGGAGACCATCTTTGGTGTATAAGCATCTGGATTTGATTCACGTTGCCACACATTTACTTTAAATATCGTACACGATTTTATAGATGAATTGTCTGAATCCTTAAACATTTCATCAATTCTTTCATTCATGTCGATTAAATGATCCACTTTCCTCTTCTTCTATCTGTAACAGAGTATACCCTTTTTTAACTTTGCGGTATAGATCAAATATATATTTCGTTAAAAAAAAGTAAATAATGCATATTACCTCGTTGTTTCGTAAACATTTGTTTGGGATCATGTATCGTTTTATATTTATGTATTGTATGTACTCAATTTACTGTTATTGTATAGTAGATTACAATGTTGACTAGATTGTATTATTTATTGTTATTTAATAACAGTTTAATTGTTTGGTTGATTATATCGGATGATTGTAATTATAAATTTAATTAAATGTACTTAATTAATTCTGGGTAGGAGGTTTGGACTAGATTTAAAATAATTTAAAGGTGATGATGAGTAAAATAGTATTTTAAATAGTATGGAAAGATATCAATTAAAAAAGAACTTAAGGAACAATCGGCAACACACCAAATTGATTGGTTCCTAAAATAGGGGTTCCATTGTTACTAACAAAGGAAAGAAATTAAACAATACCGTGACCAATCATTTTAAGTAAACAATCAAAACAAAATTGTAGGTATAGTACAATGACAATACAATTACAATGGATAGCCAATGATCCATAAATAGTGTAAAATGATGCATATTTCACCCGTTCTGGAAATAGAAATGAATTAAAAAATATATATAATTAATTTTAATTTCAAAAAATATCACGTGACTTTAAAAAAAAATTACCCCTCCAAACCGGACTCAAATAAAAAGAGTCCAATAATTGTAAAACCACGATTATATGAAAGGAAATAGTCTAAAAAATTCTATAATCTCTTGAATTGATGCAAATATAGCAAAAGATTATACTGTTAAATTGCCAAAAGAAAAAATGGACGTTTATGACAATAAAAATTAATTTTAGCGTTGAAGTTTGTTTTTTTTTTTTAAAAAAAAAATTTGATGGAAACAAGGCATTATTTGAAAACACTTTATCAAAATAATACATTTTGTTTTCTGAAATTTTACAAAATTAGAAGAAAAATATTTCTTAATAATGTTTTGGCTTTATTTCATTCAATAGAATTTAATGACAAAAAGATAAAGGTCTGACAGAGTAAATAAATATAAAATGTTATTATTTTTAAGGTTTTATAATTCGTCACTCGGAGACACGTTTTCTAGATAATTACGTTACTCGTAATAACGTTGGAGGCAAAGGCAAAGGCAAAGGCAAATTAAAGGATCATTCATAGACTCAAGGTTGAGATTTGAGAATTCATCCTCTTTTTGTAAACATAGGAAAATTTAGTTTATATTCTACGGAGTAGACTATAGACTTGATAATCTTTTACATGAAAAATTTATGTATGTAAATATCACTAGAATTCTAAAGAAACATTACTGTGAGTAACGTTTTAGCTATAATAAATTGATAGTATTTTAGCAAAGAACGAGAAAATGCAGGAAGAAGAAAAAATTACCAATTTAATTTGGCTGTTTCTTCTTTTGTGTTAACATATAAACCCATAAATGGTGTTTACCAATGACCACTTATTCATATCATCTTTATTGTTTCCAATAATCTCCGTGAAAAGACTACCATGATTTGCAAATGAATTCAGGTAGATTCATGAAAAAACTTATTTATTTATTCTGTATACATATCTTGAAGGCATGAAATTAAAAAAAAATCAAAAATTTGAAATTTGAAATATTTCATTATTTGCGGTTTAGTTAATTTTTGATGTATTTTTTAAAATTAAAAGGTTACGATAGGAAGATGTGTAGGAATTAAAGTAAGATAGTAATATTAGGCAGGTAAAGGGGCGACCATCTAATAAAGTGTACGGCATTTAAAAATTACCCTGATTCCAAAAATGGGCCTGGCTCTAGTTCGCAGGTTTCTCCTCTCCTCCTGGCCCCGTTCTTCGTGCCCCCCCAGGGAAACGGCCCTCGGATTGTGGTTTTCTTTCCGTTCACGTTTCACATCCTCTTCTCGAGCCATAAGCTCCCTGCTGCATGTCTCGGAGTCTCGCCTTGGCTTTGGGCGTAGTTATTCCTGAAGTGAGGCTCTCCACTTAGGTGCTTTGTACCTCATGCTCAATCTCTTGTCTCACTTCATTCCTGGGCAACTTTTCCCGCGGCGCGCTGTTCCAATTTCTCGTGGGCATTCCCTCTGTCCTCTTTTCTCCTAATCCCTGCGTGGTGCCGAAGATATTGATTCTTTCTCTTCTGCTAGGATTTCCTCGGGGAGCATCTGGTGCCCCCTCCCTTAGTCTCCGCCCCAAACATATTGAATACCCTTTCTGGCCCGTTGGGTTTTGATACACGTTTTTGTTGTGGCTTTTCGTTCTGGGTTCGAACGGTTTGTTCATCTCTCGGCATTGCCACGGCCCTTGGCCGGTTTAGTCTCTTGTTCACATTTTTACTCTAATTCGCCCCCGGCCTCTTACGATGATACCGCATGCCTCCTCTGGGTCTTCCACCTGGAAGGTGTGGTTCCTCGGTCCACCCCTAGCAGCCGTGTCGCAATCCTCTTTCTATCTTACCCGAACTCGGTGAACCAGCGCTCCAATCTCTTCGTTGTTTCGACTCCTCTATACTGCAGGTCCCGCGGTTTTGACAAATCGGTCTTATTTTTCTTTTTTCTTCTTGGGACTGTGGGAATTTCGTATCCCGATTTACAGTACTTTTAATTGTTGCGGGGACGGAGCTTTCTCTTCCACCATTCCTTTCGAGTTTGCCGGCCCCACTCTTGGTTTCTATGGTTCCTGCGACTACCGATTGGCCATCGTGTTCCCCACCGTTTAGTATTTTTTCTCTTAATGTCATTACCCCCAGCCTCTCGCGTCCGGTCTCTTTCTTGTAATTACATTTTTTACGTTCTTGGTGTTTTTTTGAACTGTGCTCGTCTCGATCTCTCGGATTCGGGGCTGTCCCTTAGTGTTTCACCTTTCCGGCCTCTCCACCGCTTTGTTTTTTGCAGTCGTCTTGTAGCCTGGGGGTTCCGTGTGTTTTTGCGGTCTACATTTTCTCCCTTGTTCGCACTTGGCATTCACCGTCCGTTTGTGGGGGACTTCCTCTCCCCTGACTGCCTTCATATTAGTCCTCATGTCTTCTCCTCCTGGGTGGAATAGTCTCCCGGCCACCTTTTTACTCCTTTTCCCCTTCTTCTTCCCTTGTATGGTGCGCTTCGTCTCTTCTTTAATTGACCCGTTTCCTGTGAAAGACCCCTACTCGGCCCCTGCGAGTGGCACTACCTCTCCTACATCCCTCTCTTTTTTTTTTTCTTCTCTTTGACCATCCCTTGTTATCCCCGGTTACCTTTTACCTGCCCCGTGTCTTCTCCTATCCTCCCACTTCTTTCCTCCTCTCGCCCATTCCCTCTCCTCTTGTTATTGTTACCGACTGTCCTCTTTCCTGTTCTTCTGTGATTTTTTTTTTGTGTTTTGAATGGAAGGGCATATCGTTCCTCCTGGGTCGCTGAAAGCCCTCTTTTGTTTTTGCTTTGTGTTGCTGTACTTGGTTCTCTTTTTAAATTCTTTTTCGCTGCTCAACTTTATGAGGTGAAGGAATAGAGAGATGTGGATAAAATTGTATATGGGTATTACTCATATAGAGATTAATTGCAAACCTGCCCTATATTACTAACGTGAATGGTGTGCATTTTGAGAAAGATAATGGAATGAAAAAGTTTTAAGTATCATAGAAAACATATTCATAGAAGAACACCATTGAGTGTGTGTTCAAGCACTATTATCTTGAACTTTGTATAATTTGGTAAGGTTGTTTAGGGGAGTGGGTGGGTTAGTTAATGGAAAGATTGCTCTATTTTTTTAATGGAAATTGAAAACTATATTAAGATTCTATTTATTTTTAATGTTTGTTTGATAAAAATAATAAGTGTTAAATGTCATATTTGAAAATAATATTTGTATAAAATCTAAGCCAAAAATGCACAACTTAAGATTGGCATGGGGGTAGTGAAGGAGGCCCTCAGCAGCTTGCTTTGTTGTTAGAATTTTTCTGTGTGAGGGTAGTGGAGATGAGGGACTATAGGCGTATCCAAATTCAATAGGAGAGGTGCATTATTTTGAAAAGGAAACTATCTCACGATATAGTGTTCTAGGTTGGAAGGAGAAGAAACCCTTTGAAGCAGTTGATTTTCTAGTTAAGAATCTGATCCAAGAATTGAACAATGTGTCGTTTTACTTTTATATGGACTTAGGGGGGGGCAGTCCTTCAGTATTCGACTTGGGATTTTCGAATTTAGATTTGTTTTAATTCAGTAATTGATAGGTAAAATAGATATCAACCATCAATTTTAAATTTTGATTCGATAATTCAGTAACATTAAATAAAACTATGGTTTGTAATTGGTTGATATCCGGAATACCTTATTGAAGGTTAAACCAAATGTATATTACAAAAGTTACTACTATTTATCCAATTATTTTTATTTGTCTTGAAAGAACGAGTTATAATAAAAAAAAATTAACAAGTAAGAAGAAATTAAGAATAACAAATAGACACCACTGACAAGAATGAAAAACTCATCAGAAAATTAAAATGAATTGGAGTAAACAACACTAGCAATTTACTACTTACTTAGTTATACTACGATAGCCAAGGACAGTAGTTGTATAGTTGTGAGTTATGCGTAGTAGATAGATGACTGTCCCGAGTTGACAGCTCCTTACCAAGGACACTAAAATAAGGTGATTTTAAACTTGCCCAACATTCTGTTCCAGGATTTTCATCACCAATGTTAACTTTACATTTGTGAATACTTGTTTGAAATAGAAGTTGGAATAAAAACAGTAAACCCCGTTTCCGAGGTTGTTTGAAGAGGGCTTAGCCACTTATTTCGTTGGCCTTCTCCTATCCAGTTGTATGGATTTTTTTTACGGCGGATAGCAAAATTCACGTCTTATCTGAGGTGATAAGAGATCCATGAAGTTGATAAATCACTGAAATATAGATATATTATTAGATATTCTAAATCAGTTGATTGTTGCTCATAAGCAATGAAATTTCGCAGGAGGGTTTCAGTACTATCCACCACATCAATAGAAGGTATCGTCATCAATCCATTCTCAAACTTTATATCAAATAAACTTGTTTCATCACAAATTTCAGCTTTAATGAAGCTAACTCCAGCTTCGGAAAGCTCTGTTGCCTTTGGCATGACCTTACTCCACTTGGTGTCATTGTTGTTTAACCGTTTCTGGGAATTCCTTGGACATGAAGCAATGTGTACTACTTGAAGTAAATGTTTCTTATCAAATCGAGTTAAATTTATCTGACTCCAAATATTGTGTTCTGACATATATCCCAAGTTAACAACATTTTTAAACAATCTGATCGCCTGTGTTTCTAATGGTGAATCAGAAACTATCACATGGAAGAGACATGAAGGGCCTAAGTCTTCCTCTTTATTGCTTTTGCATGTTGGAGGAAAAAAGAAAGGAAGTTGGTTTTTCTGTAACAACAAGTCTCGGAGATGTGATTATATTTGTAATCAACCACATTGATAATTTTGTCTTCTGTTGTATACAAATAACACTCACGAATAAATTCAATCACAAAACAACCATCAAGCAACAACATTTTGCAAAATTCATGACTATTGAGGTCTTCTATATCTTCATAACACATTAGTGCATCCTCCTTCATACGCCCCAACAAATTCATACACCTTTGCGCATCAAGTCTGCTTCGTTTCAGAAATCGTTGTAGGTACAATAATTTGTATATGTTACAGGTAAGAAAGGTTGAGGATTTTTCTATGATAAGGACCAAATCCGAGACCAATCTTGGTGTTGTATATAAGCGTATGGATTTGATTCACGTATGTAGCAAATTTACTTTAAATAGGGTACTCGATTGAAAAGATGATTTGTCCAAATCCTCAAACCTTTTATCAAAGTTTTGATGTTTATTGAGGCCCTTGATGGAGGCATTTACTTCTGTGTCTACGTAAAGAAGAGCTTTTAAGATAAGAAACTTTAAAAATATGTTTATAAAAAGCATATGCAATAAACAAACAATAGTTTAACAAATTATGCATATTTACCTTTTTCACCTTTCAAAATGAGATATTCTATCACAAAGTCAAATTAATTAAAATGTAAAATTATCTGAAAAAAGTATCAAATTTAAATATTGATTGACGATAAAAATTTTTTTAACAATGATTAAGAATCTTTATAAACAATGATTTTTTCATTGTATCTATGATTGCGTGTATGATAGAGGTTCGGTCAAATTAGATTTGGTAGGTATTGTATAAAATTTATATTAATATAAATTTTTAATAATGTGTGTATTTCACAATTTGAGTTTAGTTAATTTTAATATTTGTTTTTGAAAATTTCTGATAGAAAATATTGTAGGAAATAAAATTATGTAGAATATTATAGGTAGAGTGGGACACCATAATATTAGAAGCCACGAATTTCTGTACCCTTACTAGAGCATAGGGATGGTTACAATCTTGTGTAGTTTCTTATTATTCTTTAATTTTGGGTGCATCTATGGGGTTTTCGTATAGTTCAATTAGATAATATTATTATTGAACTTATGTTCGTGTTCTGCTTATTACTATAAAACAATATATTGAAAATAGCCTCTTATCTTAATTCTGAAGTAGATAGTAGATGCAATTGTTTGTGTACCACTCTAATATCGCGAAACCCCACTTTGTAGGACTTAAACTAAGTATGTTGTGAGGTATGTAAGAACACAGTAGAAGTTAGACACGATTACTAAAAATCTTCGTAGAATTATCGTAGAATTTTAATGATAAGAACTCTTCTAGACACTTTTATAAATAAACAAGGGATCGATGAATCAAGAAACATGAAAGACGACCTAATGAATTCTATCCCCACTATTTTAAGCAGTGATGTAAAAATATGGAAATTTAAACAAAGATAAAGTGAAATGAGGAGTCAAAAACTGAGGTCAGTGTTACTAAAATAATCCAATAGAAGAAAATTTAAAATCATATATTAAAATTAAAAAATAAAAGATATGCTAAATATCTTACAACCAACTTATTACTCGAAGTATAAAATTACTGTAATCCAATCAAGTAGCATACTAGTAGTTGGTAGGAAGATTGGAATGTAGGTACGTACGCTTGAGCCAATTACTACTAATCAAATTATTAGAAGTTGGTTATTAAATATCCATATTATATTATTACCATTAAATATAATATAATAGCAATTATAATTAATATTCTCACAATTTTTTTTATTTGTTATAGTGTATTGGATAGGATGTTGTATAAAACATTTAAAAATTACCTGATTCAAAATGAACTAGTTGGATTGCACTTGAGTTTCTTCTTAAATTATTTTACTTCGCTCAACTTTTATGAAGGTGAAGGAATATGAGAGATGGTGAATATAAAATTGTATATGGGCTTACTATATATAGATTAATTGCGAACCTACCTATATTACTTACATGAAATTGTGTGCATTTTGAGTAAAGTATAATAGAATAAATAAAGTTTTAAGTATAATAGAATATAAATAAAGTTTTAAGTATAAGAGGAAGAAAGTGTTATAAAGACACTTATATTTTAACAACAATATATAGAATAAACACTTTTGTGGGTGTTCAAGCCACTATTTATCTAAATTTGATATCAGATAATTGAAGAACAAAGTTTTTATGGGTTGCTGTTGTGTGATCAAGATGATTTATGATGGAAATTTTCTATTTTTTTTTAAAATATGTGAGTTACGTTTTCTATTATATTTAAGGTTTGATAAATAAAGTTAACTATAATATTTGGAAATAACATGTATAAAATCTAACGCAAGCACACTTAAGGTCGGTTGGGGGTTGGTTGTTGGTTTAAGATGTTGAGGTAGAGGGAGATGAGGAACTATAGGCGTAGTATCCAAAAATTTCAAATAGGATAAGGGATTATTTTGAAAAAGGACTATTCTCGATTATATTTTCTTAGATTGGAGAGAAGAAAAACCATTTTGAGCGTTGATTTTCTAGTAGGAATTTTGATCCAAGGAATTGAAATATGACTCTATTTTCACTATACTTTTTAAGGGTGGGCGTTCAGTATTCGACTTGGAATTTTCGAATTTTAGATTTGATAATTCGGTAATTGTAGTTAAAAATAGATACCAACCATCAGTTTTTAAAATTTTGATTCGATAATTCGGTAACCTTTAAATTCAACTTTAGTATGATACGGTATTCAGAAATACCATACAATACTAAAAAATTATTCAAATACTTAAAAAAAACGAACTGAAATCTGCAAATTTAAAAATAATCGTGAAAATTGAGAAAAAAAGAACAGCTTGTACGTTGATGCCATTCTGGTAGAGCTTTTTAAGGAATTAAATCAAAATTTAAAATTCTCACTAAACAATTGGAGGAGTTTAAGGGCAACTAACTAATCTGATTATTTTAGGGAAAAGGATCTTAATATGCCCTCAACTTTGTCATTTGATGCTGATTACCCCTCGTTATAAAAAGAGTGGCTCTCACTATATGCCCTTACCTTTATACAAACGGCTCACATGAATCCCTGCCGTTATAAAATGTACATTATTAGCCTGTATTGAACGGAGTTAAATAATAGTTAAAAAATTAGTTTTAAATTGCATAATTATCAATTTATAATTTTTGTAAAAAAATATTATTTAGGGTGTATATGATTCTTTATATCAAAGTTGTAAGGTATATTTTAAGTGTTTTAATACATAAAAATATTTTTGGCTCTTTTATAATTATTTGAGTTTCTTATTTATTTTTATTTTTTTCTTTCAATGCCTTAGTTTAAAGAAAAAAATTAAAACATTTTTTTTTGTGTTATTGTAATTAAATTTCATTATGCGAAGAAAAAATTTGGTCGGCTACAATAAGTTTTACAAGAATATTAGGAAACATAATAAATTTTTATTATCAAAATAATAATTATACAATTAGTCATTGATTTGAAACAAAAAAAAAGTCCCCAAAAAAAAAAAATATATTTTTGACGAGGATTAAAATTACTTCATATGGGGTGGATATTTTTTAGAAAAAAAATAATAAAAAATTTAAATAAAAATATTTTTTTGTATTTCCGTAGATTAAAAGGGTTATATGTGGAGTTATTTGTTACAAGTAGAAGTATATATGAAGCAACTTTCATAAAAAGGGGTTATCAGCTTCTAAATGACAAAGTTGAAGGAGTTGATGGGGTATATCAGACCCTTTCCCTATTTTAAAAATTTCTTAATAAACGTGAAATCAACTAACACAAACTAATATTATATTAAATTAATTAATTAAAAGGATCCCAGTTTCCATTATTAGTTTGCTCTTTTTTTTTTATTTTTTTGAAACAAATCTTTTTACTAATTCAAAGTAATATTGTAATATTTTTTAATTAATTGCGATAGCTTGAGATATTAAAGGTTATACACTGAATACAAAACACTAATGCTATTAACGTGAGCATAGGTACTATAGAAACGCTTATATACCGAATTGACCGCTTCACAAATTAGATTCAACCGATGAAATTCAGTACAAAGTAGATAATGAGTGAATCAAACAACCACATTTATCAATACTACAATTGATAGATGACTACTGACGTAATGGAAACATTAGTGAAAGCTAAAATGTATGTATAGCTGGAGTATGAGCCATAGTATGGGGATGGCTTGTCAAAGTTGATGCGTCGCTACCAAGGACTAACATTACAATAATTGCGCATCAAATTTGCCTTCATTGTGTTCCTTGGTTATTTTGCTTTACATCATTAAAATTAACATTCGAGTTCTCTTTGATACTGATATGGTGTAGTTAATTTATTTATTTTTTGTTAGAACGTTATGGTAAGAAGATGTGAAGGGCACAAATTACGGTTAAAAAATTAGTAAGGGTGTGGCCATAAATACTAGTAAGGACTGCATTTTTTTGTTGTTGTTACTAGCAGTCTTAGGACTATTCTTGTATTTTCTTATTCTTCGGTTTCTATATATATGGTTTCATATAATTCAATTTATAGTATTATTTTACTGTAATACTATTCTACTACACTATTTGTTAATTTTTTTACTATTTATTATTATCTTTTATACTTAATTATTCATTACATTTTTTTCTAAATTATTTTTATGTGGAATTGAAGATTTATCGAAAATAACCTCTGTATCTCAACTCTGACATAGATATAAGAGTTGTGTACATTGTATCCTCCCAAACCCTATAGGTTGTGTTGTTGTTATGCAAGAGTCACAAGAGGAAACTAGAACATGATACTAAGTATATTATCGTAGAATTTTGATAAAAACTTCTAAACACTTTTACAATTTAAAAAATGATGAATTAAGAAAATATGAAAGACGACAATAATAGAGATCCTTTTCGAGATAATAACTAAAATTAAGTATGTAGTAAAAAAAATTAAATCATATGACTCAAGTCAATTAAAATCAAGTATCTAGTCAATTATTGTGGCCTTTCAATATGAAAATGTTCTTGGTAGACAATGATTTATTTTTATTTTTTGAAAAATTTGTTGACAAGTCAATGACTATATATATTTCATGATATTTCACTATTTAATATGAAAAAGAAAGTTAGGTGTAAAATTAATATTACCAAAAGTAGGGTAGTTGAGTAGGTGCATTAATATCAGAGCAAAGTAAAAATATATAATTTCACTAAGCTCCAAGACTTTTATTTCTAGGTCTCCTTCTGGGTAAATTAATTGTATAGTACATGAGTAGAAAAATAACAATAAAAAACATTTTAGTCGTTTTATGGAAATTAAGTCAATATTTAACACTTACATGTAAACTTGCCTCTTTTTTAGAAACAAATATGAAACTTTAGTTATGTGAATTCAATAAAAAAAAATTATTAAATCAAGTTTCACATGATTTGTTGATAAACATACTTTTTAGACTAACTATAGTTAAAATATTATTTTTATTTTACTATCGTATGATACACAATTGCCCGTTTATGTACCCCAAAAAATGGAATTGAACTAGTTAGAAAAAAAAAACAAAAGAGATATATCAGATGCAAAAAATGTATAGTTATTTATAAATGGACACTAATATGGAACGAAAGGAAAGCATTATATATTATACCCTAGACGACTTAGAATTAAGTGGTCAACCAAACTTCATATCAATGTTTAGTTATATTGTTCATTTTCTTGATAAGTAATTAGATAGCCATTATTTCTGTTCTAGATAAACATTTTCTATTTTACGTCATAACACCCAGCGTAATAACGCTGAAGGGAAACTGTACACTATTTTAAATACAAAGCAGTATACATTAAACCTGTAACTAAGAAACCATTAATAGATCAATCAATATATTACTATTGAATGGCAGTACGTGTCCATATAGAAGGCATAGAGTTTACATCATTTGCACATTGTGGAAATGCTGCTCTTCTCATGTTACTATGATAAAAATAGTTTTTAGTGTCAATTGCGTATTGATAAAAAATACAAAAAAATTATCAACATTAAATTAACGTTGTTATATATAAAATTTAGTAACATCTATGAAGAGTGTTATATTATCGCTAGTAATTAATTGCTTCTAATAAATATTTTTAACAAAAAAAAAACTTAATGCATTATGACGATGCTAGACTCCGTGTGATCTCGGAGCTCTTTTAACCATCTCTCTACATTCTCAAGCACTATTAAGGTCCGCATGGGGTTAAGGATGCGAGGGTAGTGAGGATGAGGATGGAAAAATGAGCTAAAAGTGCTGGACTCCGACCTAATCGATCAACTGGTTTGTCCCTTTTAATAGACCTTCCCGATGAGGACTATGATATTGGTAAGTAGCATTTGTCAATTGGATAACTGCATTATTTTGAAAAAGGACGATCTATGATATATTTTCTTAGGTAGGAGAAAAGAAATCATTTTGTGCAGTTGATTTTTCTTTTTAAGAATTTGATCAAAGAATTATTGACAATATGTTTTGTTTCACTTACTTGCCTTTAGGGGAGGCATTCAATATTCAATTTGTGATTTTCGAGGTAATTGGTAATTTATAGTTAAAAATAGATATCAACATTCAATTTGGGAAGGCACGATAGAGCAGAAGATTGTTAAGTAAAAAGATATCAAGAAAACAAATTGGGACACAAATTAAGAACGACAAAGACATCAGAAAATAAAACCTCAGCCGAGTAGTAAGGTAGTGATGTTCTGGCTGGGAGGTAATTGTACTTATTCTCACTCAAGTGGTATAGGGAGGGAAGTTAACATTTTTGAAGAGGAAAGAAAACACGATGGAGTCTTTGTGACTACATAAATGTAACTTAACATATACTAATTATTATACAAATTTAACATGAATTAACCATTACTTCAAAATTCAATGAACTGTGACTGGATTTTAAATTTTAGATTCAAACTCCCCTCGACATTCCTATTCTTTTGAGATATCATCCATTGAAAACGAAGTTTGTTTGTAGCAAATCAACTAGAAACCTAATAAACTTGATATTAGATGAAGATTACACTGGCTATTTAATTTTCTATCAACTTAAATAATTTAGATATGGAATGAAACTTCTCGATGTTCTTTTGATATGTAATTTCTCGTAAACATTTATGTTGGCAGTAGTCAAATTTTTAAAGAAAAAAGAAAAAAAGGGAACATTTTAGGTATCGCATTCATTAATGAAATTCAATACAAAGTAGGTACCAAATTGCCATCAACCGTTCCAATATTTTTTTTTGACAGTGTGAGATGCTCTTAAGCATTCATATCATAATAAAAGGTGGAATAGATTAGTGACCCCTTTCCGATTTTGTTGAAGAGGGATAGACACGTCCTGTGTCTCTCCCATCCGATTGTTTATTGTGATCTCTTTCTGCGAAGTATTGACATCTTTGTCTGAGTCGATTTAAGGGGACCATGAAAAGTTGCAACGTCAATGAAATATTTAGGTTGTACTTCAGATGATTGTTGTTCGTAAGCAATGAGATTTCGCAGGAAGGATTCTGTTTCATCTACGACTTCAAAACAAGGAATTGTCATCAATCCATCCTCAAACTTAATATCAAACAAATTTGTATTACAATTTGAAAACCTAACTCCAGCGTCGAAGCTCAGTTTATTTGCATACCCTTACCCGAAATGTGTGTAGTATGATGTTTTAGTATGGGGTTCCCTCCACATGAACCCTCTATTCACCCTTCCCAGCCATCTCGCCCCACTCCTTCATCTCACCTCTTCTAGCCCTTTTCCATCCAATAGGTTCTTACACTAGGTTCCTCGACTTTCACCCTATTTTCTCATTACTTTCCTCTAAGGACAGGGAGCTAGTCTTCCCTAGGCTTATCTTCATTGAAAGTTCGAATGAAAGTATGTGTACTGCATGAAGTAAATGTTTGATATCACATGGTTGAGCATCTTTATTAAGGGTGATGATGAAAATTGCCTAGTTCGTTAGTTAAATTAGATTAAGTAATTAAGTTAGTTTACTAATTAGCTAGGTCAGTTTTAAAGTTAGTGGTTGTAGTTAGTTTAAAGTAGTTAGAGTCACATTTCTACAGTTTGATAGTTGTTAAATCTGTTAGTTTGTTGTTCATTGTTGGGTAATATATACACACACATTACATTGATCAAACAAGAAAACAGATTATAAAGGAGCTTCTTCTCCTTCTTCGTCGTGTGGCTGGCGGTAATGCTTCAACTCCATTAATGGAGGAATGAGATTTTCCCAGCCCTACCATTATGGTGTTGTCATTGGGGATCAGAAGCCTGGTTTGCTCACACTTAGATCTCTGGATTAGCTTGCTAATAAAATCATTGATATCTCTTGTTCAAGTCGATTTTTTGGTAGATCTCTCTGTTTTTCTTTGCCTGCTTCTGTTAATTCATCAGCTTCCATTTTGGTACATTTTGTTTCTGTGTATAGCTTTCATGGGTGATACTTAAATGTGAAGAACAACAATCAACTCTTTGAAACGACCAGATTCAATAGTCCTGTCTATATAATCCATCGGAGAATTGCTGTTGCTTCTACTTTTACTCTTGTGTGGTGTTTGAGGGAACTAGCTATAGATCATGGAGACGAGCAGTTCGTTCGAGCTTTGTATGTCAAGAACCAAAATGGAATTCATTAACGGCAAGATAGTGAAGCCAAGCTTTTACAGATCCTTCATTCATGCAGTGGGAAAGGGTCGGTGTGTGATGATATGGGTGAAAATCTTGTATCCTAAATTCCCTCTCCCCAGAGTTGAAAGAATTACAATATGTGAATAATGCTAAGGAATTGTGGGGAGGAATTAGAGGACGATATGATCAGACTAATGGATGCAATGGTATCAATGGCAAAAAAGAAATAAATGAGTGGTACAAGGTACTTTAGATGTCACTGGTTACTATACGAAAAGGAAGAAACTATGGAGAGGAGATGAGTACAATTGATGTGACTCCAGTGTAGTTGTGTGTGTGTCCCTGTGGAGGAAAAGGTTGAAATACAAGGCTGAGAAAGTAGAAGGCCCATACCACGTTCTAATGGGGCTAAATGAAATGTATACTGCATGGGCTGTTGCGATGGGGAGGGAACATTAGTATGATGTCAATTTGCCTACAATGGCAAACAAGCATTGGCTGCTATCACAGAAGAAAGGCAAAGGGAAATGAAAGCCTATGAACCATATGGTTTTGGAGTCTACCTCACTGGAATGCCTCTCTGTCATCTCAGAAGAATACAACTAATACATGCAACAATTCTAGTCTTAAGAGGGGAATACAAGTAGAGGTAATGGGAACTGGAACAGCACTGATTTACAAAAAACAATAAACTTTTAGAGGGAGAAGTCCTAATATTGGAAATAGATCAAACATGTTTTTTGGAATATGCAAACGATCTGGACATGTCAAAGACAGGTGCTACCAAACTCCATGTTTACCAATAAACAAGAAATCAAGAGGAAGAAGGCAAAGATCTGCAACAAATGTACACACTTCTGAAGGTGATAGTGGTCAATGTGAAGAGAATTTGAGCAGGGAAAACAAAGTACCAGTGAATCTGGTCCAAGGGGTTCATATGAAACCAAATTACTAAATTACTTGGAACTTTGCATGTTTGGGCGGAATGAATCTGATTATAAAACAATGTGTCAAGTGGAGCGCAAGCCTAGCAGGTATACTGCGCCACTCTTTCTACTAAGTAAAGATAGGTGATTTGTAATGTAAGTGTAATAAATGAGGCTGGATCTTGGAATTGAGTCAGGGGCATCTCATTCAGATGGACCTTCACAAAAGACAATCTCACACACATTAGGGGCTCTACCCCATCCTTTCCTAATCACCTTACCAAATGGATACAAAGTTAAAGTGACTGAATTGGTGATGTGTGGTTGAATCCAACTTAATTCTGTTATAAAGTGTTGTACAGACCTAGCTTCAAGTTCAAACTTAAGATAAGTTTATTGTTTAGCTAATCAGCTCAAAGGAGTAGCAGTTTTACAATGGTTCGTGCTTATGCAGGGCCCTTCTATGGAAGAGCCATGGCACTGGTTAGGCAAAGAATGGTTTGTATTTCTTTTGCCAAAGGTACATTATATCGCAAATGAGATCCTGCTCTTATCAAAGGTGTCAATCTGTTCTTCTTAACTCCTGTAAAAGGTTTCATTACCATGTTATAAAACCTTCTCATACGATCAATAAAGAAGCCTGTTCTATTGATCATTTATTAAGTTCGTGCTAA
The DNA here is from genome assembly GCA_027704765.1 of Solanum habrochaites. Taxonomy (NCBI): domain Eukaryota; kingdom Viridiplantae; phylum Streptophyta; class Magnoliopsida; order Solanales; family Solanaceae; genus Solanum; species Solanum habrochaites. The sequence goes on from JAKWJA010002492.1 coordinate 2,537,141, forward strand.
TCTTTCGTCAGTCAAGACACTGAATTCGTATGGCATGCTTAGATTAGGACATGTACCATTTGTAAAGATGAAAAACTATATCTACTATCCCATTGAACATGTTCAAACAGCAGCCTTTCACATGCACAATTTGTCCAATGGGCTAGACACAAACTCAATGCCATTCCAGCAAGTGTGACTGAAACTAGTTCAATATTTGACGATTACATGTTGATTTATTGGGACAGTATAAAGTAACAAACACATGATGGATATGACTATTCTTTTAACTATGTAGATGACTTTACAGTAGAGCTACTTGGAAACAACTTTTAGGTGTAAACGTAATGCTCTCATACTAAAAGCTTTAATATAATAATAGAAATCAATTTCATACTAGACTGAAAATCATCAGGTCTGATAATGTTTAGAATTCTCAAGTTCTGAACGGCCAACATGCTTCTTCCAAGAGAAGCATCAATACATCAGCAAACATGTCTTACACACCCACAACAAAAGAGAGTAGTAGAAAGGAAACACAAATTACTTCTTGAGACAGCAAGGGCACTATTATTTCAATCAAAAATGCCTATGAGATATGGGGAGAAGTGTAATGACTGCCATTATTTTGATAATAGGTTGCCTACTAAACTACTTCAAGAAAAAATTCTCATATTGAAATGTTGATTCAAAAGAAACCAGTCTATTCAATCTTAGAAAACTTTGGATGCCTATGTTTTCCAACTAACTTTAAAAACTCATAAGGGAACAAATTGAAACCAAGGGTTGTGCCTCCATGTCATTGGATATCTTTTAATTACAAAAAGGGTACAAGGTGATAAATTTGGCTACCACGAGAATCATGTGTCTAGAGATGTTCTTTATATGAAACTGTTCTTCCTTTTGTTATTGCTCCTAATGGTTCCAGTTTTAATTCTGTATTGCATCATAGTTATTCTTATTCTGATAAGTGCCTTGCATTCTAGTAAAAACAACTACTACTATTAATGATGAAAGGTTGGAATTGCACACATGGATGAAGTATTTTTGATAAGATTTACATCTGAAAACACCACTCACAACTGAGCCTTACAATATCTTCTATTGAACCAAAATCTACCTTTTTACACCTACAAAATGATACACTATCTCCTATAGAATCAATGTGCTGTCTTGATAGTGAATGACCTTACACCTAGAAGAACAACAAGAATCTTGTCATCCTCCAAAGTATTTTAAAAGACTACAACATTCATTACCTAAGCTACAATCCTCTTCACCTATAACTAATACTACTGATTCTCAGCAGTCACTACCCTCAGTCACAAATCACCCTAATCGTTTGTTTCTCCCACTTTGTTCTGAGAGTCAGTAGTAATTCATAATGTTCACATGATATGGAACCCACATTCTTATGAAGAGGGCCAATCCTGAATCCGCTGGCAAGTAGCAATGAACAAGAATTGATGCATTCATGCTTAATAACCACTTGGGAACTAGTTAAGATGCCAAAGGAAACGAATGTTATTTGGATGTAAATGGGTTTTTATAGATCAGCATAGGACAGTGGGTAGCATAGACAGGACAAGGACTAGATTCAGGCCCGCGTGAAGGAACATTCAACAAGCTGGGATAGACTACAATGAAACCTGTCACCTGTGGGGGTAAAAATGACTACCGATCAGAACACTTCATTTCATTGGCAGTTAAGAAAGGTTGAACTTGTATCAGTGGATGTAATATGCCTCCTACCCATGGTGACTTGAATGAAGATGTGTTATGGCTTTACCCCCAGATAGTAGGATAGTAACTGACATGGTTTGCAAGTAAAGAAGTCTGTATATGGCTTAAAAAAGGCTAGTAGACAATGGTATGAGAAGCTGGCCACAGTCTTTGTTCAAAAAGGTAATTCATTCAGACAGTGTATTACTCATTGTTGTACAAGAAATATGGCAAATCTTTGGTGGTTGTGGCTGTGATATGGTTGATGATTATCATCTTAACTGCGCACTGATATAATGAGATTGAGTCCTTGAAGTTCTTTTGCATAGAAATTCAAAATTAAAGGGGGACTTAGGCAGATTATACTAATTTCTTGGATTGAATGGGTACAAGCCAGGAGGCGTGTTCTCATTTTCACAAACAACGTTCACTCTTGATCTTTTGAAGAATTTAAATTCTATGGACATTAACAAGTCTACCACTCACCTGTGGCATCTACTGAAAAAACTGAGGCTCAAAAGAGGTAAACTACTATCAGATCCTACTCACTACAGAAGCTAGTGGAAAGCCTTAATTTCTGCTAATACAAGGATGGATATACATACAGTGTCAGCATCTTAGCCAATTATGCAACGACTAGAGAAGCCTCCCTAAAGGCAGCTAATCATGTTCTCAGGTATCTAACAACATGATCCTAATTTGGGAGTTTTTATCAAATAAGAATGATTTCACCATTTAGTGCTTATTGTTGGATTCCGATTGGGCCTCTTGTCCTGAGTCAAGGAAGTCGGTGGAGTGGTTATTTGGTTCTCATGGGAGATAGTCCTATAAAGTGTTTGTAAATCTAAGAAGCAACCCACAGTGTCCCCACTATCATCAGCAGAAGACGCAGGAATACAGAGCTATACGACAAGGGTAGGAGAAGTAGGTGGCTGGGAAAAGGTTACTGGGTGAATCTCAATGACAGTGCTTCCAATAAGGTATGGTTGTGACAGCCAAGCAGCCGTACACATTGCTAGGAATCCAGTATTCATGAACGAACCAACACATAGAAAGGTGATTGCCATTTCGTCAGGACAAAAATACAAGAAGGACTGATTATATCCAATACATTTCCAACAGATCTAGCTAGCTGATGTCTTTACTAAAGCTTTAACTGGGGTCAAAACATACTAGTTTGTTGAGCAAGTTGTCTGTAAGTAGCTTACTTCAACTTGAGGAGGGGTGATGAAACTTTGCCTAGTAGTTAATTAGCTTAAGTAATTAGTTAGTTAATAATAGCTAGTTAGTTAAAGTTAGTTGTAGTTAGTTAAAGTTAGTTAGAGTCACATTTTCTACATTTTGATAGGTTGTTAAATCAGTTAGTTTGTTGTTCATTGTTGTGTATATATACACACACATTACATTGATCAAAATAAGAAAACAGATTCTAAAGGAGCTTCTTCTCATTCTTCTTCGTTTGCTGCTGTTAATGGCTCAACCTCCATTAATGGAGGAATGAGATTTTCCCAGCCTACATGCTGGTTTTGTCAAAGGGTGAATCACAGCTTGTATTGCCAATGGGTGTTCATCAGCTTGCTTTGTCATCTCATGAAGTTTGTTGAGGACAAAGAAAGGAAGTTGGTTTTCTAGTAACATCAAATCTCGGAGTATTTGATTATATATGCAACCAATGTCACTTTTGGTGATTTCGTCTTCTTGTCTTGGGCCTATCTCAATACGCTCTCGAATAAACTCAACCACAAAACAACCATCAAGCAACAAAGAGAAATATGAATTTTATAAATATGAGCTGAAATTATTAGCTTTAATTAGTAGTACCCCATAACAGAGGTGAGACACAATATTAAGCTCATCAACACACAAATTGCATAATGAGGAATCATGTGAGAGTCATAAATAAATACAACTCAAAACAACGATTGACTACGAACATAACGCGTAAAAGTCAGAACAGTGTTATTATAACACGCCAATTTGATGATGTCGTCTTGTTTTTCCTCTTCTTTATAGTCCTCTCGAATAAATTCGATCACAAAACAATCATCAAACAACAATATTTCTAAAAAATTGTCAACAATATCAGTGTCAAGGTCGTCGTTATAGCACTTTAGTGCAACATTTTTTATTCTCTCCAATTCATTGATGCAACTTTCAACATTAAGCCATTTTTCCTCTGGAGATACCATCGTAGGTACAACAATTTGTACTTATTCATGGAGCCAAATTGAGGATTTTTCTTGTGATAAGGATCAATGGATATTAGCATTGGCGTATAAGCATCTTCATTTGATTTTCTTAGCCCCACATTTACTTTGAATATGATTGCAGATTTGATGCATGAATTGTTTTCCAAATCCTTAGGTATTTCATCATATCTTTGATTTATAGATAACACTGCTTTCTTCCCTTCGCCTATCTATAATTACACGAAAATAATCATAACAAAGCAAAATGTAAAAATTGCAGTGTGGAGGACAGTGATTTATCATAAACAAGTGAAATACAAGATTCTATATGCATATTTATCATTTTGGTATGTATATATACCACTTTCTTAACAAATAATATATATATTCTAAAACAGCAAGGTTAAGAGGTATATATATATTTGTCTTTTCCCCTTTTGTTTACATTCGACTACTCTCCAACGGATCTTATATTACATATGAAAAAAAATGTTACGATAGTGTTATATGATTTAAAAAAATGTCCACTGGACTAAATTAAATATATAGACATATACTATTTAAATTATTTATCTTTAGCTGTCAGTATATCACTTAAATATATATGATTTCCATTCATACACCTCAACTTAACTCTGATGTATATCGTAACACTCCGGTCCAACACAACTCATGCGTGGAATTACAATCTCTTGAAATTCATCCACATAGAAAATCATAGGGTACAAAGTATTCTTTCTTTCTTAATTAAAAACTTTGAGTTTAAGTCCGGTTTGTGTTGATATTTTTTTCAAACTAGTATCACGTAGATCAAAAAGGGATAATCAATTATTTATAAAATAAGTTCAGGGGATAATAGAATTTAACATAGTATAAGTGTGTCTTAGAGATTTCAGACATAGGTTAAGGGGTACTTATGCATTTTCCATATATATATTTTAATTATCCAAATCAATGTAAAACTAAAGAACAAATATTCAATATGATTGTCATTCTTAGTGTTGAATTGATTTTCTTTGGACATAGAGTAGTTTGATTTTGATTTAAGTTTATTATAAGTATTCAATACTATGAATATAATTCTTTATAAAACATCGAATTAAGTTTCAAAATTAAAATAATAATAAAAATATAAAAATATGAAAATTATTATAAGAAAAGTAAGTTTAAAAAAGAGGTTCAAAGTAGAGTAAGTATTGGTTAGGGATAAAATAAAATTTTAAAAGCGACAAGATAATCTCGGGTTGATTTGTCTCGAGTTGACTGTTTTTAAGTTAAGACCAAACCAAGGCAAAGGAGAAGCGAGAGGGGGGGAAAAAAAAAGGAAAGGGAACCACGGTCGGGAATTTTCCCCAAAAAAAAAAAAAAAAACCCCCCCCCCCCCCCCCCATAATACCCCCCCCCCCCCAAAATCAAGTCAAACCAAATCATTAATCGGGGGGCTCGAAAAATAATCAACTACAAATATAGAAACCAGAGGATTTATGACAAAAACTTATCTATTATTTAGACATGAATTCATTTTGTAATTCATCTAAAATTAATTCCTTAATTAATACATACAATTAGTAATCTCCAAGATCAACAGATACTTGAAATAAACGAATTGCATAATCACTGAAATATAAATATAAATATTTCATATCATGCCTTTGATGAGATAGGTTTAAATAAATATAAATATTTCCAATGCTAATTCATCATTTTGCTTTGTCATGTAATGAAGCTCGTAGAGGATAAAGAGAGGAAGTTGGTTTTCTAGGAGTATTTGATTATATTTGTAATCAACCACATTGATAATTTTGTATTTCTCCTTCGTACGTTTGCAAAACACTCCCGAAAATAAACTCAACCACAAAACAACCATCAAGCAACAACATTTTGCAAAATTTATGAGTATCGAGGTCTTCTATATCATCGTAACACATTAGTACATCCTCCTTCATACTCTCCAACCTATCCATACACCTTTGCACATCATGCCCCTCTTTTCGTTTCAGAAATCGTCGTAGGTACAATAATTTGTACTTTTCCATAGGACGAAGTTGAGGATTTTTCCTATGATAAGGACTAATAGAGACCATCATTGGTGTATAAGCATCTGGATTTGATTCACGTAGTGACACATTTACTTTAAATATGATACTCGATTGAAAAGATGATTTGTCAAAATCCTCAAACATTTTATCGAAGATTTGATTAATTTGAGGCCCTGATGGATAATTTGCTACCTCTATGTTGCTAAATTGATGCATTTTACTTCGTAATATGAAAATAAAGATATATACAGATGCAATGCATAGTTATAAATGATAACGACTAATATGAAACAAAAAAAATAGGATTATACTTTCTAGACGACTTAGAATTAAGTGGTCAACCAAATATAAAGATTCCCTTTTCATCACTTTATATCAATGCCTCGTTATATTATTCATTTTTTTTATAAATAATTAGATAACTATTATGTTTGTTTTTAGATGAATATTTTTAATTTTATATCATGATTAAGAAATTACTAAAAAAATTGACCAAACGTTATTATTTCGCCCTTTGTTCCAGATAATTAACCTCTTAAAAAAAAATTAAATTCTCAAATGTGTTTAAAACGTCAAAAGACCATAAATTATTGAGGGGTAAAGAATGATATATTTTAATTGATTTTATTCTAATCAGTACGTGAAAAAAAGGGTAAAATGCCAAGAGAAAATGAAATGAAAGAAAGTGGAATGTGAGTCTCATATATAAATTTGGCAGCCAAAAATGTTTCTCAAAAATATTTTTGAAATATTTCTCAATATTAATGGGTGTAGCGGGGGAGGGGGTTGGCTTGGGTGGTGGTGGTGGTGTTTTGGAATTTGATTTTTTTTTAAAAAGAAATATTTGAAAATTTTAATTTTTTCTTGACTGGGGAGTGTCGTCGGTCTGGTACGGGGTATGGGTAAGTTAAGAAAAAAAATTAAAGGATGAAGTAGAGTTAATGAAAATCAATTTCCTTAAATTTGAGGAAAATAAATTGATTAGAAAAACATTTTCCAAGGTAACCAAACATGAAAAAATTGAAAAATATTTTTCAGAAAATATTTTCCTCCGATACTAAACACACCCTAAATGATAATTACTTTTTCCCAGTTTAAAGGCTTCAACTTGAAGTCCTAAAAATAAATTCATCTTTCAAAATGAGATATTCTATCACAAAGTCAAATTAATTAAAATGTAAAATACTGAAAAAAGTATCAAATCAAATATTGATTGATGATAAAAAAAATTTAACAATGATTAAGAATCTTATAAATAACGATATATTTTTTTTATGCCTATTCAACTCTTGCTTCTCCTGGATTTTTCATTGCTATCTATGATTTCGTGTATGATGGTTCGGTCAATATTAGATTTGGTCGCTTATTTTATAAAATTTATATCATATCAATTTTTAATTATTTTATTTTATTTCAACCAATTGTAGTTTAGTTAATTTTTAATATTCTTTTTGTAAAAATATTATGATAGAAATATGTGTAGGATATAAATTATGATAGAATATAAATAGGTAGGAGTGATACCATAATAGTAAGCAGGAGTACATTTTCTTGTTACCCTTACTCATAGTCATAGGACTGTACAATCTTGTAGTTTCTTAATTATCTTTTAATTTTTGTTGCTATCTATGATTTCGTATAGTTCAATTATATAATATTATTTTATTGGACTAGTGTTCTGCTATACTATCGAAAACATATTGAAAATAGCTTTTTTATCTTAATTCTGAAGTAGAAGCAAAGATTGTGTACACTCTATCCTCAGACCCCACTTTGTAGGACTATACTAGATATATTGTGTTGTAGTTACGTAAGGGTCAAAAGTAGAAGTTAGAACACGATACTAAATATACTTTCGTAGAATTTTAATTTGATAAAAACTCTCTAGACACTTTTATAAATTAAAAAAGTGATAGATGAATCAAGAAACATGAAAGACGACAATAATGAAATTCTATCCCATTTGTTTACATGCAATGATGTAAAAATATGGAATTAGACAAAGATAAATTGAAATGAGGAGTTCAAAAACTGAGTGTCTATTAAAATACATCCAATAAGAAAAATCGAAATCATATATTAAAGTAAAGATATCTAATATCTTACAACTTACTACTCGAATTAATAAAATACCTTGTAATCAATATAAGTAGCATATTAGTATTTGGTTTAGAAGGATAGAATTTAGGTAATTGAGGGGGGGGACAATTAACTACTTAAATCACATAATTCTAGAAGTTGGTTATAGTACATATTTCTATTATATTTATTACCGTTAAATATAATTATAATTAGCAATTATCATGAATTTATCAAAAAAAAAATTTATTTGTTATAGTGTATTGGATAGATGTTTGTATTAAGACATTTTAAAAATTACCTGATTCAAATGGACTAGTTGGATTGCACTGGTTTCTTCTTTAATTATTTGCTCGCTCAACTTTTAGGAAGGTTAAGGAATATGAGAGAGATGGTGGAATATATTAAATTGTATTATGGCTTACTATATATAGATTTAATTGCGAACCTACTGTTGGGAGTAGGGCGAACAAATAAGAGTTTTGATGATTGATAAAGTGGAAGGCATGGTGTCGTTAGGTTGTTACAATTATGAGAGGATTGCGGCGAAGAAGAAAAAAGTGCAAATTGTAAAGAAGGCAAAGAAGGAAACAAATATAAATAAATAAAGAAGGAAAAGAAAGAAAAAAAAGTAGCAATCAAGTCAAAAAAGTAAAAGAAATAAAAAAAAGTAGCAATCCAAGCCAAGAAGGAAAAGAAATAAAAGACTACATTCAAGTCAAATAAGAAAGAAGTAAATATAGACAGTTCAAGAAGGAAAAGAGTTGTAATTTCTTTCCTTGTCGAAGTTGAAGGCCAAATCAACAAATCTAGAAAAGGATTCAATAAGTGAAGAAAAAAGTGCTTTGCAATCACAAAAAATCGACGAGAATTTTTTCCAGCAAAGCCAGAACGATAGGTATTGCATATTCAACGGAATTATTATCATCATTTGATTAGCAGTATTTCTGGAAGAAAAAAAGCAGGCCTTCTCACAGAACATAAGGACCTTGTTCACGAAACCTATTTACTCGAGAACTATTGGATATGGAAGTTTGATCAATTAAAGTCTAAAGGTATTAGTTTGGTGATTGTTCTAGGTTTATTAATTGGTTGTATTAATTCCTAGATTTGTAACAAGAAGGGGGTTGACTTCTTGGGAGGTGAGTCTTATGAGGATTTGTAACAAGAAGTGGGTTTGACTTCTTGGGGGTTGAGTTTGAGAGAATTGTAAACAAAAGTGGGTATTGACTTCTTGGGTGGTTAGAGTTAACAAGTTTGAGAGTGTTGTAAACAAGAAGCGAGTTTGACTTCGTGTTAGTGGAGAGTTTCGATTAAGTTAATAGAAAAGGGTAGAAGTAGAGTTTAGATTTCCTGATTAACTGCGTGGTTAAATCTTGAATAATTAGAAAATTTCGGTGTGGCGTTTTTTCCTTCCTTGAGTTAGGAAGGTTTTCCACGATAAATTCTTGTTTTATTGTGGTACGATATCTAAAATGTACAAGAACCGGCGTTCTTGTTAGTGGTTAGTTTCTACAATTGGTATCAGACAGGTCTTTTATTAAAAGCCTAACATCTGAAAAGGATCAAGGGCGGCCCCATCTACAACACAAGAAGGAGCTTATCAAACTCGACCACCACGTTTAATGGGAAAGTATATGGATAGTGGAAGATCGCAGGTGGATCTTTACTAGGAGAAAATTCATAGACTATGGGAGTTAGTGTTGGACCGGTACAACCATACCCATGAAGAATGGAATGATGGAATCAATCAAGTACCAAAAGATAGGAAAGAATGAAGCATGCAGATAAATTGCAATTCGAAATAAATGATAAATCAAAAAAAGATGTTGAATGCAGACAGAAATAGGTCCAGAGTGAAGACAATCGAATATCTCCCGTCAAGAGCCAAAAGCAATATGCGGAAACTTTGCAAACTGTGCCTGAAGGAAACAGGAACAACTTCAGGTAAAGAAGTCTAAAATAGATAACTTGAACAGACAATACAACTGTTTCGAATGACAGAAGGTGATTTTGGGTTGTAACAAACCAAGAGATTGCATACCAGGTTCATGCAATCATAAATGAATTACTCACTAGGGTGAAATAATTTCCAAATGGGAACGCTAGTCATGAAACTTTTGAGTGCTCTTCCATAATCTTGGGAAAGCAAAAGTAGAAGGTTATTACTGAAGCCCGTAATCGAGATAAGTGAGCTATTGGATGAACTTCATGGAAATCTATGACATATGTGAACTAAGAAAAAACAAGAAAAGAAATTAGAGGCAAAAAGAAAAGAGAGGAACATTGGTTCTTACAGGCACAACACCAGAAAAGTTTGAGGACGAAGTTAATGACCAAAAGATTTCCAGAATGTTAAAAAAGGGACAGGTTGCACCACAGAAGGAACTCTAAAAAAATCACTGAAAATCCAATAGATCAAGTATGTCACAAGTGTGGAAGTACCCGGACACTTGTCAAGTTTTATCCATTAAATGCTCTAGAGAAAAAGAGGAATAGTTCAGAAAAGAAAAGCGAAAAGCACGAATGATAAGTAAATCCACAAAAGAAGATATGACCAATCAAGAGTAGCGGATTCTTTAAAGATGAAGAGTCGTTTGCCGTGATGGGGACGTATCTGAAGAAGAATTGAGGAGGAGGGATTCGAAAAATCAATCACTAGTTGAATTAGAACAATTCAAAATAAAATTGATTTATTACAATCATTGTGAATGATGAAGAAAGATGACAAACAAAGCCAAGTTAAGTTTTCATCAGATCAAAGTAAATATTGAACATATTCAAAAAGGAAACTAGGTCCTTATTGAAGGACTCTATAGAGGCATATCAGTCTGCAATTCTGAAAGAGAAACAAATGATGGAAACTATGCATCTTTAAGAAAAGTCAATGGACACTCTTGAAAAAACAATCACTTTCTTCAAAACAATAAAAGAACAAAATTAAAATGAAGAGTAAGCACAAGGCAAAAACCTGTGCGAGTGTAGTGAAACTTCAATTAGCTCTAGAAGAAAAAATAAAAATGTTGGAACCATAAGATGTCAAGCTTTAACAGAAAGGAATAGGGTGCTACAAGAAAATCTTGATCCACCAAACTGGATCTGAAAGAAAATTAGATGGACCAGGTCCTTAAAATTTTAACTCAGATTCAAGGCAAAACCAATAGTCGAAGTGGGCTAGTTTTAAAAAATAAATAATTTTGTGTCACACACTATTACATTGCTAAAAGTTAGGCATCATGTGGAACTCAGTTCTTTAAGAATCCATGTAAAGCTTTATTTGAGGTTTTTCAAGGGGAAACTGTTCAGTTCACCAAAAAGGAAAAGATTGATACCGCTAAAACCTGGTTCGAAATAAAACTGCTCACGTAAAAGGTTTCTTATTTGCCTTTATGGGCTAGAAGAAATTTTAATTCAGCTTTTACGCACATAAAGGGGCCCAAGATAAATCTGGGTTCCAAGATAATCTTGGACTGAGTGTTTTCAGGTGAAGGTGCGAGGGGAAAAAGGACAAGTGGTTCATGATAGTGCCTGCTCCAAACAGGTGCCTAAAAAATGGTGATTTAGAAAAATTTCCCTATCGCCTCTTTTGATTTCAAGAAGCAGTTTATCCTTGAACAGCTGAGAAAAATGAAAAAAAAAGTTGAAGAAAGAGAAAGTGGACATGCTATCAAACATATTGATGATGCAAATTTAGGAAACATTGATATGAACCTGGTTCACATCTAACCAAATCATTGATGCAAATGCATCATGAATTACTATTAATCTATGGTTTGGGAGAGATTGGGGGAATAATAGCGCAATCGGTCAGTAAAGAGTATGTACATTTAGGGGAACTTTGTTGGTGAACATGGTCCTTGTTGTTCTTTGTAAGGTATAAACAATTGACAGGGTTGTGGTTCTTTATGAAAGCTGGGATTTCGTTTATCTGGAGAATATGATGATGGGACATTTCATGAAGGCCTTGAAGAATATGAAGAAAACTTGAGAAAATCAGCAAAGCATGGTCTTATCGAAACAAGTTGATGCAATTATCATTGATTTTCATTTAATTAATTGCGCTAGTAAACGAATAAATCTTACGCTTGAGTGATTATACAATAAATATCTGCTAACTCACCTCGTATACGTGGAACAGGTTACACACTCAAATCGCATCACAAACCAATGTTTTAGATGTCTGCGGATGTATACCATCTTTTTCCATGCATTAATTTCCTGGGTTTGGGTCAAACATAACACTAATGAACCTGTTTGTATAAAAAAATTCAACTCTTCTTAAAGCTCCCCAAGAACCCTCTTTGAAAAATAAGATTCATTCAATCTCAACCTGCTCTAACGATGAAAATCTCAGTATTGAAGTCACTGCATGCTTAATTAGGAGGAACTGTTTACCACCAAATCTGAATCAGGTCACAAAACTCCCAACTTGAAATTTCATCCATCCAAGTGTATAACCTATCGCTCTCTCGGGGGAACACTTCTCACAGACAAGCCATTGTTGCTTGCTTCATATTGATAAACACCATCTCTTTGTGCCCCAACTGGATGCATCTCGACTGGTAGTTGGGGTACTCCCTTCAACGTTGTCATTAAGCAAAAGGATATAGAAAAAGGAAATTCATGGAGAATGAAATGTTCCGGAGGTAGAGTAAAAAAAAAGAAAAAAAGTGATGAGGTACTCATGTTTTCTTGAGACATTTCACATTCTAAGAAAACTGATAGGAATAAATAAAGAAGCAGGGCAACAGATGGCAACGGAACAAAAATTTATCCATGGCAGTAAACATCTCTCTTCCCACTTTAGTAAATCTTGTACCCAATCCGTATCCCAAATTTTAGGACTATTGCCTTGATGTGATTATGTCGTGTCTCATACTCATGAATCAGATGTTTTTGATTAAGGGCATAATAAACTGGTACATATTGTTTATTGGTTTCTCATTGAAGATCGTGATTGTGTTATGAGTTTAAGATGACTAATATCCTCAGATTAACTAACATTTTGTTAGAAGAAGGTACTGAAAGTGTTGCAAAGTGGCTATGAGTTAAAATGATATTGCACCTCATGACTGTTATTCGAGTTCTCTGGTTATTGATTTCAATGATGCCAAAAGGGGGGGAAATATATAATGTGGACTAGACATATGCATAGTTTGTCATCATCAAAAAGGGGGAAATGTTGGGAATGACGAAAACATTGAAGTTGTATTTTTGATGGATGACAAAGAATTGATAGTTTGATCCTAACAAAGGTCTGATGGGTTGGTAACAAATCATGGTATATATCAAAAAGGGGGAAATGTTGGGAAGTAGAGAACAAATAAGTAGTTTTGATGATTGATACGTGCGGCATGGGTCGTATGTGTAATAATAGTGAGAAATGCGCGAAGAAGGAAAAATATTGAGGACAAAGAAGAAAAAGTGCCAATGTAAAGAAGGAAACAGGAAGGAAAACAGGAGGAAACAAATATGGCAATAACTAAAGAATAAAGAAGGAAGAAATAAAAAAAGTAGCACTTCAACGTCAACGAAGGAAAGAAACTTGTACAAAGAGTAAGCAATCCAGACAAAGAAGCCGAAAGAATAAAGTAAAATTGCAATCCGTCAAAGAAGGACAAGAAGTAAATATAGACAAGTTTAAGAAGGAAAATGATTTTTGTAATTTCTGTTCGTACTGTAGGAGTGCAGGCAAACTCAAATCTATCAAAAGGATCAAGAAGTTAGAAAAGAAAAAAAACGTGTCTTTGCAATCACACAAAATGAGAGAATTGTTACAGCAAACGCAAGAACGATAGGTATTGAGATCACGAAATATCATCATCTTGATAGCCAGTATTTTATGGAGAAAAAAAAAGCAGGCCTTAGGTCACAGAAACGCAAGGACCAGGTTCACCTCATCACAGAACATACGGACCAGGTTCATGAAACCTATTCTACTCAGAGAACTATTGGATATTGAAGTCTTGATCAATTAAAAGTCAAAGGTTATTATCTTTGTTGATTTGTCGAGGTGATTATTAAGTTGTAATAATTCATTAGATTTGTAACAAGAAGTGGGGTGACTTATTGGGAGTTGAGTCTTCTGAGATTTGTAACAAGAAGTGGGTTTGACTCTGGAGGTTGATATAGAGAGAGAGAATTGTAAGAAGAAAGTGGGTGTGGACTTATTGGGTGGTTAGGGTAACAAGAGTGAGAGATTTTGTAAACAAGAAGCGAGATTGACTTCTTGTTGAGTGGAGAGTTTTCTATTATTAGTAATCGAAAAGGCGTGAGTTTAGAGTTAGATTATTGATTACAATGAGTTGTAAATCTGGATTAATAGAAACTTCGTGTTTGTGGTTTTTCCCTTCCTGAGTAGAAGAGTTCCCTGATAAATCTTTGTTTATGTGTTACGACAAATTACAAAGACCCCGCGTTAGTGTTCTAGGGGTAGGTTTCTACACTACCTATATTACTTAAAATGTAAATTCGTGGTGCATTTGAGAAAGTATAATAGAAAATAAAGTTTAAGTAAATAGAATGAAATGTATTAGACATCATATTAGAAACATATCATAGAATAAAACTTTATGTATTCTTAAATTGCATATTCAAGTTAATGGACGAACAAAAAGTTTTAGGGAGTGATCAGTATGTGGAAAATTTGCTATTTTATTTTAAAAATCTATTTGGGGAGTTTTTATTTATCTGTATGTCTTTGATAAATAAGTATTAATATTTGAAAATAACATTTGTATAAAATCTACGCAAGCACAATAAAGGTTGGTTGGGAGTTAAGGATGTGAGGGTAGTGGGGATGAGGACTATAGGCGTATCTAAATTTTAATAGGATAAATGGATTATTTTAAAAAGGACTATCTACGACATATTTTCTTAGATTGGAGAGAAGAAACCATTTTGTGTAGTTGATTTTCCTCTTTAAGAATCTGATTCAAGAATTAACAATGTGCTCCGTTTCACTATACTTGTTTTTAGGGGTGGGCATTCAATATTCGACTTGGGATTTTCGAATTTTAGATTTGATTATTCAGTAATTGATAGTTAAAAATAGGTATCAACCATCGATTTTTTAAATTTTGATTCGATAATTCGGTAACCTTTAAAATAAACTTTGGTTTTGTAATTGGTATGATATCCGAAATACCTTATGAAGTTTAAAACCAATTATTGTATTTACAAAGTTAATACTAT
Source organism: Solanum habrochaites (assembly GCA_027704765.1). NCBI lineage: Eukaryota > Viridiplantae > Streptophyta > Magnoliopsida > Solanales > Solanaceae > Solanum > Solanum habrochaites. The sequence continues at coordinate 2,552,343 of JAKWJA010002492.1, forward strand.
TATCCATTATTTTATTTTTTGTATGTATGAAAGAACGATTTATAATCAAAAAATTAACCAGTTAGAAGGGACATTAAGGAAAAAAAAAACAAAATAGACCACACTGACAAGTATGAAAAACTCATAAGAAAATTACAATGATGGAAGTAAAACACACTAGAATACTATTATAATGATTACTTACGATAGCAAGAACGTATGTAATGAGCGATGTGAGTATGATGAGGTAAAGACTGTCAGCGTGAAGCTCCACCCAAGGATACTAAAATAAATTGTTGCTTTAAAACTGCCACCTTCTGTTCAATGGATTTTCATTCACAATATTTAACTACATTGTGAATACTTGTTGGAAATAGATAGGAAATAAAAGTAAACCCCGTTTCAGTTTGTTTGAAGAGGCTTACGCCACTTCGTGTCCTCTCCCCTATCCAGTTTGCTAGTGATTGTTTTACGGCGGAGAAAAATACGTCTTTATCTGAGTCGATAAGATGATCCATGGAACGGTTGCTAATCACTGAAATATAGATATCTAAATCAGTTGAATTGTTGCTCATAAGCAATGAATGAAATTTCGCAGGTGGGAGGGTTTCAGTACTATCCACCACATCATTAGAAGGTACTCGTCATCAAAGTCTCAAACTTTATACAAATAAACTTGTTTCACACAATTCAAGCTTTAATGAAGCTAATCCAGTTCATTTTCTTTCTTTAGTTGGAAAAGCCTTGTTGCCTTTGGCTGGAACTTACTCCACTTGTTGTAATTGTTGTGTAACCGTTGGGGAATCCTTTTTGGACATGAAGCAATGTGTACTACTTGAAGTAAATGTTTCTTATCAAATCGAGTTAAATTTATCTGACTCCAAATATTGTGTTCTGACATATATCCCAAGTTAACAACATTTTTAAACAATCTGATCGCCTGTGTTTCTAATGGTGAATCAGAACTATCCCATGTCAGATCATGAAGGGTGTGGAGGAAAAAGAAAGGAAGTTGGTTTTCTAGTAACAACAAGTCTCGGAGTATTTGATTATATTTGTAATCAACCACATTGATAATTTTGTCTTCTGTTGTATACAAATTATAATGCTCACGAATAAATTCAATCACAAAACAACCATCAACCATCAACATTTTGCAAAATTCATGACTATCGAGGTCTTCTATATCTTCATAACACATTAGTGCATCCTCCTTCATACGCTCCAACAATTCCATACACCCTTGCGCATCAAGTCTGCTTCGTTTCAGAAATCGTTGTAGATACAATAATTTGTACTTTTCCATTGTACGAAGTTAGTGGAGGATTTGTCCTATGGGGGGTAAAGGACCATAGAGACCATCTTGTGGTGTATACAGCATCTGGATTTGATTCAACGTAGTCGCACATTTACTTCTAATTGGAGTCCATTGAAAATAGATGTATTGTTCAAACTCCTTCAAACATTTTTCAAGATTGATTTATTTAGACCCTGATGGATAATCTGTACATCATGTTGCTAAATTGATGAATTTCACGCTCTGTTTTCTATCTGGAAATTGAAGAGATTAAGAAACTTAAAAAGGTTATTAAAAGCACTGTTTATGCAATTTACTTGTTCATTACGAATATATATTCATTTGATTTTAAAGTGATGTATTTCTTTGCACTTGAGAGAATTTTTTGATCAATTGGCATCAATTGATTTTTTTTCTGACAATTACACGTATTAAGTACAGAAAAACTTCCTTGCTACAAATCATCTCATAGATATGTAATAATAACTCATTGATATACTAATTTACATTAAAAATTTGAGCACATAATTACTTTCTTCAATATTATCCACGCAACGTGCGACTTCGTATACTAGTTGCTTTTGAATGGAAAAGGTCGCCGGTCCATTTTCCTTTAAATTTGAGAAAAATAAATTGATTTAATGGAAGTCATTTTCCTTAAATTTGAGAAAAGAGAAACAAAAAATTTTTTTTTTCAAAAATTGATTGAAAGATAGTTTCCAAACATTAAGGTCAATCAAATATGAAAAAGGAAAGTTATTTTGTCAGAAAAATATTTTCATCGACATATACACACACCCTGAATGATAATTACTTTTTCCTTGTGTGAAAGGCTCAAGTTGAAGTCCTAAAAAATAAATTCACCGTTTCAATAATGAGATATTCTAATCACAATAGCAAATTAATTTTAAATGTACAATACTGAAAAAAGTATCAATCAAATATTAAGTGACGATAAAAGATTAACAATGAGTATGTGAATTGTTAGGACGATGAGATGATCTTAAAAATCATCGAAGAAAGTGAAAAAAAAACTTTTTAATATAGTTGAGAGAGAGAGACCTCATCATTTTCACTTTGAGCAAGCGTGGAATTTTGTCATCATTAAGTATCTCCCCATAGTGTTGTGCCACCTTTTCTTCAACTCTAATTCATACAAGACCCAAAGGTAATGGCAAATGAGTTGAGGGACTATTAGATATACAACCACATTTTATATTATTGAAAAAAATCAGGCGAATGTTAAAAACATAGTATTAGAAACATTTTCACGATTATTTCACTATTTGAATTACGAAAAAAAAAAAAAAAGTTAGGTTTAAAATTAATATTACAAAAGTCAGGGTGTGTTTGCGTGGTGCACTTATATAAGAGCAAAGTTATAAAAATATATAATTTCATTAAAGCTCCAAGACATATTTTATTTCTAGGTCTCCTTCTGGGTAAATTAATTGTATAGTACATGAGTAGAAAAATAACAATAAAAAACATTTTAGTCGTTTTATGGAAATTAAGTCAATTTTTAACACTTACATGTAACTTGCCTCTTTTTTAGAAACAAATATGAAACTTTAGTTACGTGAATTCAATAAATTTTTTTTATTAAATTAAGTTTCACATGATTTGTTGATAAACATACTGTTTACATCTCTGCTATTATTCGAAACTAGACTACGTCGAGGAACTCGAAAACTTTATTGTTTCAATTTAATAAAATTTTCAAAATAAAACCGAGTTTTAAAAAAAGTTGCCACTAATTTTAGGAAAACTATGAAACCAATTTTAATTACTAACAAAATAATTCAGGTTAAGGGGTTTAGTTATTCGAAGGGAAGGGGTTAGGCATCCTTTGGAATCCACTGGGGTTCTCGCCTGAATTTATTTTTGTTTTCAAATTGAGGAGAAGAATAAATAATATACAAATATAATAAACATGCAATATCCCAATCAAATAATAATCATCAGCCTAAGGTTCGCCTAACGTCAATATTCACATAATAATGAAAGAAAAATATGATTCTAACTACATTCACATAATTTCAAGGAGCAAACACCTCCGGGTTCTTGTAAATAAATTGTAAACAAAGAGTGTAGAACCAAATAATATAAATAAATGATAACTCAAATATAAACTTAAAAATAAAAATTCATCTTTTAACAATGGGAGACCTTGGAAATCGACGGTAATTTCATTCACGTCCAATTCCAACAATGAAATTATATATAAACTTAAATTTAGATTTTCCTTCCGCGTTTAATAGTGGTGGTGAAGGCCTCCAACCGACGGAGAGTTTTTTTTTCATCGGCCTAACAATTTTGACAAACATTTATATTGAACATAAAAAAACTAAATTTCCGTCTTTTTTGAAAATGGACAAGGCTCCTAAACCCGACGATAGATTTTCATTGGGCCATTTAAACAAAACACCTAATATGAACTTAACTTTAATTTTTGCCGTCTTTAAAATGGGAAGGGCTCCAAAACCGACGAAGAGTTTTTTTCATTGACCCTTTTACAATTTTACAAACTCAATTTATGGAACTTAAACTATTTTCCTGTTTTTAAAATAGGAAGGCTTTAAAACAACCCGACGATTGTTTTTCAATTGGCCCCTATGAATATTTTCTAACACAGTATTATACTGAACTAACTGAGGACATAATAATAAGCACTATACGACCATCAACTTCTAAACACATATGCAAATACCAACCACAAATAATCATATTTTTTAAACAAATCAATAATAATTAGATAGTGATAACATAGCTACACGATTTCTGTACATATGTGAACTATGGGAAACAAATAAATTAATAAACTTAATAAATTCATCAAAGGATGGCAGCAACCATTTAAAAAAGTATATCACTCATAAATATTAATCAAAAATAGTATAAAATCAAAGGGCTAAACCTACATCTTTACCAACATTTGCAAATAAAAAGAGTGACTAATAGTGGCCATAAAATAAACAGAATAATTAAATTCAACTCAACATTCACAAACAGAGACAAAATATTACCCCAAAAAATAAAATACAATAGGCATAGTTACCAGCATCGTGAAGGCTGCCTCTCGTGGGTTATTTGGGTCTGCAAAGTTGCCGTAATTCCTCTTCTTTGCAGCCTCGGTATCAAATCCTTTAACACTCTTAGTAGCAGCAGCAACACCTGTTTTTTTTTTTTGATTTTTTTTATTTTCTTTTTTCTTGAAGAAATTCATCCTTTCGAATTCTCTTGACAACGACTGAGATAAAATTTGTCAGCTTAAAAAAGCAATTTAAATGGAAGACAGTGTTTTTCACCGTGGCGACACTTAATTTCTCTCCTCGACAATTGACGTTGAGGGATAAATGTTTCCTTTGAGATGCACGATTCTTTTTCTAGCAGTGCATGATTGCTTGCAGGGCATGAATATCTCGCCCGTGCGCAATCTTTGCGATGATGGAATCTTCTCGCGATGCATACAATTTTTTGCGAAGGGATGGGATCTCTCGCAATGCATAAAAATTTTGCGAGAGGATGAATCTTCTAGCGATGCATAATTGTAAGGTATGAAATCTTCTTGCGAAATGTAAACTTTTGCGAGAATTGAATCTTTTCCGCGATGCATAAAATTTTGCGAGGGGTGAAATCTTCTCGTGATGCATAAAAATTCCGCAGGTATGAAAGCTCTGCGATATGTTAAACTGTTGCGAGGAATTGAATCTTCTTGGGATGATAAAATTTAACTCCCCCCCCGCAATGCATAATATAAAATCCGCGATGCATGAATATTAACTCGCATGCATGAGTATATCCCTCGATGCATGATATTAACTCGGCATGCATGAATATTACCCGCTATGCCATGAATTCGCAAGGGGTGAATCTATTTGCGATATTTAAACTTTTGCGGGACTTGAATCTTCTCTCGTTCATAAAATTTGCGAGGAATGAAATCTTCTCTGCGATGCATCAATACCGCAATGTATGAAATCTTCTTTCTTCGCGATCATGTAAACTTTTACGAGGACTTGAATCTTCTCCCGGAGCGATGCGATAAAATTTTGCGATGGATGAAATCTTCTCTCGCGATGCTGAATTAACTCTGATACATAAATTAGCCTCGCGATTCATGAATATTAATGAGCGATGCATACTCTTCGGCTTGCATAGTATTACTCACGATGCTGAATTAACATCGGAATGCATACTTAACTCGCGTGCATGAATATTACGAGTGACTGGCATGATTGACTCTCGATGCCTGAATAACTAGTGAGCAAATGAATTGACTCTCGTATGCAGATCTTCTGGCGGGGCATTAGCTTCCCGCAATGCCAAATTCCGCAGTATGAACTCTTTTGCGATGCTACATTTATCGGGTAGAAATCTTCTCACGATGCATGAATTTTCTGCTAGGTCTGAAATCATTCTCGGCGAGGCAATGAGTATTACCTAGTGACTTCATGAATTACCCTCTCGATGCATGGATCTTCTGGCGGGGGCATGAATACATCTTCCCTCATGCATAAATTCCGCACGGTATGAAATCTTTCTTACGATGCACAATTTCTGCGAGGTAGGAAATCTTTCTCGGATGCATGTATATTGACTCGCAATGCATGAATATTAACTGGTGATGCATGAATTGACTCTCGATGCATGAATATTAACTAGTGATGCATGAATTGACTCTCGATACATGAATATTAACTAGTGATGAATGAATCGACTCTCAATGCATGAATATTAACTAGTGATGCATGATCTTTGTAGTTGCTATCAATTTATTAAGATCAAATGGCAGTACGTGTCCATATAGAAGGTATAGAGTTAACATCATTTGCACATTGTGGACATGCTACTCTTCTCATGTTACTATGATAAAAATAGTTTTTAGTGTCAATTGCGTATTGATAAAAAATACAAAAAAATTATTGACATTAAATTAACGTTGTTATATATAAAATTTAGTAACATTTATGAAGAGTGTTATATTATCGCTAGTAATTAATTGCTTCGAATAGATATATTTAACAAAAAAAAACTTAATGCATTATGACGATGCTAGACTCCGTGTGATCTCAGAGCCCTTTTAACCATCTCTCTACATTCTCAAGCACTATTAAGGTCGGCATGGGGGTTAAGGATGCGAGGGTAGTGAGGATGAGGATGGAAAAATGAGCTAAAAGTGCTGGAAGGTTTCTAATTAAAAAAATAGGATAAGTGGAGCCCCTTTACATTTTCATAATATTAATAAAATGATTAACAGAACAATATCTTTCATAGTTATTTGAACGACTATTAAAGTTTTGTGGACACTACTAGTTGTCAGACATTAAAGAAGTTGTTCGGTACAACAACTACTTAATTGTCGGACAACTAAAGAAGTCACCAAACCATGTCACTTTTAAATCAAGAATTTTTAAAATTTGGAGATTTTCAATTTTTGTTTTCCGTTGGGGGCTTATGCTAGTTTTAGAGGTGGAGTTATAAATGACATTAGTTTTTTAAAAAGGCATTTTAATTTTTTTAATTTTAACTTGGATGGGAAGGATAGGGGTACGAGGTGAGGCTTGGAAAAATTTGTACTTTGAGGTTGGAGAAGAGTTTAAATATTTACTTTATTTTTGAAGGTAAGTTATCTTTTAAAATTTGAAAAAAAAAAGTTGAATTGAAAAATATTTTTCAAATATTTAATCCAATCGAATATATCACTCAAACACACCTGTTCTTGGCCGACGACTCAAGTCATTGACTAAATATTTTCCATTATATTTAACTTTTGAGTACGAAAAAGAAAGTCAGGTCTAAAATTAATATCATAAAAATAAGATAGTTGAGAAGGTTCTTTAATACCACAACAAAAAGTACAAACATATTATTTAATTTAGTTTCAAGAAGACTTTATTTCTATGTCTCCTTTTGAGTAAATTAATTATCAAGTATATGATCAACGAGGATGGATCTGAAATTTTGAGTACTCTTTATTTTTAATCAAAAGTTTTAACCGTTAGGGAACACGTTACTTTTCTTTGCTTTCACCATGAATATGGAATTTTGTTTTCACACATTTTTCAATAATCAACACAGGCCAAAGGAACTAACTTGAACCTCTCCTACTTGCCACACACTTTACAAAAATAAATAAATATATATATATCGAACTCCTCAAGACGTGTTTAATTCTTCCGTATTGAACTTTATAAGATGTATTTAGTGTTCTAATTAGAATTCTTAAGATTTTGAACCCTAAATCCTGTTTATGTCTTCCAATAATTATCAACATAGATTATAAGCGGTCAATCGATATTAAGCTTCCCTTTCACTTCATTTTGATGTATATGTATATTGTTCATTTCCTCAGATATACATTCCTTCCGTTTAGTAAATATCAACTTTTTTACAGTTTATTTAAAAAAGAATAATTTTATTATATTTCAATTTAATTTTCACGTGACATATTTTACAATAAGCCTTAAAAAATAATTTAATATGTTGGGACATATTTTTAATTTAAGAATTACTAAATTATCATTTTTTTTTTAAAAAACTTTGATGCTAAATTAAATTAGTCCATTATTTTCATATGAGAAAATATTTATTTCTCAAATATTTCACTTTCAGTCCTAGAACGTTTAGGTGGCAAAAATTAATTTTACACATGGTTCACACATGTTTTTTAAATGCTTACTTCCTCTTCGATATACTCTCCTCTTAGTACATTGTTTTATTTTACTAAACATTTTATTATATAGTTAATATTTTCTCCTAATGTATTTATTAACAAATAAAAAAAATTTCATTTACTTTTTCCTCTGTGCCATATCCTTATATTTTTTGAAAAAAGAGATTAAATAATCAACCACGAAAAGCGAGCAATCCCTTATGTGTTTTATTCTATGAGTAATATTCTTAAAATTTTTACAATTTTTTTTTGCTTACTTGTTTCTAAATCGGATATTTCTATGTTTAAATTTGCCTAATTCTTTGAACAATGGTTTTATAGTTTGTCTAGATTTTTTCTTTTTTTACCCATGAACAAGAACCTTTGGAGTTTTTTTGTGCACCAAGCCACAAAATTTTCTAGTTGTGTAAAATCAATGCCCTAATACTAGTTTATCTCTATACCAACTAAATTATTGTCCTTCTTCGGCACTTTCAAGGAACTAGTTAATTTTTTTTCACTCGACAACAAGACTAAATTGTTTGTTACTGTATAACCACAGAATCTCGTATATGAAAACATAGGATAACGCCTATAATTGAAGTACTAGATTTCATATAGAATGGATAATCCTCTCTTATAGACGAAACAAGTTGTTATTTAAAATTAAAAAAAATATTACTAATAAATTAAAAATGTGAAACGGCATCCTAGTTTTATAGAAATAATGTTTTTTTTTATGTCAAGTATATCTTGGAAAAAAAAACAACATTAAATGATATTATAGTCTAAAACAAACATAACTGATATTCCTAAATAATTTTTTCCAAATATGAATCACTATCTAGAGAACTACTCCTTTTTTGATCTATAAATGTATAATCATGATTTTTCTATGTACACATTACATGTATAACATTGTTTTTTGACAAATAATGTTTTAACTAATTATCATTCGATGTATGTGGCTCTATCATTGCTGTTACCACGAGTATTATATAATTCTATCTGCCATAACATAAGCGATAAGAAAACATATTACTTTTTCATATCCCACAAGTGAGATCACACAAAGTATATATGTTACTGTTGTGAGTAAGAATATATATATATATTATCGATTACATAATATCTCTATAAAATAATAAAATGTCATGGTCCAACTATATTAATTTATAGAGATTTTACCGTGGTAAAAAGGACTACATTTTCTTGTTGCTGTTAATAGAAGTCGTAGGACTATTCTTGTAATTTCTTATTCTTCGACTTCTAGCTATTGCTACTTATGATTTCGTGTAGTTCAATTATAATATTATTTTGTTGTAGTACTGTTATGCTATACTATTTTTTTTTAAAAAAAACTATCTATTGCTTTTTGTACTTAATTTCATTAACGTTTTTTTGAATGTTTTTTACTTGAACCGAAGATCTATCGGAATAAAAACTTTTCTTCATCTCACTATAATACCAAGATACTTTTTGTAGAATATTTTTTTAAAACATCTCTAGAAAACACGTTTACAATTTCAAAAATGATGATCATAAATATGAAAGAGCCGGTACAATGATATTCAGCCCACTATTTTACCGTAATGTAAAAATGGGAGTTAAACAAGATAGAAAAATTGAACCGATATGGGCTCAAGAATTAGGTTTACCTAAATTAGTAGCTAGTTAATAAGGATTTATACATGAATGGCTTTTCGGATATTTTAAATATTTTATATTTTTATGGGTGTGTTTGTATACAAGGAATGTTTTTTCTCTAGAATTTTATCTTTTATTTTTGAATCTAGAGTAGAAATCTCCTTTAGGAAATAGTTTCTAAAAATAAAAATCAACTTCCACCCCAACGACCGATTCGAGATGTCCCCTATGACCCAATTTCGTATCCGCCATCAATCCCCAATTAGAAGACCCTACTCCTAATCCACAACAGGGTATTCGATTGAACCCGACCCCTGACCCTGACATCTGATCCAAAACTTGACTTCAACTCCCATTCGAGCTCGATTCCCAACCTCGACAAACCCCTCAACCAACACAATACACCCGACGTCTATGCAAATCAACTCGAGCCTAAACCTAACTTTTGCCTCGATACCTAACATTCATAATGCACCCACCCCGACACTTGCTCAGACATTCGATATGGGACCTGGCCCCGACTCCTGATCTAGAACTCAACTTTCAAACGGGGACGCTGGGACCCAACTCGACTTCCGACCCAAGATTCAACTTCCAAATTGAGATTCGACCCTGACTATCAAATCAGGACTCGGGTCCACCCCAACTCGGAACCTCACTTCCGAATCGGGATTTGAATTTCTTATTTTTAAAAAAATTAATTTTTTTTGGGGTGGGGTGGTAGGGAGTTGAGATAGGAGTGAAATCCCCAACTCCCTGCAATAGTTCAAACTTTAAATATTTTGAAAAAACAAACTGGCGGATGGTATGGGTGTGCCGTGGGGGGTAAAATCCCGAAATTTTTAAATTTGAGGTTTATCAATCTTTTTTTCGTTGGGGCTGGAGGCTAGTTTGGAGGTAGGAATTAATAAAATGAAATTATTTTTTAAAAAGAAATTTTAATTTTTTTAATTTTAACTTGGATGGGAAGGGTAGGGGTACGAGGCGCGGCAAGGAAAAATTCGTTATTTGAGGTTTGGGAGAAGATTAAATATTTATTTTATTTTTAAAAGTAAGTTAATCTTTTCACCATTTAAAAAAAGTTGAATTGCAAATTTTTTCAATATTTAATCCAACCGAATAATAATCGCTCAACACACCTGTTCTGGCCAACAGACTCACGTCAATGATAAATATTTTCCCTATATTTACTTTTTAGTACGAAAACGAAAGCTCAGGTCTAAAAAAAAAAATTTCAACTATCACAAAGATAAGGTAGTTGAGAAGATTCTTTAATACCACAACAAAAAGTACAAACATATTATTTAATTTTAGTTTCAAGAAGACTTTATTTCTATGTCTCCTTTTGAGTAAATTAATTATCAAAGTATATGATCAACGAGGATCGATTTGAAGTTGAGAGTACTCTTTATTTTTAATCAAAAGTTTTAACTGTTAGGGAACACTTTACTCTTTTTTTTTTCTTTTAGCCATTAATATGGAACTTTGTTCACACATTTTCAATAATCGAGGAGGCAAAGAAACTAAGTTGAACCCTATCCTATCTTGCCAAACCATTTACAAAAATGAAATAATATACATATATCGAACTCTACAAGACGTGTTTAATTTGTATTGAAACTTTAGAAAAGGTATTTAGTTTCAATTAGAATTCTAAAAGATTATTCAATCATAAACCCTAGTATATGTCTATATAAAAGTAATTGACTTTCTCAAAAGACAATTAATGAAACTCCAATAATTAGTCTAACATAGAATTATAAGCGGTCAATCGAATATTAAAGCTTCCTCTGAAATTTATGTTATGTTTGTGTAGGGAATTCTGATTAATGGATATCAACTCGGTCACCAATGACAATCTCGTTATCAACAGCTTGGATGAACCTTTTCTACTTTCACTGAAACTTCCATTTTTCTGTTCACATTTAGTGCGTTGCGTTGAAGATCACTAATCACATTTGTTGGACTCGTGATAAATTTAACTGTTCTAAAAAAACAAGGATAGATTTGAATATTCAATTTGGAATGGCACGATAGAGCAGAAGATTGTTAAGTAAAAGGACAACAAATTGACACAACCACGAAAACAAATTACCTCCGCTCGTCGTCTTAATTGTACTTATTCTCACTCAAGTGGTATAGAGAGGGAAGTTTACATTTTTGAAGAGGAAAGAAAACACGATGGAGTCTTTGTGACTACATAAATGTAACTTAACATATACTACAAATTTAATATGAATTAACTATTACTTCAAAATTCAATGAACTGTGACTGGATTTTAACTTTTAGATTCAAACTCCCCTATTCTTTTGAGATATCATCCATGGAAAACGAAGTTCGTTTGTAGCAAATCAACTACAAACCTAATAAACTTGATATAGATGGAATTATACAACTGCTATTTAATTCTATCACGTAAATAATTTGATATGAAATCTTCTCGATGGTCTTTGATTGTAATTTCCTCGAACATTTATATTTGCAGTATGTCAAATTTTAAAGAAGAAAGGAACATTTTTTAGTAATTAGCATTCATTAATGAAATTCAATACAAAGTAGGAAATTAATGAAAAACACATCAATACTACAATTGATACGATTACTACTTACTTAATGGAACCTGTGAAAGCTAGAATAGTCTGTATAGCTGTGAGTATGAGAAGTATGATGGCTGCCACAGTTGAAGCTCCTACCCAAGGACTACTAAAATAATTGTGCAACAAATTTGCCATCAACCTGTTAAATCTTTTTTGACAGTGTTGAGATGCTCTTAAGCATTCATTATCATAATAAAAGGTGGAATAGATAGTGACCCCATTTCCGATTTTGTTGAAGAGGCTAGACACGACTTTGTCCTCTCCCATATGGTTTTCTATGATTCCTTTCTGGCGAAGTAAATTGACATCTTTGTCTGAGTCGATAAGGTGATCCATGAAAAGTGCATAGTCACTGAAATATTTAGGTTGTACTTCAGATGATTGTTGTTCGTAAGCAATGAGATTTCGCACGAAGGATTCTGTTTCATCTACAACTTCAAAACAAGGGATTGTCATCAATCCATCCACAAACTTAATATCAAACAAATTTGTATCACTATTCGTATGATTTGAAAACCTAACTCCAGCTTCAGAAAGCTCAGTTGCATTTGGCATGGCCTTATCCCGTTGTTCCCGTCTTTGAATGTTTTTCGTGGTTCCCATGACATGAAAGTATGTGTACTGCATGAAGTAAATGTTTGATATCACCTGCGTTAGATGCTATCTTTATTAAGGGTGAATCGGAATGTTTATGGATAATTTCTTCTATGTCAACAAAAGAAGTAAACGACTTCACAGCTTGTATTGCCAATGGGATATCATCATCTTGCTTTGTCATCTCATGAAGCTTGTTGAGGACAAAGAAAGGAAGTTGGTTTTCTAGTAACATCAAATCTCGGAGTATTTGCTTATATATGCAACCAATGTCACTTTTGATGATTTCGTCTTCTAGTCTTGGGCCTATCTCAACACGCTCTCGAATAAACTCAACCACAAAACAACCATCAAGTAACAACATCTTGCAAAATTTGCGGCTTCCAATATTGAGGTCTTCTATATCATCGTAACAATTCCTTGCTTCCTCCTCCAACTCATTGATGCAACTATCCAAATCAAGACTCTCCTTTCGTCTAAGAAACCGTCGTAGGTACAATAGTTTGTTCTTTTGCATTGGACGAAGTTGAGGTTTTCCATTATGGTAAGGACCAATAGAGACCATCTTTGGTGTATAAGCATCTGGATTTGATTCACGTAGCCCCACATTTACTTTGAATATGCTAATTGGTTTAACACGCGAATTGAATAAATTCTCAAATAAAGGATCCACTTTCATCCCTCCTTCTATCTGTAACTAAAAGGGTAAAATGTTTATTAGAACCAATTTTTTTTTGTTAAGTGTAAAAGGTCTCAATTTTGTAGATCGAATATATGTCTCGATAAAAAAAAATTAGTGCATATATACCTTCTTTCTTTCTTTATGCATTTTATAAACACGACGAATTAAGAATTTTTTAATTCTAAAAATATCATTTGACTTTAAAAACTTACTCATCTATGTTCTTTGTCCCTAAAATTATAGGAAAGGAAATAATCTAAAAAATTATATATTTGTATAGTTGAGAGAAAAAAAAAACCTCATCTTGATAAGTGTTGAGAAAGCGTGGATTTGATCATCTAATTCAATGAGTGTGTCCATCCCCTTTTCTTGAACGATGAATTCTACACAAAACACACATTCTTTGTAATTTAATACATACTATTATTGTTTTATTAATCCAAAGGAAATACATTAATGTCGAAATTGGGGGGAGTATTAGACACTTAATTAATGCAAAAACAATAAAAACTTAAGAATATACGTGTATTGTATACCTTACAGGGGTTTTGGTAGCATATTAAAGTTAACGCAGGTACTGAGTCATGTGATTAGTTATAACTTAGAGGAAATCTATATACTTTCTTTTTCGTTTAAAAAAGAATTCCCTTTTGATTGGAGAACAAGTTTAAGCAAAAAGAAGATTTTTTAAATCTTGTGGTTCTAACTAATTAGGCAATGTACCAAAATGTCCTTTACTCGCTTGTGGTCCTTAAACATGTTACGTGAAAAGTTAAAGTGTTGCAAAAAAAAAGAGGGTCATTCTTTTTTAAACAAACTAAAATGAAATATGGACATTCTTTTTGAACAAGGGAATATTATTTTATGTAGGGAAACATGGTCTATATAAGCCCCTCAATTTTTTCAGTTGGAAGCTGATATACCCCTTGTTATGAAATTGACTCATATCTATCGGCTACTATAAAAACCCCCCACAAATGACTCACTATACCCTTTTCCTCTAACGGAAATGCAAAAGAAGAAGATAATTTTAAAATTAAATTTTTATTATTTTTTTCTACAATATATAATCCTATATGAGTAAATTTAATCCTCTTCAAACATATTTTTTTGACTTTTTTTTGTTTCAATGACTACTTAAGCATTATTATTTTGATAATCAAATTTATTTATGTTTCACTAAGATTTTGTTAATATTGTGATGACGCAAATTTTTTTTTTCTTCGAATACAACAATCAAACTACAATATAGACAAAAAAATGTTTAATTTTTTTTCTTTAAACAAGAATGAAAGAAAAAAACAATGTAAAATAAGAAACTCCACATATTATAATAAAAGAATCAAAAAAATTGATGTATTAAAAAAATAAATATAACTTGAACTTTGATATAAGAATCACTATACCCCATAAAATAATAAATATAAATTTAAAACTAATTTCCTTAAACTCTCCGTTCTTAAGGGTTTATGTGAGCCATTTTGGTAACGGCAAAAAACGGGTAATGTGAGCCAGTTTTGTAATAACGGTAAGGGTATTATGCCAATTTCACAACGAGGGGTATATCAGCTACAAATGACAGTTGAGGGGTCTATCAGACCCTTTTCCTCTTGAATAAAAACACGTTTTATAAGTTTTATATATATATATATATATACTTATTATATATACTAATATATATCACTATATATATATAGATATCTCTATCTAATATATATATCTATATATAATTTCCTTGTTTGGTAAGGTGTTTGGCAAGATAGATGTGTTCAACTTAGTTTTTCTTTGCTGTTCGCATTATTGAAATGTTGAACAAATTCCATATTAATGCTAAAAGAAAAACGTAAAGGGTTCCCTACAGTTAAGACTTTTATGAGTTACAAATAAAGAGACTCTCAACTTCAATAGACCTCGATTGATTATATACGTGATAATTAAATTTACTCAAAAGGAGACGAGAATAAATTCTTCTTGAAAACTAAATTAACTCATATTTGTTTAGTACTTTTTGTTGTGGTATTAAAGAACCTTCTCAACTACCTTATCTTTGTGATATTAATTTTAGACCTAACTTTCGTACTCTAAAGTTAAATATAGTGGAAAATATTTAGTCATTGACTTGAGTCGTCGGCCAAGAACAGGTGTGTTTGAGTGATATATTCGGTTGGATTAAATATTTGGAAAATATTTTTCAATTCGAACTTTTTTTTAAAAATTTTAAAAAATAACTTACCTTTAAAAATAAAGTAAATAATTAAACTCTTCTCCAAGTTAAAATTTAAAAATTTTAATTTTTTTTTTAAAAAAATAATTTCATTTTATTAATGCCTACCTCTAAACTAGCCTCAACCCCCAACGTAAAAAGATTGAAAAACCTCAAATTTTAAAAATTTCTGATTTTTACCCCCACCGGTCCACCCAGTTTGTTTTTTTACAAATATTTCAAATTTTAACTATTTCTGTTATTTTTATTCCACTCCTATCTCAACTCCCTACCACCCCACCGCCAAAAAAGAATTATTTTTTTTAAAATAAGAAATTTAAATCCCGATTCGGAAGTCAGGTTCCTAGTCAGGGTGGACCCGAGTCCCGATTTGATAGTCAGGGTCGAATCTCAATTTGGAAGTTGAATCTTGGGTCGAAAGTCGAGTTGGGTCCCGCCGTCCCCGTTCGAAAGTTGAGTTCTAGATTGGGAGTCGGGGCCAGGTCCCATATCGAATGTCGATGCAAGTGTCGGGGTGGGGTCATTTTTTGAATGTTAGGTCTCGGGCAAAAGTTAGGTTTAGGTCTCAGAGTTGGAATTTGAATAGATCATTGGGGTCTTGTGTTGGTTCGGGTGTCGAGGTTGGGATCGAGTCTCGAATCGAGAGTTGAAGTCAAGTCTTGGATCAGATGTCAGGGTCAGGGTCAGGTCTCAATTCGAATACCATGTTTGGATGGATTAGGGTCCCCTCCTATTTGGAGGATTAATGGTCGGATCCCCCGAATCGTTCATGGGGATCCGGCCTCGAATCGGCCTTTTGGGGGTTAGGTTTTATGGATTTTTATGTTACTCAATTATTTTCCTCCCTGGCACATAATTTCTACTCCTCTCTTCCCTCCCCTCACAATCATACACTTGCTGCTACACACCAATGATTTTTTCTTGACCGTATAATCGCATCGAAATGACTGCTATAGCCATCAATCATTGTGGTTTATACCCGTCGGACGGCAGCCGCCACACGTTAAAGTCTCTATCCAGTCCCCTCCTGACTTTCTTCCCGGGTCGAACTCCGTGTCAGTGTATTGGGTATATTCCTCGGGGCCCTCTCTGGCTTATGACTCGAGGAGCGTCCTACACCACCTGTATTTTTCTCAGTTTCTTAGTCAAGACTGTCCTCTGCCCTCCGGTGTATAATTTGGACGTAAATTTGATTAGTTGCGGGCTCGGACTGCCACTTTGTCTCCACCTTTACCCTCATTCCCTTCTACCGTCCGCTTAAGGCGTGCCACACTATATCGGGTGGGTATCCGCTTCTATCGGGCCGGTGCATTGATGGTCTGGTTTACATCATTTGCTCGTGTCAGCTGGTGCCGGGAGCTATGGGGAGTGAGAATTTTTTAATCTTGTATTTTGAACGAGAAATCGTGCTAAGCGTGTGAAATCAGTCGATTTGTCTGGGTTCTTCGGCCATGCGCTTGATTCTGGGCAGCCGGCTGTTTGTTTATCTATCTTATGTTTAAACTCCATTTTACATTACGGTAAATTAGTGGGAATGACTATTTCTTGTTACCAATGACCCCACAGTAGATAAGGGCAAAGCGGCGGCAAAAAAAGAGGAAAGTCAGGTACACTCCTTATCTTACTTTTCTTGCCGGTCGGTTGACCTGGAACTTTGTTCCTTGTCACGTGTCTCCGCGGTTTTTCCCTTCTTCTCTCCCGAACCCCGTATCTTTGTCTTCTGTGCATTTGCCGCTGTTACTTCTCTCTGCTCTCTTCCTCTCGCTCCCAGCTCCCCCCCACTTGCCATCCTCACACTCTTCCTCCCCCCATTCCTATACCCCCCTCCCTCGCTCTTATTTCTCTTTCCCCTCCCACCACCATCTCTGTACTGAAGGATCCTCTCCCTTCTCTTCTCCCCCCAACTCCTCGCATCATTTCTCCTTGAACCCACGAATATAAATAGCAATGCTATAAGTCGAAGAATAAGAAAATTACACAGAATAGTCCTAACGACTGTTATTAACCGCAACAAAGAAAATGTAGTCCTTTTTAACCTAAACGGAAAACTATATAAATTAATATAGTTAGATCATGACATTTTATACTATTCTAGGCTAATCTTCGCCTGTCCTCGACCGACCTATCTCTACTCCTTTCCCGATGCCTTTCTCCGTTTTTCCCCCTGCCGGTTCTTTGTGAATAATCAAATCATTGTAGCTTACAAGTTTTGTCATCATATTTCATTTATTAATTTCACTTACCATGTGATACATAAATACAACGATAATATCAAATTTTGTATCTTACTATGTTCGGGATTTTGTTACTAGGTTTTGCTAATACGCGTTTCAAGATATTTCATTAGTAGCAAATCTTAGCAATACATGTAAGTGGAACAACACTAATCCACTAAAGATTAATATTTTGGAAGTTGTCAATTTTGCAATCCCTGTTTGGACAAAAAATGTTCAGCAAGAGATAATCACAAATAATTTTTCGACACTGTAAAATTCGTTCAGGGGATGCAATCTCAGAGAATTATAATGAACCTACTTGTGAAAACCTCACTAATGAACTTGAGGTCATTGATTAATGGTCTCGGTTACCAAAATAAAATGGATGTCAATAACCTGTTGAATTATCCGAGTGACAGTGAAACATGTTAAGAGGTCCAGAACATAGAAGAAATTGTGGATACCACCCAAAAAAATAATGAGATGATGAAGTTGAAGATGATACTATACCTTTGGATAAATTTTATAAAATAATCGATCGAACCTAACATTGACACCCCCTACCCTACAATTAACAGTATTTATCAATCTCTCTCTCTTTTTTTTTTCTATATATAATAAGTACTTCATAGCAATGAAAAATCCGGGAGAAGCAAGAGTTGAATAAATACAAAAGAAGAAACAGCCAAACCAAAGAGGTATAATATCAATTTATAAGAAAAAAGTTATTCACTTATTAATTATTCTATAATTTATATGGTGTTAATTGGTAGGTAGATATTATATGACATTTGATTGACCCTTTAGAAACTCCGTATATGTATATATTGTAATTATAAGACTATGAGAGATCTATCTTATTATTATGCAACTAGAAATAAATAACTTATGCAGACTAACTAATCTTACATATTAATCATCATAAAAGGAATAGGGGTCTGATATACTCTCACTTTGTCATTGGAAAGCTGATATACGACCTCGTAATAAAATTGGCACATTATATGCCTTACCGTTATTAAACGGCTCGACATATCCCCTGGCCGTTTCCAAATGGCTTCACATATAGCCCTTGCCGTTCCAAAATACTCACATATACCCTTCTTTAATCAGAAGTTAAAAATTAGTTTTAAATTTATATTTATTACGTCGAATTTTTTTTTAAAAAATATTTATGGTACATTGGATTCTTCTAATCAAAGTCACGGTATATTTTTACTTTTGTAATACAATAAATTATTTATTTTTGACTCTTATATCATAATTATTTGGAATTTCTTCTTCTTATTTTGTTGTTTTTCTTTCATCATTCCTTGAATTTAAAAAAGAATAAAAAATTAAATCTAGTTTTTTGTGTGGATTTGTAAATTTAATTTTCGTATTCGAACGAAAAAAACTGATCATCACAATAAGTTTTTTACAAGCATATTAGTGAAACATAAATAATTTGATTCTCAAAATAAATATTATAATTAGTCATTGAAACAAAACAAAATCAAAAAAAATGATGTTTACGAGGATAAATTACTCATTGAGAATGATATTTTTAGAAAAAATTATAAAAATTATATTAAAAGTATATTTTTTTTCATTTTCCGTAGAAGGAAAAAAGGGTATATAATGTGGGCCCATTTATTTACAAGTCGGGGTAATATGGGTCAACTTTCATAACAAGGCGTATATTAGCTCTAAATGACCACAAGTTGAGGTTATATCAGATTTTTTTCCCCTTATTAAAATAAAGATAATCTAATATCTTACAACTTACTACTCGTATTAATAAAAAATACCTCGTAATCACAATAAGTAGCATACTAGTTTTTGTTTAGGAGATGGAACTTTCAGGTACGATTGAGAACAATTACTACTTAATCAATTTATCTATATAATGTTGGTTATTAACTATCCAATATATTTTAATTATTTACCGTTACATAGAATATAATAGCAATTATAATTAATATTCTCACAATTATTTTTTATTTGTTATATGTATTGGATAGGATGTTATCTAAGACTTTAAAAATTACCACTGATTCAAATGGACTAGTTGGATTTGCACTTGATTTCTTCTTAAATTATTTTTTGCTCTCCTCTCACCTGTATATGAAAGGTGAAGAATATGAGAGATGGTGAATATCAATTGTATATGGGCTTACTATATAATAGATTAAGTGGCGAAACTACTTTATATTAGCTTACATTACATGAAATTGTTGTGCATTTTGAGTAAAGTATAAGAGAAATAAATAAAGTTTTAAAGTTATAATAGAATAAAGTGTATCTAGACATTATATTTAAGAAAACATATCATAGAATAACACTTGGTGTGTGTTCAACACGCCACTCATTTTCTAACTTTGGTAAGTGGTTTAGGGTGTGTGTCAGATGATGGAAGATTTGCCTATTATTTTTAATATGAACATATTCCGACTTCTTATTTATTTTAATGGTTTGATAACAATTAAATGTAATATTTGAAAATAAATTTTATAAAAGGTCAAAGCAGCCCAATTAGATCGGCCATGTGGGTTGGATGTGAGGTAGACCCATTACTTGCATGGATGGTGTCCATCCTTTTTCTTGAACGGATAATCCTACAAAAGACCACATTCTTTGTAATTAGATACCATGACTATTATTGTTATTATCCAAAGTAATACATTAATGGAAAATTGAGGGAGTATTAGACACTTAATTGCAAAAAAAATTTAAAAGAATAATGTGTATTGTATACCTTAAAGGGGTTGTTTGGTAGCATATTAAAGTTATGCATGTATGAGTAATGTATGGATTAGTTATAACTTATTAGGAAATTTACATACTTCCTTCGTTTAAAAAAGAAATGGTCCTAGTTTTTGACTTGGAACAGAGTTTAAAAAAAGAAAGAAACTGTTAATCTTGATTCTAAATAAAGTTATTCAAATGTATCAAAAAAAAATTGGCTCTTTTAATCTTGTGATCTTAAACATGTCATGTGGAAAGTTAAATTTAGTGTTGTCCAAACATGCCCTTTAACCAAGTTTTTTAGATCATTGTTACGTTAATGTGTATGTCTTTATTGAACTCAAATATCTGTATTGGGTATGGTAGATACTGTTTTTGACTAGATTGGTATTATTTATTTGTTGTTTAGTACATTTTTAAATTGTTGGTTTGATTATAATATCGTACTGTATTGTAATTTATAAAGTTACTGACTTAATTGTCCATTAAATTATTCTAAGGGTAAATGTTTGACTAGATTCTCAATAATATAAGTAGGGTCAAATAGTAGTTTAAAATATGATGTAAGATTACTGAAAAGAAATTAGTACATGGGGAAACACAACCAATTGGTTGTTTCCAAAATAGGAGGTTTCATTTTACGTAACAACGAAATTTAACAATACAGTACAAACATTTTAAGTAACAATTCAAACAAACATGGTAGGTATAGTACACCACAATACCATACATAGATAACAATGATCAAACTGTGTAAATGAGCATATTTACCCTGTAATAGAATGCATTAAAAAATATATATTATTAATTTTTACTTTTAAAATATCCGTTACTTTTAAAAAATTCCCCCGCCAAACCGGACTCAAAAAAATAAACCCATAATTGTAAAACCACTATAGCAGATACGGAAATAGTCTAAAAAATGCTATAATCTATTGAAATTCATGCACATATATAGCAAAAGATTATATTGTTAATTGCCAAAAGAAAAATGAGGGTAATGAAATAAAAAATTAATTCCTATATCGTTGAGAGTTCTTTAAATTTTACAAATTAAAAAAAGAAAAATATTTCTTATAATGTTTTGGCTTTATTTCATTCAATAGAATTCAATGACAAAAAGATAAAGGTCTGACAGAGTAAAATAAATATAAAATGTTATTATTATTAAGGTTTTATAATTCATCACTCTGAGACACGTTTTCTAGATAATTACGTTACTTGTAATAACGTTGGAGGCAAAGGCAAAGGCAAATTAAAGGATCATTCATAGACTCAAGGTTGAGATTTGAGAATTCATCCTCTTTTTGTAAACATAGGAAAATTTAGTTGATATTCTACGGAGTAGACTATAGACTTAATAATTTTACAAGAAAAATATATATATATATATGTAAAAATCACTAGAATTCTAAAGAAACATTACTAAGCGTACCGTTTTTAGCTATAATAAAATTATATTTATTTAGCAAAACCCGAGAAAATGCAGAAAATTACCAATTAAGTTGGCCTGTTTCTTCTTGTGTCAACATATCAACCCATAAATGGTGTTTTTACCATGACCACTATTCATATTATCTTTAATTGTTTTCATAATCTCCATAGAAAGACTACCATGCTTTGCAAATGAATGTCAGGTAGATCATGAAAACTTATTATTTATCTGTATACATATCTTGAAGGCATGGAATTCAAAAAAACTCAAATTTGACAAATTTGAAATATTTTAAAATATTTGCGATTTGTTAATGTTTGATTTATTTTTAAATAAAATGTAACTGATAGAAAGATGTGAGGACATAAATTAAGGTAAATATTAGCAGGTCAGAGTGTGACCATACTAGTACGTAATGGGGGGGGTACACAATTTAAAAATTACCTGAGTCAAAAATGGATAGTTGAATTTGTACTTGAGTTCTTTTTAAATTCTTTTTCTCTGCTACAACTTTTTATGAAGTGAAGGATATGAAGAGATGTGACTATTAAATTGTATATCGGTCTACTATATAGTCATTGGCAAACCTGCTATATACTAACATGAAATTGTGTGCCATTTGAAGAAAAGTATAAATGGAATAATCAAATTTTAATGTATCATGAGAATAGACCAACTTTGAGTGTGTGTTTCAATCCAACTATTGAATTCTAAAATTTGGTAAGTTGTTATGGTGTGTGTCAGTATGATGGGAATATTTGCTATTTTATATGAAAATATGTAAGATTCTTATTTATTTTTAATGTTTGATAAATAAGTTCAATGTAATATTTGAAAATAATATTTGTATAAAATCAAAGCAAGCACAATTAAGATCGGCATGTGGGTTAAGGATGTGAGGGTAGTGGGGATGATGACTATAGGCGTATGTATCTAAATTTTAATAGGATAAGTGGATTATTTTGAAAAGAACTATCTACGATATATTTTCTTAGATTGGAGAGAAGAAACCATTTTGAGCAGTTGATTTTCCTAGTTAAGAATTCGATCCAAGAATTGACAATGTGCTCCGTTTCACTATACTTGCCTTTAGGGGTGGCATTCAATATTCGACTTGTGGTTTTCAATTTAGTTGAGTTAAAATAGGTATCAATCCATCAATTTTTTTAAATTTTGATTTGGATAATTCGGTAACCTTAAAATAACCTTTGGTTTGGTAAATTGGTCTGATATCCTGAAAATATACCCTTATTGAAGTTAAAGGCCAATTGGTATTACAAAGTTCATAATATATCGCCAATTATTTTTTTCTTTTTTGTATGTGAAAAGCACGATATAATAAAAATTAAACAATAGAAGACATTAAGAAAAACAAGACACATCTGACAAGTATTGAAAAAACTCATAAGCAACATTACTTGCATGGAGTAAACATCTAAAGTACTACTTAACTTCATTAATACTTACGATCGCAAGAACAGTTCTGTATATAATGCCTGTCAGAGTTGAAGCTCCACCCAAGTACTACTAAATAATTGTGCTTTAAACTTGTTCACCTTCTGTTCCATGGTGTCATCACAATGGTTTAACTACATTTGTGGTGAAGACGTGTTTGAAATCGAAAGTTGGGATAAACAATAACCCCCCGTTCCTGCCGAGTTTGGTTGAAGAGGCTAGCCACTTCTTTGTCGGTCCTCTCCCCTCCGGTGTTCTAATGATTCCTTCTTGCGAAGATAAATTGACATCTTTGTCTAGTCCGATGGTGCTCCATGAAAGTGGCAAAAGTCACTGACATATTTCGGTTTGGTACTTTCAAAATGATTGTTGTTTTCGTCAAGCAATGAGATTTCGCATGGAACGATTTTGTTTCATCTGCGACTTTAAACCAAGGGATTGTCATCAATCCATCCTCAAACTTAATATCAAACAAATTTTTATTACTATTTTTATGATTTGAAAACCTAACTCCAGCTTCAGAAAGCTCAGTTGCATTTGGCATGGCCTTTTCCCACATTGTGTCGTCTTTTGATGTTTTCGTGGGGTTCCCATAACATGAAAGTATGTGTACTGCATGAAGTAAATGTTTGATATTGCCAATGGGAGTTCATCATCTTGCTTTGTCTTCTCATGAAGCTTGTCGAGGACAAAGAAAGGAAATTGGTTTTCGATTACATCAATCTCGGAGTATTTGATTCTATATGCAAACCAATGTCACTTTTGATGATTTACTCGGTCTTGTCTTGGGCCATCTCAAACGCTCATCGATAAACTCAACCACAAAAACACCATCAAGTAATAACATTCGTCGCAAAGTCCAAAAAAAACAACGTTACTTCCATATTTAGGTCTTCTATATCATCGTAACAATTCCCTGCTTCGCCATCCTCCACCTCCAACTCTTGATGCAACACTCCACATGAGTTCCATAGGATCATGAGATTTTTGAGGACAGAATGGATATTTGAGTGACTTTTAGTTAAATTCAAAGTTGGTTTACTTTTTGAGAAAGAAGTGCATAGTTGAGTGACTTTTGAGTGAAAATTGAAACAGTGTGATACTTTCTGAGAGAAGTGTCATAGTTGAGTGACCATATAGGTTTTTTTTTTTATTACACTCCAAAACTTATGTTTCAAACATTTTATTTGGCGGCTAGAATTCGTGTTTTGTCATGTGATAAAGTCTGACAAGCACACAAAGAAAAGGGAGTTGGTTTTCTAGTAACACATGTCTCTCTATGTACTTGATTCTTCATCCACAGCGCAAGCCAATATTGATGACGTCGTCTTGTTTTTTTCCTCTTCTTATTAGTCCCTCTCGGAAGAAATTCAATCAGCAAAACAACCATCAATAACAAATAGTTCCAAAAATTATCACAATATCAGGTGTCAAAGGTCGTAGTTAGCACTTTAGTGCTACTTTTTTTTTATTCTCCCTCCAATTCATTGAAATGGCACCTTTCACATTAGGTCCAACAATTTGATTTCCTTAGTCCCCACAATTTACTTTGAATATCGATTGCATATTTTATGCATGTAATTTGTTGTCCAAACCATAGGTTATTTCCATCATTTCTTGATTTATAGATGACACTACTCTCTTACCTTTCTTCCCTTCGCCTATCTGTAATTACACGAAAATAATCATAACAAAACAAAATGTAAAAATTGCAGTGTGGAGGACAGTGATTTCCTATTTATATAATTATAAATACTTAAAAATAAGTAAGAAATAACTATCACTTTTTGTTCTTAAATTACCTTCTAAAAAAGCTTGACATTTCTCTCATGATTTTTCAAAAGCAAAAGATGGTCAAGAAGAAAATCAGTTAAAAATTTTCAAAAAATATAAAAATTTAAAAATCATTTGTCATGCATGTATGGTGTGTTCCACATAAAGTCAGCACAAATGGCCTACAAATCCTGCCTTTACACCTCAACATGAGATGAAAAAAGAAGTAAGACAAGGTAACTGTCTTAAAAGAGAAGTTAAATGGATTACCTGCGCATATATATATCCATGTAACTAAATCCTTTTTTTGTTATCAACCTTGATCATACAACGACTAATAAGCAACTTGAAGTAATTTGTACTAAGCACCAAAAGCTTTCCTCATCACTTTTACTCACAGTAGCTTACATCAGAAAGCAATCCTCCAGCTCAAAATTTGACTACATCACATGTGCATACAAATCTGAATATAAAATCACAATGCAAGCATTACATTAGTTTTACTGTACTTAAAAACGACATATAAAATAATATATTTTGAAAGATCCTGCAGAAAATTGAGAAATATTCTAAATTTGATGACACTCACAGGCTGACCATGCAACAGTTGGTATTTAAAGATTCATCAACTTCCAAACTGCTATGCTATATACTAGTCGCAGGAATGTTCTTAAAAAACGCCATCAACACCCGAAGCATCATATATCTCACTTTCCTTCACAATATATCAATTCTCTTCAAAACCAGAAGTCACAATGAAGAACTTACTCGGTAGAAATGAGGTTGGTGTTTCCATGAGTTCAGCAGTATACTCATTTGAACGGCAGCCGAAAAGACTACTGTCTTTATCTGCTTGCCAAGACCATCTTCCATCTGCAACTTCAAAACACTTGTCTAAAATAAAGCAAAGTGAGTATTTTCCTCGAGTGATAATCGACTTGTTCTTGTAGTAGTTACAAAGAGTATTAATGACCACTAAGAAGAGATCATTAAAATTAAATATGTCTGATTATGCAGGAAAATCTGTAATTAGTAAGATGAACAAACTTGGAGAAAGGATGGACTGTCTTGCACAAGGCATCCGTGAGCATGGTGAGAACTTATACATTCATGATGAGAACTTAAAAGGAACAATAAAGATTTTACCAAGACAATATTTTATTTAAGTTTAAAACTAGTATTTCGAAGTTGAAATTGTGTGCAACATGTGTTTACTCTTTACTTTTGGAATAAGAGTGGAGTATTGTGACTGCAACCATCATCTACCCTGTTTCAAATACCGGAATATCAATATTTATAAATATGGCGCCAAAACACAATCTTGCAAATATTACAAGGTTTCTGATTCAGTTTTAACAATCAAATAGGGCCATACACCAAGTGTAAATCTCATGAACAACAGATTAAAGGGCAGTCTAGATGTACAAAAATTTTCTGCAAAAGCCCTGATTTACATGTATGACAAAAAGTACCGATCGTAAAGTCCTTATTTTTAACTTTAACTGTGCATTGAGCCTTGTCCGAAGCTAACAAACTGTAAGGACAATTGAGCCGTGGAGCAAATGCTGTCAGTAGGAGGGTTTAAGACAATATTCAAGCAGAAATTTTAGTGTTAAATTCTGATGAAAAGCTATTGAATGTTTTGTCAATGCTAATGTTATCACATACCCACCCTGCTGGGCTGCAATAGCAGGCCTCCTCTTCATCTCTACCGATAAGATTGCTTTCTGCAGTGAGAGATCGATAAAGTTCTTATCTCCAACTGGGAAGTTGCTTAGAATCTACTATAAGGTACTAATCTGCTCCATTTTTCTTCCAACTCTTAATTTAGTATCCACGTAAAGCATAATCTAATAAGCCGGTTCACAATTGCAGGTATCAATCCCAATAAGTAAGACGATGAAAGCAAAAGAGAGTGAAAATAAGGAAAAGCCATCACAAAAGTATATACAAGTTATCACAGAGGATGATTTTGAGTTCTGGTTTATGGGATTCCTGAATCATCAAAAGACTCTGAG
The DNA here is from genome assembly GCA_027704765.1 of Solanum habrochaites. Taxonomy (NCBI): domain Eukaryota; kingdom Viridiplantae; phylum Streptophyta; class Magnoliopsida; order Solanales; family Solanaceae; genus Solanum; species Solanum habrochaites. The sequence goes on from JAKWJA010002492.1 coordinate 2,579,643, forward strand.
ATATCTGCACCACGCAATTTCAAGCAGCTAAGAAGACAATATATTTTCCTTTCTTTTTTCATTTTTTTTTCTTATTTTACAACAAACAACATACAATACAATTATACAAAAACCTACCAAACACCCTTTCATCACTGTCAATGTTGTGCAAAATGAATTTACAGATCTCTCTCTTCAGTCCTTGTAAATTAGTTTCCATTGTTCAAAGGAGATTTTAGGTTTCTAAAAGTTTGAGCCATAGCTGTTCACACCAATGTTTATACTTATTGTAATATAATGCATCAGAAGCTAATTCATCTTTTGGTACTTTTGGCATATCACATCACTTCCTATGCAATAGTAATGCCTCCTCGAAAGACATATTTAAAACAGTATGGCAAATTCCCAACACAGGGACGTGGCCCTTGATAATATGAACACAATAAATAACAAAAGGTAACAGATAATACAAAAGCACCAATCTCCATGAAAGACATAATACTACTACGGACATGTTGCTCCAGACTATCACGCACCTAATCCTAATCGAATATCAAGATAAACACTGGCACTACCTACTAACCTGTAACCCATAATTTTGCGACCTTCATACCCTTCATCTAAGGTCATGTCTTCATAGTTGAAGTTGCACTATGTTCTCTATCTGACGCATCCTCTCCCCATACTTTCTTTGGATCTACCTCTACCTCTCCTCGAACCCACTATGTCCAACTTCTCATAATAATCTCACACATCCATCTCAACATTCTCATTTCCGCAACTTGCATCTTCTTAGCATGAGAGTTCTTGACTGACCAAAACACTACCCATACAACAAAGTCAGTTTAACCACCACTCTATAGAACTTACCTTTAAGTTTTGATAGTACCTTTTCATCACACAAGTCTCTGGAGGTAAACCTCAATATCTTCCCCATCGCATCAGTATGATGTGTGACATCATTATCGATCTCCCCATTTCCTTAACATCAAAGACCCACAATACTGTCAAAATTTCTCTCTCGTTGGGGATCAGCCTGATATTTCAGCCTCAGTTCCGTGCTTGCCTAATGCGCTGCATCACTGGAATTCACATCCGAATATTCTATTTTGTTCCAACACATAGCACCTTACACTCCAGAGTTTTGTCCTACACTCCACCCAAATGTTTTACTCCTTACTCTGCCACGAGTCCCTCATCTCAGTACGATGTCATAGACCAATAATATACATCATCACACATCACATGAATATGCTGCATCAATTCATCAAGTCACCACGAAAATAGAAACTAAAGATTAAGTTTTGATTCCCTGGTGCAAATGCCATCTGACGTGAAGTGCTCTGAGACTTGCTCCCCAACTGTTTCTTACCACCCGAATCTAATCTTCGGCTCTATTATTTTATGTCCTCCATCAACCCTAATGTAAGGCACTAGTTACACTTTTGGCCTCGCGACATCTACATAGAGGACTTTCCCTCGAGACTTTTCTTATTTCTTTTGTCTTTCGAGATTCGAGTAACAACCATATCATGTAAGTCCCGCCACATTCTCTGTACTCCTCAACTAGTCACTCATAAGATGAATGGTTTCTGAGTAAGATTGTATATTTGGATGGCTCTAAATTGACAGAAAGAAAACATTTGTCTGAGAAGAAGATGACTTCTCCGAAAAGTTTAGGCATAAGATAGCACTCTTTCATTTTTTCATGTTGGTCCTATTTTCTCTCACAGAAACTATACAACACTTTGTTATTCTTAAAATTACCTTCTAAAAATACTTTACCATTTCTCTCATGATTTTTTCGAAGGAAAAGTTGGTCAGATAAGAAATAAGGTTATTCATCTCAAAAATTTATTCATTTGTCATGCATGTATGGTACTTTTACCTAAAGTAAGAAATGGCTACAACCTGTCTTGGTTAACACCTCAAGATGAGTAACAAAAATGTAGGATAAGGAACCGGTTGAAATATTTTGAATGGCTACATTTTCCCCCTCTTGCCTGATTTATTAGCAACAATCAAGTTCATGGATGACTCATTCATGTCACAACCCCTCTACCTTTACTGTCTGTATAAATCCGTGTCATTTATGTTGTCAACCTTGATCATACAAGACTAATAAAGCTAACTAACTTAGATAATTTTCTATGGCACAAAAGCTTCTCTTACTTTTACTCAACTTGTAAAAGCACTTCCATCAGAAAGAAAATCTGGCCGAACTCAAGAAGTTGACAACACCAAAATGTGCACACAAATCTTGATATTATAAATAAGACAGCAGTGACATAGGCTTACTGCAATTGAGAAAACAAAAAAGAAACAGACATTTTCAAAACCTTTGCAGAAAATTAGAATATCTATTTTGATGACCCATAGCTGACTCATGCCCCCACTTAAGTATTAAAGATTCATCAACTTTGGCCCAAACTGCCGTGTAATATATCATAGTTCAGCAATGAATTGTAGTACAAACCATTAACCAAAACATTAATAAATATCTCAGTTACCCTTCCAAAAAAATATAGCATTCTCTCCAAAATCCAGAAGTCACATGATGAACTTACTCGGGAGGAAATGAGTTGGTGGTTCATGAGTCAGCGTTATAGCTCATTTGAACTGCAGACCAAAGACTACTGTCTCTATATGCTGCCAAGACCATCTCCCCTCTGCAACTTCAAAAACGCTTACCTAAAAAAAGCAAAGTGAGTATTTCCCCCTCGAAGAAATTCACTTGTTCTTGTATTAGTTTTTATAAAGAGTATATGACCCCTAAGAAGAGATCATAAAATTAATATGTCTGGTATTATGCAGGAAAATCTTGTAATTATGAGTAAATGAACAAATTGGAGAACATGACTGTCTTACGCACAGCATCCGTTAGCGATGGTGAGAACTTACATATTCATATGAAAAACTTAAAAAGAACAATAAAAAATTTACCAAGACTATTTTATTTTAGTTTAAAACTAGTATTTCGAAGTTGAAATTGAGTGTAGACATGAGTTTCCTTTGGAATGAAAATGTGAATGAAAACCATCATCTCACTGTTTCAAATACTGGAGTTCAATATTTATAAATATGGCGCCAAACATCAACTTGCAAATAATTACATCAGTTTTTACAAATCAAATCATGGCCATACAGAAGGGTAAATCTAACGAAGAACAGATTAAGGGAGTCAAGATGTACAAATTTTCTGCAATAAGCACTATTTCCATTTATGACAGAAAGTACTGATGTGCAGTCCTTAATGTTTCAACTTTAATTGTGCAGTGAGCCTTAGCCCGAAAATAACAGAAACTGTGAAGGGAAAATTGAGCCTTGGAGCAAAAATTCTTCAAGTAGGAGGGTTAGAGAAAATATTCAAGCAGAAGTTTAGTGTCAAAGATGATGAAAAGCTATTGAATGTTTCTCAATGCTATTTATCAACGACAGCTGGTCCAATAGCAGGCCTTTCTCTTCATCTCTAACCGATAAAGATTTGCTTTTCTCGTCAGTGAGATATCAATAAAGTTCTTCTCCACTGGAAAGTTGCTCAAGAATCTACTATAAGGTACACTCTGCTCCTGCTTTCCGATTTTCTCCACTCTTATTTTTTTTGTACACGTAAGGCATAATCTGAAGGCCTGTTCCATGCAGTATCGTCCCAACAAGCAGACCATGCAACAAAGGAGTGAAAATAGGGAACATCATCACAAGAAGTATATACAATAATTATCAGAGGATGATTTTGATTCTGGTTCAACATGTATTCCTTAATCATCGAAAGACTCTGAGATATCTGCACCACGCAATTTCAAGTATTTCAAGCAGCTAGAAGACGGCATATTTTACTTTCTTTTTTCATTTTTTTTCTTATTACACCCGTTCATCAATGTCAAATGTTGATGTACAGATCTCTTCAAACTTGTAATTAGTTCCATTGTTCAAAGGAGAGATTAGGTGTTTTAGGCTTTGAACTGTAGCTGTTAACACGAATGTATATATAGGCTTATTGTAAAAGTAATGCAGTCAGAAGGCTATTTCAATTTTTGGGACTTGGCATTGTGATTTGATATAAATTTTATTCATTTTATCAGGTAAATCTTTTCATTATTAACAAGGCCGAAAAAGGCCATATACAAGAGGTATAACAACCAGTAAAGGAGCTACACAAAGATATGGTTCTTTCCAAGGGACATCCAATCCTCTATACAACCCGTAACTACACGGGTGCACCAAAAACTCAATTCTACAGCTTTGAAAGACCTCAAATTTCTCTCTCAGACGATCCACATCAATGCCCTAGGAACAACATTCTATGCCCTGCTTCTTCCAGCTTTGCAGTAAACCAGCTTAACATGTCTCACCAGGGTCTCGTGGCCAAGCTACAATGTAGCAGAAGATCATCTACGTCTTCATCCCACCTCATTGCATAAGTTATACCAGCTGATGCAAATAACTTTTGTTTTCCTAAGGTTCAGGATCACCCGTCTAGCATCTAACCAAGTGAAAAAGCACATCTTCCTCGGAACCTTGGGAATCTGAATAGACTTAACAGGAAAACCCTCCTCAACCCTCAGTAAAAGCTTCTCACCTAAGACTTGATAGGAAAAACACCATCATTTCCCAACCTCCATCTTATAGAATTGGTTCTGTCAACTGCCTCACAATGCTGACGGAGTAACTGTAGCATTCTTTCAAACTCATTCACCTCCCAATCCTGGAAAGCTCTCCTGAACCTCAAATCCCAAAACGTTACTTCTGCCTCTCCTCGGGGACATCTGTTACCTACCGCCTCCCTTTGACAAGATATCCAATAAAAGCTTGGAAACTCAACTTTAAGCGACATGTCTCCCACTTTTCTTATCCGAGACTTGGCTCTATTATACATGTCCTTCATCTCCTTAATGTAATCCCCCAAGACACTTTTAGCCTCCCAACTTCTACATGTGACTTCCCTCGGGACTTAGTCTTAGTCCTTTTCTAGGTCAATAGACACCATATGTAAGTCCCTCTTCCATTCCAATACTTCTCCTCTAGTCAACTCACAAGATGAATGGCTTCTGAGTAAGTTGGTAATACGTGAAGGGCTTAAACTGAATACACATTTCTCTATTAAGAGAATAACTTTTCCAGAAAGTTCTCGTAAATAGATTGCAACAACTAGGCACTTTCTTTTCAATGTTTTTCTTATTTCTTCTCTCACAGAAAATACCAGCACTTTCTGTTCTTATATACCTTCTAATAAAATACTTGACGTTTCTTTCATTTTCTTTCACTGATTTTTCAAAGGCAACAGTTTGGGTCAAGGCGATAAGTTAATTACTCAAAAAATTATATCATTTGTCATGCATGTATGGCATGTTCAACATAAATTTCAGTAAGGGCCGACAACCTGCCGTACCCACCTCAGGCAAGATGAATGAGATGGAAAAAAAAAATCATATAAGGGAACTGCAATTAAAGAGAAATTATTTATGTAGAACAGTTGGCTCTGTGTACCAGGTCGACATATTTTAAATGGCTACTTTTCCTCCTTTCCCCTTGGCCTGATATATTAATCACAATCAAAGTTCATATATGACTCATATCATGATCAACAACCACTCACTTAACTTTAATGTCATAAATCCTGTTATTATCTTGTCAACCTTGATCATACAAAACTAATAAGCTAACTTGAGATAATTTTACTATGCACCAAAATCCTTCTCTACTTTTATTCAACTTTGTAACAGTCGCTTACATCAGAAAGCAAACTTCCTGACTCAAAAGTTGACAACACCTCATTTGCACCCAAATCTTGATAATAAAATAAGACAGGCATGAGATATTTTACTGTAATTAAAAAGACAGGATAAAAAAGACGACATTTTAAAAATCTTTTGCAAGCAAATGGGAAAATATTCTACATTGATGACCCTAGCTGACTCATGCACCACTAGTAGTTAAAAGATCAACTTGTCCCAAACTGCTGTGTGTCTATATATAATGCTGCAAGGAATGTTCTTAATCGATCAACCAAAAACATAATAATATCTCAGTTACCTTCACAATACATCAATTCTCTTCAAAATCAGAAGTCACAATGAAGAACTTACTCGGTAGAAACGAGTTGAGTGTTCCCATGAGTTCAGCAGTATACTCATTTGAACGGCAGCCGAAAAGACTACTGTCTCTATCTGCCTGCCAAGACCATCTTACATGTGCAACTTCAAAACACTTACCTAAAATAAAGCAAAGTGAGTATCTTCCCTCGAAGAGTAATCGACTTGTTCTTTTATTTGTTAGAAGAGATCATTAAAATTAAATATTGTTGAATATGCAGGAAAATCTGTAATTAGTAAGATGAACAAACTTGGAGAAAGGATGGACTGTCTTGCACAAGGGATCCGTGAGCATGGTGAGCACTTATATTCATGATGAACACTCAAAAATAACAATAAAAAATTTACAGAGACAATCATTTGTGTAAGTCGAAAATTAGTATTTCGAAGTTGAAATTGTGTACGGACATAAGGAGGAAACGAAAAAAATTGAAGTATTGTGAATGAAAAGCATCATCCCACTAGAAAAACTCCTTAAACAAGTTTTTTTTAATTACTTTCACCACTATTTCAAATACTGAAGTTCAATATTTATAAATATGGCGCCAAACATCAATTTGCAAATAATGACATCAGTTTTGGCAAGCCAAATGATGGCTATACACAAGTGTAAAACTCATGAACAACAGATAAAGGGATTCTAGATGTACAAAATTTTGTGCAATAAGCACTATTAATATGTATGAAAAAAAGTACCGATCGTGAAGTCCTTAATTTTTAACTTTAACTGTGCAGTGAGCCTTAGTCCGAAGCTAACGGAAACTGTGAAGGGAAAATTGAGCCTTGGAGCAAAAATTCTTCAAGTAGGAGGGTTGGAGAAAATATTCAAGCAGAACTTTAGTGTTAACGATGATGAAAAACTGTTGAGTGTTTGTCAATGCTATTTATCAACTACAGCTGGTCCAATAGCAGGCCTCCTCTTCATCTCTACCGAAAAAATTGCTTTCCGCAGTGAGAGATCAATAAAGTTCTTATCTCCAACTGGAAAGTTGCTTAGAATGTACTATAAGGTACCACTCTGCTCCATTTTTCTTCCAACTCTAATTCTGTATCACGAAGCATATCTAAAGAACGGTTTCACAATTGCAGGTATCGAGCCCATCAGTAAGACCATGAAAGCAAAGAGATGAAATAGAGAAAAGCAATCACAGAAGTATATACACGTATTACAGAGATATTTTGAGTTCTGGTTCATGGGATTCCTTAATCATCAAAAGACTCTGAGATATCTGCACCACGCAATTTCAAGTACTTCAAGCAGCTAACAAGACAACTTTTTTTTTCATTTTGTTTCCTAATACGCCCATTCATCAATGAATGTACAGATCTCTTCAAACATGTAATTAGCTCCATTCCTTCATTGATGCTTTAGAGTTTTTAGGCTTTGAGTCATAGCTGTCAACACAAATGTATAAACTTATTGTAACATTAATGCAGTCAGATTCATCTTTTGGGACTTGGCATAGCCATCACTTCCTATTTGACCATTTGAGTAGCAGATCGTTACGGGGCCCAAAATTTGAGGTAGTGTACAATCTAACATAACAAGTGCAATGAGTAATAACAAGGTACTTTTTGTTGTTATAGAACTTATCCCTCTTATAGAAAATGACTGTAAGGAGCTAAGGTATTGTTAAATAAGTGACAAACTCTATATGCAAACGGTTTACCCATAAAAATTTGGTAAATTCTTAAAGATTAGTAATGTCTAGATTGTAGCGTGGGACATACAGGGAGCTAACTCCACTTATATAAATATTGAAGTAGTACCGCTTCAAATAAGATCTAAAAGGTCGGTTTTGTAAAAATTAACGGGATCAAGATTGAGTAGATGGTCTTAAAAGTGCTAAGAGCAAATGCTGGTTAGTCCGCTACTAAATATTATTACGCTTGTGGTACTCCCAGCTTGATATAATAAAACATTCAAATCTTAGGATACCATCTACTTAGTCAAACTTTAAAAGTTTTACACTAATGGAAAGTTCAAATCTATACAAGATACTTTCTATGTATGATTTTACAAGATATATGACAAATTATTGGGGGATTTGTTTTTCTTCTGCTTCTGAGAAAGCACGTTTTTACTTCTAATATATCCACATGTATACTGGATCAAGTGTAGTCCTGGGGGTCGGGGGTCCCCTGCCAAAAATTTTTTACATAAACACTCTTCAGTATCGCCTATCACTACTTGGGTTCTCCAAAAATAGGTAAAGCCCTGCGGTTTTGTCTTTACTTATGAATATTGTTCTTTTTTCCTTGTCAAACATCTTTGGTTTCTCTTTCCTCCAAATTGTCGACCAAATGCAATTGAGGCAATCGACAGCCTCTCCTTTTTTCTTGCATTCCATCCTTGTTCAGCTGTAGACTTTTTCTATCATTCTTTTAGATTTCATCCACTTTGGTCTTCCTCTGAGGGATGAACAGGCTTGGCACAAGGAGTTCTGTCCATGGGGACTGTGTTGACAAACAATATGGCGGCGTCTCCGCCCGTGAGGTCCGCGTCTCGGGGGCATTGGAAAGGTAACATGACTTTCCTCTGGGGTTGCTAAGAATTAGGGCTCATGTGTGTGGTTCAGTTGTGTGGCTCGGTGCCGTTTTCAAAGTCCAGCCTGGCATGATGAAATTGTACACATGGGGAGAGAAAACGATCCGTTCAGTCCAAACCAATCACTCCAGGGCTCCTCCTGCTTGCTGTACCTCAGAAGAACTGAGTTCTCTGTGGCAGTGTTACGGTGATCCTCCCCTGCTAGTCAAACGGGAGCCAGAAGTCCGCTGTAGGCGCAGCAGAAAGCGGGCTAGGGGGGCAAGGCCCAAGCATTAGTGGCCGTCTCAGCAGACAGGGAAAGGCTGGCCGTGGTGGGCTGCGGGTCTGGGCGCCGACTATAGATCACAGGAAAAGCATGCGGGAGGGGCGCTTGTCCACACAGAAAGGCCAGGCCAGGGAGGGGCGAACAGTGAGAGGGCGGTGAAATGGAACGACACATCGCCGCGGGAGAGAAACCGACATTTTTGCGTGTTAAGAGTGTGTTTGGGATGAAGGAAAACATTTTCTTTCCAATTTTCACATGTGTGGTTTGGACAAATGTGTTGAAAATGGTGTTCCAAATCAACTCATTTTCTCCTCAAAATTAAAAAATGACTTCCCTTCAAACATTCGGAAAACAGTTTCAAAAAAGCTCTTCCTCCAATTTCGAAATTACATTTTTTGGGAAAACAACATTATTTTTTTTAAAAAATAGTTCAATTTCAAATTTTATTGTTCAACCCGATCTCTGACCACCCGCCCCCCTGCCCCCCCTCCCCCCTACCCCCCCACACCACCCCTCCCCAAAAATTAATTTTGACATTTTTTTAAAAATAGTTGCAACTCCAAATTTTTATTTTAAGCTCCTACCTCCTCCCCCGCCCGGCCAGCCCCCTACCCCACCCCTATCAGCCCCCCATCCCCACCCCACCCCCCAGAAAAGTTAAGTTTATTTTTTTTAAAAATTACTATCAACTTCAAAATTTTTATTTTCACTCCTACCCCATCTCTCCTCTGCCCCCCTACTACCCCCAACCCCTATCATCACCACCAAAAAATTATTTTAAAAATTTTTCAATTTCATAAATTATTTTTTATTCTAGTAAAATAAAAGATATTCCGCAAAAGTATTTTTCATTCATAAATAAACACAAAATCATTTCCGGAAATATTTCTATTCACCACCAACCAAACATGAGAAATAATCCAAAATCTACTTATTTTCCAAGAAACATTTTCTAGGAAACTTTCCATGGAAAGACATTTTCCCTTCCTACCAAACACAACCCTAAGTAATTTCGCAGTTCTATAAATTATATACGCTCTCAAAGTAATGCAAGTTAGCTTGCAATTTACTAGACTTTATCGAATCGTAAACAAAATTACTTGGGTTCCCCTAAAGAATACATGGAAAATATCTCTACAAGCACAGTAAATTTGACATGTCAAACTCTTCTATCTTCAATGTTGTTCCTATTATTCTAATACAAAACACAATTACTTTATGTGCTTAAATTACCAAGATTTTTCAAAGGCAAGAGATGGTCAACAAGAAAATATATTTAGTTTACTCTAAAGAATTAAATCATTTGTCATCCATGTATGGTATGTTCCACATAAAGTCAGCATCAATGGCCTACAAATCCTGCCTTTACACCTCAACATGAGATAACAAAAAAAGTAAGATAAGGTAACTGCCTTAAAAGAGAAGTTAATATAATCTAGAACTATTGGCCCTATATAATAGACTGAAATATTTTGAATGGCTACTTTTTCCCTTCGCCTGATTTATCGAGCAGCAAATCAAAGTTCATGGATGACTCATTCATGTTCCAAAGGGGACAATCCAGTGGTGCTGGTTGATCACCACCACTTAACTTCGATGTCATAATTCATATCGTTATCTTGTCAACCTTAACTCATACAAACCTAAGAAAACTAACTCGGATAATTCTACTATACAGAAGAATTTAGGGGTAATAAGAACTACGAGAAGTTTAGGAGTGCACTGAATAAACCATGCCAAGTTTAGGGGGTAATGAGGTAGCTATATCGATTATCAACGTGAAGAATTAAACTACCTTACTAGTTATGACAAGATGACTTCAAAATGGAAAGCTTTCCCCTTACTTTTTACTCACTAGTAAAAGTAGGTTACATCACAAAGCAGACCTGCCAACACAAAAGTTGAAAACACCTCATGTGCACACAAATCTTCATAATAAAATAAGGCAACAAAAGATTTAGTTTACTGTAACTGAAAAATAAAGCTAAAAGGATCCATGTTTCAAGACCTTTGCAGCAAATTGAGGAATATACTATTTTTCTATGAAGGTAATGTCCAGGTCAGCTTGTGCTAATCCACCAAGTATACATCTTCAAGACTAAATGTAAGTATAAAAAATAATTTTTTTACCTATATATGAAGTAATGATTTTCAACAAGATTTAAACTATATGTATAACAAGTAACTTCTTACCAATATATTCAGTTATGATGTTCTATATACACAGTATAATTTTTTGACGAACGGTGTTCAACCACCACTTTTCGGTCTGTGTGAATCTATCAAGTATTAAGTAACTCTGTCCATCATAGCTTAGGCAGATAGGAAGAAATTCCTAGCTTCGTACTCCGCTTTCCCATGATTTACACCCACCAACATAAATTAATAGACTGAAAGCAAAAGGAAAGAAACAAAGAAGAAAAAGCAGTGGTTGAACATGCACTGCACTTTGATAAAGAAAACTCTAAAAAAAAAAAAAAGCAAGATCTTTTTTGCTTATTTTTGATGACCAATAGCTGACTCATGAAACAGTCATCATCAACTTATATATATAGTGCTACAAGCAATGTTCTTTAAAACCATCAACCAAACCATAATAATATCTCAGTTATCTTAACAATATAGCAATCCTCTTCAAGATCAGAAGTCGAAATGAAGGACTTAATCGGTGGAAATATGGTGAGTGTTCCCATGAGCTCAGCAGTATGTTCATTTGAAAGGCAGCCTAAAAGACTACTATCCCTATCGTCTTGTCAAGACCATATTCCATCTGCAACATCAAAGATCTTATCTAAATTAAAGCAACGTGAGTATTTTTTCCGTCTCTTAATGAATAATCAACTCGATACTGTAGTAGTTCTAAAGAGTATTACTTAATGACCCTTGTAAGAGAAATTGAAAAGGAGTATTTTTTTTTCTTTCCTTTGGTAATAAACAGTTGAGGTTTTGTGATTGAAAAACAAATAATCCTCAAATAGTTTTTTTCAATATTTGGCGAGTGTTATCTTCATGATACCGGTAGGCTAAACTTCAACTTGCAAATATTGAATTTAGTATTTGAAAGTGAAGCCGCGGACAAACACAACTGTAAACCTAAAGAACACATATAAGTGAGTCATGAAGTACTAAAACTCATGCAAAGAAGCAGTAATTATGTGTATATACAATAACAAAGTATTGATTCTTATGTCATTAACATCGCCACTTCTAATAATGCAGTGAGCCTAAGCCCGAAGCTAACAGAAACTGTGAAGGGAAAATTGAGCCTTGGAGCAAAAATTCTTCAAGTAGGAGGGTTTGAGAAGATATTCAAGCAGAAATTTAGCGTTAGAGATGACGAAAAGCTATTGAAGGTTTCTCAATGCTATTTATCGACGACAGCAGGGCCAATAGCAGGACTTCTCTTTATCTCTACTGATAAGATTGCTTTCTGCAGTAAGAGATCAATAAAGCTCTCATCTCCAACCGGGAAGTCACTTAGAATTCGATATAAGGTATCGATCCCAATAAGTAAGATCAACAAAGCAAAAGAGTGTGGAAATATGGAAAAGCCATCACAGAAGTATATACAGTTAGTTACAGAGGACGATTACGAGTTCTGGTTTATGGGGTTCTTTAATAATCAAAAAACTCTAAGATATCTGCAGCAGGCAATTTCAACTTTCACGAACTTCAATCAGATAGGAAGATAAACTTTTTTTATTTATTTTGTTTCCTAATACACCCATTCATCAATGTAAAGTGTTAATGCAAAAAAAACAATGCAGATCTGTTCAAACTTGTAACTAGCTCCATTGCTCAAAGGAGGTTTTAGATTTTTTAGGCTTTAAGCCTAGTTGTCAATACGAATGTATAGACTTATTGTAAAACTAATTGCAACAAAAACTAGCAGTGTCAATTCTCGACTACCGCAATTTTTGATATCTAGATTAGAACGTGCGTTTGCACGTTTATCCCGGTGGGAAGATCCTTCATATAAATTTGTATCGTACAATTTATCATTGGTTTTTGGTAGAAACTACATATATCTCCGAGTAAAAATATTATATCTTTAATAATAAATTGACTAAAGTGCATAAAGTAAAATTACTATCACAGACACATTTAATATTCCAATGAAGATATTAAACTACAAATGATAGGTTAATGTATACAAAGCAACAGGCCATAGGAAATTATCAATAACAATAACTACAACAATAGAAAGTAACGTTGTACAATAACAAGTACGAACTTAAATTTAAACTAAATAATAAAAAGAGACGAGAAAAGAGAGCATAGAGACTTTCTTCAACTCTTTCGTTTTCTTTCAATTGGGTTTAAGTTATATATTATTGTGTGAGGGAGGTGTGACACTAGATCTAATCTCACCAGTAATGGGTACAAGTGGGGAGTAGTGAGGGCATTGAGAACGCGTACATAAAGCCATCTGGGATTGTAATAAACTTAGTGAATGAAATATTCCTTCCCCACATAGAAACCATTTGAGGAGATTATCGATGAGAATGGAGTCTGAACTAATGAATATATTAGTGAGAGGCACATACACTTACAAGTGAGAGTTTAATGTTATTTAACTAATCTGATATTTACTATTTACTTTTACATATTAATATTTAATTTTTAAACAATTTATCAATATACAAATGTGGGGTGTCGTCTTTTAGTAAACAAAGGCGGTCGGTACAGTCTAAGAAGTATCCTCAACTACCTTACATGCACGACGAGAGAGCAAGGGCAGACATCATAGCATACCTCGCATTCTATAATGGAAAAAAGAAAGAAAAAAAAAGTACTCGTTCTCTGGTCATGATCAAAGGTCTTAACCCAAAGTTATAGAGTGGACGTAACAATACAGAGGGAAAGCCATCATCAAACATTCTCAAGCACCGATGAACGTTCCTCACACAGATACAAAAAAAATTCAAAGAATTGTGTAAGCAAGTTTAAGCAGGCAGGGACCAACCGAAAAGTCGCAAAACTGATAATGTACATGGGAAAGGAGTACTATCAACCTGTGTCCCTGGTTTACTTTGATGGATATGCGCGAAAATTATGGAGAAAAAAACGGCTGATGCTAGACGAGGGACCATGAAAAGCATTCCACCTTGACCAGAAAAGAGACAGGGAGCAAGTTAAAAGTTTTGGAAGAGAAGTTAACCGAAAGCACATTCCGCGGCTCAAATAAAATAGACATGGGAATGGAGATCTTATCATAGGTCTAAATCTACGGCAAATCAAACACAATAATAACTCAAACTCACGATTTATGCACTCGTATTGAAGTGTTATTACATGCGCCTATAACTCAACTTACGCCATGTAAATCTGTAGACGAAATCCGCGGGACCGAATTAAAAAGGGGTAACTAATCACTTGATTAAGACCGGTCCTCAGGTCGTGCGCACAGACACAAAAATTGGTATGCAACGTATAAATCTTTCTATAAAATACTATTAAAAATTTTTCTGAGAAAGGGGGAATTTAGCGGGGAAAAAATTAGTTTTGTAATATGAGAGTCAACTTACAAAGTATGAAAGTATCAAGTATTGCTTACGGATTAAAGACAAATATTAATTAAAAAGATAAAGTATTGGAAGAATGAAACACATACATGTTAGCTGATTCAACGGTGGTATAAACGGCTTTTTTAATTTTGTGTGGTCATAGACTAATTACTCACGAGTGTGTCTACCATTACACGCATAAAACAATACAAGAGGATGAGTTGCGTAGCAAAGAAAGTACTAGTATAAAACTATTTAGTAATATTTATTTAAGGTAACATTTGAATTGGAGCATAACGAATAAAAGTGTAATTCGACCTTTTGCTACTATGGGAGGGGGGAGGGGGGGGGGTGAAGGCTGCGGAGGGGGAGATACCAAGTGCTAATCAAAAAACACAACAAACAACAGTATAATAGAGGTTGATGATGGAATAACGTGAGGTAAAGCATTTTCAATGAATAGAAGAAACATTTATTTTTGTTATCAGAGGGGGGGGAATGGTATAACACACAAATCATTGAATTTGACTAGGAACATAACACATGTGTAATAAACAAAAAGAGATTTCTGTGCGGAAAAAAAATACGTATAAAAAAATATTACAAAATGTTTGGCAGTATCCGCGCCATGCACTGAGATATACTAGTATAAATCGTTTAAAACCGACAAGTGTTACGCAACAACCACGAAACCCAAACAGCAGAACAAATAAATAAAGACAGACAGCCCTAAAAAAAAGACAGCAAACAAATGACACAATAATAACAGCTAACAGGTTCAGAGGCACAACTCTGGTCAAGGTATAGGTACATAGAACAAGGAGGACGGAGTGTTCTAGGCAAAACATACTTACGCTAACGAAACATATCTAATTATAAAAAACGGATAATCAGATAGTATAAACCGTAAGACAATCGAAAAAGCAGGAATTTTAAATAAGGAATAAAAAAAAAAAAACTATGTTCTTGGACTATAATTAAAGTGTGTGTGGGTGGTGTTGTGTGTGTGTGTTTAGATATATATATAGGTGAGGGTATATATATAGATGATATATATATTATATTAATTACATGATAGTGAATTCTGAAATAATAGTTATTCAATTATGCTTTAGAGTCCAGTTGTTTGTTACTATAGAATGAGTATTTTTGCAGGTTTTATTTGTAACCTTTTGCCCTTATGTTGGTACGCGGTCTCTTAACAGTTAAATACCGAATTGTTTAACAGGGGCGAGTGCATATAAAAAGAAAAAGTACAAATATGGTGTTTTAAAAAAAGAAAATGATTATCAAACAACCCTCTAATATCAATGACAATAAAATACCAATGGATTATCCTTTACTAATATAAAGATCCTAAAATAAGAATGAGTAGGATGAAATCGAAATACAATCGAACCCCTACAAAGGTATATGTAAAAACTCAAACGATAGAGGTTGGACAAAATAAAGGCAGATTTACTACAACTTCATATTGGAGTAATCGGTATCTGTAACTATCATAATTTACATATTTCTCGAACAAAAAAGAAAAATAACACTATCATGACTTTTTAAGAATACAAATAAATAAAATACTAAGGATTCTTATAATTAACAAATTGCTAAGGAAAATTTTACACGAGATACACAACCTACTGGAGAATGCAAAGGATTACAAACTGTGAATAAACAGAAATCTATACTAATTTGTGTGAGTGTGTTTGATTACCTGCCATTACCACCACTTATCTTACCAACTTAAATTGAAAGGGCTCTTTCATTATCTACATTTAATTAGTAGATGAATAGAGATGCATAACAGCTTTTATGCATGAATTTAAGTATAAACTTTTACTTGAATATGTTTGAAGTTAAATAGAATTAAGATTAATTTATTTAAAGGTAAATAATGGGGGTAAAATAAATGAGTAATTCAACTTTTGAGTAGAAGCTATTCCACTGGTAGGGAAATAGAGAGGAATTCCCCCCCTAGAAGCAATCTTACGTGGTGTAATTTGAACTCGACCTCGAACAACAGACTTTGAAGAAAGAACGTTTTGACTTGTACCTCCAAACTACCCTAAGATGCTATTGACGAAAAAAAGCACGACATTAAGGGACATGGAAAAACTATGAAGAAATAGTTCCAATAAAAGTACTCCATCTTGTTTGTAAGGGACTAAGAAGAACAATTACGATATCTATGTTTAACCGGGGGACGATTACAAATAATTATCTTACATAATTCAGGATAATTACGTTGTTGAATGATGCACTGACAATTGCATCAAAAAATATTATGAGCCTTTTTATGCTTCTTGGTAAATACGTTGTATTTCTTTTAGGACGTTTCATAGGATTAGGGAATGTCCAAGAGATAACGATATATGGGTCAGAACTGGGAAAAGATAAGTTAGTTTACCAGACCATACACTACACAGAATGCATGGATGTTCGTTGTCACAGTGGGTGGTGATAGTGGTCAGGCGTACTATGTAAGGGGAGGGAGGAAATCAGCATCAATGAACCTGCCCATACACATCAGGATGAGATGGAGAGAAAAATAAAGCAAGATAAGAATAGCTGCCTTGTAGGAGAAGGCGTGTATACATACAATCCAGACAAGCACATGTAATATAGATCTTACATGTCGGATTGAGATCTTAGAATGACTATATTCCATTGCCTAGTTAGTTAAGCAACACTTCAACGATGACCCACGCATGTTCCTAACGGGACAGGCTAGTGGTGGCTATGAATCATCACTACTGTACAACAATGTCATAAATTCGAATTTTTCATCTTGTCAACTTTAACATACAAGACTGGTAAAAACTAACTTGAGATCAATTCAAAAGCATATGACAGCTAGTCTAAAAGTAGCAAAATGATTCTAAACAATGTCCCTTTTCTATTTAGTTTGAGAAAAGGGTTTGTATACCCCTCAAACTTTATCATTTGGAGCTGATATAACCCTCGTTATGAAAGTGGCTCATATATGCCCTTACCGTTATACAAACGGCTCACATATACCCCTGCCGTTACAAAATGGCTCACATATACCCTTCTTTTGACGGAAGTTAAAAAAATTAGTTTTAAATTTATATTTATTATTTAAAAAAAAAAAACAGATTATTTAGGGGTATATATATGATTCTTCTAACAATGTTCAAGGTATATTTTAATTTTTTTAATACATAAATTATTTTTTGACTTCTTTTATTATAGTTATTTGAGTTTCTTATTCTTATTTTATTTTTTTTCTTTCATTCTTTAAAAGAAAAAAATTTAAACAATTTTTTTTTATTTTTGTATCAAAGAAAAAAATTTGGTCATCTACAATAAGTTTTACAAGAATATTAGTGAAACCTAAATAAATTTGATTATCAAAATAATAATTCTAAATTAGTCATTGAAACAAAAAAAAAAGTCAAAAAAATATGTTTGACGAGGATTAAATTTACTCATATGGAATTTATATATTGTAGAAAAAATAATAAAAAGTTAGATTAAAATTATCTTTTTTTTTTCATTTGCATTAGACGAAAATGGTATATGTGAGTCATTTGTTTATAAGTAGGGATATATATGAGTCACTTTCGTAACAAGGGGTATATCAGCTCCAAATGACAAAGTTGAGGATCAGACCCTTTTCCCTTTTAGTTTAAACAAATGCTTAATCATAAAGAATCATGGGAAAGAAATTGAGTCAATTTAGCGTAATAAAATTACCTTAGTAGTTATGAAGAGATGACTTCAATAGGTTGGCTCAACTTACAAAAGAAGGCAGCATCATAAAGCAAATCTGTCAACTGATTAAAAACTTTAAGAAAAGAACACATGTGCACACAAATCTTAATGACAAAATGAGTCAGCATGAGATTAGTTTACTGTAATTGACCAGACAGCTAAAAGAAGACACTTTCTATACCTTTAAGAGCAAAGAGAAAGAGATATAAAAACGAACTTAGAAAATAAAGGGAGTGGTTGAACATGCACTGCACTTTGATTGTTTTGTAGAATTTTTCAAATTTCAATCAACAAAAAGATTATTGAAGACACTCATATCTTACTGTTTCTTCTTGATACAATAGAAAATTCTGAAAAAGCATATACATGACCTTTTTGGTTATCTCAGATGACTCATAGCTGACTCATGCAACAATCAGTTAAAGGATTCACCAACTCCTCTGCAAGCACCTATATATAATGCTATATGGAATGCTTTTAAACCATCAACAGAACTTAAATACTTCTCACATACCTTCAAAATACAGTAACACTCCACCTCAAATCAGAATCACAATGAAGGACTTACTATGTGGAAATACGGTGGGTATTCCATGAGTTCAGCAGTAGGTTCACTTGAAAGGCAGCCGAAAAGACTACTTGCCTTATCTGCTTGCGAAGACCATATCGTTCCATATTCAACTTCAAAGAACTTGTCTCAAATTAAGCAGAGTGAGTATTTCCCTGGTTCCTTGATGAAGAATCAACTTGATCTAAACCTTGAATGAAGAGATCATAAAAATAACAATATTCTTGAATATGCAGGAAGATATGTCATTGGTAAGATGAACAAATTGGGAGAAAGGGTGGATTGTCTTGTAAAAAGCATCCGCGAGCATGGTAAGAGCTTAAAATTCTCTACAAAAGACTTAAATATATCTATTGAAAATATTACTAAGATAATAGTTTGTTTTAAGTAGAAAAAATAAGTATTTGAACTTAAAGTTGAAAAGAGTAATTGGGAATTGAAATTGTGTCTGGACATGAACTCCGTTTGAAAAAAAAAAAAAAAGTTTGAAGCGGAAACAATTATTTCAATCAAAAATGCTACTCAGACAAGTTAATTCCATACTATACCAGTCTTTCAAATGCTAAAATGTTCACCAACTGCGAACACTGATGGAGAAACTTCACCTTTAAGTATTTGCAAGTGAAGTCATGACCAAACACTAGTGTAAATCTAAAGAACACAGAGAAGTGAGTCATGGAGTACAATATTCATGTATACATGATAGAAAATATTGATTTTAAATGTACTCTAATTGTGCAGTGAGCCTAAGCCCGAAACTAACAGAAACTTTAAAGGGAAAATTGAGCCTTGGAGCAAAAATCCTTCAAGTAGGAGGGTTGGAGAAAATATTCAGGCAGAAGTTCAGTGTTAGAGATGATGAAAAGCTATTGAATGTTTGTCAATGCTATTTATCAACTACAGCTGGTCCAATAGCAGGCCTTCTCTTCATCTCTACCGATAAGATTGCTTTCTGCAGTGAGAGATCAATAAAGTTCTTATCTCCAACTGGAAAGTTGCTTAGAATCTACTATAAGGTACAACTCTGCTCCATTTTTCTTCCAACTTCTAATTTTCTAATCACGTAAAGCATAATCTAACTCGTTCACAATGACAGGTAACCATCCCAATAAGTAAGATAATGAAAGCAAAAGAGAGCAAAAATATGCAAAAGCCATCACAGAAGTATATACAAGTAATTACAGAGGATGATTTTGAGTTCTGGTTTATGGGATTCCTCAATCATCAAAAGACACTGAGATATCTGCAGCAGGCAATCTCCAGCTCAAGCAAGTTATGAAGACACATTTTTTTTTCAATGAGCTCGTTCTTCAATGTAAAACGTTCAAGCAAAAATGAATTCAGCCATCTGTTAAAACTTTGTAACTAGATCCATTGCTCAAAGGAGGCTTAAGGTTTAACCTTTGTGCCCTTAAGAGTTAATGGGAATGTATAGACTTTTTTTCTCTAAAACTGGTAGCTTTTGTATAGACTTATTTTCTTTTTTGGGATAGCAAGAGATATGAATGTACAAATTTATTATAAAACTTGTGGAGATAGATTGATTTTTTTTGTTGATTCATTTAGCTTTCTACTTGTCCTTAGAGTAGACTTTATGACCCAAGTGGTAGATATGAAAACAAGAACATTATGCTAGTTTCAGGATTAGCATTTTAGATTGTTTATATGCAAATTTAATACTGCATTCACAGGCTTTGCTGCCTTCAAGTTTTTTTTAGTATGATATATAGCGTCTTCAAATTATTTATCTTTTGGGTAACATGAAATAAGATATAAAATCTGCAGTTTAAATTGTTCATCAGATTGGTTGTGGCATCTAGCTAATACAGCAAATATAAATGCAGGCAGTTGTGATTGAACTATTCCAACAGAATCATTGGACAGGTTGTACAAGATGTGTAATCAATTAAACCATCATGATTGGTATAAGTTCACATTCAAGCTAGCAGCAATGGATTCATTTCATTCACAATCTGAAAACACCTACAGCAAACATTGGGGCTAACTAGTAGTTTACAAGGATGATATACAGGAGTTTGATATCAAATAACTGAAAAGCAGGGAATAATCTACAACAGAAAAACTTGATGCTTAACAAAAAAAGGCAAATTAATGGGAACAAGGGACTGACATCAGGAGCTTCCAAAGTCATATTTTAGGTCTTAGGCAAAGAAGGTGATAATTTCACTGTATGATCCCCATCAGGCCTTCAAAGACATTGCTAAAACAAGTACTGCTCAAAGTAACACATCTGGCTCTGCTAAGCTTCCAGTGAAGTTTATTTTGCAGGATTCAGGAAACTGAATTCCAGCCTCCTCACACCCTGCTTTAGTGATAAGGGGACAAGACCGTACGTCTAGATATTCAAGAAATTTGCATGACTTCGTAAGCTTCTTAATTCCTTCAACAGTGATCTTTGGACAGTTACTGACCTTCAAAATCTTCATCCCCAACATAAAGTTGTCACTTCCTAATTGTTGAAATGCAGCATCAGTTAACTCCTCACAGCAGCCAATGTCGAGAACCTCAAGCTCTCTGCATTTGGAAATGATGCAGTCCAATGAAGAGTCTGTAATATTCAAGCACCAATCCATCCTCAGTTTCCTCAGACTATTACTACAAGAAGCTGCCAGTGACTTCATGGACTCATCTGATATGTTACGGCAACCACCAATAACGAGTGTCTCAAGATTTTTGCAGTGGTTGGCCAAGGATAAGATAGAGTCATCACCAACTTTGTAGCAATCCAACAACTTCAATGTCATGAGTGTCAATGAACAAGCTTCAGACACACTAGATATCCCAATATCACCAATATTGATGCATTTGTTAATGTCCAAATGCTTTATCCTCCGGCAACCTTCAACCAAAACAGAGAGACCTGAGTTGGAAATGTTGGTGCATCCTTGCAAACCTATCTCTTCCACATTATGGCAATTCATGGAGAGAGCTTTCATTAATGAATCTGAGACAAATCTACATCCAGCAAGATGCAATGTTCTCAAGTCATGACACCCCTCAGCAACAGCTGAAAGCCCCTTGTCAGTGATCTTTCTGCAGTAGGATACATCTAAGGACTGTAAAGAAAAAAGACTTGATCCAATCGCAGCCAATCCATTGTCTGTTATGCCTGTATGTTTGGACCATAAAACCGTGCAACTTAAGTCAAGGAAGCATCTGAGCCTTAGATTCGCAACAAAGTTACACTTTCTCTTGAAAAATGGAATACATATGATATAATTATACTATCCTCCCTGTTCCTACCACTACAAAAACCACATAGAAAAAAAGACATAATCTTTACGTAGAAACACAAAATTCTACAAATTTGCAATTAATTGTCCTTAAAAAAACAACCATAAATCCCCTAAAATCCTCCACAAACCCCACTACTCCATTTTCATCATAATAACCCATTATTTACAAGATAGAAAAGAGGAAGAGGCAGTCTTCACCACATCAGGTCAAAACCTTTATGTCCAAGTTGGGAACAATACATCCAACACCTCACACAGACAGGGGCAGAGCTAATAAGGGGCCAGGGGTTCATCCGATCAGGTTATACATGGTTAAAATTAAGTTTTATGTGTATATATATAATAAATGTTGACCCCTTCAACTGGTTTGTGTGTTTATCTTAATGAAAAGCCCGCTCAACCACCCCACACAGAGACAAATTCAAGATTTTAAATCGGTACTAGATGTGAAGTATCACTACGTATACGAGTAAGACTACTCATTGGTGCATTTGGCCTCTCCTGCAGTAGCTCAGGTTCACTTCAGCAATGACCATTCAAATTCAACAAATTTCAACTATAAAACTTCAGAAAAAATACAAAAACGAACCTTTACAGTTCTGAAGATTGAGAATTCGTAAGCAAGAGAAAGCAGTAGCAATAACTGAAAGATCAGAATCAGTAACACCAGGATAGAAAGATCTAGAAACCGATTGAGATAGATCAAGCTCATGTAATCGAGTGAATCGGGCCGCGATTCTTCTGAGCATGTGAGGCCCGGCCCGAGCACAAAGCTTCTTCCTTTCAGTACTTTGAATACGAAGCCACCGCTTACACACCAGCCCGAAAACTTCCTTGTCTTTGTCGTCTCCAAGTCTCGACAGTACGGCCCGAAGCTCATCGTCGCCGAGACTGTCGTTTATACAGTGGACTGAAACGATGTCGCTCTGCAGACGAGAATCGTCGCCGGCGCCGGCCATCGGAGAAGTTTATGGTTCTGATCGTACTGGAAAGAAAGAGAAGTTATCTTTTCATTTCGTGATTGTTTTTGCTATTTATAATACTTCGGACTATATAAGTAATTAATAATTATACTATGATTTAGCAAGATAAAATTATGTATTAAATATTTTTAATTTAGTGTAAGCATTTTGAATAAGAAGATTGAACAATAAAGAATTATGAGCAAATAATATAATTTTTTTTATCTAACATAAAATATATTTTTATTTTATTATTAAAAAAATTACTATTTAATTTTTAATTTAAAATATTATATTAATGTAATCTAATTTAATTTTAAAGATTCATTAGATCGACTGTTTGAAAGATATTATTTATATTATAATAATAATACATTTTATTCGATACTATTTTTATCGTAATACATCTTGTTGATTTTATATCGTAAATCAAATCATTCATAAAAGATAATATCAACATAATGACAAAATATTAATCTTAGTATTACTAGTAATACACTATATTCAACCTTTGTTACAATACATCTTACCAAACGACTCCTACGAGATTAAATGATTAAATTCCAACTAAAATATAGTATATTCGCATTAAACACATTTTATTCTATGTACTATCTTATTATTCATTATTTGTCCTTTGGTATCCTAAGATAAGGGAAGATTAATGACTCTCAATTACATTATTGGCACTAATTGACACAAGGGTCCCATACTCAATGTTTAGTTAATTCAATAATATGTATCATTTACATATCTTCTTGTCACTTAATAACAAATTAATACATTTAATAATCATAATTTGATGTAAACATCATAAATTTTCCACCAAATAATTGCTTGCAAATAGTCATAATCTTATTCTCTTTTGCAGACTTTTCATGTCTGCAAAGTATTTCAGAGTGATTTTCATTTGCAGAAATGTTTTTTTTTCCTTCCGGTGTCTGTAGTCCACATTGGAACCCCGACTAAATTCGGATCGCGCACTGCATGACCCATTCGTGGGTGGTACTCCCAACAAATTATCTCCATACTCAGGGTTTGAGTCCAGATCACCGACTGCAGGACCCCATTCAGGGGCGATGCTCCCAACATGAACCTAGGGGCTCGAACCCGAGACCTCTAGTTTAGGGTAATGCAGAAATGACCCATAGAGCAAAATGCAAGTTTTAAAGTAAAGAGACTTGGAGGATTCATCATGCTGCTCCCTAGGAACAACAAATTCCAGCTCTAAGGATATCAAAACACCATGTAGATTTAGCTAAAACTGGGCAGTAGAAGAAGTTCCTCAATCTAACAACATTAGCTGGAATACCAGAAATCTTGATTCAAGTAGCAAAAAAACACCAGATGTGAATCGACAACGATCAAGCAAATTCAGGACTTTATAAGAAGATCCATGAAAGATCACTGGAGTCCTTATACACCAAAAGGATCATAAAGAAGAAGAAAGAACGGCCCCTTCCTATTGAACAAATTTGTCAGGAACAACATGAAGGCCGACACGAGAATCATAGCTTTAGTGGAGAAAACCTGAAGGAACAGGGCAGGAGAACACAATCCCATTGCATAATTCACATATAGAATTAGCCACAGCACCATCGCTTTACAAGATATAGCCGAGTGTGTAGGATGTCTTCCGATCTTTCAAAGAAAGAACTTCACTTCAGGAAGTACCTTTAAATATCATTCTTCTCTGAAATACTTCATAGGCTTGTCACTGGATCATAATTCATAAGGGGCAAAGAGGAACAGAAGTAATAAGTTGAGCTAGCATCAGTATTCCACAATCTTTTTTTAGAAAGAACTGAGAAATCTCTGAAGGCCAGTGGCACACAGTTCGGAAGTCGATGGACAAGGGGCCGGGCCCCTTGCCCTTCTCCACTTAAATACCAAATCTGTAACGTGTGCCTAACCTACCCATTACGTGTTGCAATCTTACCACTAGACCAAATCCCTGGGAGCAGTCTTTCAATAAGATCTCAATGACATTCAAATTATGTAGAGTTTGATGTATAGCACAATAGGATCACAGACTCAGGCCGTCTGACCTTATAGAAAGTTGCATCCCTCCAACACAAGGTTACATGAATAAACAGTTATAACTGATAGGCTTCCAGTACATTAGTAGCATGGTAGTATGTCAAATAGGATTCTTAGCTATGCCAGAATCTACTACATGTCTCTAAGTCTAATACTCTATAATCTCTAGATACTGATTTAAACTTTGGATTCAGTTATTGTTCATACGGTCATACCTGCTTGCAAGATCTCTAGATTGAAGCAACGAGATTACAGGACCCAGGCGACGAGTATGTAGATTCAGGGTTGCATCGTTCCCAAGATTTGCTGCTGAGTTTCCTTTCATGACCTCTTTAGGCCCATCAAAAGTTCCTACATATGCTTCAAACCAAAGCATAAGCCAGAAATACATCTCCAACAATGGCAGCACAACACCTTCAATCTAAATTTACCAAGACACTGAACCAAGCCCCACAAAGCAAGATCCTTTTG
Organism: Solanum habrochaites; assembly: GCA_027704765.1. Taxonomy (NCBI): domain Eukaryota; kingdom Viridiplantae; phylum Streptophyta; class Magnoliopsida; order Solanales; family Solanaceae; genus Solanum; species Solanum habrochaites. Next base: position 2,605,064 of record JAKWJA010002492.1, read on the forward strand.
CATCAAGTAGGTCGAGGATCATCCTTCAATGTGCAGCTTCTAGTATATGGTCAATAAGACCACATATAAAACACATTTTTTAAAACAGAAAAGATACACGAAACACAGCAGGAAACTGTTCGTACTTGAGAAGGAGAACTCCACTTCTCCTTCTGTACCATACAACTTGATGCACCGACAAAGTGGACAAAGATCATTGAAGAAACAGCGGTCCACTACTGAGCTTCTCCCTTGTCTCATCATGGTGACATTCTGCTAACAATTTAACCAGCTTCAATGGCAATAGCTTAGTAGACAATGCCTTGGGAGACCCACAAAATGAACCCAAAAGTGTCACTGCAGGAACCCAAATACCAAGAGCCTTAGAATAACAAGATCATCCCTGCTTCCAATGAAAAATTTGAAACTATACTTTCCTGAATTTAATATATGAAGATCTGTAGACTTCCAAGCAACATTCATCATGTTCTACAATCCCTTCAAATTAATAACTCTCTCTCTCTAAGTTACGTGCCACAGCCTAATATAAGACATCGGTTCCACTTTATACATGTCTGAATCCAGACATTAGTTTGATCCTCTACAGTTGTCAAACGACACTCTTAAAGATCACAGCAAGATTTCCTTATCCGTGAAACAAAACATTCCAGATAACCACCTACTTGATGATGATGAACAAGATTTTCATAAGCAGTGAGGGAATGATAATTAAAATCAGGTAAAACCACTGTAACAGGAATGAGAGAGCAGAAGTCTACAAGAAGCACTCCTTATAAGGATTCAAACATGCTCAAAGTAAGCGGACACCAACAGTAGTTATAGACATTGCATTCACTACTGTAGTACTGTTTAAACTTTAAACAAAAGTGTTACCTTTTTATTTTAAGATTTTAGATGAGACAAAACATCTTTTTTAAGGCAATATGCACCTCCCCTTCGACAGTTCAAAGTTATAGATGATGAGATGGTTCACACATTTCAACAATTACAAATGAATTGAAGGAAATAGACTTCAAGCACTAAAGATATTGATGGAAAGGATAATATTCAATCAAGTACGACAGGATTATAATCAAAGGATTTTCACTAATTAGAACAAATACAAGAACACTCAAACAATGAAAGAGTAATAGTAACCAAGTTGTTAACCAATCTACTTGTAGTGATAGGACAAAATCCATTATGTATGGTAATGGTCAAAAGTCATTACATAATGATATTTGCTATTTTGTTGCACTTTTATCATCTCGATTCTATTCACACTATCAGATTCTTAGAAATTAGAATATCAGTAAATTCAGCTATGTTCCCGTAAAAAGAATGTGAATTTAGCAGAAAGGTACCGCTTAAAAAATCATACTCATACTTAAACACTGAAAGACATTCAGAAATGGTTGCACTAACAAATTATCGGGAATGAATTACAAAATTTGAACCCCTTCTAACTTTGGACTACCAAAGTCAATACCCAATATCTTTAAGTCTTGAGAAGTAACACAGGAAAAACTAGCTACCTCATAGGATTCCAAATGAATATATGTTGTATCAACTATTACTCTGCAGGGAATAACACTCTTGTCAATCAAAACTGAACAATTCTCATAAAGACCTTCCTTAGGTGCAAGATTCAACAAACAAGACTTTGGAGCAGACAGCCTATTTCTCTCACTAGTAAACCTTTCTTGGTCTTCCATCATTAAAATAAGACGATGGTTCCGACCTAATAGCTCTGACACATATTTCATGTCTCCCTTGTGAAGGGCATACCTAACACGAGTAGATGATACTTGCCCTCTCTCTTTACCGTCTTTAGAGTTCAAGTCTCCAGAAATTTGATTTGTGTCCATGACAGAATTGATTATATAAGCCTCTAATCCATACTCCTCACAGAGCTTCACAAGGTCTGATGCATCACCAGCAGCTCTATATCCAAAACGATAATTCTCTCCTGAGGTCATCAAGATATCATCATCTTCTTTATCTTTTGTTAGTTTATATTGGAATCTCTATATCAAGTTAGGATGTTACAACATACCAGCAACAACTCCTCGTACTCCCAGCTCTTTGGAAAGCTTCTCCACAAACTGACAAGGCGTAAGATATCGAACTTTCGAAAAATCTATCTGGAGTTCCCTTGGCATTATACTACCGCAATAAGGAGCCCAAGACGAAAGAATCCTTTTGCGATCACATTCAGCAACAATGGGAGCCCTGTGTTGAAAATATGCACATGCTCACAAATATTATTTCTCATTTCATGATATGGCATTTCATAAAGACCACTAACCAAAAAAGGAACTTCTCAGTAAGCTTGAGTAAGGTTAGGAGGATACACTCAACAGATTTAAACACCTTCCAGCTTCAAACACCAAATTTTCTAAACCATGACTAATCCTATATACTACTTGAGTAGAATAACGTTTGAAAATATTTTATTTCCAAGGAGCAAATCAAGATTGTATAACATGTTGATAAGGACATCCTTTGAATTTTAGATGAAGGACAAGATACAGCAAAAAGCTATAAGGAATCATCACAAACTTTCACTTGTCGCAAAAAGCAGTGAAAAAAAGAATAGAGGACATTAACTTAAGTTTTCCTGTTGGAAAATATACTGATGTGGAGATTGATTTCTTTATTTTATGCTTTTCGTTAAAACTTAAATGAACTAAAATATATGGATATATTTTCTTCCTTCTTTGTACATATTCTGATTGATCATCCTATTAACAGAAATTCCTAAACTCAAGAATGTTACTATCTAGTGCTTTGGAGAAAGAGTGTCAACCAGGTCCATAGAGTTATGCTAAATCAGAGGAGCTAGGGTGGAATATTGATACAAGTTAAGACTTGCATACACTAAGAGAATGCAAGATAAAACTCCCTGATGTGATGATCCTCTTTCCATTTGTATTTTCAGAATTCAAAGTTGATCCTAGGTACTATTACAGGATTGGGTGAAGCAGTGAGAGTCGAGTCATGACGAAGTTCATCCTTCTGTCCTTTTCTGGTATTTCGAGGAGATAATATTTCTCTATTTAACATTCTATGACAGTAGCGTAAAACATAAGAGACAACAGAAGTTATACCTTGGTTCCCATCCAAGTACTTCCGCCATCCCAACAAATGAAAGAAGAAATGGAATTCCTCTCTTTGCTGCTTGAATTGCAAGCTCGCGGTGACCAATATGGAGTGCATCAAATTTCCCCAGAGCTACTATCCCGCCTATTGAAACAAAAATAATAATTGAGAATCCTCTATTTGCTTCTCATTTACAATGCAATTATAACAAGTGGAATTGAAACTCTCTTTATTTCTTTTATGATAAGCAACAGTTAGAAGTAAAACTTTGAAGAAAGTAATTGTAGGTCCTAAGTAAATTTCGAACAAACTTGCAGATTGACCATTCAACTATTCACAGCTAGATTACCCCTGATCTTCTTATACAAAGTAAAGTTTTTTTTTATGAATTAATTGTCATATTGACTGGCATCAAGAAGATGCTGAATGAGAACAAAGGAGAAAAACGGAAAGCTCCTAGATACAAAAAAACTACTGATAGATCATTGAGCCATTTCTCTAAATGACCAAAGGTTTGGCTGTTAAGCCAAAGACAAGGAGCTAATGAAATCTACAAGAGGAACAACATCACTTACAGGGGCCAAATTGCTCCAGTTGAAAAGAAGGATCAAACACTTGAACTTCAGAGAAGAGATAGGAGTTTTTCTTTTTTTTTAAAAAAAAAAGAAGAGATAGGAGTTGAAGTCCCATCAAAACTTTCTTTCTTATACAAAAATAAAGTAAAAAGTATGTCGAAAGAACAGGTCTGAAGTATTAACAAAACAAATTGATGAGAGAATGGACAATATTTCTCTTTGTGATGACTCATGTATTGGAACATATTTCAACAGTTTTTACAGGGGTTTTAAGCTGTGATACTAAGGGCTGTTCTTTGATCTTGCAGTATAACTGAAGACTGACGTACAGACATATAAATATGTACACTAAAAGAAATGGCCAAATCTTGACACCTATTTCCTACATTTTCTTTAGTAACCAGGAAGAGAAAAATAAAAGAAATTACAGAAGGAAAGAATAGGCATAAGAGCCATATAGCAATGCAACAAAGATTATGACATAAAGAATGGCTGACAACAACTACCAAGGCATCTACGTAGCATTTAATCATTGAAAAAACTTCATGAGTTAGAATAAATGAAAATGGGTATTAATATAAATTCAGCATACATGAAATATTGTTTGATAATTTTATCACTAGTAGTATATGGATACGAGCAAACCTGTAAGAATTGGCAATCTTTCTGATGGAGGCTCCTCATCTGTTCCAGATTGGCTTTACATGAAATAGAACACAGATTTAGCATTGAGATTCTAAGGAGAGTCATACTTGAATACAAAATGAAATTACAATGTCAAAGCAATGGATGAAAAGCTCTTAGACCTTTGTAAGCTTCATTTAAACAAAAAAAAAAACTATCCCAAATACTCTGTCTAGATGAAACTATTTAAATGTGTAACCGTCCCATCTAAGAACTCTTAAAGGGAAGCCACTCTTATTTATTTATTTATTTTAGGTCACAACACGCTCTCTTGTGCAGCACCTGATTCTTTCTATTGAGCCAAGCATGCGTAACAATTTTGTTAGATGATTAGAAACAAGACTCAAACATGGGGCCTTCTACTCTCTACTCTGTTGCCCAGTTAAAGTGTGTGAGTCATCTCATCTAAAACTTTAAACACTTAAGAGAGAAATAACATTATCTATTTATTTTAGATCTACAATGAAAAGTCAACACACCACAGTTTAGTAAGCAGAAAGGCATACCTGCCCATACTTATATGATATTCCAATAAACTTTACATATTGTTGACGTCAAAAGTGTGATCCAAACTTATAGTTTTAACTTACTTTCCCCTTTCATCTTATTGCATTTATAAAGGTCTGCTTCCAAATTACAAGCCTACAAATCAAGGATTAACAAAAGAGCTTCCTTTTCTATATTTGTCTTTTAAATGACAAAAGGTTTTAAGGGGGAAATAAAAGATTTACCTCAAACTATTAAAATGCAATAAACATTGGGAATCTAAATATTCAGGTTGAACACAACTGATAAAACAGCCCCCAGAACCACTCAATTTTTTATTCTTTTAATAACCGAAAAATCCCCAACGGCTAGCGGTGCACAGTTTGAAACTCACCCGATGACAGACCCCGCCCCTCTACCCTTACCACACTTAAATACCAGGCTTTTGACTGTGTCACTGTTCTAACCCGTGTTGTGCGCCTAACCCAATGTCAAGTATTGGGCTCTTACCACTTTGACTAAAGCCCTGGGTAAATCACTCAATTTCATGCTCAAACAATAACAGATATGTTGAATTACCTCAAACTTTCAGAGAGTTAAGAGCTTTAGGTATCTAAGATTAAGTTGTACACCATTGATGAAAACAAATCCCAAAATGACAACATTTTACCACTCAAGCAAGAACATTATGATAAATACCTCAAATTACCCCACAAACCACTATAGTCACCGTTCAAAGAAGATAAGTTACAATAAATTACCACTTACTGCTAAGAGTATGATAAATTTCATCAAACTTCCAGAAAGTAAACAACTTTCACGCTCTGAAGATTTGGGTCGAACACAATTGACCCTAAATTGGTCAAACAAGGATCCATGATAAATAAATCAAAATTACCCAAAAATCACTAATTTCATTACTCAAACAAGAATTTACAATAAAAACCTCAAAATTACCCCCAAAAATCACTAAATTTACTGCTCAGATTACAATAAATTACCTCAAAGTTTCAGAAAATAAAGAGCTTTGGTTATATGAACATTTGGGTTCAATAAATCACTAATTTCATTGCTCAAACAAGAATCTGTGATAAATAACTCAAAATTACCCGAAAATCACTAATCTCATTACCTCAAACAAGAATTTACAATAAAAACCTCAAAATTACCCCCAAAAATCACTAAATTTACTGCTCAGATTACAATAAATTACCTCAAAGTTTCAGAAATTAAAGAGCTTTGGTTATATGAACATTTGGGTTCAACAAATCCCTAATTTCACTGCTCAAACAAGAATCTACTATATATACCTCAAAATTACCCAAAATCACTAAATTTACGATTAAAATTAGAATAAATTACCTCAAAGTTTCAGAAAGCAAAGAGCTTTGGGTATCTGAAGATTTGGGTTGAACACAATTGACCCCAAAATCACAAACTTTATTGCTCAAACAAGAACTATTACTGTTCCTGTTCCTCAATCTGATTCTAAAATTTTTGAAAGAAGATTTTGAGGTCAGTGTAGAAGCAGCTAAAATGGTGGAAAATTGGTGAGCACTGCAATGAAAATTACAGTGCTGAGATATACACCGAGACCCACTCAACATTCTTAATTTTCATCACAAGATTGAGATGGATTCGGCCTATTGTAGTAATAACATTTTGGTTTGTTATTTCCAAGTAGAAAAAAAAGCCTATCTGCTATTGGCGTGGGCGTATTTGGATCGATAGTTTTGGTTTCTCTTTTAGGGGTAATTTCTCTAACTTTATGTTTCATTAATGACGAATAGTCTTATTTTATATAAATCGTTTGAAATATGTTAAAGAGTATGTTTATATATATATATATATCTTTTTTATCGGAGAAGTATATTGTATCATATGCAAATAATTTTGTATTTGGAATTGAATCTTGTATAAAATTAAAAAAGTAGATACATACTAATGTACAAAGGATGCAAATTATTCACGTAGGACGTCACGTAAAATGCATATATCTACTTATTCAAATTTATATTTTATTTTACCTTTATAGTAGCTCTACCAGGTACCCTACCTTTTTTTTAAAGATTTACTATTCAAATTAGGGAAAAGACACATTTTTTACTTACGTGACATTCAAATATATCCCACGCGTCTGAATGGGTATTATGTTCTAAAAGATATTGACCAACTCTTTCTAGACAATTACATAGAGCTCGCAATTTCCACAAGCCCCCTCTACCATCATGCAACCTATGTTGCTTGGGCTCTTCAAAAAATGTCAAAGGGTGCGTGTTGGATCCCCTCCAGAAATAGTGTACTTTGAGAGAATCCAACACAGGTGCGCCATTGAAAGTGACGAATCCGCTCAACTTAGCATGCAATGGCAGCTGTTACAGGTTCTTCAAACTCTTCAGATGAGTTAAAATCCAGCATGGTTTGCTCCTCATCACCATCCAAATGACCAGCATTTGGGACATAGCCAGAAAGCTTCATCAATTTAGTTAGTGTAGTCAATATCAAATATATCTCTTTTTTCTGCGTGTGTCTCTTATCTTTTACCATGAAAACATGAACCTGGCTTTGTATTTCAATCCAACTACAACCAGGCTGTTTAACAACGCCTCGTTGTCTCATAAGTTTTCGGATCATTTTGACATCTTGCCATCTCCCTTGTTCAGCATACATGTTTGATAGAAGAACATAAGGGCCAGAATTTGTAGGATCAATCTCCAAAAGCTTCTCAGCTACATACTTTCCCAGCTCAATTTCCCTGTGAATTTTACATGCAGCGAGCAAAGACCCCCATACCACACTATCTGGTGGCATCTGCATGGATTCAATCAAATCCTTTGCCTCTTCTAAGCAACCAGCCTTGCCAAGTAAATCGACCATGCATGTATAGTGGTCTTTAAAAGGTGTCAACCCATAGTCTCTGTCCATGGAATAGAAATATCGACGCCCCTCCTCAACCAATCCTGCATGACTACATGCACATAGAACTCCAATCATAGTCACGTGATCTGGCTTCTCTCCGGATACTAACATAGCGTTGAAAGTTTCAAGAGCTTCCATAGCATGCCCATTTTGTGCATATCCAACTATAACGGCATTCCACGAAACCCAGTCCCTGTCCAGCATTTTTGTGAAAACACAGCTACCATCTTCGACTGATCCACATTTCATATACATGTCTATGAGAGCATTTCCCACGAAAACATCAGGCTCAGGTCCATGCTGGAAACGAAATCCATGCTTCAAAATATGTGTATGAGCCTGCCTACCAAGTTTCAGATGAGCTAAATTCGCACAAGCGTTAAGTAGATTCCCAAACGTATAGTGTGTTGGCCAAACAGATTCCCGCTTTAGCATAAGAAAGAGATTTAGTGCCTCTTCATTGTTCCCGTTCTGTGTATATCCAGCAATAAGAGCATTCCAAGACACAACATTCCTTTCAATCATCCCCAAAAACACAGCTCTTGCAGTCTTCACACTTGCAACTCTCGCATAACCACTTACCAAACAGGTGTCGGACACCACACTTCTAACTGGCATCCTATCAAAAATCCATCTAGCTTCAGCAATTCTCCCAAACTTTGCGTACATATCAACCAACGCATTGCATATAATAAGATCATCCCTAAGCTTATCCGACTTCACAATTTGGGCATGAATTTCCTTACCTTCTCTTATCGCACACAAACTTGCACAAGCACTTACTACACTTGCCAATGTCTTCTCATCTGGTTTAAACCCAAACTCCATCATCCTAGCGAATACCACAAGTGCCTCCTTCACTGGCCCATTTTGCTCATAACAAGAAAGCAAACTATTCCACGACACCACATTACGTTCACACATCCCATTAAACACCTTTGCTGCACAATCCACATCACCCGTTTTCGAGTACATGTCAATAAGCGCAGAACCCATGTAAACACTTCTCGAATATCTCGATTTAGCAACTGAGGCATGAAGTTGAGTTCCCATTCTCGAGTCCCTTAACCCTGCACAAGCACTTAAACCACTACCATAACTATACTCATTCAAAACAAAATCTTCCTTGTGCATTCTCACAAGAAAATCTATCGACGAATCAAACAATTCACATTGAGCAAAGCTCGACACCATCAAGTTCCACGAACACTGATCAGGCTCAGGCATCAAGTAAAACAGTTCCTCAGCCTCAAAAACCAATCTTGATGATGTATATGCATTCATCATGGAATTCCAAGTAAAGGTATTTCTCTCAGGCATTTTATCAAACACCTTCTTGGCATACTTTAACACCCCGGATTTCCCATAAGTTTCTATTAGCTTGTTGTTTATGAAAACCTCGGAGCTAAAATGGGTCTTGAGAATTCGACAATGGACAGTTTGTATGACATACTGGGACTTGGTATTGATGTAAGAATCTAGAATCTTGGCAAAGGGGGTTGAGTTTGAGAGGGAGAAAAGGTCCCAAGTGATGAGTTTTTTGAACAAAGAAGTGTCTTTTGTCATTTGACATAGATTTTAAGGAAGTTTGATTGATGGGCATGTTGTTAGAACATCAGATGGAACAGAAATTAAGCACAAATTTCTGTGATATGCTTAAGAAGAAGACCCAGCCAATTGAGTTCGATCGAAATCTTATTAGCTCAATTGGTTCGAAACTCAACTTAAGTAGCAACTCAGTTGATCGATTGACTAAATTTTGTTGAGGGTGTTATCAGTAGGGGTGTGCATCGGTCGGTTCGGTTCAGTTTTATATATAATCGGTTTGGTTTATTGGTTTTCGATTTTAAAATATGCTAACCCAATAACAAACCAATAAGAAATTTTTTATCGGTTTATCAATTTTTGATGTTATCGGTTCGGTTTCAGTTAACCCAATAAGAAAATGTCGATCAAATAATACATAATAGTACGTATGTTATAATTACATGTTACCAACTTACCGCCAAAACATAATAGAAAACTTTGAATGTTGATCAAATTACTAACATTCACAAACTTGCAAAAGCTATCGCCTACAATTACGAACTAGAATTAAAACTAAAATAAAATATTTCAATGAGACAATCTTGAACAGTTGTTTGATCCACCAGATAATCAATAAAGTTCCACCAATTTCCTAACCAAAAAATCACATAGCCTGAAAAACTAATATTGAATCTATTTATGTATTAAATTATGTATATTTAATATTGAGGAAGGTAAAGTAGTAAATAACTATAGTCTTATTGGGTTATCGGTTTACCCAATAACTCAATAGGAAAAACCGAAACCGACCCAATAACTCAATAATTATTTTTTCTAAACCCATTAAAAATCCAATAACCCAATAACAATAACCCAATAACATTTTATCGATTCGATTTATTGATCGGTTCGATTTTTGCACACCCCTAGTTATCAGATCTTTCAAAGGTAGTGTGTTTATTAGAAAAAAAAAGAATTTTACGAATCCAACAATATTTTTAACCAATCCAATCAATGCAAGTAGTAGAAAATCAAATGGACATTGTGGCTTTATTACTGTTAAACAAAAAGTCCTTGTTAGGAAGCATTTTTTCAAAATGAGTCATACCAATATAAATTCGAATTAATCAAGCTTTAATACGAATATCAAATATGAAAATTTTTTAAAAAAAAAAGTTAAGACGCTATGGCTTTTTTTTTTCTCTTTTAGAAATCATGGTTAACATATTACCAATTTAGTTACTGTTTTCTCATTACATGTACCTGGCTTATAGTTCTGGAAATCTATTAGGTTCATATTTTAGATGGTCTAATTTTTCAGGCCAAAAAAGCTTGGCTATTATAATGAAATATTGTTATAAAGGACGATAAATCGTAATAGAAATATGACTGTACATAAATGTGGTAATGAATTGACAAATAAAGAAAATGTTACAAAGCCTTTCTTCTCCTTAAGAGTATGGTAAAAACACTGTCCCATCAGCCATAGCTACAAATACAGTTATAACTTACAGCTCCCCATAAGACTAGTTTACCTAAGTCTTAACAAAGAGATGATACGACGAAAACATGATGATACAAATAAGATAAACGCGCTCTACAAGGGTTAATAGAAGCATCACCTCAGAAGCTATATCTAGGAGGAATCTTTTTCTGGCGAACTTCATGTTATGAAAACTGTAAAGAGTGTCTAAGAAGATAAAATTCATAAACAGTGTTATCTCAGCACCGATGAGCAGATGACGTTAGGCATGAATATATAGAGCAATGAAGAAGATTTGTTGAATAATCACCTCACAAGTGGAATACCAGAAGGAACTTTTCTCATATAATCTTCGTAGTCAGAACCAAAGAACTGCTTGAGGAAAAACTCCTCGTAAGGTATCCTTCCCGAGAAGAATTTCCACACAACAACTGTGAATGCAATGGTTGATACTGGATTACATAGCATTATTTGTGTACCAACAGACCAGATGAAGAAACCACTGTAACCGGGATGCCGGACAAATCTATAGATCCCATTCGTAACCAACTGATGATTTTCCTCGTGATAAACCTTTATTAGATGAGTGAAGGCTTGGCCAGCTGTCACAATTGCCAACTTCCTTATGATTTCTCCGAGAACAACCATTGCGAGGCCAAAATTACTTATCCACCAATATTCCTTTAAGCCGGGAAAGAAATAGATTTCAATAAGGTATTCTATCAAGGAGCAAAACATTGCTAGTACATAATGTTTGCTTATCAAAAGCGACTTAAAAGATACATTCGACTTCCCATGAAAGACAAGTGCCAGAATGTACTCGGAAACATGGAAGAATATAATTGAAATGAACATTTGCAATAATTGTCTGCATGCTGTATATCCAAAAAGCTCTGCCATTTCACGCGAATAAGTCAAAGAAAACCTCTCGTTAAAGTTACTAAAATGAGGTCTCAGTCTGAGTCATCAAAGGCTTGAAAATATGATACGCTATGTTTCAAATTTCAACTCCAAACCTGAAAATGTTGATGAGCTCTGTACAATTAGCACCACAAAATGGGCTTCAGAATCAATGAAAATATCCTTTAAGAATGACATTTCCTGCAAATTTATGCGAGCACCATTCAGGAACAAAGACATCACAAAACACAACTTAGATTCTATATGTGCATTTATGTTGTTCATACTCTTCAAAAATGCCAATGGGTGCGTGTCGGATTCTCCAAAAATAGTGTATTTATTAAAAATCTAACGCGGGTGTGGCATCAAAAGTGAAGAGTCCACGCAACTTAGATTTGTGCATTATACACAATACCATTCTCAGTTTGTCTCCAATATCAGTTTATACAATCTCTTACTCTACGTAAGCTTAGATATCATAGTGATCCCTTAGCTCTCACGGTTCTTCTTCAAACATTATCAATGGGATTTTGGGGTCAATACAGAGCTTTTGATATTGGACTCTCTAATAAAGTAAAAATCAATCAATCAACATAACACCTATCCAAACTAACCGGATTCAGGCACATTTTCACTACACTTGATAACTTGTGATTTAACACTCCATCACTGAATAATCATGAAAAATAACAAGTTCCTTTAACGAACTAATTGAGATAAAAGCAACTTAATATAAAAGTTATCCTAGAAATCAAAATCTACAGCACAGATATCAACAGGATCATTTAGTAAACGACTCGAAAATTGAGTTCTATCATGAGTCCACAATGGCAGATGCAGATATAGAATTTCTATAACATCGCTGCACCATTAAAACGACAAACTTTTTTTTTAGCATCAAGTGGGAATTTTAATAGCTACCAAGTGCACCATTTAAGCTTCTTTTTTTGTAGCATCAATGTCGACAGATAATATTAGATTAATTCAACGGAGTATCTACCCAAAATATCTAAGTTGATAGATATACCATAGGTTCACGAACACCATAAATTGCCCTATAAAATTCACCCCGCCCAAGGAATGACCTAGTGAGTAAAAAAAAAAACTGAAAAACCCAATTTCGAGTATCAGCAGCAACACTAAACTGAACCTGTACTTGTGAGCTAGACAATAAGCAACCCCATAAATCAATCGAGATGCACACAAGCAAAGGCGGCTCAACCCTAAATCCACAAAAGCAAAACAAAAACAAAAAACAACAAATTCAGTTCATTCAAATACGAAAACATATCGAAGATGCACAAAATAAAATGAATTCAACCAAGAGGCAAGATTAAACGAAGAACAGATTAAGGAGATTTACATACAACGACCAGATCTGATGAAGGCGAGGTAATTATTTTAATTATGAGAAGCACCGTATTAACCATAAGCACACACTTGGGAAGAAACTAAATATGCATAAAATATAAAAAAGAAAAACAAATATTTATTTATTATCGATATTAATTTAAAATTTTCTAGTTTGGTGCTAAATCACTTACTAATTATTTTCTCATTTTTATTTATTCTTCTAACTAGTAAAATTATTCGCGCTTTGTAATATCACGAAATTTATAAAATAATACTTCAAATATATTTCTACCGTCAATAAAATTAAAACACTATATTATCTTACATATAAGATTATGTAGTAATAAACATTAATTATGTAAAGGAAAATGAAATTTTTTATAACTTATCATTTATTTTAATGACATAAATATTTATGTCATTATAAAAATACATACTAGGATATGTAACATAAGCAATGGTGTCAATAAGTCACTCAACATGAGTTAAGTACACAAATAATTAATTGTGAAGAATAAGAAGAAGAGGAGGAGGAGAAGGTTCAAAATTTTCGTTGTTTTAAAATGAGAAGAAAATCTCTCTATTTATAGACAACAAAAGATAGTGTGAACAAATATTTATTGTGCTTTATCGGAAAGTTGTAACCTTCGAAAAGTCACAACCTTTCATAAAAGTCATAACTTTTCGGAGAATTAGCAACTCTTCATTAAAGTCACAACTTTTCATACAAGTCTCAACTCTTCATTAAAGTCACAACTCTTCATTAAAGTCGCGACACTTTATAAAAATCACAACTTTTCAGAAAAATAAAAGACTAGTTTTGAAATGAAAAATTAAAAGGAAATTCTGGTTTGTGGTGGCGCCACGTAGACAGGTGTAAGGTTCTCTTTTATATAAATACTAGGTAATTTTTTCGCGCTTCGCACGGTCATAAATAATAATTGCATTGAACTTACAAATAATTTTTTCCTAATACTCATACATTAACAATAATAATAAAAAAAAATAGGTTCTTAAAAAATATTAGCAATATTCCAACATTAATTTGATTATTTGTCATTATCACATAACTGAAGAACCTCTAATGAATAAATTATTCACAAAATAAAAAATCATTGGTTCTTTAATCAACATTAAAAGAAAAATGAAGAAGAAAATAAGAATATATATGCAAAGACTTTTCATAATAAAAAGAAACATTTAAATTGCATAGATTATACAATTGTGATATATGTCTTAGGAGAAAATTCAAAAATTTGTTAACATATTAAAAAAAAATTACGCTTGAACATGAAAGCAATTATAACTTTTGAACTTGCATAATTAATTTCTTCAGTTGATCAGTGAGAAATTTCATATCCATGTAAAAATATATAATATGTAAGTTTATAAATAGTACTTGTAGGTTATAGAATTTAATATAAAATATCAAAACAACGATTTTATTCATTAATTTATGGATACAAAAATAGTGGTGTCAGTAAGTTACTCAGCAGGAGCAAAATACACAAATATTTAATTTTGCGAAAGTAATAAAAGAAGATAAGAAATTTGTTATTTTAAAATGAAAGGAAATCTCTCTATTTATAAACAACAAAGGATAATGTGAACAATGTTTATTGTGTCTTATCAGGAAGGTTACAACTATTTAGAAATGTTGCAACCCTTCGGAGAGTTCACAACTTTTCATAAAGTCGCAATTTTTCATTAAAGTTACAACTCTTCATTAAGTCACAATTTTTTGTAAAAGTCGTAACTTGTGATAAAATTTGCACCTCTTCATTAAAATTACAACTTTTGATAAAAAGTCGCAACTCTTCATTAAAGTCATAACTTTTAATAAAAATCACAACTTTTAATAAAAGTATTAAAGTAACAATTTTTCATAAAAATCACACATTTCAATGAAAAAGGAAGGCTAATTTTGAAAATGAATAAATTTAAAAGGAAATTCGTGTTTGTGGTGGCGACACATAGACAGGCCTAGAATTCTATTTGACAAATTAAGAAAGGACAAATTTCTTTTGTTTAATATACTCTATATTTTTTAATATTAAGTAATGTCTAAAAGAAAAACTTGTCAAATGATCTTCAATCTATTACTTGATTTTTAACTATATACTTATACTTCACAAGATTTTATTACTCTCGAACTATTTTAAAGTGGAATTATTCCTTCCTAAAATGTTATTATCAAACATGTGTCTTGTGGTGAAATACACGACCACACATTTACACATGTATTTTACCATTTAATAAAAAAGAGTTTTCCTCCTTGATCTTCTTTTTTCCCCAATTATTTCTTCAACCCTAACTATAATAAACACCATTTTTTACCTTCATAAAATTTATATCTCTACAATTTATAAAACCAAAAATTCAAGTCGTCTTTTCATCTACTCCAAATCTATAGAGCCTATGAGATAGCAATCCTAATCAAATATTTCATCCAACCAAATTCAATAATTTTTTTACATTTCTTTCAATTTCGTCCTTAGACAATCATAGATATGCATTAAACGGGTCATGAACATCCGATATCAAATTTATCTCCTAAAGATTTCGTCGACAACTCAAAATCATCGCGATGAGAAGATCAATTTTAGACCAATTTGTAACATCAATATGAGAAACCTCTCTCTTCCCATTCTTTATTCTTTCTCCCTCTAAAATTTTCATGATTAATTTATAATTTGAGTTTTTAATTTTGATTCTTCATGGATTTTACGAGAACATGTAGGATCCTTCTTTTAAAATGTAGAAGAGATTGTTTTGTTTTAGTTCTTTTTAATAAGTTTGAAAATACTTTTTAAATATACAATTGTTACTCTCGAGTCCATGACTTAAAAACTAATGATTAATGGGTATTTTTTTTTTTAAAAAAAAATTTAATTTGTTATATATGGTCTAAATAAGTTTATTGAAAAATTATTTATTCATAAAATGCATCAGTTGTTGATAATTTTTATACTAAACATCCTTTGGAAATGATTCAACAATGATAATGGTGAAAATGTATAGTTGCATAGATAAATATGAAGAAAGAAAGAGCACAAAAAAGCAAATTAGATCAAAACATAAATTAAAAAAAATTGGGGAAAATGCATAAGTACCCCCTCAATCTATGCTCCAATTTTCAAAGACACGCTTATACTATACTAAGGTCCTATTACCCCCTGAACTTAATTTATAAAAATTTTCTACCCCTTTTCGGCCTACATGACACTGGTTTGAAAAAAAATGTCAACACGTGTTGAACTCACAAGATAGTGTCACGTAGGCCGAAAAAAATAGAAAATTATTTATAAAATAAATTCAGGGGGTAATAAGACTTTAGTATAATATACATGTGTTGAGATTTCGGGCATAGATTGGAGGATACTTGTGCATTTTCCCAAAAAAATAGGCAATTCACCCTCAAAGAAAGTGAAATACACTCTTTACGTCAACCCAACACTTGTGGATTTATTTATTCCATTTTAAAGTAGTCCGAGGGTAATAGAAATCCCGCGAAAAATAGGTGTATAGTTCAAAATTCGGTGATATAACAAGTTAATATATTTGAAAATATATCAATTAATATGGATAAAATAGTAAACTTGAAATATCAATCATTATTTTCTAAATAATTATACTCAAATCAAAATTTGACAAGTAAATACGAATGGAGGAAGTATTATGCACATATTTTTGAAAAATTATTATTGATGTAATTATAATTTTAAAATGTAGATAATAACATTCACAAATTGCCACTATAATAAACTTAATTGTTCTGTATTGCTATAGTTTGCATATTTACAGGTTGTAGCTACACTTTAAGTTATTTTTATTCGTATAAGTTGCAGATTTCCATGATTCACGGATACATTTGTATAATTCTCTTATTTTCATATAAACTCAAAATAACGAATTCATACAATTACAAATATCAGAAGTGTAAATCGACCGTTTTGACAACCTTCAAGGGCTCAATTGCGTTAAGTCATGGAATGTGCCACGTAACACAATAGGTTCAAGGAATAATAAAACCTTAGTTTAGTTAAGGTATGTCTCTGAAATTTCGATCATAGTCTAAAGTAGGGGGTTTACTCGTGCATTTTTTCTAAAAATTACATTGTTGAAATATAATTATTTTAAAATATAAAAAATGAAAAGGAAAAAGAAATGACACGTAGGTAGAAACAAGCACAGCCATTCAGTTAAAAATAGTGAGCCAAATGTAATCTCCAAGTCATCAACAATCTCATCCATTTTCTGCGCCCTCTGCTCTTTTGCTGCAAAAAAAAAAAAAAAAAACACTAAAATAACTTCTTCTCTTCTTTCATTTTTTTTTTTAAAAATTTGAGTCTCTGCATATTCACCTCAACACATATTTGGTGGAGAAATCAGTGGATCTCTGGTTTTATTTTGTTTTACCTTCAATAGTAAGTCTCACATTTTACTTGCACTTTCTCTTTCCAAATGTTGATAGTCGCAGAGGGCGGAGATAGAAGCTCAGATACTCTAGTGTTTGGTCAAATTATGTATTTATGTTTACGAGATTTATTTAATAATGTAAAAAAGTATCAAATTTAGAATCATGTTATAATGCTAAAAAGTCATTATTCTAAAATTCACAACTGATAAAATTGAAATTCTGGCTCCGCCTCTGCTAATATATATGTTCTTGGTGGTATAGAGTTTGTTAAAGGTAGATAGAAAGTAGTTTGCAAGAACATACATTTTGTTTGATATTTGAAGGTTATTCAAGTTAATTTAACTTGTATGAGATATTTAATCACATGTTCTTGGAAATTATTTGGAAGTAATTAATTTGGTTTGTGTGAGTTATCAAGCTGTGAACATTAATTTTGAAGTCTTAAAGGTGTGTGGATCATATTTCCTCTTTAAGCCCTTTTGCCTAGTTTTTGTTTTAGTTTTGGGATAATTGCACAAGTAGCCCCCTAGACTATGACCGAAATTTCAGAGATACAACTTAACTAAATTAAGGTCCTATTACCCCTGAATTTATTTGTTTTGTAACTTTATCCATTTTTTTCTTATGTGGCACATTTCGTGACTCCACGCAATTAAAGCATGTGAGAGATATTTGAATGTCACCGAAGCCAAAAGGGGCACAAAATTACAAAAAAAAAAAAAAGGTTCAGGGGTAATAGTTAGTTTAGTTAAAGTGTGTTTTTGAGATTTCGATCACAGTCTAGGGAGGTGCTTGTGCATTTTCCCTTTAGTTTAAGAAGGCATTATGTGCTCTTTATTGAAAGCCGACCATTTCATCCAAAAGTTTAAGTCGTGGATCATGTTTCTTTTTTTAGCCCTTTTGCATAATTTTCTTAGTTTGAGAAGGTAATACATACTCTGTGTTGAAGTACGACTATCTCATTCAAAAGCTTAAACTGTTAGAGGTGAATACAGATGTATTAATTGTATTATTTGATTGTCTTTCAATATGCCCCTAATATGTGGCCTAGATCCTTGATACGGGTCAAAACACGTAGAAATTCTTTTTGATAATGGGTGTCAGTGAGACTCGAACCAAGAACCTCCGCCTGCCCCATGTTGAAGTGAGTGATCATTTTGTCTTGTTTATGTTTCAGAGTAACAGGATACAGAGGGGATAATCTTTTCTATGAGGAAGTGCAAGTCTTGATTTTTTTCCAAATAAGCCTTGCTTCTTAGAATCTGTTGAACTATCGAAAAGCTTGAGCTATTGGACACCAAATTTCTCTTAGTCTTTGAAGTTTATCGGCTTATTCTTTCATCTCCAGATAGAAACCGATATTCAATCACCATTGTATTCCATTAAAGTATATGACAGTTTTACCAAAGTGCAGATACAAGTAAAGCAATGAGTCAGTTTTCGTTTACTTCTTCTTCGAGCTCTAATTTCACTCTCTTCTATCATTCTCAGAACCATAATCCTTCAAAGTTTCATGTTTCTGCTCCCTTTAGAACATCCCAACCATCGCCTTCACATCCTATTTTACCTCCCTTATGTTCCCGTGATCCGTCTTCCTCATCACCACTTCTTGAAGAAAAGCCAGAAACATCACAATCTTCTTCTAAGTTTGATCCTCAAGATAGACTAAGTTACAATGATGAAGTTTCTGAGGAGATCAGCACTACAAAGAAGTCCTTGGAAGAGTTACTTGTTGTTCGTAGGCCAGTGAAGGAGTCTTCCATGGAAAATGATGATGAAAAAGGGGAAGCAGTGAGTAACTTTGAGGATTCTCAAGAGAGAAATGGTATTCTGGAAGAACAACCATCTTCCTCATCATTTCCACTTGATGCCGGCCTTAAGAAATTTGCAAAAAAAGTGCCAATTTTTGAGCCAAGCAGACTCGAATCTGACTCTGGAGAGAAGCCTCTTAAAGTCAATTTAGACTTAGCTCTGTATAAGGCAAAGATTTTGGCTCGAAAGTTTCAGTATGCAGATGCAGAGGAAATTTTGCAACAGGTAGTCATTCGTTCATCCAAACAACATTACTCCCTTGTTCTTTTATCTTGATATTCAGAGGATTTCGTTATTCGTTTAATAATGTTACTGATTTCTGTACCATTTACACATGAAGTGTATTGATGTCTGGCCAGAAGATGGAAGATCATATGTTGCTTTGGGAAAGATTTTGAGTAAGCAATCAAAACTAAATGAAGCCAGAACTGTTTACGAAAAAGGCTGCCAGGCAACACAAGGAGAAAATCCTTACATTTGGCAGGTTAGTGTTTTACATTGTCTATGAGTATATTTAGTCTTCTCCTGTGCTTCCAGTATACATTTATCTCGTGCTTGAATAGGAATCTGTCGTAAGTTAAAAGTGTCTCTACTAACATAGTATAACGCGGAAGTTGAAATTCAAGTTTATTGGATCTGTTGTTTAAGCACAATCATTATCCTAGTGATCTTTAACCTTGTACAGTAATTTTTTGGGGGTATGTAGAACAATTGATTGATATACTAAGCTTTCGGATCTCTTGCTATTATTCCCTTTGCTACAGACAATACTTCTATGAATGAAGTTCAAATTTTCAGACATCAAAGAAGAGAATTTGATCTGTAATCGTTGATTGTGTCTTAACATGTATCAGTGGATCGGAGATGTTTTAAATGGAAATAAAGAACTAACTAGCTATAAAGATATGAGATATCCGGTTCGAGGTCAGAACATCCATTTGCAGATGATGTGCCTTTGTTGAAAACAATATGACATACTACATGTCTTCTTGCAATTTATGTTTTTTTGTATCAGAAAGTTCACCAAAACTTACTACTTTGGACTAGTGCTGGGCTATTCTGGAAAATAGGATGGGTAATTTACGGAGAGCTAGAGAACTATTTGATGCTGCAACAGTTGCTGACAAGAAGCATATTGCAGCCTGGCATGGATGGGCAGTTTTAGAGCTAAAGCAAGGGAATATAAAGAAGGCAAGAAATCTTCTTGGCAAAGGCCTCAAGTTTTGTGGAGGTAACGAGTATGTATATCAAACTCTTGCGCTCCTTGAAGCTAAAGCAAAACGATATGAAAGAGCACGATATTTGTTCAAGCAGGCAACAAGGTGTAACCGAAAAAGTTGTGCTAGTTGGCTGGTAAGAGTTATTCAAAAACTTTAATCTGTCTCAGCTCTTTTCGAGTGGTTTATGCACATGATTCCTTATAGTGGTTCTGTATTATCTTTTGTAGGCATGGGCTCAACTAGAGGCTCAGTTAGAGAATAACCGTTCCGCTAGGCAGCTGTTTGAGGTTTGTATTTTCTGAAGTTGATCCTTTCCTATCATCATTGAACATTTCCTTTTGGCATATTACATGAACAATCACTCAAAGTTGGAGTGCTTAACTCAAATTTAGCTCCGCTAGCAAGTAATCACTCCACCTTTGAAGAGTGCACATCTGGTCTCAACTGACAACTAAACACTCCAACATTGATTTGGCACATGAATTTTGGAGGTGTCTAGATAATCATTTTGTAAGTTCGACTATTCAACTGACACAATGAAGACTAGTTGAGGTGTCTAGATGTGCACTTCCTGATTTTGAGTGTTTAACTGCTAGTTGAGGTCAAGTTTTGAGTGTTTGTTCATGTATTATGAGTTTGTTCATGTATTATGAGTTTCCTTTTAATTTGATGGCTTTGTCACTTTATTTTCAATTTTGTTTATAATTCTTGTACTTGATACTCCTAAACAAAGCAGAAAGCAGTTCAAGCCAGTCCGAAAAATAGGTTCGCGTGGCATGTATGGGGAGTTTTTGAAGCTAATTTAGGAAATATTGATCAAGGAAGGAAACTTCTAACAATAGGGCACATGGTGAATCCTAGAGATCCTGTTCTTCTCCAGTCACTTGGTTTGATAGAATACAAGAACTCCAGTGCAAACCTTGCACGAGTTCTATTCCGAAGAGCATCTCAACTGGATCCAAGGCATCAACCAGTTTGGATTGTAAGACCTTTCGTTTTAATAGTAAATGCTAAAAGTTTTTTAGTTTTCAATAGAATATCGAATGGACTCTTTTACTAAAAGACTCACTCGAATCGTTCAAGCTCTTGACATGGTTAATAGAAGATGAAAAGACTAAAAGAGCTGAATACATTTGATGAACTCATCACTGCCTTTTCCATATGTTCTCAACAGTCTTAAGATAATAAAACTTGTAACTTTAACAACTGAATACCTAACTTGGTACTGATTTAGGCTTGGGGTTGGATGGAGTGGAAAGAAGGAAACATTTCCACAGCTCGAGAACTATACCAGAAAGCTCTATCGATCAACTCAACGACTGAAAGTGCTGCGCGTTGTCTTCAGGTAATGCTCATTTCTAATAGATAGAGTAAGTTTCTAGTTTGCTTTTCGTAAGACATTTTGATGCAACTTGTGGAGGTTAGTCCAAACTCGTAACTCTGGCTTGCAGCTTAATCTGTCCTTTGTTCCAACAACTAGTGAATTACATGTAATCTTTTCCACATAGGAAATGTACTAAAGAGTTGTTTACTATAGGCTTGGGGTGTTTTGGAGCAAAGAGCTGGAAATCTATCAGCTGCTCGAAGACTATTTAGATCGTCTCTGAACATAAACTCTCAGAGCTATATAACATGGATGACATGGGCAAATTTAGAGGAAGATCAAGGTAACTCTATCCGTGCAGAGGAAATTCGTAACCTCTACTTTCAACAGGTATATAAGTCATTTCCTTCTATGACTACATTTCAAGCATTGTTATACATCAGTGTTCCATATAGCTGCTCTTCTCCCTTACATCACTAGACGTTTTTGTTGACACAGCGTACTGAAGTTGTTGATGATGAGTCGTGGATTATGGGCTTCTTAGACGTCATTGATCCAGCGATTGACAGCATAAAGAGGCTTTTGAATTTAGATCAGAACTCTTACTACAAGGTAAAAGAGTCTACTTCTAATACTACTGCTGGGGATGACGTTGAGGGGAGCACAGAAGAATCAGCTTCTCCCTCCTCGGCTAACGTCAATGACAATAACATAGATACAGGAAGTGGCTTTGATTTAGATGATTTTATCAGTGTAATGCTGTCTTTAGACCCTTCAAAGCTGGAAGTTCAGCTTACAACATCTCTTAAGGACCCTCCGAAAATCGCCAGAACTACTAATGGGGTGTGGCGACCATCAACAAAAACTAGTAGAACATCAACAACACTTTGATTTTACAACAACAACGACATACTTAGTGTAACCTCACTAGTGTGGTCTGGGAGGGCGGAGGGCGGAGGGTGATGTGTATGCAGCCTTATCTTTACCTCGTGAAGGTAGAGAGACTGTTTCTGACTCGGCTCAAAGTGAATTTATGAAGCTTATTGTTCTTTAGTGGGAATTGCAACATTCATTAATATTGTCAAATGAAGAAGTCTTGGTCCACATTTTGTAAATTAGTTAGGAATATTGAGAAGAATTGTATAAATTTGATTGTGAAATCAAATTACCTAGAGATACACATCTACACATATTATGAGTAAGCATTGTATAATATCTTTCTTTGACAACTTATATAATGGATTTCATGAAAAAGCTAATCGTGTAAACCTAATTATCAAGTATTTGTGTATAGTCGATATCAATTAGTTTGAAATTGAGGCGAAATTATTTTATTTAAATTTGTGGTAAAATTATGTGGACCAATAACCAACAAAATATGATATATTCTCCAACAAGTGGAGGAAAAGGAACATTCTATTTAATGTCATCAATAAGGAGAAATGTGGATCATTTGTCACCACCATTTTGTCCTACAAATAAGTGTCAGCTTCAATTGGCATAATATATATATTGGATCCTAAATTTGACTTTAAATTTTAATTTTGACCTCTAACTTTCATAATGCACAAACATGCACTTTAACTATCTAACTTTTAAATAAATAAACACATAAGTCCTACATGGCAAAATACACGTAAGACACTACGTAGGACGAAAAATGACATGTAGGACGTGTGTGTCTATTTGTTCAACTTTATACAAGTTCCAGTGTCTACTTGTGCACACCCAAAGTTGAAGGGCATAAATGTGATTCGAAGCCAAGTTAAAGGGCATATTTATGTATTATGCCGCTTCAATTTATGCTCATTTAGCTCAAACTTCATATTTATTTGGTCCAACAACAAAGTTATGATCATAAAAGATTGTTCAAAAGTGACATGAATTTGATCTCCTTGTAAAAGAAAGTAGTTGATAAATAAAATTGAGTTAATCAAACTTCATGTTAATCATAACAACTTAGGAACATTGCCATATTTCTAGATTCTAAGTCAACTTAGGAAGATGGAAGTACAAAGAAAAAATGTATAATATTTACACTTTAATCAAGTAATAACAATTTATTGTGATCAAGCAAATAAGATATAATACTTATATTATATAGAGAAAAAAAACATTTTTGTTCCTACCAAAATACACCACTATTTCTAAAGGATAAGGGTATATATCATATAAAGGAAGAAATATTTTTGAAGCCACAAATTTGCAAAAGGTGTTGATGATTCTTTTAATGTAATTTAAAATCCTTATAAAGATCATTGGAACCAAATTAAAACAAAAAATCTCTAAACTATGACCGAAATTTCATAGACATATCTTAACTAAATTACGGTCCTATTACCTCCGAACTCATTTTATATATAACATTGTATATCTTTTAGCTTATGTAATACAGTCCGTGACTCCACACAGTTTAGACGCGTAAGAGATATTTAGGTGTCACGTAAGCCAAAAAAATATATAAAATTACAAAAAAGATAATTCAGACGAATAATAGGACCTTAATTTAGTTAAGATTGTCTCTGAAATTTGGGTCAGTCTAGGGAGGTACTTCTACTTTTTCGAGGTATAAAAAAAGATGGATATGGACAAGGGATTTCTAGTTTTTGGCTGGACCAATGGCAGGGAGTCTTAGTGACAAGGTGGCAATTTTCTTATGGATAGCAAATAATTGCCATGTCATCAATTTATACATAATAATGTTTAATAGAAGAAAAGAATAATCAAATTGTCTCTGAAAAAATTTAATTAGAAATTTTCCTTTCTTGATCATTGAAACTGTAATTTACCTATACATAATTAGAATGTTTTCTTGCTTTTGCTAAATAAACATAAAATAATATTTCAAATATATTATAACGAAACTTGTTTTTTCTACCTCCATTAAGACATACTTGATATATTCTCGCTAGTTGTTTGCCTTTGTTTTTCGTATTATCAACTTTACTAGTAAAATTATTACTCGTTTTTACTATCTCTCGTGGACAACCGATGTTTATGTGTTACATAAACTTTTGAGGTGTTTAGATGATCATTTTATAAGTTGAAGTGTTCGACTAATAGAATGAAGATAAGTTGAGGTGTCTGAATATGCATACTCAAAGTTAAAATGTGTACTTAGCATGTATTATGCCTAACAAAAATTGAAACATACGATGCAAAAAAATAAAAATAAAAAAAATCTAGCACATCAAGTAAAAAAAAAAATTAAAATGGAACATACAAGTAGACAAATCTCAACCATACAATGAGTGAGAGGCTATCTATCTATCTATCATCCATAATCTCATCCATTTTCTTCCCTCCATTCATTCATTCATAAACTTCCACAATTTTTCTTCATCAACACATAACTGTACTGCTGTTGCTGTAATTCTCTTAAAGAACAATGGCTGCTCTATCAGTAGCCAACACTTCTCTTAAGGTACCTCATTCACTCGTCCTGCATTCTATCTTATTATTAATTGATCCTGACTTGTTCGGGACTGAGACGTACGTAGTTATGAATATGTTTGTTGTTTTCTTAAAACTGATGGACAGGCTAACAACAAAGGATTCTCTGAATTCTCTGGTTTGAGAACCTCATCAGCTGTTCCATTTGGGAGGAAAACTAATGATGATTTGTTCTCTGTTGCTGGCTTACAAACCTCAGCTGTGAGTATTATTATACAACTACTATTATTATTGCATTATAAGATAGTTTAAGTTCTGTGCACCGACGATGTAAGACATTTATACGCTATCAGGTCATAGCCTTTAATTAGTATTGATAGTGTAAAAAATCTAACATTGTCGGTGTATACAACTTAAATCCTTACAAAGTTTTAAGGAAAAAAAGAATATGTATCCTTCATGTCTTGTTCTGTTCAAGATGTGCTTTAAATTTTATTTTTTTTGGGAAAAAAGACAGATATACCCCCGATTGAACAATCGTAAATGGTATGCAGATACACTCCATCATACTTTGGTGCCCCTACCGTCCAAAAACTAGAGCATATATGTCCTTCACTCTAACGGAAGACTAAACAGGGACACGTGGCGCAATCTTGTCTATTGATAAATGTTGAATTGATGGATAAGATTGTGACACGTGTATGTCTGTTAGTATAAAGGGTATATATGCTCTAATTTTTGGACGGTAGGGCAACAATGTTCCAAAAGTATGACGGAGGGTACTTGCATACCATTTACGATAGTTCAAGGGTATATTTGTCCTTTTTCTTTTTTTTTTTCCCCTGTATGTTCTACCTTTTCTATGTTGAAAGCAGCCTCCACACAGATCTTTATGCAAATTCATCAATTTGATAAGTTTTAAGGAAGATCAAACACTATAAAATGAACGATAACATTATATAAACATCTAAACTGTATTTCCTTCCTATGTTATGTTGCTCGGACTGTCCAAAGTTGTTGTTGCACCCATGTCGGGTTCTCCCAAAATGTACTACTTCTGGAGTATCCGACATGCACTTGTTAGCATTTTTTGACGAGTCTGAGTAACAGCTTCCAACGATGTTTCTTGAGGTAATTGGATTTAATGAAATGTAGATTGGAGGAAGGAAGAACAAGAGGATAGTAACTGAGGCAAAGTTGAAAGTGGCTATCAATGGATTTGGAAGAATTGGAAGGAACTTCTTGAGGTGTTGGCATGGTAGAAAAGACTCACCTCTTGATGTCATTGCCATCAATGACACTGGTGGTGTCAAGCAAGCCTCTCACCTTCTCAAATATGACTCCACCCTTGGCATCTTTGATGCTGACGTCAAGCCGGTTGGCACTGATGGCATCTCTGTCGATGGAAAAGTCATCCAAGTCGTCTCCAACCGTGACCCTGTGAACCTCCCATGGGGGTAAGTTCTTTCATACTAACATATAACAAAACAGATTTAAGTTGTATACGTTTACATGTAGTGTAACTAGTTTACATTATACGTTTGCAGATTCAGGAAACTCATATTATTACTTGTCTAAACAGAAACAGTAGTTCTAAGTTTTAATAGCCATGAATTATAGACTTAAGGGTAACAAACAAACCTAGACTATCACATTTTTGCGAGTTTCATACGTCAGCTATCCATTGTTCTGCTTAGTACTTGCATACCTAAACTGACACATTTTTGCGAGCTTCATACCTCAACTATTACTTGCTTCATATTAAAAAATACCTTGATGTTGAGTTGGCCTACACGCGTGTTGTTGATTGAGAACAAATATATGGCCAACTTGAGTGATAGTTTAGGTACAAAAAGAGAACAATGGATAGTTGAGATATGAAACTCGCGAGGAAGTGATAGTTTAAGTGTTTTTTTATCATTAACTCTGAATTAAAACATGATTAATTTAGCTCATGTAGTGTCTAACATATAGTACTAGCTTGAGATACCTAGTAAACATCTAAACTATTGTTCAAAATGTGTTCTGTAATTTGTTCAGAGAACTTGGAGTTGACTTAGTCATAGAAGGTACCGGAGTTTTTGTAGACAGAGAAGGTGCCGGTAAACACATCCAGGCCGGAGCCAAGAAGGTGCTCATCACCGCCCCCGGAAAAGGTGACATCCCTACTTATGTTGTTGGTGTCAATGCTGAACTTTACAGCCATGATGAACCTATCATCAGCAATGCCTCTTGTACCACCAACTGCCTTGCTCCTTTCGTCAAGGTCCTTGACCAGAAATTTGGTAATACATCTTGATCAAGTAATACACGAGCGTGTACTGTCAGTGTATAAAACTTAAACTCATCAATGAATTATTTTTCCTTATCATAGGAATTATCAAGGGAACAATGACAACTACTCACTCTTACACCGGTGACCAAAGGCTTCTTGATGCAAGCCACAGGGATCTTAGACGTGCACGAGCTGCAGCACTGAACATAGTTCCAACCTCAACTGGTGCTGCTAAGGCTGTGGCTCTTGTTCTCCCAAGCCTCAAGGGGAAACTCAACGGCATTGCCCTCCGTGTTCCCACCCCTAACGTCTCGGTTGTGGACCTTGTTGTGCAAGTCACCAAGAAGACATTTGCTGAGGAAGTGAATGCTGCATTCAGAGAGGCCGCTGATAAGGAACTCAATGGCATTCTATCTGTCTGTGATGAACCACTCGTGTCAGTTGACTTCCGGTGCAGTGACGTGTCATCAACTGTTGATTCTTCACTCACCATGGTCATGGGAGATGACATGGTTAAGGTTATTGCTTGGTATGACAATGAATGGGGTTACTCACAGAGGGTTGTTGATCTTGCTGACATTGTTGCAAACCAGTGGAAATGAAACATGAAAATAAAATAAAGCAGTACTACTAAATAGTGGCTTAATTTATATTTTTTTAACCTTGCT
Organism: Solanum habrochaites; assembly: GCA_027704765.1. NCBI lineage: Eukaryota > Viridiplantae > Streptophyta > Magnoliopsida > Solanales > Solanaceae > Solanum > Solanum habrochaites. Next base: position 2,633,184 of record JAKWJA010002492.1, read on the forward strand.
TGTAGATTCTTATTCCTTTTTGAAAATTGTAATGAGAACTATAACAATTTTCCACCTTGTGAAATCTCAATTCAATAAAAGTCCCCTTTCTTGTCTTTATACAGTCCGCTTCTGTATATGTTGCAAAGGAGCTCTTTGAAGACTTATTCCAGATAGGTAGAATGTACCAAAATGTTCTTCAATCTCGTGCATTTCATGTGGAAAGTTGAAATTAGAGAGTTGTCAAAACAAGAAAGAGACTTTCATTTGCTGAAACGGACTACAAAAAGAAAGTAGGACAAGTAAATTGAAACGGAGGGGAGTACAAGATATTCTGTAGTTCAACATCATGTAATTGGTGATAGGTTGCTCGAACTCTTCAACAACATGCAAGGTGTGTGTCGGATCCTCCAAAAGTTTATGTATGTTTGAAGGATCTGACACATGAGCGACAACATTTTTGGAGGATTCGAGTAACATAGATTAGGTGATGAATGGACTAAATACTGAAGCAAAAACTTATTATACTCATAGGTAACTACATTTTTGGAGGATTCGAGTAACATAGATTAATGTGCTCCAGAAGTTTTTTGTGATTCCAAAAGAGCTTCCTTGATAGAGTACAATTGGGAAACAGTTTCAGTGATGTTCATTCTTTCAGCTCCAGAATATGCAGAACAAGCAACCCCGACTCGAAGAACAGAAACAAGAAACTCCTTATTCTGATAGATATTTGTGCTTTTACCTTGCTCATCTTCTTCAGTTCCATAAATAAGGGATGGATCTATGACTTCCATGGCTCCATAAAGCAATGCATGTTTAGCGAAACTTGGAAGGTCTAAACCATCCTTAAACATTCCATCTGTAGGCCTTTTTCCGGTGAACATTTCTAGTAAAAGGATCCCAAAGCTGTACACATCACCACAAGTCGATAGCTCACTTCCCATCCCATATTCTAAAATTCACAAAAGATGTAATAAGACAAGACAATAACTTTCCTAATAGGAACATACTTACAATGACTTGATTTTATTGAAGTAATGGCAGTATATGTGTAACAATTAAGACTTGATTTTGCTATGAATATATCATTTTCAAGTAAAAAAGGGCGTTCGAGTGTTTGTTTATGTATTAATTGTTACCTGGAGCAGTGTAACCGATTGTTCCTCTAACGAGAGCAGAGCTTCCTTCTGAAATAGAAGAATTTTGTGCAGTTGGTTGAAGGAACTTTGCCAAACCAAAATCACCAATGTGCCCGACCAATTGGTTGTCTAGAAGAATGTTGCTCGGCTTGAGATCACAGTGAACTATCGGAGTCTCGCAGTGGAGATGAAGATAATCGATTGCAGAAGCAACATCTATAGCAATGTTGAGCCTTTGAAGAATATTCAACTTTTTTGTTTCAGCTGCCTGACTTGTATCTTCACTTGGACGAGGATGCAACCAGTCTTCGAGGCTTCCATTAACCATAAACTCGTAAACCAAAGCCTTGAAATCGTTCCCTCGATAGTCAACTCCTGAACATGCTGAGAGAACCTTGACCAAATTCCGATGTCTAGTGTTTCTCAAGACTTCACATTCAGCCATAAAGCTTTTGGAAGCTCCATGTCGCGAGAGGTTTAGCACTTTCACCGCGACAACTATTCCTCCATCGAGAGTTCCTTTATAAACAGATCCATAGCTACCAGCACCAATCAAGTTGTCTTCAGAGAATCCATTAGTAGCTTGAAGCAAACTTCGGTAAGACACATTTATGAGAGACTCACCCAATGAACTTGAAACAGGCACACTTTTCGGTTTCTTTAACAAGAAACAAATTAGTAAAGTGACAAGCATACCAAGTCCTAGTATACCAAAGACAACAGAGATGACAATCTTGAGGATAAACCTCGAACCAAATTTTTTCGATCTTTTGATGTCACATTCCGGAATATGTATGTCAGGCACACCCCCACAAAGTTTTGGATTTCCAATTACTGATATTGCACTTGCATTCTTAAAGACGCCTTCATTTGGTAACGCTCCTTCGAAATCATTGAACGATAAATTCAAGAGTTGAAACTTGAAATCTTCCAAGTATTTTGGTACTTGGCCAGACATATTATTTCTAGAAAGGTCTAAAACACGGAGACCTCGTAAAGAGCTCAAAGAAGGAGGAATAATCCCTTGAAAGAAGTTCCCTTTCATGTCTAAGGCTTCTAGTGAGACACAGCTACCAATAGTACTTGGGATTTTACCGGTGAAGTTATTTACGGAAACATTAAGATATTCAAGATTTATCATATTTCCAACTTCAAGAGGAATGAAACCATCTAAATGGTTCTCAGAAATGTCTACAGCAACTAAGGAAGAGAGAGCAAAAAGGTCCTTAGGTATCTGTCCTAACAGGTTATTGTTAGCAACATATATCTCAATCATGTAATTGCAATTTCCTAAACTTGCTGGGATCTCACCGGTGAGATTATTATCGTGCAGAAGAAGGATGGATACTACACTGAGATTTCCTAGAGATGATGGAATATTCCCTGAAAATCTATTCTGAGACAAATCCAAAATCTGCAGTTTCTTAAGTTTACCAAAATTCATTGGAATAGTACCAGTAAGTAAGTTTTCCCTCACCTGAAATTCTTCCACGTTGACGAAATTTCCAATCTCAGGTGGTATGTTACCACGGATTCTGTTGTATGATAACTGAACAACCTGAAGCTCAGTTGAAAAATTCCTGAAGGATGCAGGCAGAACCCCTCCAAAACTATTGAACTGAATCTCCAAAATTCTGAAACGAGACACGTTAGTCAGAGAGGCGATGAAGCTTAGATCATCTGGTTCTCCAGTTCCAAGATAATTCCCGGGAATTGTTAACTGTTGAAGCTCATTCAGTTTCTCAAGACTTGGTACACTTCCTGTAAGTTGATTACTTCCAGCAAGAAAATACACTAGCTTTGATGAATTGGACAATGTAGATGGGATCGATCCAGAAACGTTGTTCCCACCGATGATAAATAATTCAAGATTCGGGAGAGTGATTCCCAAACTTGAAGGAAGTGTACCTTGGATTTGGTTCAATCCAACATCAAATGTTGTGATGGAAGATATGTTGAAGATTTCAGAAGGGATAGTACCTGACAATTGGTTTGCAGCTACTCCGAACCTTTCTAAGTTTTTCAGCTGCCCAAATGAGTCGGGGATTTTCCCCTGAAGATTATTCACTGGTGCATAGAATCCTATCAATGATGTTAGGTTTCCATAAGAAGAAGGGATTTCACCTGTCAAGTTGTTTCGAGTGAGTAACAAGTACTCGAGTTTGGACAAGGCACCTAGCTCCGGAGGAAGGCTTCCTACTAACTTGTTACCTCCAAGGACAAGAGATACAAGATTCAAGCACCTTGATAAATTTGAGGGGATCTGTCCATGAAATGAGTTGTTACCAAGATACAACCGGTGTAGCCTTCTCAAGCGGCCAATCTCCGAAGGTATTTCACCACGGAAGCTATTGTTTGACAGGTATAGAGATCTGAGGAAACTCATGTTCCCAATGAAGGGTGACAAGGGGCCATCTAGTTTTTGGTTCTCAACGTTTAGTTGAATGACTCTAACATGTTTACGTCCACAAGTTACACCAGACCAATGGCAAAAGTGTGTGGACGCATTCCATGTTTTCATATATCCAAAAGGATCATTTATAGATCCCTTGAATGCAAGTAGTGCTTGTTGATCTGTGTCATTGCCATGACACAATGCCAGAGAAAAACAACGAAAACATGTAATGAAGAATAAAAGAGAACTACAACTGTTTACTAAAAGATTGAAGGAGAACAATGTCGAATCCATATGTGAATTCAGAAACATAACAAACTTGGTACTGTTTTTGCCTCTAAACACTTGAGAATATATAGAGGCTAGCAACCTACACATACACAAGTTTGACAGAACTCAGTAACTCACTTGCGTTAAAAAAAATTCACTCAACATGTATAAGCATTTTATCAAGAATCCAGCAAAAAAAATAATTAAAAAATGAGAGTCTATAAACTCAAAATTCTAGCTCTGCCTCCGGCTAAACAACTTGTAGGAGTCCACAAGAAGGACAAGTTGGTATAGAAAATAAATGCTGTTATTTTGAAGCAATTACTTACCAGTCATGCTTTATCTTGCAAATGCATAAATGACTAATTGTCTTTTCTTTTCTAGACAAGTTGACTATGATGTAATTTCCAAAGTCAACCTAATTAAAATCTGCTAAAACTTGTTTTTAAATAGTTTAACTTGATTATTACTCATTCATGATAAGTTGAATATGATTCAATCCCCAAAGTCAAGACTTTAGAATCAAAAAAGTTGGAGTCTTCCTTGTTCATTCCTCTCTTACTGGGTCAATAATTTTTAGAAGGGAAACTTACATAAATATACTATAATAAAAAAATATTTACCAATTATAGCAATAATATTTTTTTTTCATTTGATCACTTTTAATTCATTTATAATACAAGTTGAATACATATTACAAAGAACAATTTATTATTCACATATAATACAAGTTTTAATGATGGTTAATACATTTATCATACATTTTAATATACTTATAATACAATGTGTCAAATTTTTACCAACAAACATAATATATTTCAGAAAAAACAATTATAATTCATATAAACTAGATACATAATTCAGTTTTAATACATATTGCAGAATTAACATAGTATTGCTATAAATGGTACTCCCTCCGTTTAAAAAAGAATGACCTTATTTCCTTTATAGTCTGTTTAAAAAAAGATGAGTCCTTTCCTTTTTTGGCAACACTTTAACTTTAACTTTCCACGGAGCATGCTTAAGACCACAAGATTAAAGGGCATTTTGGTACATTTAACATAACTTTAATTTAGAACCATAAGATTAAAAAGTCTTGTTTCTTTACTTAAACTCCGTTCCAAGTCAAACTTAGGCCATCCTTTTTAAAACGGAGGGAGTAATAATAAAAAATTATCGCTAAAATCAGTAATTATTTATTAAAATGTACCAATTTATGTAACCAAAAACCGATTTTATATTCGGAAACATTAATTTGACTGCTTTGTGAATCTAAATCTGATTTAAAAGTATTCAAAATGTATTCAAACTACATCACATAAATTAGAACGGAGAAAGTAACTTTTTTTTCCCATTCCCTTGGGGAAATGCTTCTCCCTTGATGCATCAAATTAGTTCTTAATGTATTACAGCCTCTTTTGTGTACAGCAGTTTGACAAAACTTTTGATTCACTAAAGTTGCTCAAAAGCATGAAAGCTATCCCCCTTTACCTGCTCAAACCCTACTTGCAGGATTACACCAAGTAGCATAGTCTAGGAATGTAATTGCTAGGCAAAAGAAAAACTGAATTGACAGAAGAAGATGTAACGTGCCAAGGGATAAAACATCAAAATCATGAAACACACGAGTGTGTTATAAACATGAAATAATTTCTCATTTGAGATTCTTGATAATTCTCATACACAAACACACGAGTAACTGTAAGCTATTTGACATAGACCCTCATTCTCATACTGTGTAGATTCTTCGAATTACACTAAACAACAAAAAAGTATATAAGTATCCATAGCAGACACTTACATGCACATACATGTAGGCGAGTCCATGCGACATAAATTGAAATAAACACAACCCATTTGTATAGAAGCCTGTTTAATATTTCGTGCCTTTATCTGGTTCGGCTGCATTTTCTCCAGCAGAAATCAAGTTCTCATCAATCATTGGTGGGCTGAGTAATGTCTCGAAAATCTGTTCATTGACAAGTTGCAGGGTGTGTTTGAGATACAGGTTGTTGAACATGAAATTTGGAAGTATATGCAGAAACACCTACCGTGGAAGGTGACTCCAAAGCCAAAGAATCAGCCATCACAGATGAGTTTGAAGGCCTGTGGAAGAGTAAATGAGCAATAGATCGATCTATAGAGTTAGTGTCTGTCTCCATGTCCAAATATCCTGTGTACCTGAAATACAAGCCAATAGATGTTAAGACCACAGAAAGGAAGCCAACAGAATCTATCACATTACCAGTATGATTACTGGTATCAAGAAAAGAGAAGTGCTTATTCAAGGTGTGACTGACTAGACCTACTTACTTTCCAAACTCAAAGGTGAGAAATGTGCTTAATAAGATCTTCACTAACTAAACCAAACATACCGTGTGCTTGAAGTATGCAAACTATGATACGGCCTATATGGGAAGTAAGTATGTAGACCAAGGCATCAAGAAACGATACCAACCTGTATGCTCCATCGTCATCAAATGCTCTGCTTGTGTGACTACCATCACCAGATCCATTATTGAGATTAGCATGTCTAAGCCTTTGTTCAGCACTCTGAGCCAACCGATACAAGCTATCCCTTATCCGTAGCTTTGTTCTTACATCCAACTAAACCAGAAGGCTCAACAGAGTGAGCTAACAAACATGCATATACTGAAAAGAAAGTTGATTTCCAACTAAATGTATAAACTTGAAGAACCACATACCAAATCTGCTAACCGCCCCTTCCTAGCCCAAGTTTACAGGATTAACACAAAGATAGTTTCAAGACACTCAATGATATGTCAGACTTTGGAAGGCTTTTGCACATCCGCTGATTAATAATTTAAAATAAGCAAGCAGCAAGATGATGAGGAACAGCTTTTATATTAAGGCTGTCTGTTGTACTAAATAAGCAATCAGCTCTCTGCATTGCTATCTGCAACACAAACATGCACTAAGAGACAAATACTCTTTTCTATATCTATATTCTGTAGCTATAGGCAATAGTATAGATATAGGTTACTATAGATATACATGAACAAAGATTTTTCTAAATAAGTCTTAGTAAAACGCCATCACTAATATGAATTATTCTAACACAAAAAATAATTTAATATGTGATCTGTATAAATATAAATATAAATAATGAATAAGAGGACCAAATGAGTTCCTATTTACTCAGCATCTTCACATGTCTCAATTAAATAACAAAGATCCCTAATTTAGAATGGTTAGAAAAAGTCAGATGTATGCACACTGCTACAGCATGCTGTGTGACAACTTTCTGACAAAATAGAATAGTTCTCTATGACTGCGTGAAGCTACAAGAGTGTGTAGCTGCACATCATTAACCTTCCCAGAATATAGGAATCTGTAAAATATGTTTGTCATTAATATTGTCCCTCGACTAAAAAACTATCTTAATCCAGATGAGAACCATCTGAAAGCATTGCACATGTCGTTTGAGCTATTGACCTACACAAATAAGGTGTGCCAAATTTGTTTAGTCAAATTACTTACTTACAACAAACCTTTATGAAACTCATCACCAAACAATATCAAAAATGCATATTAGTTTTCATTGAGATTTTATACCCGTTCCATGACATGTTCAAGCTGATGAAAACTATCTGCCTCCTCAGAAATTTCATTCAACCCAGAACTTGTGCAAGAGCTCTCCTTTACAATAGAGGAACCTACTTCTGCTGGAATTCCCGTGCTGACACTTTCAAGATCCCTGTTGTTTTCATGCTTAATTACAGAACGGTGAAGTAGCCTGTCCACCATATTTTCATTTGTTCCTATACCAACCACCTGAAAAGAAGAATCAGGTAAGCTTTCCATCAACTGCATCTGATTTGTCGCACAGGAGTCCTTAGCAGAAAGAGGCACGAGACTGCTTTTTTTAGATTTAATTGTGGATAGGGTTGGACAAACCGTAGTCTGATCTGTATGACTGTAATCTGAAGATAAGTAAGAAAAGCCATCCTGAAAATACCCAAAATCAGATCCATCAACTTGCTTGTGCTGCTGAATACCTGTGGATGTGAGAGCCTGAGATCCAGTGATTGCAGTAGGATGGTTTCTCTCTTCTGGAAGGCTATCAATATAGTTGAATGTCTCCCCATTTTCCACGTAACCATGTTTTCTTTTTCCCTCAGATTGATTCTGGAGCTTAGAGTTAATTTTGTGAAGATTAATCTGTAACCCCATAAACAGATTAGAAAGAAGCAGATCATTGTGAGCACTAATATCAGGATGAATGCATCAACTAGAATGTGCACATCCAGAGAGTTAGGAACACTAGAACACTCACCTTACTCAACACCAGAATCAGACCAGGGTTTTAAGGTGACGGGTGCACCGTTGCCTTTTAATGTAAAATGGTGGTAACGCCTAGAAAATCCAAAGAGGGACATATATTTGTTTGTTCTATTGCTTTTGGCTTAATTAGATTCATGTTTAGATATTTTGGGTTGATTCTATTCAATTTATATTGTTTTCATATTTGAAGATAATAAACCAGTTAGACTATGAGTTCGCTTTTTATATCTTTAAGGTTCAAATTGTATTAATTAAGAGATATCCTATACTCACAACCAATTCATGAATACACATCTTTATCAATAGTACAAGCAAAATGAATGTTGTCAGTTCGAACCACACCTCATTAATCAATAATAGAAACAAATTTATGTTTTCAATGCAGGAACCATAATCCAACCAACAAGACAAGAAAAAAGTGTGTTCTTCAAAGATGGATTACAAATTACAATTTTCCAAACTACTCCACCTGTCCAAACTTATGTGATGCACTTTAGTTTTTAGTTGTCCCAAAAGAAATAACGTAGTTCTGTATTTAACTCTAAAATTCTCATCTTACCGCAGTCACACAAATATCTAAGACTTGTTTTAGACCACAAGTTTCAAAAGTCTTACTATCTCTCTCAAATTTTGTGCCCAGTCAAACTGCATCACATAAAATGAAACAAAGAAGAGCAACATTTATACATGAAAAGAAAGGAAGGCAAATTTGTGTATACAATGTTGCAAATTGCACCTTTCCCTGGTTCACCTACTCCTGATTTTGCTTCTAAAGATTCATTTCTAGAAGAAAAAGTGACGGGGAGGCCGGGGGGAGTAGGGGAAAAACAGAGTGCCATGCCGGAATAGAGGAGTCTCATCTTATACCCAGGCATAAAGGAGATGGAAAAGGTTCCATTTTACACATGGTGGTCTGTCTGTAGGGAAAGGAATCAGAGATTTCTTTCAAGCAAGGATAGTCCGACTCAGAAGATCAAGAATTCAAGATGAATTCACTTTTGTTATTTTTCTGTTTGTGTAAACAAGAACTCACACTGGCTACTGAATCTATCTTAGAGTGTTTAGAATATATGTAAGTGTATAGGATAGTATTTGATCATGTTGTCACGACTCAAATTATGGTTGTTGGCTCAATGTTTATGCACTGATATATAAAATCGTTAACATTTCCAAAAAAAAAAGTGCTATAACTGCTCACCTAGTCATCCTTTCCTAATTTTGCTGTGAAGATTTGTTTTTAAGAAGTAAAAAACAAATGAAGAATCGGAAACAACAAAGAAACTAAAGAAATAAAGAACAGTCTGAGGTGAGAAACAAATGAATTTGCTTCAACTGTGTTCATTACCAGAATACCTTAGATGAAACAGTGCACCCAGTTGTCCCTTTACATGAGGGGAGCCACTTCGTTCATATATGTTTCTTGAGAAGTTTCACGCATAAAATAGAGTCAAAACCATTGGTGCCCGTGACAGTGCACCTCATCAATGAACATATTTCCTTGTTTAAGACGAGAATTTGGAAAAGAAAGAATACTTAAGAAAGATATAACATGAGTTTTTAGATGAGATGATGACAGAGTCAACACGGTATTACCGCAGCCACATGTCCTGGGTTCGGAATTCATTGCTACCCATTAACAAAAAAGAATCTACATATGCTTGGCCATGAAAAGAATCAAGCTCAAATGTGAAAGGGCGTGCTGGAGACATAATTAAGTAAATAAAAGTGTGTTCTCTCTATCAACTTAAGATTTTAAAAATGGGATGAACATGCACTTCACTGTTAAATGAACGCCAATAACACTCTATCACTAGTTCATGTGTGCATGTTAGACAAAATCTCAACCTGATTCCGCCACTGAATTAAACAATTTTCAAATAGAACATCTTAAAGGTTAAGCTGAGGTGGAATAAAAGGCTAAACAGAAAGCCCGATGTACACCAAATTAATAATTTACCTTCTTTTTGGGCACTGTCTTGAAATCTGAATCACTTGAACCATTTGCAAAAGATAGATGACTCAGAACGGCTGATTCATCCTCTGATGGCATTGAACAGACAGTCTGACAGAAGAGTTGATCTTTAGTGCCAGAATCATTAATTGAACTGCCTGTTTCCTTTGGCCTGGAAGCTTCCTGCATTCCAGAGATATTTTCAAGTTCACTGGATGTTGAGAAGGGAAACTCAAAATCTGACCTCAATCCACCTCCAGATCCTTCAATAACACCAGACGATGAAAACCAACCAAGGTCATCTTCGATATTAGCTCCAACTCCAAATGTTGAATCACAACTTCTGGAAGATATTATAAACATTGAGCAATCATAAAGTATTAGTCAGTCTCCTCTGAATAAAAAAAGAAAATCATATGAAAAACACTAGAGACAACAATTACCTGAACATCCTGTCAACATCCTCAAAGTTTTCCATCTCAGGCCAGTTATAATATAAGAGCTCGGTAGAACTTTTATCCTCATGATTACTATCAAGAAAACCAAGATCATCATCTGCCTGAGAAACGGGACCAAGAGGATAGCTATGCAAGTTGTCCCTAACTGCAGAGTTCTTGTCATCCAGAATGGGGTTATTGGGCTGGACCTCACCGCTAATGGAATCTATATTGTTACTTCTGGAGCAATCATTTGATGTCCTAGTATTTTCAGATGATAAACTTGAAACTTCTTCAACTGAGTCCTTATCATGTTTAGAAGGAAACACGCAATCAAGCCTACCACCCCTCGAGTCCTTCTCCATCATTGTACTATATAAAGGAGGAACTTCTTTTCCCTTTTGCTGATTATTATATTTAAGAGTAGAGTGCTCCTATGGTTCTTAATAAACCAATTATTTCACACCGGGGTTTCTTACGGCTATCAGTCTGGGAGAGAAACTTCATTAGCATGTTCACAACTAGGATGTGGCACTATATCATCATCGCTAATGCAAACTTCATCCAAAGCTACATCTTTAAGCTATAGCATCAGTTACAGAATTTTAGCTGTAAACAACTAGAGAGGATGCTTCCTTAAAATGAGTAAATCAAAAATAGAACACAGAATTTGTTTCTTTAAATTGAAATCATCATAGTTTGGATTAAGGTAAGATTATTTCCACCGTTAGAGATACGAAAGTTCTGCTCTTTACGGCTATCAATGTATTCGACAAATAAATTATTCTCCTTCACTAAAAATCCGTTCATAAGCTGAAAATCTTCTCCTTAACTAAAATTCAATTTCCAAATTTATTTCTTCTCTTTCATTTTTCAACAAACAAAATCAGTTCATAAGCTTAAAACTCTTCTCACTTTAAGTAAACATCGATTTTCCAAAGTTACTCGTTTTTTTACAGCAAAAAAAAATTAAAAAAATCATTAGCTGAAAGCACTCCTACTTATATTCATACAGCAACAAAACAACAACAAAGAAGGAACTCATTTACAAACAATCAAAATCAACTTCCAAAATTACTTGTTTTCCTTCATTTTACAGCAAACAAAATCAGTTCATAAGGTGAAAACACTCCTCCTCAAATTCACAAAGCAATAAAACTAAACCAAAAAAAACAAAACAAAAAGTGTAAATTGAGATCTCACCACAAAAACTCTCTGAATCAAAACAGTACCTCGCCGGAAAGTGATGAATTCGCTTCGCCGGATAATAAACAGTTGAGCTATACAACCCTAATTTGATTGCTTTGAAAATGAAAACCAAAAAAAAAAACAATAAAAATACTTGAATTGAATATGTTAAATGAAATTTTTTAAAATATATATATATAAAAAAGCAAGTGTTAGCAGATGATGACACGTTGATTTGTGTGGGAAAAAGGGGAGAATCAAATTCGTGGACGAGAAGAAAAGGTTGAGATGAGATCTGTTTCTGTAATCTGATTGGTCCACGTATGATAAAAACTGACACGTGTCAGTTAATTTATTTGTTTATGACCGGTGGCTCAATGTTTTGTGTTAATCCACCATTGGGATTGTGGGGTCGATTAGCTGGATAAGGGTTATAATTTCGATATAAAATATGAAATTTTTATTTGGGAAAAGAGTTTGATATACCCCTCAACTTTGTTATTTGGAGCTGATATATCCCTCGTTATAAAAGTGGCTCATATATGCCCTTACCGTTATACAAACGGCTCATATATACCCCTGCCGTTACAAAATGGCTCATTATATACCCTTCATTTAACAGAAGTTAAAAAATTAATTTTAAATTTATATTTATTACTTATAATTTTTTAAAAAAAATTATTTAGGGGTATATATGATTCTTCTATCAAAGTTCAAGGTATATTTTAATTTTTTTCATATATAAATTATTTTTTGACTTTTTTTATTATAATTATTTGAGTTTTTTATTCTTATTTTGTTTTTTTCTTTCATTCCTTAGTTTAAAGAAAAAAATTAAACTATTTTTTTTTTGTTTATTGTAATTTAATTTCGTATTTGAAGAAAAAATTTGGTCATCTATAATAAGTTTTACAAGAATATTAGTGAAACATACATAAATTTGATTATCAAAATAATAATTATAAATTAGCCTTTGAAACAAAAAAAAGGTCAAAAAAAATATGTTTGACGAGGATTAAATTTACTCATATGGAATTATATTTTTTAGAAAAAAAAATAAAAATTTAGATTAAAATTATTATTTTTTTCATTTCCGTTAGAGGAAAAGGGTATATGTGAGCCATTTGTTTACAAGTAGGGGTATATATGAGTCACTTTCATAACAATGGGTATATCAGCTCTAAATGACAAAGTTGAGGGGTATATCATACTCTTTTCCCTTTTTATTTTGATTTGATATTAAGTTTAAGAAAGTAAAATGGATTTTTTTGAATTTTATTGCTTTAAGTTAAAGATTGTGATAAAAAATAGAAATTAAAAGTTGCTAAAGGAGAAAAGAGATATTTTCTTTTTAGACAAACAAAAAAAAGAAAGTATGATTAATAAATTGAAATGGAAGATATAATATTTTTATTTTATGTTTGGTTATACATAGTTAATTAGTTGTAGAATTACTTTATCTCAATATTTTTATATAAACGAGATAAATTATGTACTTTATTACTTTTCATCTAGTGAACTAGTAAAATAAAAAATTTGGGAAGAATTTAATAAAATTACTAGAAGTAGGGTAGGCCACATAAATTGAATTTGTTGATTGTTAATATCAACACTAAGGTAATTTTCATAATTAGAAAAAATAATCATCAAGTAATACATGTTTATTATAAAAAAAAACTTAGGTATAATACATGAATGTGCCCTTTAACTTGGCTTCAGATCACATTTATGTCCTTTTAACTTTGGATGAGCACAAATAGACACTTTAAACTTGTATAAAGTTGAACAAATAGACACACATGTCCTACATGTCATTTTTTATCTTACGTGGTGTCCTACGTGTATTGTGACATGTAGAACTCATGTATTTATTTATTTAAAAACTGGATAGATAAAGTGTCTGTCTGTGCATTATGAAAGTTAGAGGTCAAAGTTAAAAATTAAAGCCAAATTTAAGGTCAAATATATATATTTTGCCAAAAACTTACACGAATCCTTTGTTTCTTGTCAATTTTAGAAAGGAAAAATGTTAATGTACTATTCGAAATAGGTTAACTTAACCCTCTATTATGTTTCCAACTTCAAAATATCAGACCAAAGAGATCAACGGTTCAAACCGTGAAAACAACCTCTTGCAGAGATTTTGTAACGCTACGCACAATAGGCCCTTGTAATTCGTCAACAGAAGTTATAGTGCACTACACTGCCTTCTCTTTCGGTCATATCACAAATAAAACTTAAGAAACAATTTAGACAACAATTTTACAGTTCGAGAGGCACTGAAAACTAGCAGCATTTTGTAGTCTATCACCACAAGATACAAGAAACAAGTTTTGTCTTCTCAACGTGCTATGAATCCACTGTACACCTGCTTGTACGTAAACGAAAAATATATCATCACAACCATAATGTTTGCAGTGAGCACTGGGCAGAAAGCAAAAAGCATTTCTCAAATACGCTGTGTTTCCGAAGGTTGAGATTCAGTAAGTTAGAGAAACGCAGCAAAGCCGTCAACCTCTGTCAAAGAAAACTACCGCCAGGACCATCACTCCTCCTCTGTATAAGAACTCGGTCTCTTTCAATTGGCGTCAGGTGTAGCTTGTGGCACCTCTTGGTATATGCCTGATTCATCATTATATGAGTACCTACATTTGATACATCAATGAAAAACAGTTAACAAAAATACTATTTGCGACAGTTCAAATCTCACTACTACAATTGGGTCCACACAAATTGCGAGTAACCAATCGAAAATAGGAAGATCAATATCCCGATTTTGTCAGTTAAAACAGTTGAGTGTCATTACCATTGTCCTGATGATGCATTGCAATACAGTCCAGATGATGGATCATAATAGTAGCCCAAACTGCTGCTGTAGTAATAACTGGTAGACGAAAAATACAAAAAAGTGTAAGAAGTTTAAGACAGCAATACAAAAAGAAATGTTTGACATTAATGAGTGATTTCAACTTTGGAGGCGCAGTTCCTCAAACAATGAAATTGAAGTTCCTAGACAGATAGAACATATGAACCTTTCATGTCACTCTCAACATCCCATATCTGCTCTTATCAAGTCAATGTAGAAAGATTAGACAAGCAGAAAACCCATAGTTATTTGGCAGTCCCTGCTACTGCTAAAACAAAGGTGGATATCATATCGAGCAAACAAACTAGCATACTACCATGAACTTCCAAAATCAGTATGTGGGCAGAAACTGACAATGGAATGGCAACCCGACAGGAACACTTCTGCCAATATTAGCTTGAAAAGAATGTTGAAAGAGTATAAATTGGAAAGGAAAACTCCGAAAGAACTATGTTCAAATAAATTTCTTAGGATCCTCTTCCGTTAGAACTACAACATTGAGTGATTCTTTGATTGAACAAGGAAGATCCCTACAATAACCTGCTCTCCCACTTGAATCCAGTGGAATTTCAAAATGAGACGGTTTGATTTCTTATTTACTAGGATGTCTGTACACTATGAGCAGAAGGAGAAAAGTAGTGCAATGAGCTAAAAGGTAGAAACATACCCAGAGGACTCATCAAAGACATAATCACCATGCTGATCACCTACAGTTTACATTGAGTGGGAGTCACATATGTGGAAAGGGGAATATGCTTAAAAAAAACTTTTAATCTCATCTCACATAAAATAATGAACTAAACTTGTCAATAATGTCAATTGTAGATGTGTTTAGAGATCAAATTACCTCCATTAGGGGCAGGATTAGCTGGAGTATTTTCATCGTCTTCACCAAACATGTCAAATGCATCATCGCTCTTGCTAGCTGAGTTAGATGAAGCCACATCTGTCTTATGCATCGGATGTCCTTCTGCAGTAGCAGTTGACCCACTGGGGAGGAAACCTTCATCGAGAATACTATAGGGCTTAGGCTGCATTGATTCACTGGATTTACCCTGTCTTGCTTGAGCTAACTTCTCGTATCCCTCTGGATCAACACAAAATGCAAATAAGATAATACCGTCACTCATGCAGCTCAACAGAAATGTCAGCGCATGCAAGTGAAAGATTAATTGTTCTTTACTTCAGAACCCTAGCATAAAACTTAAGTCACCAATATCATCCTTATAGTAGAAAAAAGGCGAAGCCAGTAACCAGGGGAAATACTACTTCCTGTTTTTCTGTGTCCATATCCCCCCCCCCCCCCTAAAAAAAAGAAAGTTTTAACCAGTTTGGTTAGGGAAAAGACAAGAATGGAATGGGAAAGAGACAAGACTGCCATCATATATTTTCCACTTCCTTGAGTTGTGGTCATGGTGGATATAATGTCAGAGAAAAGAGGGAATAACACAATGATAAGTACCTGCTTCCCGCTGGAAACTCTCTTGCTTTTCTTCATACACATCTGTGAAACAAGAAATAGACTAAAAGATTAGAACCGTCCTTGGTATTCTATTCAACTATTACCTTTCAATACAGTTATTATGCAAACACACTTAACTGTAATCTCCATTCTCCATTAGCTTCATAGCATCTTCTGTTAGCTGATCAAACAGCTGCTTAGTTTCTCCAGACATTTTGCCCTTGTTATTGTTTGAGGTACCTTTCAGTCTCCTTAAACCTCGCAAAACCTGTTGGAAGTAAGAAGTTCTTCCCATGAGTTCCAAAGCAATAAAGAACAACATCAACTTCATAGCACAAAGATTCTTGGCAGAAGTACTCAAACATAACAAGTGGATAACTTTATCGTACAAGGCCTGCCAGGTTCATATGAGGCAGCTAATACAAGAATAAAAACTGAATGGTCTATGGTCTAAATTAACAATATTGTCGAGAGAACTAGCTGCAAAGCAAATCCGCTGTGAGCAAATTGCAAATAGGCAGCATGATTTGTTTGGTTGGAAATGAAGGGACGAAAATCAACCAGCTTCTCAGTTACCATTATCAAAAAAAAAAAAAATCAACCAGCTTCCAGAAATTATCAAAAACAAAATGATTGATCACAGCTCTGATACCCTAAATGCTAAACATGGTAATAAAACAAAAGAGTGATAAATACTGAAAATAAAAGAGAACGGTATCCTGGTGTTCTTAAACACCACACCAGATTCAGATATTAACCTTCCAAGCAAATAGGCAAAGCCTTCTCTCAAACAAAATCTACTACTGTCTTCCTTTAATTGAATAGCATGTACCCTCAAAGCAACCTATGTTTAACAGATTTTTTGTAGAGAATAGAGAGAGTGACCTGCCAGCACCCCCAATGGACTGGATGCCAGATGACACATGCAGGCATCAGGAACTTTTGGGTGAAGGCCTTACACTTGAATATCCTGATTGACAAGGATAGATGACCAAGGGAGGGAAGGGGAAAAGAATAAATGGTGTGGTTTACCAGTATGCTGGTCTGATACAAAACATCTTATCATTAACTTATTCATATTTGGAGAGAGGAAAGCTGTCAGAGGAAGCAAGCAAGTAACTGACTGAGCAATACAGCAAACAATATGTTAAATTTACTTGTTATTGAATGGATGGCTGTGTTTAGAGGAAGTATTTGAGTGGAAACAAGTGGAGTTGTCAAAATATCAGATGCAAAGTTGATGGTGCCAATGTCTAACTACCATGATGAAATTTAATGATGAACATAGCTCCTACAGGGTGCGCAAAATTTTCGAAAGGATGTGCTGTTCTGACGGGTACCAAAAGTTCTCCTTCAGAAAAGCCAATGAGGTATATTATATTGCGGTGACTAAAGTTTCAACCTACATATTTCTGGAATTGGCTTTAACATGCACAAGTGCACACGACTGTTAAATTCAAATATTAAATGCCTTGGGAATGAGCCCCCATAAAATCCACCTAGTTCTTTTTTAACTCCTCCAATTCTAATATGATTAAAGAAACATGCCTTGACTCATTCATTTGTGTTCAACCAAAATTTGCCAAAAAGTTGTGAAATAACAATGTAAATCTTAACAGCTCAACTGCTCAACCATAGCCTCTCCATTTCTCATTTGAAAACAACAGCAAAAAGCCACAAAGAACTTTGCTTGGACAATGAAGAAAATATAATATGCAAGCAACAGCTATTGCCAAAGACAGAAGTTAACATCCAAACACAGTATCAATATGCAACCATTAGTACGAGATAATACATGAGGGAAAAGCAGATAAAATTCATGTTGAAACCACCACTGAAGGAACCAGAAATGAGAGCACATAAAATATTTAGAAGATATCAAAAAAAAAATCTACAAGCAAATGCCATCAACAGTATTTATCCATTAAAAATAATGAACAAAAAAAAACTAGAAAACACGAGGTGGGAATAGTTACTGTTTCTCCTGGTTCGAGCACATCAGCAATTCGCCTCTTCATCTTTCCTAGTTGTTCTGATGTAAGGTCTTGAATCTCATCTTCATTTGATATCTTGATAGCTTTCTTCCCAGAATATGTTTTCTCAGTATCAACACTATCAAGCCATGCATCCTGTACACTTACTAAGATCAGGAAAAGATGCAAGGAATGGGGCCTGGGGTACAAAATGTTTGATGTAAGACTAGCACCTTTATCTCATTTTCATTTAAATATTCAACATAGTTTCCTGATGCATCAAAATAACCTTCTTCTCTCTCTTTATTCAGATTAAAAGGTTCTATTGCAATCCCATCATCAATGAATGTTTCATTTTCCTGCAACCAGATACATTCCATTAGTTACACCAGAAAGGTATACAATAAACAAGAAATACAAAGTTTAGCCATAGAGCAATTAGAATATGCAAAATTTGACAATAATGATAATTCCAAGTACTTCAGTTTGTTTTATAGGCTGGAGAGCCGAACCAAAGAACAAATAACAATGTAATTCCACAAATTTAATGTGACGGCACATGAAGCAGAATTAATGAAATTTAATTAACATTTATGTTTTGAGAGTTTAAGTAAAAGAAATAAGATGCTTGGAAAATAAAACAGAAGGAAACGAAGGAAGTAAAGCTACAAATTTTATTTCCATTGTTTCATTGGCGAGGGAATTATGAAGAACAGGAAAAATTTATTCAAGGGAACTCAGATAAATTCTTTTCTTCTTTGTAATCCTATTCTCATCTCTATGCAAATTAAAGTACGTGCACAATTTGAATCTTACCCATTTTCTATTTGTAAAGTTCAAAAACCCACAGTTCATAAAGTCCAAGGAAGAACACTACATAAGATAGAATGAGACAAGCCTATTGGACACAGAAACAACGATTCATGCTCAGTGAATTTAAAAGTGAAAAGTGCAAAAAAAGCGTCTGCGAGGCTTGAAATGAATAGGAGAGAAGTAAGGCACATGCTTTATTAAGTGAAGCGCACAATTATTTAATGATGATTCCTTTACACATGGCATGCAACCCTATGCTATTCCTTTTGATGAGCCGCTATATGCTAAGAAAAAACACCATTCTGTCTCCTTGACCTTTGTTTCAAGAGCATAAGGATTGAAATATAAAATTCTATAGGTATGTATTAGTGGGTTTTTTTTTATGAAGTTACTGATGGCCCCTATTTTGCTTATGTTACTACTTACTACTTGGGGAATATAATTAGCAATCATGATTATTTATGGTTTTCAATTGTGCATGAGTACCCATATCTCAGCTCTTTTAGAGAAGATTACCCATATCTAAGTTGTTCTAGCTAAACACGCAGCACAAATCATGCCAAGCCCCAAAAAAGTTTGTAATAATCCTAGTATCACTTCCTTATCAAGAGATATGAAGTAGACATCAGATATCCACAAAGTACCTAACTACAATCAAACAATTATGGAATAACAGATATTGGAAGGACAAACCTCATATTCCACTTCTGCCCGCGATATGTCAGCTATTTCACCTTCGTTTTCTTCATCAAGGAGTTCCGCTGTTATTTGATTCCGCCGTGCCGAACGCTCTTTGGCTGCATTGCGAGGATCTGTCCGCCCACTAGGTTTATCTTCACACCCATCAATCGTGGTATCGCCCTGCTTTGCCTTCTTACCCTTTGGGAATCTTACACGCTTCTGCCTGTGATGTTGAGGAAGAAAGCAACATGTCAATGCAAACATCCTTAAAATCCAGCATCAAAAATGAAACTATTTTGAACCCAACAAATGAGGTTGTCATAGAGCATGGCAGACGTCACATGGAAAAAAATGCTATTTGAAGTTGTATTACTTGCTATTGCTGGCTCATGAAACACATTATCTTTACAAGGAAAATAACAGTAGGTAAAAAAGATCTAATTTTTCTCGTACTAAACTCATGACAGTCTCAACAACAAAATACAACCTCTAATCTGAAAAAGAAAGCAGTTCCAGCTTCTACTCCTAATTAGAAGTGGAAACTGGAAACAAGCAAAAAGAATTAACCAGTCAAACTTGGGGTCATACTTTATTCCTTCTTGATTCAGGCAGATACATAGACTTCAGCCTACTAATAAAATCACAAATAGCTAGTGAAGAAATAAACTGGAAAACCACCTCATCTGCTTAATATATTTTAATTTAGTTTTCGGTGATAGAAAATTAATCAACAATGCATCCAAGTAATTTCTTCATCGTGGCAATAGACAAGATGGAGACACCTTTTCAACAACACAATTCCCACCAAATGGAGGATATTGTAGGGACAAGTGTGAGATTCAGAGTACCTCTAGTTTTAGAAAACTCCTACTTTATCTTCAAAGACAAACTATTGAGCACTGGAATGAAATGATCACAGCTAGAGTAAATAGATATAGAGATTACATATAACTAATCCAATTAGTTTGGGCATGAGGCATAGTCACTGTATAATTCCTTAAATCTCCAACAAATAAAGTACTTTCCTTGCATAGTTCTCTCAAGGCCAAACACACCCTTCTTTACTAGACATTTTCTAGGTACTAAGAATACACAATCCACCCATTCCCACTAGATTTTTGCTCCAGGTTCACATCATATATGAAATCAACGGTAATTCAGATTAGGAAAAAACAAGCTAATAGAATCTGGGCGCATTTGCAGAATAACAAAAATAGATAGCAGCTGAAAGAAAGCAAATCCAAGTACATACTTCTAAACTCCTCTGGGAAGCTCCTAAAATTCTTACAATAATGACATAATAAATCAATCCCAGCAGAAGCAAAAAATACTATGTGATTTCTCCCTATCTATTTAAGCCTCAATTGACAGAGTAAAGTGGAATCTATGTTGATGGGAGGTAGTAGAGATCCCATAGGATAGAATTAATTGAGTTATAAAAACAAAAATGAGTTTCCTTACTTATTTATCCATTTTATCTTTCTATTGATACAAAATACTCCCCCTAGTTCACTTCTTTCGTTTTTTTGACAACTGTAGTATCTGGACCAGCTTATGCGCACCTTAACTAATTACATAGATATCTGTCACTCCCACCTAAACAGCTATAAAGTAACTCTATCCTAAAGGCTAGGACAGGTAGAAAGAAATCACTTTTCTTCTCTAAGTTGGAATTTGAACCTTAGACCTCATGGTTCTCAACTCACTTCATTAACCACTAGACCACACCCTTCCTTATTCACTTTTTTATGAAATCAATGTCATTATATTTCAATGGTAAACTAAATTGGTTTCCTTTCGCATTATGTTTTTATTATGATTGTGGTGTTCACGCCAGCTTTCCCGCACCTCAACTAATTCCACCTTTCACCAGTAACAACTATCGGGTAACTCTATCCACCAAAACTAGAACAAATAGAAAAAAATCATCTAGCATTTTTGTCTCTGCTAGAAATTGAACATTAAACCTCTCATGATGCTCAACCCACATCCCTTGACCACTAAGCCACACCCTTGAGATGTCTTTGTTATTTTAATGACCTTGGTATCCAAATACATTGGATACGTCCCACCTTCCACCAAATAACTTTGTCCACCAACCTGATATTTCTTTGTCTCCCCTGAGTTTTGTGAGACCTCAGGATTCTCAACCACTTCATAACCACTACCACACCCTTCGTGCTTCACCACTATGTTTTCAAACATATACAAAATATTATTTACTAAGAAATCACAAACTTATAGCTCAAATTTTATATTCCGAAATCATATCATAACAAACAATACGAACTTTCATCTATGCATAATCCCTAAGTATGTTCAGAATAAATTAGGGCACAAAATCACATGAAAATTTTCAAAAAAAATTAAAATGAAACAAGGAAATAGTTACTCTGGAGCTTTATTGGAGTCATCGTCCTCAACGAAGGGACGTTTGGCACGTCGCGATGAACCTTCTTCCATGGCGGACGAGTAATCGGCAATTGATATGAAGGATTCAGAAGAAGAAAAAAATGAAGGGGCAAAGTGAAGAGAGAGCGGTGGTACTGGTAAACATAAAAAAAAAAAAAAAAAAACTTTATCTTACAAACTATAATACATTTTTTAAATTGATAAATATCTAAAATTAACATTACCAATATTAATCATATTGGATAAATTCAAATAAGTTATTTATAATATAGAAAATAATATTATAAATTATATCTTACAAACTATAATACATTTTTTAAATTGATAAATATCTAAAATTAACATTACCAATATTAATCATATTGGATAAATTCAAATAAGTTATTTATAATATAGAAAATAATATTATAAATTATTAGTTGGGAAGTGTGACAACACAAAAAATATACTAATAGCTGAGATAATTTGTAAAATAAAATTTATCATTTTACTTTATTATGGATATTCATGTCTACTAGTCATTTTCATCATTAATTAATATTTACAAGGATTGTTATTAAATAAAAATATATATATAAAAAAAAAGAGATAAAAATGTAAGAGCCACGAAAAAAAATGAAAAAAATTACTCCATAATGTAATCAAATTGTTTCATAAATATATAGAATAAATTACAATTTACAAATATTAATATTTTTTTAATTTAATCACTCTGTTGCAATTTCGCATAAATAAAAATGAACGATAAATTATTTTGTTTGATATTTCCACAAGGATTTTACTTTTATAAAAATGATATTTCAAAAAACTTGTATAACTAATCATTTTTATAAATAAATTACTTATGTTGAATAGTTTAATTAGGTTATTAGTTCACTAACTGCTTGTTATAAAGATACAATTTATTTCATTTTAATGGTATTATTGAAATAACTAATATTATAGGATTGTTTTGGTATTTCAATTTATTTTTTTTTTTGTTTAACTCAATATTATAGGATTGTTTGGTATTTCAAATATAATTTTTTTTTTCAACTCAATATTCAAATTTTGTGTATAAAAAGTACATAAATTTGATATGAAATATGTATATAACTATATAAAATTTGTATGAAGCTCATGTTGGATACTGAAAATCTTTTATAACTACAGCAATATTGTATACAACATTCGTATCAAACTAAATACAACTACAATACCACTAAATGGTATGTTGCAGATTCGAATCATCAGTATGTAAAAGTTCTTGATAGAGTGTGTTTTCCCTCAAATGACCCTACGTGACATGAATTCGGGATAGTCAAGCTTCAGTGGATACTGAACACCGAGTGAGAGACCAAAAAAAAAATACAACTATTATAAATATACCAAACTTAAAGAACAATTTACTCATAACTCATCCGCCATATTATGATTTTATCATATGATTTTTGATACAATTCGTGTGTAATTTTGAATTTAAACGAACTAAAATAAAAATTTCAATCCAAAACTAATTCGAATTTTACCCAAATAATCTCAAATTTATATTATTAGTCTCCTCGAAATTCCAATTCTTTGGAGAAATCACCAATTCAAACGAAGATTCCCCAAACAAGGAAAATTAAAAAGAAATCCTTAATTACAATCTAATTTCGTTGGATAGAAATTTTAAAATAATGTTTGTTCTAGGGAGACTTGTTGTGGAGTGTCTTTCTGAAATAGTCTATGTGCCTCTACGAGGTACTCGTACAATCTGCGTACGCTTTAGCTTTTCAGATTCATTTGTGAAATTTCATTAGGTATGTTGTTGTTTGTTTGCCCCGCGGACATAATTTTTGTCTAAAGACACAACTTGTGTCACTGAATTTATGCCTTGAGTATAACTTGTGTCATGCAATTTTAAGTTCTTGCCTCAAACACTTAGCAGAGAATATATACTTTTCTTTACCATTAACCTTAGCTCTTTCTGCTTTAAGACTTTTTCCCCTGTTGGATTTTCTTAAGCTTTAAATACTCATTTCCATCATAACAATTATCAAACTCTCAATCTACTGCTTCCAATATTAATTTCCATACACACAAAAAAAATATTATTTTTCATATATTCCAAAGGATGGCTGATGCCTTTGTGTCATTTGCACTTCAAAAATTGGGTGATTTCCTCATACAACAAGTTTCGCTGCGTAAAAATCTGAGGAAGGAAGTTGAGTTGCTGAGAAATGAGCTACTCCTCAAACAGTCTTTCCTCAGAGAGGCAGAGTTAAAGCAATGCGGAGATCAAAGAGTTCAACAATGCGTGTTTGAGATCAACTCTATTGCTAATGATGTTGTTGCTATACTCGAGACTTACACCTTTGAGGCTGGTAAATGTGTTAGTCGTCTCAAGGCTTGCGCTTGCATCTATAGGAAGGAGAAGAAATTCTATAATGTTGCCAAGGAGATTCAATCACTCAAGCAACGAATCATGGATATCTCTCGCAAACGAGAGACTTATGGTATTACAAATATCAATTCAGGAGATCAAGGGCCAAGTAATCAGGTTACAATATTGAGGAGAACTACCTCATATGTGGATGACCACGATTATATTTTTGTTGGATTTCAGGATGTTGTACAAACATTGCTAGCTGAAATTCTCAAAGCAGAGCCTCGTCGAAGTGTCCTCTCTATTTATGGCATGGGCGGTTTAGGCAAGACCACTCTTGCGAGAAACCTCTACAGAAGTCCTAGTATATAGTCAATACCTTCCCTACACGTGTGTGGATATGTGTTTCTCAAGAGTGCAACACAATGGATCTTCTTAAGACTATCATAAAATCCATCCAAGTTTGCACCAAGGAAACTCTCGATTTGTTGGAAAGGATGGTAGAAAGAGATCTAGAAATTTACCTTCGTAAGCTATTAACAGAACACAAATACCTTGTGGTTGTTGATGATGTGTGGCAGAGAGAAGCATGGAAGAGTTTGAAAAGAGCATTCCCGGATAGCAATAATGGCAGCAGAGTTATTATTACCACACGCAAAGTGGATGTCGCTGAAAGAGCAGACAACAGAGGTTTTGTCCATGAACTTCGTTTCCTAAGCCAAGAAGAAAGTTGGGATCTCTTTTGTAGGAAACTACTTGATGTTCGAGCAATGGTTCCAGCAATCGAAAGTCTAGCTAAGGATATGGTGGAAAAGTTTAGAGGCTTACCTCTTGCAATTGTTGTATTGAGCGGATTACTTTCGCATAAAGGGGGGCTAGACGAATGGCAAAAGGTGAAAGACTGCCTTTGGAAGAACATTGAAGAAGACTCTATTGAAATCTCCTATATACTATCATTGAGCTATAATGATTTGTCAATTGTGCTCAAGTAGTGTTTTATGTACTTTGGTATTTTTCCAGAAGATCAAGTGGTCGATGTTGAGAACATAATATGGTTGTGTATGGCCGAGGGTTTCATACCAAATGGAGAAGAAAGAATGGAGGATGTCGCTGAATGCTACTTGAATGAGCTGATAAGACGAAGCTTGATACAAGTGGTAAATACATCTTGGGAAAAAGTTACTGTATGCAGGGTTCATGATTTACTTCGTGATCTTGCGATACAAAAGGCATCGGAGATAAACTTCTTTAACATTTATGATCCAAGGAAGCACTACATATCCTCTTCATGTATTAGACATGCCATTCATAGTCAAGGAGAAAGGTAGCTCTCACCTGATCTTTCTAATTTAAAGTTGAGGTCAATTATGTTCTTCGATCCAGATTTTCATAATCTGTTTGAACTTACAGATGTGTTTCGATATTTATACGTGTTGTACTTGGATATTGGTGGTTGTGTTATACCTAATGCAATAGGGAGTTTGTACCACCTCAAGTTGTTAAGGCTTGAGAGGTAGTATTGATAATCTTCCCTCCTCAATTGGCAACCTCAAGAATTTACAGACACTTTGTGTTGTAAATGAAACTGGACGCTTATGCCAACTACCCCACGAGACAGCTGACCTAATATAGTTGCTCGGTATTGAGAACCTCTGGTACGTATAAACAAACTCACTAGTCTTCATGTTCTTAAAGACATCTCTTGTGATCAGTGGGAAGATATTGACCATGTTTATTTAATCAATCTTCGAGAATTAACCATGGGTAATATTTGGAATTATTACTCCCTAAACAACATTAGCAGCTTGACAAACCTAAGCACTCTCACATTGTTTTCTGAAGAAGTAATATCATTCCCATCCCTTGAATTTGTTAATCGTTGTGAAAAGCTCCAGAAATTGTATTTAATGGGCGAATAGAGAAATTGCCTCTGTTTCCAAATTCCATCACAATGATTGTTCTGAGGGACTCAGTATTGACAGAAGATCCGATGTCTATTTTGGGAATGTTGCCAAACCTAAGGAATCTCGAATTGTGTAGAGCTTATGAAGGAGAAGAAATAACGTGCAATGATAACAACTTCAGTCAACTAAAGTTCATTTATCTTGGTTTTGTTTCAAAGCTAGAAAGATGGGATTTAGGCACAAGCGCAATGCCTCTCGTTAAAGCTCTTCATATCGATCATTGTCCGGAGCTGATGGAGATTCCAGAGAGAATGAAAGGCGTGAAGCGTATTTGATTATAGCAAAGGTAAATATACAAACAAATCCCAATCTTACATAATTTTGTAGAAAAATCACCTACAGGAGTTTTTTTTTCAAACATATATGAAATCTCGTGTATGAAAACAGTGTAAAATTCATATGAAATATATCTATCTCACTTAGAGCTTAGAATTTCGTTCATAATTTTTGTGTATGAACAATATATAAATTTTGTATGAAGTTCATTGCTGAAAATCTCATACAACTACAACAACATTGTATACAATATTCATATCAAACTAAATATAACTACAATACCAGCAAAAGATATGTTGCAGACTGCAGTGGATGAAGTTGCTCCTCTTAGGTCTCGGGTTTGAATCCTCGGTATGGAAAAATTATTGGTACGGAGCACTCTCCTCAAATGGCCCCTACGTGGCGTGAATTCGGTATAGTCAGGCTCCCATGGATTCGGGACACCAAATGGGAGATCAGAAAAAAATACAACTATGATAACATACTAAACTTAAAAATATAACTCATCCGGCATTATATGATTTTTGATACAATTCGTCTGTAGTTTTGAATTTGAATGAACTAGTTGATGTTCGAGCAATGATTCCATAAATGGTAAGTTTAGTTAAGGATATGGTGGGAAAATATAGAGGCTTACCTCTTGCAATTGTTGTATTGAGTGGACTACTTTAGCATAAAAGGGGACAAGACGAATGGCAAAAAGTTAAAGACTGCCTTTGGAAGGACATTGAAGAAGACTCTATTGAAATCTCCGACATACTATCATTAAGCTTCAACGATTTGTCAGCTACGCTCAGCGGTGTTTTCTGTACTTTGGTATTTTTCCAGAAGATCAAGTGGTCGAGGCCAATAACATAATACAGTTGTGGATGGCAGAGGGTTTCATCATACCAAGAGGAGAAGAAAGAATGGAAGATGTCGCTGAAGGCTTGTTGAATGAGCTGATAAGACGAAGCTTGATTCAAGTGGCTAAAACATTTTGGGAAAAAGTTACTGAATGTAGGGTTCATGATTTACTCCGTGATCTTGCGATACAAAAGGCATCCGACATAAACCTCTTTGACATTTATCATCCAACCATTCTTAGTCAAGGAGAAAGGTACCACTCACTTGATCTTTCTAATTTGAAATTGAGGTCAATTATGTTCTTCGATCCAAATATTTGTAATGTGTTACAACATATAGATGTGTTTTGATATCTATATGTGTTGTACTTGGATATTAAGAAGATGTTATACCTTTGTGTTAATATTTCTTGAGAAGAAGTTGTACATGAAGACATTCAAGTTCATCAACTTGGCTTCTGCAACACTTGGATTGTTTCAATTTTCTCCTGTTTTTTTTTTTTTTTGCTTGTTTTTAGTGTGGGGAATTGGTTCAAACAATTATTTTTTTTGGGATTCTATTCTAAAATGATTTTGTGATGATTTAATGAAAGGAAAAAAAGGCTCAAATATGTCGTCAAACTATTATAAACGACTCATTCATGTCATCGCCATTACAAAACAGGTTTCATCTTATGCAACTCTTGCAAAAACAGCTGAATCTAAGAAGTCGTTAAACTTGAACATTAACAAAACTCATTTTCGCCATCCATTGAAAGTTTGGTTCATCTATGTCATTTTACCTAACAGGATTCTGATGTCATCTTCTTGAACTTTTGATCGAAAATGATCGTTCAAGTTTCATAAGCTCCAAAAATACTAAAGCTCACACAATAACCAAACGAACGACCAGGTGACCGATCTGTCAGTCCCAGCAAGTCATAAATGACTTGGGATCGCTATAGGAACGCTCTAAACGATGCACAAAAAACACTAAAAATAACAAGAAGGGTCATTACAAAATGACATGAATAAGTCATTTCTCAAACGAAATTGATATAGAAGAAACAAATTTTTAAATTTTGGTGACACTTAATTACGGATCAGTAAATTTTATTAAAGGAAATAAAATTGTCACTAAAGCTTTGAAGGGTATTTTCTTTCATATAAATTTTATGCAACTACCAACACAATTTTTATATAACTCATCAATCATTATACAATTATCAAATTACTTTAATATAATTTTGAATTCCAACGAAATAAAACTAAAATTCAATACAAAAGTTTCTCAATTTTTACTAAATAAATTCCATTTTGAGAAATCACTAATTCTTTTTTTAAAAAAATGGTTTCTAACAAAAAAATTTATGGAATAACCTCCATGGATGAATTCGAATTAATTTGTGCTGACTTATCGAATATTTTATTTCTTCTCTTCAAAGTTACAAAACGCATCTTCAAATTGAAAGGTCATGCTCCTATTTTTCCCTATAGATTCCCCAAACAAGGAAAATTAAAAAGAAAAGAAAGGTATTTATCATTTAAAGATTAAATTCGAAATTTCTTATTTGACTATTAATAATATAACTTTTTAACCACATTGATACTATGAAAATTTTAAAATTATAAGTTTTAAAAATCTTTCATTCCTGGTCCATAAAAGATGTACAATTAATTAGCTAATTAAGTGATTTAGGTGGAGGAACAATTAAACCAACTCTTCTAATCTGAATATTTAAATGCCTTTAATCTAAGATGAGATATCTTTTTAAAATATATAATATTTTTTGGAAATGTATAAAATAGGCCAAAATCATTAGCACAAATACCCTAATTTTGCGGTGAGTTATAAGCTTCATATAAATGTGTTTTAACTTGACTTCATTTCACATTTATGCCCTTCAATTTTAGGTCTGCATAGGTAGATACTTAAACTTGTATAAAACTGAACATGTAGACACGTGAGTCCTATGCGTCATAATACACGCAGGACATAAATTGTCATGTAGGATACCACATAGGACGTGCGTGTCTATTTGATCAAATTTATAAATCAAGTGTCTACTTGTGCGCACTCAAAGTTGCAGGGCATAACTGCAAGTATGACATAATACATAAATATGACTCTTAACTCAACGTCAGTTCACAACTATGACCTTTAACTTTAGGTGTGCACAAGTAGATACTTAAACTTATATAAAGTTGAACAAGTAGGCACATTCGTCCTACATGGCACCCTACATGGAACTTTTGTGTCCTACGTAGCGTTCTACGTGTATTATGTCATATAGGACATGTGTGTCTGCTTGTTCAACTCTATAAAAGTTTAAGTGCTTACTTGTGCACAGTCAATGTTGGATGTCATAATTGTTAATTGACGTCAAGTTAAGAGTCATGTTTATATATTATGACACAAAAATATGTTGATTAAAATATCATTAATTACAATCTAATTTTGATGGACATAACTTTATAGATAACGTTTGCCTTGTCGGACTTATTGCCAAGGGTCTTTCTGAAACAACCAGTCTATCTTTACGAGATAGTGATAAAATCGATCAAGTATAACTTGTGTCATGCAACTTTGAATTCTTGCCTTGCACTTAGTAGAGAATATATACTTCTCTTTATCATTTACCTCAACTCTATCAACTTTCTACTTTTAAGACTTTTTACTCTGTTGGATTTTTGAAGCTTTAAATACTCAATTCCATCATAACAATTATCACACACTCAAACTACTGCTTCAAATATTAATTTTTTACATAGAGACTTTACCTTTTGCAAGAAAAAGTGTAGCTACCCCTCTTCTTTATTTTTTTTCAATCAAAAGTAGTAGTACTATTCTTAAAGATGACTGATGCATTTGTGTCATTTGCAGTTCAAAAATTGGGTGATTTCCTCATACAACAAGTTTCGCTGCGTAAAAATCTGAGAAAGGAAGTTGAGTCGCTGAGAAATGAGCTACTCTTCATGCAGTCTTTCATCAGAGAGGCAGAACAAAAGCAAAGTGGTGATCAAAGAGTTCAACAATGGGTGTTTGAGATCAACTCTATTGCTAATGACGCTGTTGCTATACTCGAGAGTTTCAGCTTCGAGGCTGGTAAAGGTGATGATGATAGATTTGTTAGTCGTCTCAAGGCTTGCGCTTGCATATGTAGGAAGGAGAAGAAACTATACAATGTAGCTGAGGAGATCCAATCACTCAAGCAACGAATCATGGATATCTCTCGCAAACGAGAGACTTATGGTATTACAAATATCAATAGTGCTAATTCAGGAGAAGGGACAAGTAATCAGGTTAGAACGATGAGGAGAACTACCTCATATGTGGATGAGCAGGATAACATTTTTGTTGGACTTCAGGATGTTGTAGAAAAATTGCTAGCTCAACTTCTCAAAGCAGAGCCACGTAGAAGTGTCATCTCCATTCATGGCATGGGCGGATTAGGGAAGACCACCCTTGCAAGAAACCTCTACAACAGTCCTAATATAGTCTCAAGCTTCCCTACACGCGCTTGGATATGTGTTTCTCAAGAGTACAACACAATGGATCTTCTTAAGAATATCATAAAATCCATCCAAGGTCGCACTAAGGGAACTCTAGATTTCTTGGAAAGGATGACAGAAAGCGATCTAGAAATTTATCTTCGTGATCTATTGAAAGAAGGCAAATACCTTGTAGTGGTTGATGATGTATGGCAGAGAGAAGCATGGGAGAGTTTGAAAAGAGCATTCCCAGATAGCAAGAAGGGCAGCAGAGTTATTATTACCACGCGGAAACATGATGTTGCGGAAAGAGCTGACAACAGAGGTTTTGTCCATAACCTTCGTTTCCTAAGCCAAAAAGAAAGTTGGGACCTGTTTTGTAGGAAACAACTTGATGTTCGGGCAATGGTTCCAGAAATGGTAAGGATAGCTAAAGATATGGTGGAAAAGTGTAGAGGCTTACCTCTTGCAATCGTTGTGTTGAGCGGACTACTTTCACATAAAAGGGGGCTAGACCAATGGCAAAAAGTGAAAGATCACTTTTGGCAGAACATTCAAGATGACTCCATTCAAATCTCCTACATACTATCATTGAGCTACAACGATTTGTCAGCTACACTCAAGCAGTGTTTTCTGTACTTTGGTGTTTTCCCAGAAGATCAAGAGGTCGACGCTGAAAAGATAATACTGTTGTGGATGGCCGAGGGTCTCATACCAAATGGAGAAGAAAGAATGGAGGATGTCGCTGAAGGATTCTTGAATGAGCTGATAAGACGAAGTTTGATACAAGAGGTACGTTCCTTTTGGGAAAAGGTTACTGTGTGTAAGGTTCATGATTTACTTCGTGATCTTGCCGTTCAAAAGGCATTCGATATAAAATTCTTTGACATTTATGATCCAAAAAAGCACTCCATATCCTCCTTATGCATCAGACATGTCATTCATGGTCAAGGAGAAAGGTACCTCTCACTTGATCTTTCTCACTTGAAGTTGAGGTCAATTATGTTCTTCGATCCAGATTTTCGTAACATGCATCTTACAAACTTCAGTAGTGTCTTTCGACATATATATGTGTTGTACTTGGATATTGGAGGTTATGTTATGACTGATGTCATCGGAAGTTTGTACTACCTCAAGTTGTTAAGCTTGAGAGGTGTCTGTAATATTCCCTCCTCCATTAGCAACCTCAAGAATTTACAGACACTTCTTGTCGATGACCATGGAGGGTTTAGCCGTCTATCCCAAAAGACAGTTGACCTAATAAATCTAAGACATTTAGTTGCTCCATATTCAGAGCCTCTGAAATGTATAAACAAACTCACGAGTCTTCAAGTTCTTAAAGGCATTCGTTGTGATCAGTGGAAAGATGTTGACCCTGTTGATTTAGTCAATCTTCGAGAACTAAGCATGCATGATATTACCGAATCTTACTCCCTATACAACATTAGCAGCTTGAAAAACCTTAGCACTCTCAGATTATTGTGTTATGCTGATGAATCATTCCCATCTCTTGAATTTGTCAATTCTTGTCAAAAGCTCCAGAAATTGAGGTTAAGAGGGAAAATAAAGAAACTTCCTCTGTTTCCAAATTCCATCACAATGATGGTTCTTTGGAAGTCAAAACTCTGGGAAGATCCGATGCCTATTTTGGGAATGTTGCCAAACCTAAGGAATCTCGAATTAGAAGAAGCTTATGAAGGAAAAGAAATAACGTGCAGTGATAACAACTTCAGTCAACTTGAGTTCCTCCGTCTTCACCGTCTTGAGATGCTAGAAACATGGCATTTAGCCACAAGTGCCATGCCTCATATTAAAGGTCTTGACATCAAATACTGTCCACATCTATATCATATTCCCAACAGAATGCAAGATGTGGGGATAACTCCTTTTTGGCCTGTTCCGTAATCGTAGAGGTAATATATCTCAATCCACAATGACCATTTCTTAACATTATATACACTTCTATGTAAAATGACTCACTCTTTTGTTATGAAACTATTTTTGGTGAGCATAATACAAATATTTCCTCGAAAATGACTTTTATCGTACCAAACATACATTAAGTTC
Organism: Solanum habrochaites; assembly: GCA_027704765.1. Classification (NCBI taxonomy): domain Eukaryota; kingdom Viridiplantae; phylum Streptophyta; class Magnoliopsida; order Solanales; family Solanaceae; genus Solanum; species Solanum habrochaites. The sequence continues at coordinate 2,666,028 of JAKWJA010002492.1, forward strand.
AAAGAGAAATATATATCTTTTGGTTGACACTTGATACTGTCATGAGCAGGTGGGAGAAAGAAGCAGTTGAAGGGAGCATTAATCAGGTTTCAGGAGTGTGTTTTTAGTGTTTAAATTGTATTTTCTTTTTGAGTGTGCAGAATTGGTTTAAAAGAGAATTGTTTTTGGGATTTTAAGTAAAAATAATGATTTTCTGATGTTTTGATTAATCGTTCCGCCTGATCGATGCCACAGGCAACTTGGTCTATCTCAATTTTTCTAGGCATTAAGTAGTAACATTCTCGATATGTGCAAACTACAAAACAAAGGTACCTTCTCGTATCGTTCAATTTGATTTCAAAAACCAGATCAAAATTCCTAGTCCTAACATGTAAAGAGCCATAGGAGAACTTTCGATGCAGGGTAGAGGATGAAAAAATGCAATTGTATGGTAAATATATTCAATAGAATATGAAGAAAGCATAGAATAACTTCGGTTATTGGGTTGTGTATGGAAGAAGATGTTGAGGGTTTCAGTTAATTTTAACACTTGTTTATTGCAGTATTTTCGCAGATGACATAAGCCTTATTATATGGGAAAAGGGTCTGATATACTCTCAACTTTGTCATTTAGAGCTAATATATCTTTCGTTATAAAAATGGCTCATATATGCCCTTACCATTATACAAACGGCTCACATATACCTCTGCCGTTGCAAAATGGCTCACATATACCCTTCATTTAACGGAAGTTAAAAAATTAATTTTAAATTTATATTTATTACTTCTAATTTTTTTAAAAAAAAATTATTTAGGGGTATATATGATTCTTCTATCAAAGTTCAAGATATATTTTAATTTTTTGATACATAAATTATTTTTTGACTTCTTTTATTATAATTATTTGAGTTTCTTAGTCTTATTTTTGTTTTTTTCTTTCATTCCTTAGTTTAAAGAAAAAAAATTAAACTATTTTTTTGTGTGTATTGTAATTTAATTTCGTATTCGAAGAAAAAATTTGGTCATCTACAATAAGTTTTACAAGAATATTAGTGAAACATAAATAAATTTGATTATCAAAATAATAATTATAAATTAGTCATTGAAATAAAAAAAAGTCAAAAAAATATGTTTGACGAGGATTAAATTTACTCATATGGGATTATACTTTTTAGAAAAAAATAATAAAAATTTAAATTTAAATTATTATTTTTTCATTTCCGTTAGAGGAAAAGGGTATATGTGAGTCATTTGTTTACAAGTAGGGGTATATATGAGTCACTTTCATAACAAGGAGTATATCAGACCCTTTTCTTCTTAACTTGTCGTCAAGTTCTTCAAAGGAACCAATGTGATCACTCCCTATTGATTTAGTCAATCTTCGATAATTAAGAATGCATAATATTAAGAAAATCCTACTCCCTAAACAACATTAGCAGCTCGAAAAACCTTAGCACTCTGAGATTGTTGTGTAAAGATGATGAATCATTCACAGCTCTTGAATTTGTTAATTCTTGTCATAATCTCCACAAATTATGGTTACAAGGGAGAATTGAGAAACTGCCTCAAGTGCCACGCCTCATATTAAATGTTTTGCTATCCATCATTGTCCAAAGCTAAAAGAGATACCTGAGAGAATGGAAGACGTGGAGAGAACTCCTTTTCGATGAAGCTTTTCAAGGTTATATATATATATATATATATCGATGTCCTATTTCAGCCTCTTCATAATCATACCCAAACAAATTTATAAGGTGGACCATTGAATTGGACAACACATAACTACTACTGATAGACTTTTCTCCATATATACTTTCATTACTCTAATTTTTTCAAATGGGAACACTTTGATTTTCTCTTGCCCTGTCAAATGAGTCACATTTCACTTTCATTTCTCTAATTTTTCTTGTTCATTTTCCACATTCTTGTTTGACATATTTGACAATCATAATTCTTTTATAATTATTTACTTCTAGACTTTTCTCCACACATAAATTTTCCCACAAGTTGTGTAATGGTAGTTAAAGAAGCTTTAATACATATTTCAAAAAAAGCATAGTATATAAACATAACTCTTAAGGGTCTAGTACATAGAGGAATATGTCTTTTCTTTAATTTTATATAATTTTTTAAGTGTCTAATTGTGCACACCCAAAGTTAAAGGTCATTGTTGTCGGCTGAAGCCAAGTTAAGGGTCATGTTTATGTATTATTTCTTTCGTTTTTACTCAACTTTAATCAGTATTAATGTCAACTGTTTTTGAGTGTATATCTCTATCTCTCATTTCTGACTAGTATTCCAATATACAGACCCCACTTCTCCAGATAAAAATCAATACTCCTGAAGATGGCTGATGCGTTTGTGTCATTTGCAGTTAAAAAATTGGGTGATTTCCTCATTCAGGAAGTTTCCCTGCTTACAAATCTCAGAGATGAGGTTAGATGGCTGAGAAACGAGCTTCTCTTCGTGCAGTCTTTCCTTAGAGATGCAGAACTAAAGCAATCCAGAGATCAAAGAGTTCAACAATGGGTGTTTGAGATCAACTCTATTGCAAATGATGCTGTCGCTATACTAGAGACTTACAGCTTGAAGGCAGGTAAAGGTGACGATCAATTTGCTAGTTGTATCAAGGGTTGCGCTTGCATCTGTAAGGACACCAAATTCTACAAAGTATCCAAAGAGATACAATCACTCAAGCAACGAATTATGGATATCTCTCGCAAGCGAGAGACTTATGGTATTACAAATATCAATAGTACTAATTCAGGAGATGGATCAAGTAATCGGCCAAACAATCAATCTGCCATGGTTACAACATTGAGGAGAACTACCTCCTATGTGGATGGTCAGGATCACATTTTTGTTGGATTTCAGGATGTTGTAGAAAGATTGATGTCTGAACTTCTCAAAGAAGAACCTTGTCGAAGCGTTATCTCCATTTATGGCATGGGTGGTTTAGGCAAGACCACTCTTGCAAGAAATCTCTACATCAGTCCTGATATAGTCAGTAGCTTCCATACACGAGCTTGGATATGTGTTTCTCAAGAGTACAACACCGTGGATCTCCTCAGGTATATCATAAAATCCATCCAAGGTTGCACCAAGGAAACTCTAGATTTGTTGGAAAGGATGACAGAGAGAGATCTAGAAATTTACCTTCGTGATCTTTTAAAAAAACGCAAATACCTTGTGGTGGTTGATGATATATGGCAGAGAGAAGCATGGGAGAGTTTGAAAAGAGCATTTCCGGATAGCAAGAATGGCAGCAGAGTTATTATCACCACGCGCAAACAAGATGTTGCTGAAAGAGCAGACAACAGAGGTTTCGTCCATAAACTTCGTTTCCTAAACCAAGAAGAAAGTTGGGATCTCTTTTGTAGGAAACTACTTGATGTTCGAGCAATGACCTCCACAATGGAGAGGCTAGCTAAGGATATGGTGGATAAGTGTGGAGGCTTACCTCTTGCAATTGTTGTATTGAGCGGACTACTTTCGCATAAAAGGGGGCCAGGCGAATGGAAAAAGGTGAAAGACCGCCTTTGGAAGAACATTGAAGATGACTCTATTGAAATCTCCTATATACTATCATTAAGCTACAATGATTTGTCAACTGAGCTCAAGCAGTGTTTTCTCTACTTTGGTATTTTTCCAGAAGATCAAGTGCTTGAGGCTGAAAACGTAATACGGTTGTGGATGGCCGAGGGTTTCATACCAAGAGGACAACAAAGAATGGAGGATGTAGCTGAAGGCTTCTTGAATGAGCTAATAAGACGAAGCTTGGTTCAAGTGGCTCGAACATTTTGGGAAAAAGTTACTGAATTTAAGGTTCATGATTTACTTCGTGATCTTGCCATACAAAAGGCATTGGAGGTAAACTTCTTTGACATTTATGATCCAAGAAACCACTCCATATCCTCCTTATGTATCAGGCATGCCATTCATGATCAAGGAGAAAAGTACCTCTCACTTGATCTTTCTAACTTAAAGTTGAGGTCAATTATGTTCTTCGATCCAGATTTTCGGAACATGAATCTTATAAACTTCTGTAGTGTGTTCCAACATATATATGTGTTGTACTTGGATACTCTTGGTGGAACTGTACCTCATGCCATAGGAAGTTTATACCATCTCAAATTCTTAAGCTTGAGAGGTATTGGTAATCTTCCCTCCTCCATTGGCAACCTCAAGAATTTGCAGACACTTTGTGTCAAAAGTGAATTTAGACATTTGTGCCAACTACCCCCCGAGACAGCTGACCTAATAAATCTAAGGCATTTAGTTGCTCCGTATTCTGAACCTCTGGTACGTATAAGTAAACTCACTAGTCTTCAAATTCTTAAAGACATCTCTTGTGATCAGTGGAAAGATGTTGACCCTGTTGATTTAGTCAATCTTCGAGAATTAAGCATGATTGATATTACCAAATCTTACTCCCTAAACAACATTAGCAGCTTGAAAAACCTTAGCACTCTCAAATTGTTTTGTAGAGATGGTCAATCATTCCCAGACCTTGAATTTCTTTATTATTGTGAAAAGCTTCAGAAATTGTGGTTAGATGGGAGAATACAGAAACTGTCTCTGTTACCAAATTCCATCACAATGATGGTTCTTTTGGACTCAAAACTCATGGAAGATCCGATGCCTATTTTGGGAATGTTGCCAAACCTAAGAAAACTCGAAGTTCTTAGAGCTTATCAAGGAAAAGAAATATTCTGCAGTGATAATAGCTTCCCTCAACTCGAGTTCCTAAGTCTTGCTTGTCTTGAGAACCTAGACACATGGCATTTAGCCACAAGTGCCATGCTTCTGACTAAAGGTCTTCGTATTGATCACTGTAAAAAGCTGAACAAGATTCCCCAGAGAATGAAAGACGCGAAGCTTTTCAAGCATACATGAAGTCTTATTTCATAAATAGTGTGTTAATAATATTTCGGTTAAACAGGCGAGGAAGCTGTCACTTGAAGACATTTTTTGTCAGTTGGAGTTTGTTCGTCTTGGTTGATCTTCGATACATAGAGAGTTGGCATTCAGCTACAAGTCCCATGCCTGTTATTAAAGGTTTAGGTCGACATGAGTGTTTTGAAGTTGCATCAGATTCAAAAAAGAATGAAAAGTAAGCTGTGTATTTTCATTCAGCTACTGATTGTGAGCTTTAGATGGATTTTCGCACAAAGCATTATAGGATTTGCATTGTCTCTACCCTCTTTCGAGGCCTAAGTAGGCCATGTATTTGACTAAATGAACCAAAGCTCGTATATCAAGGAGCATTTTGATCATTTTTTCTTCACGATTGCATAGCGAAGGAGTTCATTTATCTAACTAGCTTTAGTACCTAATCTTTGGGTTTTCTGATTCTGTACACACAAGCTCAAAAATCCGATGCCTCGTTCTTTCTGTTTTAGAACAGATTCTGTAAACTACAAAAGACGCGACTTTTAATTCAAAAGTAGAGATGCAATGCGTACCAAAATAATCCAATCGCTGCATCATGAATGGCAGATGATGCCTTCTTACGTCTGCTTAAACGCTGACACATTCATTCCATTCTAGTAATTAAGATCAACATTGCATCGTCAATGACAGAAACAACACCAAATACCACCTACAGAGTAACAAAACCGAAAGTCAGAGGATGACACACATCAGATTTTCACAAAAGGCAGTTGACAAAGCACAGATTTTGGTTCATAAATTCAAGTACACATCAAATCTCAATGAACGCTATCTCAAGGCAATAATTGTGTTATTTAACTTGACCTAATTTCAAATTTATGACCTTCAACTTTGAATGTGCACAAGTAAACATTTAAACTTGTATAAAGTTAAACAAATAGACACATAAGTCTTATATGTCATAATACACATAAGACACCACGTAGGACGCAAACTGTCATGTAGGACGCAAACTGTACACTCAAAGTTGGAGGACATAAATGTGAAACGAGCAGAAATTAAACAAAGCAGCCGTTAATACCTGTGAAGGAAACTAAACAAAAACTTTAAAGCAAAAACCAAGAAATCATCACTTCAGTGAAATTCAGCATACAGTCATGATTCTTTCTGGCAGCAATTAGCAGACACCTTTATAAACCGAAACGCCTGAAAATGGCTGATGCCTTTGTGTCATTTTCAGCTCAAAATCTAGGCAATTTCCTCATACAGGAAGTTAACATGCATTTTAAGTCGAAGAGAGGATGTCCGATGGTTGAGAGATAAGCAGATTCCTTAAAGATGCAGAGGAAAATACTATTAACATTGAACAACATAAGCTGCAAAAATTGCATTCACGCGTCCATCTGAAGTGAATCATAGATAAAGTCTCATATGGGCAAAAAGTATTTCAATAGCTCAAATGTTGAGGAAAAGTGGTGTTCCATACATACTATAGTCCTAGTTGAGGCGTCTAGATAAATGAATTATGCTGACAACTTTAAAGGACGGAAGATGACTTAAGCCTGTATTTTCTTTACTTCATTATATTCTAAACAGATAACGCCAATGACTATTTCCAACTGATGATATCCTAATGGTACTTACTCTTTACCATTAAAAAAAAAGTGCTTTTCACTTAGCTTGCATCTTTATCATCCTTTTTGATAATAGGAGCTTTCATTTCCTGTTGCCTTTCATTATCATGATTGCCCACCACTTCAAGAAAGCATCAATCAAGTTTCTGTCACTTTACTCATTATTTCAACTTTTTTTTGTTTTAGTTTTTCAATGTTTAATTTCTTTTTTTGTTTTTGGCTTCTTTTAAGTGTGTGGACTTGGTTCAAAAGAGAAATACGATACACTTTTTCAACCTACGTATATATAATATCACATATACATAGTATTAAGGTGCGTATAACATTAGATGGTGGATTTTAACACTGGGGTTGTCATATAAATTGCAAAAACCGCATTCACTTGCTTATCTGGCGTGAATCATAGACGATGTGACGCGTGAGCAAATATTATTGTGGCTGAAGGGTTGAGTAGTAGAGGTCGTCGATGGGTCGTAGTTCTAGCTGAGGCGTCTAGTAAAGTGAATTTGGTTAAAAATGTTTGAGGGATCGCAGGTGACTTAAGCCTATATTCCTTGCCTGTTAACTTAAGTGAAGAAGATAATACATATTTCAGATAAAAATGTACCTTTCACTTAGGTTGTTGCAACTTTATCCTTTTTGATAATGGTTGTTTAATCGTAAATTCTTTTTTAAAAAGCCACAAGGTCATGTTTCACTTTTTAAAAACATAAAATGGACCTTTTGAACTCACTATTTTATGTCTGATTGCATATATCTCTTATCTCCCATTAACTTGTATTCCAATTATATACTCCTCGAGATGGCTGATGCCTTTCTGTCATTTGCAGTTCACAAAATGGGTAATTTCCTCATTCAAGAAATTAACTTACTGATAGAATGTGTGCGTCTACTATCAGTCAACGGACTAGGTCCCTTGACTCAAACAGATTAAGAACGAAGAGTAAATAAAAACAAAAACACAACATTAGCAGTTTACGTGAAAACCCACCTGGTCCATATGATTTTTGTCTTCAGGTCTGGGGACCGGGTACCACACATTGCTCCGCTCAGACTGATGTAGTTCCTCTTGCATTGTCTTTACCCAATTAGCATCTTTCAGAGCCTCCTTCACATTTTTAGGCTCCATGGTATATATGAAGGCTGAAAATGTTGTTAGGTTTTTGTTCCCTATAAATGTGTTAAACGACACTAATGCGTAAATATGCATTTTAACTTGGTCTCACCTCACATTTATGCCCTTCAACTTAGGATGTACGAACAAATATACAAACGCATTCCACATAACATCCTGCACGACATTATATGTCCTATGTGTGTTTGATCGGTTCACCATATGCTTCAACTCCATCATCAACATAATCTTTTAAGACAATGGGAACTGCTTGCCTTGTCTAATAGTTGATTTTTTTTTTAAAAAAAATAAACAAAACCACATGGTCATATTCAGTTTTTTCTAAACTTTATTCACATTAGTGGACCCTTTGAACACATTTTTTGAGGTCTTACTTTTATGTTTAGTGCTTCTGAGTTCTGAGGTTATAAAATGATCTCATCTCCTTTTTTTTTTCAATCAAAAGTAGTAGTACTATTCCTAAAGATGACTGATGCATTTGTGTCATTTGCAGTTCAAAAATTGGGTGATTTCCTAATACAGGAAATTAACCTACGTTTAAGTCTAAGAGAAGATATACAGTGGCTGCGAAACGAGCTTCTCTTCATGCAGTCTTTCCTCAGAGATGCAGAACTAAAGCAATGTGGAGATCAAAGAGTTCAACAGTGGGTGTTTGAGATCAACTCTATTGCTAATGACGCTGTTGCTATACTCGAGACTTATAGCTTCGAGGTTGCTAAAGGTAATGACAATGGATTTTCTAGTCGTCTCAAGGCTTGCGCTTGCATCTGTAGGAGTGAGACCGAATTCTACAAAGTTTCCATGGAGATTGAATCACTCAAGCAACGAATCATGGATATATCTCGCAAACGAGATACTTATGGTATTAGAGATATCAATAATGCAGGAGAAGGTCCAAGTTTTCAGTCTGCCGTGGTTAGAACATTGAGGAGAACTACCTCATATGTGGATGACCAGGATTACATTTTTGTTGGCTTTCAGGATGTTGTACAGACATTGCTAGCTCAACTTCTCAAAGCAGAGCCTCATCGAACCGTCCTCTCCATTTATGGCATGGGTGGATTAGGCAAGACCACTCTTGCAAGAAACCTTTACATCAATCCTAATATAGCCTCTAGCTTCCCTACACACGCTTGGATATGTGTTTCTCAAGAGTACAACACAATGGATCTTCTTAAAACTATCATAAAATCCATCCAAGGTCGCACCAAGGAAACTCTGGATTTGTTGGAAAAGATGGATGAAAGAGATCTAGAAAACCACCTTCGTGATCTATTGAAAGAACGCAAATACCTCGTGGTGGTTGATGATGTCTGGCAGAGAGAAGCATGGGAGAGTTTGAAAAGAGCATTCCCGGATGGCAAGAATGGCAGCAGAGTCATTATTACCACGCGCAAAGAGGATGTCGCTGAAAGAGCAGCCGACAGAGGTTTTGTTCATAAACTTCGTTTCCTAAGTCAAGAAGAAAGTTGGGATCTCTTTCTTAGGAAACTACTTGATGTTCGAGCAATGGTTGCAGAAATGGAAAGTCTAGCTAAGGATATGGTGGAAAAGTGTAGAGGCTTACCTCTTGCAATTGTTGTATTGAGCGGACTACTTTCGCATAAAAAGGAGCTAGATGAATGGCAAAAGGTGAAAAACCACCTTTGGAAGAACATTAAAGATGACTCTATTGAAATCTCCTACATACTATCATTAAGCTACAACGATTTGTCAACTGCACTCAAGCAGTGTTTTCTCTACTTTGGTATTTTTCCAGAGGATCAAGAGCTCGAGGCTGAAAACATTATACGGTTGTGGATGGCTGAGGGTTTCATACCAAGAGGAGAAGAAAGAATGGAGGATGTCGCTGAAGGCTTCTTAAATGAGCTGATAAGACGAAGCTTAGTTCAAGTGGCTGGAACATTTTGGGAAAAAGTTATTCTATGTAGGGTTCACGATGTAGTTCGTGATCTTTCCATACAAAAGGCATTGGAGGTAAACTTCTTTGATATTTATGATCCAAGAAACCACTCCATATCCTTCTTATGCATCAGACATGCCATTCATGATCAAGGAGAAAAGTACCTCTCACTTGATCTTTCTAACTTAAAGTTAAGGTCAGTTATGTTCTTCGATCCAGATTTTTTTAACATGAGTCTTATAAACTTCAGTAGTGTGTTCCAACATATGTATGTGTTATACTTGGATGTTTCTGGTGGAACTATACCTGATTCCATAGGACGTTTGTACCACCTCAAGTTCTTAAGATTGACAGGTATCCGTTGTCTTCCCTCCTCCATTTGCAACCTCAAGAATTTACAGACACTTTGTGTAGTAAATAAAAACGAGTTCTTATGCCAACTACCCAGCAAGACAGCTGACCTGATAGATCTAAGATATTTAGATGCTCCTTATTCAAAACCTCTGAAACGTATAAGCAAACTCAGTAGTCTTCAAGTTCTTAAAAGCCTTGCTTGTGATCAGTGGAAAGATGTTGACCCTGTTGATTTAGTAAATCTTCGAGAATTAAGCATGCATGATATTAACAAATCTTACTCCCTAAACAACATTAGTAGTTTGAATAACCTTAGCACACTCACATTGTGTTGTGAAGATGATGAATCATTCCCAGCCCTTGAGTTTCTTGCTTCTTGTCAAAAGCTCCAGAAGTTGTGGCTTGAAGGGGAAATTGAGAAACTGCCTCTGTCAGACGCATTTCCAAATTCCATCACAATGATAGTTCTTGTGGACTCAAAACTCATGAAAGATCCGATGCCTATTTTTGGGATGTTGCCAAACCTCAGGAATCTCGATTTATTAAGAGCTTATGAAGGAAATGAATTAACCTGCAGTGATAACAGTTTCAGTCAACTAGAGTTCCTTCGTCTTGATGGTCTTAAGAAGCTAGAAAGATGGCATATAGGCACAAATGTCATGCCTCTCATTAAAGGTCTTGGTATCTATGATTGTCCAACGCTAAAGGAGATTCCCGAGAGAATGAAAGACGTGGAGAGAACTCCTTATCGATGAAGCATTTCAAGCATAATATTATGTCCTATTCCATAATCGTAAAGGTAATTAATCCCAATCCCAAATTACCATTTCTTTAATTTGTTTTACTCAAACTTTGCTGCAGATATGTTAGTATTGTTTTACGTTATCAACTTACTAAAAGAAAGTCAACTACAAATCATTTATACCCTCTAACTCTGGCTGTGCACAGCTATATAATCAAACTTGCATAAAATTGAACAAGTAGACACACACGTCATGTGGCATAATGCACGTAGGATGCCACATAGGACACAATATTGTCATGTAGGATGTCACGTATGACGAATGTGACTATCTATTCAATTTTTACATAAATTTAAATGTCTACTCATGCACACTCAAAGTTGGAGGGCATTAATGTCAGTTGAAGTCAAGTTTAAGGGCATGTTTATGTATTATGTCCGAGTTTAATGAGCAATATATATATCATTTGGTTTACACTTGATACTGTCATGAACATTATAATCTTTTTATCTTTAATTGATGATGATTACTAGTTATATTAATATTAAATAGTGTGTTACAAAGGTACCTTCTTGTATCGTTCAATTTGATTCCAGAAACCACATCAAAATTCCTAGTCCTAACATGAAAGAGCCATGGAAGAACTTTCGATGCATGGTAAATATATTCAAGGCATAATATCTATATTTGACCCAAAACTTGACTTCAAATTTTAACTTGACTGCATTCTCGCGTCCATCTAAGGTGAATCATAGAAAAAAGTGTCATTTGGGCAAAAAGCATTTAAGCGGCTCAAATGTTGAGGGAAAGAGGTGTTCGTAGATACTGGTCCTAGTTGAGAGCGTCTAGCTAAGTGAATTCTACTGACAACTTTATGTCTACTGCTTTTGAGTGCTCATCTCCCATTATCCGACTTGTATTCTTCTATACATACCCCTCTTTTCCAGATAAAAATCAAAACTACTGAAGATGGCTGATGTCTTTGAGATCAACTCTATTGCTAATGATGTTGTTGCTATACTCAAGACTTATAACTTCGACGGTGGTAAAAGTGATGACATTGGATTTGCTAGTTGTCTCAAGAAATTAATTCTACAAATGTCGCCAAGATGCCAAGGAGATTCAATCACTCAAGCAACGAATCATGGATATCTCTCGCAAATGAGAGACTTATGGTATTACAAATATCGATAATCAGTCTTCCATGGTAACAATATTGAGGAGAACCAACTCCAATGTGGATGATCAAGGTGACATTTTTGTTGGGTTTCAGGATGTTGTAGAAAGATTCTTGAAAATTGTTTTTAGTTACTGCAGTAAACTTTAGTATTTTGCAGACTTCTAGTTGTTTTCTTTTCTCAAATCTCTCACGGTAGGGATAAAGTCTGGATACATACTACCTTTCTCAGACCCCACTATTGAATTGTGTTCAGTATGTTGTATTTGAAGTTTTTCACTAGTCCAAATAAAATGTCATTTGATCCCAAGAGCCAAATAAGGCTACAATGTCTATGTCTAAGTACTTGGTCGATTAAGTGTATCTTAAGATCATCCAGTTAACAATCGAATACACTGACAATCAGAATATTCTCTATGCACAATGCAGCTATGAAAAAAAGCTCGCAACTCGTGAAGGCTGCAACATGTAATTTGTTCTGTTTATTTTACGACACGAGATGAAATCGTGCATCTACAAAAGCATATTCAGAGTTCTTAGCATAGCTTCTCACAAAGAGGATTGGTGATAGCTGAGGCAGAAGGCTATCATAATTTAGGTATCCTATGTTCAAAATTCTACAGGACTTGATGAATGGCACGCTAGTCAGACTGTCGAGACATAAAAATCTGTCTCCAGCAGTCCAAGCCATTGCATTTGCGGGAAGAAATGGATTTTTCAGATCAAAACTATTTCCGCTATCCTACGAAGCCTGAAGTTTGAGCAGAAACTAACATCAGCTGATGATCATCTTGTTCAGGAATTCAGCTTGCTCAGGAAAGTATTCCAACAGTTCATCTTTGGTCAGCCAGACAAAATCATCACATTTCCTAATATCAAATTTGTTGGCTGCAATAACTTGGGATTTGAAGAAGAAGCGCTGCCACAATAAAATATAGAATATATAAGAAGCACAAAAATTTGCAGAAGCTATCAGGGAATTTCTCTCCTTCCGTCCCTGTCCCTCACTCACCGTGGGATGAGAGAATTTCTTACTCTCCTTTTCTTCAATACTTCCAATAATTAAAATGTACATACCTTGATTGAAGGGATTTTGTTGTCTTCAGTGGGTTGCATGACCATATGACCCATAGGGGCATTTCCAACAAAATATGTATGTGAAAGATCTCCAATGAAAGATTCCAAGGCAGACTCAGCACACTGCAAATAGTTGCAACTTATATTTTCATTTTTCTAACCCAAATTACTGAAATCAGCATAGAAATGGACTGAATAAGTACTATTTACCTTGCGCAAATTCTCTTCAGACTCGTAAGCTTTTTCAGGGAAATGCCAGACAGGCTTTCCACTACCTTGTGTGGTACCATGGACTAGAAGATAGAGTCTCTTGTCTAGTGCTCGCTGTAATGACCTTATGCATATCAACAAAATCTCATAATTAGTAACATGAAAAGGTTTTGTGTAGGGTTAGCACCTTTTAGCAAATTTTGACCAAGTGATGAGTTGAAAAAAAGGCGCAAGCTTTATTTTGTGGGCTAGAGAGGGTGAAGAAGGCAAATAAAAGGTAAAAAAAACAGTAGCACTGCATTCCTAATTTTAAATACTTACACAATGCGCAATTGAAAAATCTCATGTAACTAACACATCAATTACTTCAAGACAATATTAAGGCATTTCAACATCAAAAATTTAGTTATGGTAAACAATTAGAAGTCAATAATCATCTATTGTCAGGAAATACGAGTCTCCTGAATTTAGGTAAAGCAACTCTTGAAAGAAAAATATTCTCTAGTGCAACGACCATATTCAAATTCTTGTTTAATATTTGACAAAAGTTAGAAGTCCAATCTTTGGTACCTTTGATCATTAGTCTTATCTGCTTCTGAGATTCGAGGAGCTGGTTTATAATCAATTTGATAATCACCTTTTCCCCTGCATGTAACATATAGATGTAACCGAGTCACCGACCATGTGGCATTTGACACTAGACAGAACAGTATGTGATAGCATGTTCAAGAAGAACCATGTACATATTTAATGGCTAATAAGGAAGAACACATGCTTGAAAAGGCAATAATACTACACAAGCAATTTAGACAAACTCTATTTCTAATATAAAGAAGAATGCTCAGAAAATCTTCACGACTTTTAGACTTTTATGATCTCTTCATGCTATTGAACTCCTAAACCAATTTCACTGGTCTATTATGTTTAAACTTATTTCATGCATCCTATGCACACTCTTCATACCATTCATTAGTTAATATTTCATCATAAACGAAGATACATAATTCACAAGGAAAGGTATTCAATGGCAAGGTGTAATTCAAACAATGCAACATAAATGTACCTGGTATCAGACTTCTTCAGAAAACTTTCTGGATACTCTCGCCGATATTGCTGCCTCCAACGAAACCTATAAAAGAAATTAATCATAAAATTACTGCAATCAACTAAACACCAATTACGTTAAACAATCATCTACATTGTCATTCGCGAACTCTCGTTCATGAACCTTTGCACTTTTTTATCCTTCTTATTTTCTCCTTCTAACCCATTCTATAACCTCATCATTCTCAACTTCATTACACATTATCTCCTAAGCATTAGAAACCACTGCAAAATTTTGGACAAAAGAAACTATTTTCTTTTGTAGATTTACTTCATCAAACTTACAAAATAGTGAAGATTCATAATTTGACCTGACTAATGCAATTGAGGCATAATTATTGTTTTTGAGTACTATTTTTCGCAAGCAAACATATCAGAGTACCCCTTAATCCCTAATTAACCATCACAGTTTTTAGAAAGCGAAAAAAAAAATCAACACTAGTAAATGTTTTGATCATTCTATTATATGAACCAGAATTTATCGCTCTAAAAGTAAATCATTGTAATTGGATTACAAAAAGGATCGATTTCGTGCAACAATTGAACAGAAAAAAAAGAAAAACTTACGAAAATTCTTGAAAAGCATATACAGTAGGATCGATTTTGGGTACCACTACCGGTAATCTTTCAAAGAGCACTGAAGCGACAATTTTATCATTGTTGAATGAAGAAAACCATCGTTTACCTATCGCAGATGAACAGCACCTCTGCATTTTCATAAACCCTAAAAACCCAAATTCCACAGTACTGAAAGTGAAATGAAATTTGGGGAAGGGTTATGGGCTTGGGACTCGGGTTGAAGTATATGGGCTTGGGACTCGGGTTGAAATTTATGGGCTTGGGACTCGGGTTGAAGTTTATGGGCTTGGGACTCGGGTTGAAGTTTATGGGCTTGGGACTTGGGTTTGAAGTATGAAATGTGAATCCCTTATAATTATGGCATTTGTTATTTTTCTTATGAAATATTAATTATCTAAATTTTATTTTAATCAATTAAATATTAGTCATTAATTTTTATCTAGTGTCATTTGTCTCACATTCAAGCAAGAATTTGGAGAAAATGAAGAGGTGCCGAATCCAAATACATCTGTAATCCGTTCGTACCTTGACATGAGTGACATTCAAGTATTTAATAAAAATAAATAAATTTGTACCGACACTTCCAAGAATTATAAAAAGAGTTTTTCCAATTCTATTTTATATAATTTGATTTTACAAAATTTCTTACATTACATGGACGAATTTGGTGGCACAAAATAAGATAAAACGATATTAAAAACATGAGTTAGAGCGGTATAAATTTATTATATTAATAAGGGTCAAACATGCAATGCACTTTTCGATGACTAGTTAATTAATAGTATATAAGGGAATAATTATTTCTGCATTCATTTAAAAGCAATTTTAAGAATTTATCAATAGAATTTTTTAAAATAAGTGTTTTTTTTCTTAAAAAAAAAAACAAAAAACACTTCTAACCTTCCAATAGCAATATCAAAGTACATGCTCTACATAGAGTTGATGTTTTTTTTCCTAATTTTTATGCAAGAATTAACCATGTTCTGTTTGTTTGAATTAATTAGTAAAAAAAAAAATTATATTAAAGTGTACTGTGGAATTTGCTTTAGTCTGAGAGCGCTTCCGCCAAATGAGCCCTATGCAATATAAATTTGAGATAGTTGAGCTTTAACGGATATCGAGTGGGAGATCAGAAAAAAAAAATACAACTACAATAAAATACCAAACTCAAAAAATAATTTACATATAATTCATCCGACGTTACATTATTATCATATGGTTTTTGATATAGTTCGACTATAATATTGAATTTCAACGAACTATAATTAAAAATTCAGTCCCAAAACTAATTCAAATTTTACCCAAATAATCTGAAATTTATATGATTAGTCTCGTCGACACGAATAGTTAAAAAGAAAAGAAACGTATCTATAATTTAAAGATGAACTTAAACATACTAAATTTAAAAAAAATTCATTTTAGTATTAATAATAATATTTTATAACCACATTGATACCATGAAATTTATAATCATATATTTTAAAAATCTTCTAGTCCTAGATTACAATAGCTTACCTAGTCAAACATGTTTCGATAAAATAAACCAAATGAAATATAATTAATTAGCTAAAAGTGATTTAGGTAAAGGAACAATTAAACCAACTCTTCTGAATAATAAAATTTAATCTAATATGATAGTATGTATGTCTTTTTAAATATTCTGATATTTATCGATGGTCTTTTTGAAACAACATTTACCTCCACGA
Source organism: Solanum habrochaites (assembly GCA_027704765.1). NCBI lineage: Eukaryota > Viridiplantae > Streptophyta > Magnoliopsida > Solanales > Solanaceae > Solanum > Solanum habrochaites. The sequence goes on from JAKWJA010002492.1 coordinate 2,682,522, forward strand.
GGCAGTGGGACTTGTGCCTTGGGACATAATTTCTTTGTCTAAACACACAACTTGTGCCAATGAAGCAGTGGCCTAGTGTTCTATCGAACATTCTTCGTTGAAAAATTATAAGAATTATACAAATTTGATTTTTTCATACATATATATTAAATCTTGAACGATAACTTTTGGCTTCACCACTACACTAAGAATAACTTGTGTGATGGAATTTGAAATTCTTGGCTTGGAGTTAGTAGAGAATATATACTTTTCTTCTTTAGCATTCTATAATCTTTTTAACTCTTTTAAGCTTTAAATAGTGAATTCCATCATAACAATATTATTCATCTCTCAATTCCAAATATTAGGTTCCATACAGACTTGTTCTTTTCAACCCTAAAGATGGCTGATGCCTTTGTGTCATTGGCAGTTCAAAAATTGGGTGATTTCCTAATACAACAAGTTTCACTGAGAATAAGTCTGAGAGAAGAAGTTACATGGCTGAGAAATGAGTTACTCTTCATACACTCATTCCTCAAAGATGCAGAAATAAAGCAATGTGTAGATCATAGAGTTCAGCAATGGGTGTTTGAAATCAACACTATTGCTAATGATGCTGTTGCTATACTCGAGAGTTACACGTTCCAGGCTGATGACGACGAATTTCCTAGTCGTCTCAAGGCTTGCGTTTGCATATATAGGAAGGAGAAGAAATTATACAATGTGGCAGAGGAGATTCAATCACTCAAACAGCGAATCATAGATATCTCTCGCAAACGAGAGACATATGGTATTACGAATATCAATTTAGGAGATCAAGGGCCAAGTAAACAGGTTACAACATTGAGGAGAACTACCTCATATTTTGATGACCAGGATTACATTTTTGTTGGCTTTCAGGATGTTGTACAGACATTGCTAGCTCAACTTCTCAAAGCAGAGCCTCGTCGAACCGTCCTCTCCATTTATGGAATGGGTGGATTAGGCAAGACCACTCTTGCAAGAAACCTTTACATCAATCCTGATATACTCAATAGCTTCCCTACACGTGCTTGGATATGTGTTTCTCAAGAGTACAACACAATGGATCTTCTTAAAACTATCATAAAATCCATCCAAGGTTGCACCAAGGGAACTCTAGATTTGTTGGAAAAGATGGATGAAAGAGATCTAGAAAACCACCTTCGTGATCTATTGAAAGAACGCAAATACCTTGTGGTGGTTGATGATGTATGGCAGAGAGAAGCATGGGAGAGTTTGAAAAGATCATTCCCGGATGGCAAGAATGGCAGCAGAGTCATTATTACCACGCGCAAAGAGGATGTCGCTGAAAGAGCAGCCAACAGAGGTTTTGTTCATAAACTTCGTTTCCTAAGTCAAGAAGAAAGTTGGGATCTCTTTCTTAGGAAACTACTTGATGTTCGAGCAATGGTTGCAGAAATGGAAAGTCTAGCTAAGGATATGGTGGAAAAGTGTAGAGGCTTACCTCTTGCAATTGTTGTATTGAGCGGACTACTTTCGCATAAAAAGGAGCTAGATGAATGGCAAAAGGTGAAAGATCACCTTTGGAAGAGCATTAAAGAAGATAAATCTGTTGAAATCTCCAACATACTATCATTAAGCTACAATGATTTGTCAATTGAGCTCAAGCAGTGTTTTCTCTACTTTGGTATGTTTCCAGAAGATCGAGTGGTCAAGGCTGAAAACACAATATGGTTGTGGATGGCCGAGGGTTTCATACCAAGAGGAGAAGAAAGAATGGAGGATGTCGCTGAAGGCTTCTTGAATGAGCTGATACGACGAAGCTTGGTTCAAGTGGCTAAAACATTTTGGGGAAAAGTTACTGAATGTAGGGTTCATGATTTACTCCATGATCTTGTGATACAAAAGGCATTGGAGGTAAACTTTTTTGACATTTATGATCCAAAACGCCACTCCATATCCTCTTTATCTATCAGACATGTCATTCATAGTCAAGGAGAAAGGTACCCCTCACTTGATCTTTCTAACTTAAAGTTGAGGTCAATTATGGTCTTCGATCCAGATTTTCGTAAGTTGAGGTCAGTTCTGTTCCAACATCTATATGTGTTGCACTTGGATATGCATGTTGGGAATAAGCCTATAGTACCTGATGCCATAGGGAGTTTGTACCACCTCAAGTTCTTAAGATTGAGAGGTATCCGTCGTCTTCCCTCTTCCATTGGCAACCTCAAGAACTTACAGACACTTTGTGTCAATGAGGGCGGACAGTTTAGCCAACTACCCCTCAAGACAGCTGACCTAATAAATTTAAGACATTTAGTTGCTTCGTATTCAGAACCCCTGGTACATATAAGCAAACTCACTAGTCTTCAAGTTCTTCAAGGGGTTGGTTGTGATCAGTGGAAAGATGTAGACCCTATTGGTTTAGTCAATCTTCGAGAATTAGACATGCATGATATTAAGGAATTTTATTCCCTAAACAACATTAGCAGCTTGAAAAACCTAAGCACTCTCACATTGCATTGTTCAGATATGGAATCATTACCATCTCTTGAATTTGTTATTTGTTGTGAAAAGCTCCAGAAATTGTGTTTAGATGGGAGAATAGAGAAACTGCCTCTGTTTCCAAATTCCATCACAATGATAGCTCTTTGGAACTCAACACTGATAGAAGATCCGATGCCTATTTTGGGAACGTTGCCAAACCTAAAGAATCTCCAATTGTTTAGAGCTTATGAAGGAAAGGAAATAATGTGCGGTGATAACAGCTTCATTCGACTAGAGTTCCTTATTCTTGATTATCTTTGGGGCCTAGAAAGATGGAATTTAGCCACAAGTGCCATGCCTCTCATTAAAGATCTTCTTATCCATCGTTGTTCAAAGCTGAAGGAGATTCCAGAGAGAATGAAAGACGTGAAGCATTTCAAATATATATCTCATATGAAGTCTTATTTATAGTGTGGAATTGGTTGTAAGAGATTTTTTGTATGCAAAAATGATTTTGTGATTATTCAATTAATATACATCTGGTACAATAATATACAAGACTTTTATATTTCTTTTTTACAAAAATATTGTAAAACTTCATATACAATATTTATACACGAATATTATACGAAATCATAAGATGGATCTAAGTCAAATTCTGATTTGGGTGTCGAGTCCCAAGTCAAGACTCGAGGTCGGATCTTGGATTGGATGTCGGGGTTTATTCCCGAGTTAGGTATCAGTGTGGGGTTCCAATTTGAGTGTCAGAGTTGGGTTTTGGATCAAGAGTCGAGGTCTAGTCCCAAGTCAGTTATTTGAGTCCCGAATCGGTTGTCAAGGTCAGGTGTCGTGGTTAAATTTCATTTGAAAGTCAAGTCCTTGATAAAGAGTTCTACACTCTAATTTACAAAATGATCATCTAGGCACCTAATTCAAAATTTATGTGTCACATCAATGTCGGATGTTCATGAGACAAAATGAGGATAAATTGAAGTGTCTAATTGTCAATTAAGACCAAATTGAGACGTCTAAATGTACACTTTCAACTTGATTAGATTGAATCAAATCAAGAAAAAGAAACTGAATCAAGTATTTGGTTTGGCATTGTAGAAAAAAAAAATCAATCATAATTAATTTAGTTTAGTTATAACTTAAGAAAAAGCAAATCAAAATCAAACCAAAGTATATTTATAAAAATTTTATAAATATATTATACTTCAACAACATATCCGTAAAATCTCACTAAATGGAGGGTGGAGTGTACACATACTCTACCTCCAATTTTCATGAAAATATTTAAATATGTATCTTAATAACATTAATAGATCACTATTCTGATGGACTAATGCTAAGTCAAATATTGACTATATAGAATGAATGCTAAGTCAAATTTTCTGGGAATGTGTACTAACAATGAATGATAATGTACTTGTTTATATTATTCCACATCTGATATAATTCTTTTATTAATTAATCAAAGAGAAGAAAAGTAAACTAAAATATACCTAACTCTTGAGTCAAACTTCTTCTGGCAGCAATTAACAGCCAACTTTGATGGTTGATGCATTTGTTTCATTTGCAGTTCAAAAACTGGGGGATTTCCTCATACTGGATGTGCGGTGGCTGCGAAATGAGCTCTTCTTCATGCAGCCTTTCCTTAAAGATCCAGAACAAAAGCAAGTTGTAGATCAAAGAGTTCAACAATGGGTGTTTGAGATCAACTCTGTTGCTAATGACGGTGTTGCTATACTCGAAACTTATAGCTTCGAGGCTAGTAAAGGTGACGATGCTAGATTTGCTAGTCGTCTGAAGGCTTACACTTGCATCTGCAGGAAGGAGACAAAGTTCTACAATGCCAGCAAAGAGATCAAATCACTAAAGCATCGAATCATGGATATCTCTCGCAAACGAGAGACTTATGGTATTAGAGATATCAATAATGCAGGAGAAGGGTCAAGTAATCTCCCAAACAATCAGTATGACATGGTTAGAACATTGAGGAGAATTACCTCATATGTAGATGAGGATCACATTATGTTGGCTTTCAGGATGTTGTACAAACATTGCTAGATGAACTTCTCAAATCAGAGCCTCACAGAAGCGTCATCTCCATTTATGGTATGGGCAGATTAGGCAAGACAGCTCTTGCGAGAAACCTATACATCAGTTCTAATATAGTCTCTAGCTTCCCTACACGTGCTTGGATATGTGTTTCTCAAGAGTACAACACCATGGATCTCCTTAGGAATATCATAAAATCCATCAAAGATTGCACCAAGGAAACTCTAGATTTGTTGGAAAAGATGACAGAGAGAGATCTAGATATTTAACTTCGTGATCTTTTAAAAGAACCCAAATACCTTGTGGTGGTCAATGATTTATGGCATAGAGAAGCATGGGAAAGTTTGAAACGAGCATTTCCAGATAGCAAGAACCGCAGCAGAGTTATTATTACTACACGCAAAGATGATGTCGCTGAAAGAGCAGATAACAAAGGTTTTGTCTATAGACTTCGCTTCCTGAGCCAAGAAGAAAGTTGGGATCTCTTTTGTAGGAAACTACTTGATGTTCGGGCAATGATCTCAGCAATGGAAAGGCTAGCAAAGGAAATGGTGGACAAGTGTGGAGGTTTACCTCTTGCAGTTGTTGTATTAGGTGGACTACTTTCACATAAAAGGGGGCTAGAAGAATGGCAAAAGGTGAAGGACCACCTTTGGGAAAACATTAAAGACGACTCTATTGAAGTCTCCTGCATACTATCATTGAGCTACAACGATTTGCCAACTGCGCTCAAGCAGTGTTTCCTGTACTTTGGTATTTTTCCAGAAGATCATGTGGTTCATGTTGATCACATATTATGGTTGTGGATGGCTGAAGGGTTTGTACCAACAGGAAAAGAAATGATGGAGGATGTTGCTGAAAGCTTCTTGAATGAGTTGATAAGACGAAGCTTGATACAAGTGGTACACACATTTTGGGAAAAAGTTGGTAAATGTAGGATTCATGATCTGCTTCGCGATCTTGCCGTGCAAAAGCATTGGAGGTAAACTTTTTTGACATTTATGATCCAATAAAGCACTCCATATCCTCCTAGTGTCTTAGACATGCCATTCATAGTCAAGGAAAAAGGTATCTCACACTTGATCTTTCTAACTTGAAGTTGAGCTCACTTATGTTCCTTGATCCGGATTTTTTAAATATGGCTCCTATAAAGTTCTGTAATGTGTTCCAACATCTATATGTGTTGTACTTGGAGATGCATGTTGACAATATGTCTATAGTACCTAAAGCCATAGGAAGTTTGTACCACCTCAAGTTCTTAAGATTGAGAGGTATCCATGATCTTCCCTCTTCCATTGGCAACCTCAAGAATTTACAGACACTTCTTGTCAATGACTATGGATACTTTTGCCAACTACCCCGCGAGACAACTGACCTGATAAATCTAAGACATTTAGTTGCTTCGTATTTAAAACCTCTGACACGTATAAACAAACTCACTAGTCTTCAAGTTCTTAAAGGCATCCATTGTGATCAGTGGAAAGATGTTGACCCTGTTGATTTAGTCAATCTTCGAGAATTAAGCATGCATGATATTACCAAATCATACTCACTAAACAACATTAGCAGCTTGAAAAACCTTAGCACTCTCAAATTGTGTTGTGTAGCTTATGAATCATTCCCAAACCTTGAATATCTTAGTTCTTGTCAAAACCTTCAGAAATTGTGGTTAGAGGGGCAAATAGAAAAACTGCCTCTCTCAGAGCAGTTTCCGAATTCCATCGCCATGATGGTCCTTCGGTACTCAGAACTCATAGAAGATCCAATGTCTACTCTAAGGATACTGCCAAATCTAAGAAATCTTGATTTGTTTAGAGCTTACGGAGGAAAAGAAATTACCTGCAGCGATAACAGCTTCAGTCAACTGGAGATCCTTCGTCTTGATTGTCTTGGGAACTTAGAAAGATGGCATTTAGCCACAAGTGCCATGCCTCTGATTAAAGGTCTTGGTATCCAGCGTTGTCCAAAGCTACATGAGATTCCCGATAGAATGAAAGACGTGGAAAGAACTCCTTTTCAATGAAGTTTTTCAAGCATATATGATGTCCTATTTCAGCTCTTTCATAATCGTAGAGGTAACAAATCCCAATCCCCAAATGATCATTTCTTTAATTCCTTTTAATTACTCACTCTGCCGCATATTTGTTAGTATAATGTTTTAATTTTATTAGTATGACAGTACAACTTCTAATAGATTATCAACATACTAAAAGAAGTCAACTATAAATAACTGTCTATAAGTACCATCACTTATGCATGAGATTGTCTTGTATCACAACAACATACCCAGTACTGTATTCTCACAGAATTGAGTGTAGAGTGTAAGCAAACCTTACCTCCACCTCAACGGTGAGGTACAAAGACTATTTCTGATTAACTCTCAGCTCAAGACAAAAACAGACTAGAAAAGACATAATGGAACTAGAAGAGACAATAGGTAGTAACAAAACAACAGATGAAAGTAGAACAGTACAACAACCAAATAATATTACAATCGAACTACACGAAACAATAGAAATCAACAAAACGATTTTCTCCATGCCAAAAACACACTCAATTGTATTGGCAATCTGTTATTTGGTGAACACTTGATACTGTCCTGATCATTATGATTAATCATCAATTTAGGTTATTGATAAATCTTTTGTTCTTCATTGAATACTATTCCTCATATTAAATAGTGTCTTACAATTTCGGTGAATAGGAGAAGCAGCAGCTGGCAGGTGTGGAACTTTTGCCAAGCATTACTAGAGATTCACACAAAGCAAGTCGGATTTTAGAAATAATAAGCATGTTTATTTTTGTTCTGGCTTTAGGTCGTGGGTTTAAATTACAACTGTAACATTCAAGATTTTCTAAGAAAAATCTCCTTGTATAACTTTCTTGTTCTACAACTGCACACATTTTGTTTCTTGTCATAACTAAGTATTAAAATAGGTATGAGATTTTAAGTTCGAGATTCTGAAATGAACTTTTTTGTAATTATTATCCAAGAATATTATGGTATAATAGATCTTTATAGAATTATAGTCCACAAACATATAATAACTCAAAACAGTGATGACTAGCAGTGATGCTTGTGGAAGTCTATTAAGGATGGTGTTGACAAATGGTGGGGTGGGATTAGTTGCTAGTGGTGACGGTGTTGGCAGTGGAGGTTGATAGTTATGTTGGAAAATAGTGATAATTAATGGTAATGGGTACAATGATAGTGATTGGCAATATATAATGCTGTGATTAGTGGTTCTTGCAGACTTGTGGTAATGATGGTAGCTAGTGATAGGGACAATTGAGTGTAGTGATTGATAGTGATGGTGATTGTGGCTAATAATGATGGTTGAAAATGGTGGACGTCTAAAAAAGGCGGTAGATTGAATGATGGAATGGTTGAACTACGTATTATTTTCATAAAAATCTTTAAATAAATATCTTAATAATAGATCTTAATCATTCAGATTTATACACATTCCCTAACACATTCCCTAAGTGGTTGAAAATACATCTACCACTGAAAAATGCAGGAAAGAGGAGAAAAAAGGAATGTGTACACAACTAGAATTATTCAAAAAAAAAAAGGGTCGAATATAAAATGTCTAACCATTATTCTGATGGAATAATGCAGTCAAAATTGACTGCAGAGAAAGAGGCTTTAATCAAAGAGAAGAAAAGTAAAGTAAAATATACTTAACTCTGCGTCAAGCTTCTTCCAGGCAGCAATTAACAGCCAACTTTGATTTGACTTTCTCCGATATTTCTTCATCTGTTCATTACAGTAAAGATCCAAACGCCTAAAGATGGTTGACGCCTTTGTGTCATTTGCAGTTCAAAAACTGGGGGATTACCTCATACAGGAAGCTTCCCTGCGTTCAAATCTCAGACAGGATGTGCAGTGGCTGCGAAATGAGCAGTTCTTCATGCAGTCTTTCCTCAAAGATGCATAACAAAAGCAAGTTGTAAATCAAAGAGTTCAACAATGGGTGTTTGAAATCAACTCTGTTGCTAATGATGTTGTCGCTGTACTCGAGACTTACAGCTTCGAGGCTGATAAAGATGATGACGATGGATTTGCTAGTCATCTCAAGGCTTGTGCTTGCATATGTAAGAAGGAGAAGAAATTCTACAACATCAGCAAGGAGATCCAATCACTCAAGCATCGAATCATGAATATCTCTCGCAAGCGAGAAACTTAGTATTACAAATATCAATAATGTTGGAGAAGGGCAAGTAATCGTCCAAACAATCAGTGACATGGTCAGAACATTAAGGAGAATCATATGTGGATGATGACCAGGACTACATTTTTGTTGGCTATCAGGATGTTGTAGAAACATTACTAGCTGAACTTCTCAAAGCAGAGCCTCGCCGAAGTGTCATATCCATTTATGGTATGGGCGGATTAGGTAAGACCACTCTGGCAAGAAACCTATACATCAGTCCTAATATAGTCAATAGATTCCATACACGTGCTTGGATATGTGTTTCTCAAGAGTACAACACCATGGATCTCCTCAGGATTATCATAAAATCCATCAAAGGTTGCACCAAGGAAACTCTAGATTTGAACAAAAGATGACGAAAAGAGATCTAGAAATTTACCTTCGTGATATTTTAGAAGAACCCAAATACCTTGTGGTGGTTGATGATTTATGGCATAGAGAAGCATGGGAAAGTCTAAAACGAGCATTTCCAGACAGCAAGAATGGCAGCAGAGTTGTTATTACCACGCGCAAAGAAGATGTCGCTGAAAGAGCAGATAGCAAAGGTTTTGTCTATAAACTTCGTTTTCTGAGCCAAGAAGAAAGTTGGGATCTCTTTTGTAGGAAACTACTAGATGTTCAGGCAATGGTCTCAGCAAGGAAAGGCTAGCTAAGGATATGGTGGACAGGTGTGGAGGTTTACCTCTTGCAATTGTTGTATTAAGCGGACTACTTTCACATAAAAGGGGGTTAGAAGAATGGCAAAAGGTGAAGGACCGCCTTTGGCAGAACATTAAAGACGACTCCATTGAAGTCTCCAACATACTATCATTGAGCTACAACGATTTGTCAACTGCACTCGAGCAGTGGTTCTGTACCTAGGTATTTTTCCAGAAGATCATGTGGTCCATGTTGATCACATACTAAGGTTGTGGATAGCCGAGGGCTTCATACCAAAAAGAGAAGAAAGAATGGAGGATGTCGCTGAAGGCTTCTTGAGTGAGTTGATAAGAAGCTTGGTTCAAGTGGCTGGAACAGTTCGGGAAAAAATTACTGGATGTAGGGTTCATGATTTGCTTCGTGATCTTGCCATACAAAAGGCATTGGAGGTAAACTTCTTTGACATTTATGATCCAAGAAACCACTCCATATCCTCCTTATGTATCAGAAATACCATTCATGATCAAGGAGAAAAGTACCTCACACTTGATCTTTCTAACTTAAAGTTGAGGTCCACTATATCTTTCAATCCAGATTTTAATCACATGAGTCTTATAAACTTCAGTAGTGTGTTCCAACATCTATAAGTGTTGTACGTGGATATTCGTGGTGGAACTATACCTGATGCCATAGGAAGTTTGTACCACCTCAAGTTCTTAAGCTTTAGAGGTATCCGTTATCTTCCCTCCTCCATTGGCAAACTCAAGAATTTACAGACACTTAATGTCAATAACTATGGATTCTCATGCCAACTACCCCATGAGATAGCTGACCTAATAAATCTAAGATAAACCTCTGAAACATATAAGAAAACTCACAAGTCTTCAAGTTCTTCATGGCGTTTGTTGTGATCAGTGGAAAGATGTTGACCCTGCTGATTTAGTCAACCTTCGAGAATTAAGCATGCATGATATTACCAAAACTTACTCCCTAAACAACATTACCAGCTTGAAAAACCTTAGCACTCTCAGATTATTGTGTTATGCTGATGAATCATTGCCAGCCCTTGAATTTCTTAATTCTTGTCAAAAGCTCCAGAAATTGAGGTTAGATGGAAGAATAAAGAAACTGCCACTGTTTCCAAATTCCATCACAATGATGGACCTTTGGTACTCAGAACTCATGGAAGATCCGATGCCTGTTCTGGGAATGTTGCCAGAAATAATGTGCAGTGATAACAGCTTCAGTCAACTAGAGTTCCTTCGTCTTGATAGTCTTGAGAAGCTAGAAAGATGGAATTTAGCCACAAGTCCCATGCCTCTCATTAAAGGTCTTGGTATCCATAGTTGTCCAAAGCTGGACCAGATTCCTCAGAGAATGAAAGAAATGAAGATGTTGAGGAGAGGTTATATGTGGTGAAGCATTTCAAGCATAAAGGATGTCTTATTTCGGCCTCTTTCATAATTGCAAAGGTAAATATACAAACAAATCCCAAATCCACAGCGACCACTCCTATATAACTTTGTTGATTTCTCTTTTCTTCTTTTTCTATAAATAGTGTGTTAATATTAGGGAGAAGAAGTTGTCATTTGAAGACATTCACGTTGATGAGGTTGGGCTGTCGAAGCATGAATCAAGTTTCTGTCACTTAATTGATTATTTCAGCATTCAGTTTTTTGTTTTTTTTTTTTGGTTTGATTTTTCAATGTTTAATTTATTTGGTTTTGGTTTTATTTAGTGTGTATTGGAAGAGAACTGTTCTTTTGGGATTCTATGCATAAATGATGCTGTTAATGTGTTAATTAATTGTTCTGCGCTATGTTATCTTGCTTATCCAAATTTAAGATAATGCTTTATGCAATAGGTTACTGTTGAATCTGATTATCTCCCCAGAGAACTAACTTGATAAACTTAAACACTATTAATCGCTCAATATGGAGAAACTCTACAAGTTGGAAAACATCGTGGATAACACCCACTTCCGATGAACACCCTAAAGAGCATAACTGTCAAAATGATTTCGGTAGGCAATCCTTTAAGCTAACCAGAAGGCTCCCTCTTTGATCCCTCTTCCGTCTACTTAAATGCTGCATCACATTCATTTCATGCTAGTAATTAACATCAAGATTGCATCATGGCAGAAACAACACCAAATTCGACTACAGAATAACAAAACAGAAAGATAATGACACACATCAGTTTTTCATAAGAGGCAGTTGACAAAGTGAATGTCTCTTAGATCCTGAATACCAAAAGGAGTTTTGAAGATGCGTTTAAGTGTTTTCTAGTGTTTTGCTCTCTTTTTCTTATATCTAGTTTTTGTTTCTTTGAGATGAGAAAAGAAATTAAAATCCATAGAACGTAGATGCTCATGGTTTGTTATAAAACATCCAAATCATGTCTTTTGTGAAGGAAAAAAAATGTCACAGTTCAAGTCCAGCAATTCCCGGCAAATTACTCAATTCGTCAAACAGCCATGAAAACTAAAAACTATTTCACTGATTCGCTGTATCATGTCATGTTTCATTTCTGTTCCTGTTCTTTTTTCTCAACCTATGAATACTTGTATGTCTAATAATGCATGTGATACTTGTAAGACCACTGCTATGTATGATATTCAATGTTATACAGATGCATCCCCCGTCCAGGAGACACAGGAAAAGATGGGAGTGTTCAGTTGCTAGTTAGGACCAAGTTGAGGTGTCTATACATGCACTCTCAAAGTTGAGTGTTTACTTTGTCAGTTGAGGCTAAGTTTATTTATGTATAATGCCTTTTTGATATAGTTGCTAACTCTGACATAACATTTTGGTAGATATAGCTGACAAAAAATAATACACAGCTATTGAGGATTCTTCCTTCAAGTCTATTCATTTCTAAGGAAAAATATTCCTTCTTTATATAATTGGATATCAAGTTCTCATAATTTCTGTACAATGATGAGACAGAGAGAAAACTACTATGAAGAATCTAAAAATAAAGATATTCTCTCATGGAATTTATAAGCAGACAAGTAAATATTAAGTTAATATTTAACTAAACTTATTCTTCCAAATATACTACCTAACTACCTTCAGAAGTATCAGTCAAGAAATAGTGATACCTTGTCCTTGAGACTGCTTTTCTTCTTCACCATAAGTGGCTGAACCTCAGAAGGATTACTTCGGGTTTTCTTGTTCAGATCATGAGCTAAACTCATTTCTTCTCTGACCAGTTCAACTCTCTTCTCCCCGTGAGTTTTCTTCAACAGGGGACCAAGAAACAAATCTAACATGTCTTGGGTCGGATTCTCGGACATGTTAAGCTTAGGAGAAGCATCTTCAATTGTTCTCTCTTGAATTGAAATACAATCAAAATTTGTTTCTCTTCTCAAAGATTGATTGTCAACTTCACTTAATGAGCCTATTGACATGGAAATAGCATCCTCCTTTGGACCACTTTTTCCTTTGCCTGATGTAGCTTGCTCATTCTCATTCACATACTGCCAGGAAATGGAAAATACGATAACAACCAATAATTCTCATATTTACAACAAAAGTCAAAGTACCAATTTTTTATACCAAACAACAAGAGCACTTAAGACACCAACAACAACAACAACTTACCGGATGTAATCTCGCAAGTGGGGTCTACACAAACCTTACCCCTACCCTCAGCTCAAAAGAAGTGTAATCAAAGAATAGCAAGATGAAAAAAGCAAATGAAGCAACAGGTAGTAGTAAATATTAAAGAATATGATACTACGTGAATACTAACTAACGCTACAAATAAGGAGAAGAAGAGAAGAGGAGATTCATTCGCCCCTGCCTCACCCACATAAAAGCACGACAATAACCCAAGACACCACATATATTTTAAAAATCATTCAAATGCCACAGATTAATACTCCCTCCATTTCAAAAAGAATGACTCTATTTTCTTTTTAGAGTGTGTTTGGTATGAAGGAAAACATTTTCTGGAAAATGTTTTCCAATTTTCCCATGTTTGGTTGGGACAAAAGTTTTGGAAAATGTTTTCCAAATCAACTCATTTTCCTCAAAATTAAGGAAAATGACTTCCCTTCAAAAATTAAGGAAAACATTTTCCATAGCTCTCCTCCAATTTCAAATTAGATTTTTTTTTTTTTTGGAAAAGCATCAATTTAAAAAAATATTTTCAATTTCAAAAATTTTATTTTTTCACATGATCCTTGACCTTCCCCCCACCGGCCAGCCCCCCCCCCCCCCAACCCCATCCCCTCCCAAAAAATTAATTTTGTTTTTTAAAAATATTTTCAACTTCAAATTTTTATTTTTAAACTCCTACCCTCCCCCCCCCCCCCCCCCCCCCCCCCCCGCTCAGCCCCCCTACCAGCCCCCACCCACCCCAACCCCCAAAAAAATTAATTTTGTTTTTTAAAAATACTATCAACTAAAAAAAATTTATTTTTTCGCTCCTCCTTCACCCCCCCCCCCCCCCCCCCCCCCCCCCCCACCCCAAAATAATAATAATTTTGATTTTAAAAAATATTTTCAATGTCATAAATTATTTTTTACTTAAGTAAAAATATAAGATGTCTCTCAAAAACATATTTCATTAATAAATCAAACACTAAAAATCATTTCCGAAAAATATTTTCTACTCACCAACCAAACATGAGAAAATAAGTCCAATATCTACTTGTTTTCCAGGAAAACATTTTCTAGGAAAACATTTTCCATGGAAAACATTTTCCTCCATACCAAACACACCCTTAGTCTGTTTCAAAAAGAATGACCCTTTCCTTTTTTGGCAACACTTTAACTTTAACTTTCCACATGGCATGTTTAAGACCACAAGATTAAATGACATTTTGGTACATTTGACATAACTTTAATTTAGAACCACAAGATAAAAATGTCTTCTTTCTTTTCTTAAACTCCGTTTCAAGTCAAACTAGGTCATTCTTTTTGAAACAGAGGGAGTAACTTATTTCTATATTTTCAAATAGCAAGTGAAGTAGTGCCTCTATTTTTAATAGCAATTAAAGCTTTAGTAAATGATTCAGATGTTTCAAAATTAATGAGATTTAGATATCAATAATCACCTCCTTAGCAATGCTCATCAAATCTTCAACGGTCAAATCTTCATCAGCATACTGCAAAAATGAACAGTAAGACAATCTTAGGTACCACATTTCTGGCCAAATGTGATCATTACTTTAGATGGTAAATTTGAAGAATTGTTTAGGAAACCTCAAGAGAATTAAAGAGGTCACCTCTTCCGCCATGTGCATTAGATCTTCAACAGTCAAATCCTCATCATCTGTGTTTGGTATTGACTCTTCAACATCAGCACAATTCTCATTCCAGGAATTCTTTGTTTTCTGTTTCTGCCTCCTTAAATTAGGGCCAGCTTCACTAGAATTTTCCTTCAATCTGCTGCATTTTCTCTTCCTTAAGCCGCATCTATCCCTTGCTGTTGTTGTTGACTCTTCCATCTCAGCAACTCTCTGAGTCTTGGAATTCTTCGTTTTCTGTTTCTGTCTCCTCAACATAGGAACCTCTCCATCACCACTAACTTGCTTGCTGTCACATTCACTCCCCATTAAAGTGCTTTGATCATTACAATCATCATTTGGTAGGTTTAACTTTCTTCTGCTTCTTTTTGTTGTTTGGCATATTGGAAGCTGAGTGGACGACTCCTCAGTGAATGTTTCCTTTTTATCCTTAATCCTTCTGTTTTTCTGTCTCTGAGTGACAATCTCCTCCTCTTTAGTATTATTATTGTCTACTTTATCAGTTTTGGCTTTTTCCTTTACTTGATCAGCAGCAGATGTAGCAAACATCCACTGAGGCAACTTCCTTGTTCCACCCTTGTCAAGAACAACCCGATCATCCATTATTTTGATTGCTTTCTTTTGCAGAACTACTCTAGCAGATGAATTTCTTGTAGAGTAAAAGCTACTCGGTCGAGAGAAAGGAGGACACTCAGAATATTCAAGCTAAAAGTTGTACCGAAAACAACTCAATCAGCTTGACCAGCTTATACGTAGTGGTAAAGGGATGCAATTTCAATTTCCATCATCTCGAGATGTATTTTTCCACTAAAAAGAATGACGAATTTGAGCATTCACCTTCCTCAAAGTGCGCCCTGTAAAAGTAAACAAAAGGAGAAAATAAATCCTCTTTCCCATGATTAAGCATCAACCACAAACTTTGGGCTTATATTATAGGAAGTCCTTATGAAGCGGGTACCAGTAAGGACACAAGAATAACTAGTAATAACATACATAACTTTGAAGAGAAATTATAAAATTTTCAAAACTATGTACAATATTTTTGAGGATTGTACCTTCCCCACATAATCTATAAAAAAAATTAGATTGTAACTATAATGCCTTGAACATTATAGTTAAATCATTATTTTAGATAATTGATAAATCTTTTCGTTTTTATTGACTACTAGTTATTATATTAAACAGTGCCTTACAATTTGGGTAAAACGGGAAAAGAAGCTGTCTTTTATTGATCCATTTTTTACAAGCACTTGAAGACATATGCATAAATGAAGTTGGATTGTAGAAGCATTAAACAGGTTTCTGCCGCTTTACTGATTATTTCAGGGCTGCCAAAGAGAGTCAATGTCTTCAGTTTTTTGTTGGTTTGGTTTGGTTTTTTAGTGTTTAATTTCTTTGTGTGTGTGGAATTAGTTTGAAGAGAATTGGTTTTGGCATTCTATGCATAAATGCTAGTGTTAACATAAATTAATTGGTCTGAGGTAAGTTATCTTGCTTATCCACATTTAAGATAATGTTTTATGTAATATGTTACTGTTGAATCTGATTATTAAGACTATTAATTGCTCGATATGGAGAAACTCAGTGAGTTGGAAAACATCATGGTTAACCCCCAGTTCCGATGAAAACACACTAAAGAGCATAACTATTTAAATGTTTTCGACATAGGGCCTTCTTCCAGCTGGCTTCCTCTTTAATCCCTCTTCCGTCTACTTAAATGATGTGCCACATTCATTTCATGCTAGTAATTAATATCAAGATTGCATCAATGACATAAATGACACTAAATACCACTACAAAATACTAACAAAACAGAAAAAAGATGTCACACATCAGTTTTTCACAAGAGTCAGTTGACAAAGTACATGTCTCTTAGATCCTGAATACCAAAAAAAAAAAGTTTTGAAGCTGCGTTGGAGTTTTTTCTATTGTTTTGCTCTTTTTTCTTATATCTTGTTTTGATTTCTTTGAGATGAGAAAAGAAATTAAAATCCATAGAACATAGATGCTCACTGTTAACAATAAAACTTCCAAAATCATGTTTTTTGTGAAGGAAAAAAAAAATGTCACAGTTCAAGTCCAGCAATTCCCAGTAAAATGACTCAATTCGTCAAACGAATCCATAAAGCAACACAGAATTTAGACATCAAACCCAACTTCATAATATATTTTCTCTGTGCGAAGTGCCAATTTACTGAGTCATGTCATGTTTCACTTTATGTTCCTGTTGCTTTTTCTCAACCTATGAATAATTTTTTTTGAAGCTCTCAACCTATGAAGTAATTGTTTGTCTAAATGTGTGTGATACTTGTAAGACCACAGCTATGTGTGATATCAATGTTATACAGAGTTACATAAATTAGATGAATGTCAATTGCACACCAAGAACACTCCACAATCTGTTACTGCTCCTCTTGACTCTAACAGATTGATACTTCACACTGCCAGTCCTACCAATACGCTCCTTTACTTGCTGATCAAAGTCTATCAACCTCATCAACCATCCTTCTTTGATAAGACCTTGCCACCATCCACTTCTAGTAGCCACTTAGACATACCTGCTCCTAGGAGATACTCTAGGATGTAGGATCCACAATACCCCATCTCATTTGATGGAATTTGTCTAATATCTTCCCCTTCTGAAAGACCAGGTCTAAGAACCTTCTCCATCTCTCAGTGCCCTTTTCACCAACACTGGAAAAATTCCCCTCATCTCACCGGATCCTGATAGCCAGCAGGTTATGCAAAACATTTCTTATGATAAGAGCACCTAACTACTATGAGAGAGTAGCTATGAATCCTGCATGGCGACCAACCATGACACGGTAATTTTAGACTTTATATGCTAACCAAACTTAGATTCGGCCGCTAATCTACCTGCAGGAAAGAAGGCAATAGGTTGTAGGTGGGTTTACAAGATCAAACACAGCGCACATGGAAGTGTAACAAGGTTCAAGGATAGATTGGTGGGCAAAGGGTACACTTGACTACATTGAAACATTTTCACCAATGGTCATCTTGACCATCGTGGAGACTTTAATCAATGTGGTTGTCAAACAAGGATAGAAGCTTTATCAACTAGATGTCAATAACCAACATGGGTTGTGGTGCACTGGTGGGAGTGCTTCACCCTCAACCAGAGGTCTCCTTCAAGCCCTGGGTATAGTTGGGAGCGCCACCTCTAAGTGGGCCCTGCCGTGTGTCATCCGAATTTAATCGGATCTCCAAGGTAGACTCCGTACATCGAGTGGAACTAGATGTCAATAACGCGTTCCCCATGGAAACTTGCATGGAGAAGTCTAAATGGATGCTCCATGACTAGTGTGGAGACTCAAAAAGTGTCCGTATGGCTTAAAACAGACAAGTAGACAATGGTATGATAAGCTAACAGAAACTTTATACTCGATTTGCATATCAATCAGACAACAAAATACAATTAAATATGCTTGAAATGAAAACCCACAATTACCAAAGTTATCCTATCACAATTTCATCCCTAATTCAATTGTACTTCATATATAAGAAGATTATAAGCTAAATTCACAGCTTTGGGGTTCGATTCTTACCTCAAATAGGAGAAAATCCACTGATTATCGGCGACCGGCAGCTTCCGATTCTTCCAAGTCGGAGAAGAACGTCATTAGTTTATTGGTGTACTTGGAAGTTAGTCCCTAAAATTATCGGTTTTAGTTCATTTACTGTATGCTTATTGGTTTTAGTTTTTAACTATAAAATTATCGATTTTAATCCTTTAAGTATTTAAAAAATTATAAAATTTGGTTTTTTCCTATTTTAATATAAATAGCTTAGATTTGTATTAAAGAAATTCATGTCTCGATAAATAAAATCTTTAGTAATTTTTGTTGTTGTTTCTCTTCTCTCCGCTTCATTTTCTTTAAATTAATCTTACGCGAAGAATCTTAACCTTAATGATTCAAAACAAAATTCACAAGTAAAGAAAATATAAATCATAATTTTATTCAACAAAGGATATATTTATTGCTACTAATGACTTGGATATACTAAACTTTATTATAAAAAAAAAAAATTATTCCCTGTTAAATTAAAAGTTTGTACTTCAGACTTCATTGAACGAAATTTATATAATTTTTTAGAAATTGGAATTTATAAAATGGTATATTTGTAATTTTTTAATTATTATTTAATAAATCAATATTATTATTTTATTTTATGTAAAGAATTTGAGTAAATTAAATTAAATTCACACTAATTAAATATTCAAGTGAGACATCAAGTTATTAACAACAATTATATGCTTAATTTTATCCTCCATTGAATAAAATTAAGAATTATATCTTGTTTTCTCATTAATTTTATTTTGAATCGTAAACATTATTTTTTTTTTATAACAGTAAATGTCATTGATATATGTGATATGAATTTGACATGTTATAATTATCTTTATTAACTATTTTTAGAATTTATTATCAAAATTATTTAACAAAAAATAAAATAATAAATTTAAATTTATTCCTTAAAATAAAATTTTGAAACTCGTACATCTTCTCCCCCTTTCCACATTAACAAACAAAATCTACCGGAGAAACTCTTGTCGGCGAGATTTTCTATACTCTTTTTCTCACCTGTCGGGATTCACTCGTTTTTCAACTTCAATTTTTTGTTATTTATATGGAGCGATTTTTTTGTTTATCACGTTAATCATTAAGGTAATATTTTATTTACTTGAAAGTTATTTAATTGAAAAAAGTTTATAAAATTAAAATATTAAAGTAATTTTTGTTAAATAAAGTTAAGAATCATTTTAATTTCTCCATAATGATAAACTTAATAAACATCCCAACAAGTTGTCAAAAATACCAATCCCATTTGTTTGCCATTTACATGTCCTAATTTATATTTCTTTTTGCCATTTAAATTGGGTAGACTAAGCGGAAAAACTCTCCTACTTGACTTTATTATCACTTAGATCCTTCCAGTCACGAATTTTTCAACGAAACACTTAAAGTTATCAAAATATCTTATTTTAAATCCCTTTTAGCATGAGTGTCTCTCAATCGCGCTGATGTGGATAACACATCATTATCCATATCAGATAACATACACAAAAATTGCTATATCATTTTTATCATTTCAAATATTTTAGTTTCCAAAAAGAAAAGAATCTCATATTCATTTTAAAAATTAGTCTTTTGAAATTGATTCACCAGAAAAATATCTCTGGGACACTTCATTCACGAATAGCCGCCGTTAAGGTAGTCATTATCAAAAAATCAACATCGACGAGTTGTGACGAGTTTTTTGGCCGAAAGATCCATCAAAATTAAAAGTGGAGGAAATAATAATCTTTTCATCAAGAGTTTTATGTTTTTTTCTCTTCTAAAATCTTTTTATCTCATTTCAATCTTGTTTTCTCTTATTTGTTTCTTCTTCCTTTTTTTCTTTAATAAATTTAATCTCTTGTGTTAGAAGAGAAAAATAAATAATAAGTATCGTAAAAAAGGATGAAGATCAGAGAAAGATAAACGAAGTGGGGGAGAGAAGAGGGGGAGGGGCAACAGTGATGGCGACAATGATAACTTATGACGACGAAGAAGTAGAGTAACGGTAAGGAAATATAGAAAAATTCAAGAAAGGGATTTTTTTCCATTACATATACATTTTAATTGATGTATTTGCTTCACTTGCTTTTGTTACCAATCTGTGTTATAAAATCAGAAATTACTGGTTCTAATAAATCATTTAGAAACACGAAGTAACTGAGATTTTTTATAACCAGTAAATAAGATGAACAGAAATTTATTTGAAACAAATAATTTAATCTGTAAAAACGTACCAGAATCTGGAATACTCTTATTGAAAATTTAGGAAGGAAATCAAGTCCACTGAATTCACAATGTCCCTTTAAGGAAATTATTCCCCTCTAGTATCCGAGGTTTGATTTGGAATATAACCTCCCAGGGTAAAATGATTTTAATCAGTAGAGTATAGATACCAAAAACTCTACTGTCAGCGAATCAATCCACAGCAGGAAAGTACACGAAGAAATATATTATTTTAAGAAGAAGGAAGATCAGAAAAATTCGTAGTAATATTCTGAAGACTGAATGGTATTTATAGGCAAGAAGAAACACGACCATTAATGAAAGGTTGCAAACTTTCAAATGGTATTGACTGTTCCTGAAAGTTGCAACCTTTCAGAACAATCATGGCGGGAAATTTGGAATATAACGGAATTTAAAACGGGTCACTCGCGCGGATCCGAGTCGGGTCAGGTTTTAACTAAAAATTGAAAACATTTCGGTTATCAACTAATTTATTGAAAATAATTTTTGGCCATTTAAATTAATTAATAAATAATTAAAATAAATTTTGTCCAAAAAATTATCTCTCGATCGATCATTTGCCAAAGCCGAAGCCGAAGCGAGCGAGCGACGACGACGATGGCGCGAGGGGGGTCCCTCTTTCCAACCCTTTTAACAATTAATAGGAGTGTTTATTTATTTAAACTCTCCTATTTTCCTTTCCATTACCGATGAGGGACTATTGCCTTTTTCAATAAAGCATTAGAGGACTTTTCAAGTTCCCAACCTTTCAAGTTCTAAACCTTTCAAATTCCTCTCCTTCCCTCTATTTCCCATCAATTCTTGCTACATACCCAACAATCCCCACATTGATGGGGAATAGTTATAACATAGGAATGCACGGACAATTGTGTACTTTACAAGCAAGGATTAATTGCATCTGGATAAGTAGGTTTCCCCTTGGACTTTCCGTAGTGAACATATGTCGGATATACTCGGTCAATCGGTAGATGTGATAATCTTTGACCTTCGAACTTTGGTGTATACCTAGACAACCATATGTCACACAATTAACCCTTTACTGTTTATGATTCTTACGGTTGTGTTCGTTTCAGCCATGAACACCTCCTGGTTTCATGAGTGTATAGAGAATAGGCTTTTGACATAAATTCTCTTTGAAGCGGCTTCCACTTCACACTCACATAGGTGATTTCTAACCGTGTCATCTCGTAGATACACTATTTGGTCAATCTACCAAACTTAGCAAATCATTAAAAACTTTAAGCTTTATTACTTCATTAACAAGCCTTAAAGTCTTAACCTTGTTCCTGAACATTGTCTTCATCATGAGAATGGATTGAGTTGATTGACAATGTCGATTCGTCAGTCACAACTTTGTTTTCTCCTTGAATCTAGCTCTTGGGATCTCCAGTCTGCTAGATAGAGTTACCGCCATGCTGACTTGTCCTAAGCCGTAAACCCATTCCCTTAGATGATCTTTCAACTGCCTCTCTCACTAGGCCTTTCGTTAGTGGATCTGACACATTATCGCTTGACTTTACATAGTCAATTGTGATAATTCCACTAGAGAGCAGTTGTCTTATAGTGTTATGTCTACGTCGTATATGACGAGACTTTCCGTTGTACATAACGCTCCCTGCCCTTCCTATTGCTGCTTGACTATCGCAATGTATGCAAATTGGTCCGACAGGTTTGGGCCAGAATGGAATATCCTCTAGGAAATTCCGGAGCCATTCTGCTTCTTCACCAGCCTTATCCAAAGCAATGAATTCAGATTCCATTGTGGAGCGAGCAATACATGTCTGTTTGGAAGATTTCCAAGAGACAGCTCCTCCACCAAGTATGAATACATAACCACTCGTGGATTTTACATCATTTGATCCGGTGATCCAATTTGCATCACTATATCCTTCAATCACAGCAGGATTTATTATAATGCAAAGCATAATGTTGTGTATATTTTAGATAACCCAACACACGTTTCATAGCCATCCAGTGAGTTTGATTCAGATTACTAGTGTACCGACTCAGTTTACTAATAGCACATGCTATATCTGGTCGCGTGCAATTCATAATATACATCAAACTTCCCAACACTCTGGCATATTCCAATTGAGAGTCACTTTGACCTTCATTCTTTTTAAATGTACAACTTAAATCAATTGGAGTTTTGACAACATTGAAATTCAAGTATTTGAACTTATCCAATACTTTTTCAATATAATGAGATTGAGATAATGCTAGTCCCTGGGGAGTTTTGATAATCCTGACCCCTAAGATCAAATCAGCAACTCCTAAGTCTTTCATATCGAACTTGTTGGACAACATGCGCTTAGTAGCATTTATATCATCAATTTCTTTACTCATTATTAACATGTCATCAACATACAAACAAACAATGACTTCATGATTCATAACATTTTTTATGTAAACACATTTATCACATTCGTTAATCTTGAATCCATTTGCCAACATTACTTGATCAAATTTAGCATGCCATTGTTTGGGTGCTTGCTTGAGTCCATAAAGTGACTTCACAAGTCTGCACACTTTCTTTTCTTTACCAGGAACTATAAACCCTTCAGGTTGTTCCATTTAAATTTCTTCCTCTAACTCTCCATTTAAAAGGCTGTCTTTACATCCATTTGGTGGATTTTAAGATCATGCACTGCTGCAAGTGCTATTAACATCCTAATTGATGTTATCCTTGTTACTGGAGAATATGTGTCAAAGTAATCCAGACCTTCCTTTTGTCTGTACCCTTTGACTACCAGTCTAGCCTTGTATTTGTCAATAGTCCCATCAGGTTTCATTTTCCTTTTAAAGATCCATTTTGATCCTAAAGGTTTATTTCCTGGAGGAAGATCAGTCAATTCCCAAGTGTGATTGCTTAATATTGATTCAATCTCACTATTGACTGCTTCTTTCCAATAAGTTGACTCTGACGAAGACATTGCTGCTTTAAATGTTTGAGGCTCATTTTCAAGCAATAGTGCTACAAAATCTGGTCCGAAAGAAACAGATTTTCGTTGTCGAGTACTTCGCCTAGGTTCCTCACTAGTTAGAATATTTTCCATTGATTCTTCTCGTGGTCGTTTAGATCTTTCACTGTTGACTCACTTTCAGTTTTATACGGATAATGTTTTCCAAAAACTCTGCATTATCTGATTCAATTATCGTATTAACATGAATCTCAGGATTATCAGATTTGTGAACCAAAAATCGACAGGCTTTACTATTCACAGCATATCCAATAAAGACACAATCTATTGTTTTGGGTCCAATTTTAACCCTCTTAGGTAAAGGAACCTCTACCTTGGCTAAACACCCCCACACTTTAAAATATTTCAAGTTGGATTTTCTTCCTTTCCACAACTCATATGGAATTGATTGTGTTTTTCGATGGGGTACTCTATTGAGTATTTTATTAGCTGTAAGAATGGCTTCCCCCCAAAGATTTCGCGGTGAACCAGAATTGATCATTAAGGCATTCATCATTTCCTTTAATGTTCTGTTCTTCCGTTCCGCCAACCATTTAACTATGGTGTAAAAGGTGCAGTAGTTTGATGAATAATAACATTCTAAATATATCTCTGCAAAAGGAGATTCATATTCTCCACCCCTATCACTCCGAATCATTTTTATTTTTAGATTCAATTGGTTCTCCACTTCATTTTTTGTATTGCTTAAATGCATCAACTGCTTCATCCTTACTTTAAACAAATATACATAACAAAATTGAGTGTGTCGTCAATAAAACTTATAAAATACTTATTTTTCACCACGAGATGGTGCGACTTCATATCGCATATATCTGTGTAAATTAAGTCTAAAGTTTTGGAATTTCTTTCAACCGAGTCATAAGGATGTTTAACAAATTTACTTTTCACACAAATTTCGTATTTCGATTTATCGCATTTAAAATCAGGCAATATTTCTCAAGTAACCAATTTTCGTAAGGCTTTGCAATTTACTTGTCCCAAACGGTCATGCCATAAATCACTTAACTCCAATAAGTAAACAGAAGCAGCAGAATTTTTATTGATACTGTCAATAACCATTACATTTAGTTTGAAAAGACCCTCATTGAGATAGCCCTTTCCTATGAACATTTCATTCTTACTTATTACAGCTTTATCACTAACTAGGACACACTTAAACCCGTTCTTAACGAGTAGTGCAGCAGAAACTAAATTCTTCCTAATAGTAGGAACATGCAGAACATTGTTTAAAGTCAACACTTTGCCGGATGTCATTTTCAACATTACTTTGCCAGTTCCTGCAATCCTTGCTGTTGCTGTGTTTCCCATGAATAAATCTTCATCGTACTCAGCAGGAGTGTATGTTGCAAAGGCTTCTTTTACAGAGCAAATATGTCTAGTGGCACCTGAGTCGAGAAACCACTCCTTGGGATTTCCAACTAAGTTACACTCCGATATCATTGCACACAAGTCATCTGCATCTTCCATTTTTTCCATGATGTTTGCTTGATTTTTGCCTTTGCCTTTGTTTTTGTCTTTCTTGGAGCATGACAATCAGAAGATCTATGACCAGCCTTGCCACAATTATAACAGTTGCCTTTGAATTTCTTCTTGGCCTGTTCTGACTTCTGCCCGTTGGACTTCTTTCTCTTTTTGTCTTTGGTAGGAGCTTCTTCAACAATATTAACTCCAATGATTGTTGAACTCTTACGCGACTTCTTTTCGGCATTTCTGTTATCTTCCTCAATCTTGAGCCGAATCACAAGATCTTCAAGCTTCATTTCTTTACGCTTGTGCTTTAGATAATTCTTGAAATCATTCCACGAAGGCGGCAACTTCTCGATCATTGCAGCCACTTGAAAAGCTTCATTTACTACCATATCTTCAGCAATCAGATCATGGAGAATAAGTTGAAGTTCCTGCACTTGTGATCCAACAGTTTTACTATATACCATTTTATAGTCTAAAAACTTTGCAACCACAAACTTTTTCAAGCATGCATATTCTGTTTTATATTTCTTCTCAAGTGCATTCCACAACTCTTTTGAAGTTGTTATTGCACTATAGACATTATATAAGTCATCCTCTAAAGAACTCAAAATATAACCTTTAAATAGGAAGTCTGACTTTTTCCATGCTTCAAAAATCATAAATTTTTCCCTGTGTGGCATATCATCAGCAAGAACTGGAGTACCTTCACTTGTAAATTTCTGCAGACCAAGAGTGGTAAGCCAGAAAAAAATACTCGTTACTGCCATCCATTGAAATTCACACCTGTGAATTACCCGGTTTCTCTGCTTCTGATACAAGAGTTCGTGTTGGTGCAGCAACAGCCACTGTAACACCAGTGTTTTCCATTTCTGATAAACAAAATTAATACAATATAAGTAAGCAATAAACTATAATTGCAGAATTAAAGTAGTATAAAATCACAAAGATTTTTGTCTCCACCAGAAACACATATTTATTAATTTCCTTAAGATTGTTACCAATCTGTGTTATAAAATCAGAAATTACTGGTTCTAATAAATCATTCAGAAACACGAAGTAACTGAGATTTTTTATAACCAGTAAATAAGATGAACAGAAATTTATTTGAAACAAATAATTTAATCTGTAAAAACGTACCAGAATCTGGAATACTCTTATTGAAAATTTAGGAAGGAAATCAAGTCCACTGAATTCACAGTGTCCCCTTAAGGAAATTATTCCCCTCTAGTATCCGAGGTTTGATTTGGAATATAACCTCCCAGGGTAAAATGATTTTAATCAGTAGAGTATAGATACCAAAAACTCTACTGTCAGCGAATCAATCCACAGCAGGAAAGTACACGAAGAAATATATTATTTTAAGAAGAAGGAAGATCAGAAAAATTCGTAGTAATATTCTGAAGACTGAATGGTATTTATAGGCAAGAAGAATATATTCTGAAAGGTTGCAACCTTTCAGAATTAACACGACCATTAATGAAAGGTTGCAAACTTTCAAATGGTATTGACTGTTCCTGAAAGTTGCAACCTTCAGAACATCATGGCGGGAAATTTGGAAATAACGGAATTTAAAACGGGTCACTCGCGCGGATCCGAGTCGGGTCGGGTTTTAACTAAAAATTGAAAACATTTCGGTTATCAACTAATTTATTGAAAATAATTTTTGGCCATTTAAATTAATTAATAAATAATTAAAATAAATTTTGTCCAAAAAATTATCTCTCGATCGATCATTTGCCAAAGCCGAAGCCGAAGCGAGCGACGACGACGACGGCGCGAGGGGGTCCCTCTTTCCAACCCTTTTAACAATTAATAGGAGTGTTTATTTATTTAAACTCTCCTATTTTCCTTTCCATTACCGATGAGGGACTATTGCCTTTTTCAATAAAGCATTAGAGGACTTTTCAAGTTCCCAACCTTTCAAGTTCTAAACCTTTCAAATTCCTCTCCTTCCCTCTATTTCCCATCAATTCTTGCTACATACCCAACAGCTTTTAAACGCATGTAACCACACATTTCATCTTATTCAACAAATAAACGCCACATAAGCTTGGGCAATAGTCAGGAAAATTTAAAATAACGTGTTTGAATAATTTTAAATGTTCAACTAACAAAGTTGTGAGTAGATAGGTCGAAGTGTCAAATAGAATCAAATACGAGATTCTCTTGGGATATTTCACCTTTAAATTAAATTATTTGAGCACGTAATATATATTATTTTATCATGAATAAAATAATATTATTTTATAAAGATTCAAATTTAGAAATTGGTGCTTGACTTGATATGATTTAATCTAAACTATTAACATTTGGATTTTGAAATTGATGCTTGACTTCGATTGTTTCATAAATAATATGAATAAAGAAAGATGTTAAATATATGTATATATTGAGAAAAAAATTACTAATATGGAAAGACATATAATATATGAAAATATTTGACCTTTTTTTTAAATAAATAAAATAAATAAATTATAATAGGTTTTATATTTTTTTTTAATATATATATATATATATATTTTGACCATTCAACCGCCCCTATATTCTTTCATTTCCATTTTGTTCTGAGAATCAAAATGTCTTCCGCCGGAATCGCCGTCGCCGACGGCGGCGCAGCGCTGTATTTCTGCCACAAATGCAGTAACACCGTCACCATTACCCCTTCTCCTACCGGCGATCTCTTCTGCCCTACTTGCAACAGTGATTTCGTCGAGGAATACGAGGAGCCGGACCCTGAACCGGAAATGTTTCCAAACTTCCCCAACCCTGGCTTGTTGAGTAGTTTACTCATGGGTGCTCGTCCGCGTTCTGCTCGTACCACCGGTTCTCATCAGCAATCTGCTCCTGCCACCGGTTCTCGTGTTTCCCCATACACTGCTTTTTTCAACTCAAACCGAAACCCTAGGCAAATGTCCACCGAGTCTGATGATTTCAACCCATTTGAGTTTCTTCAGACTCATCTGGCTGCTCTAAGAGCTAATGGGGCTAGTTTCGAGTTCGTTATCGAGGGGGGTAACGGGGGTAGTGGTCTCCAAATGCCGGCGAATTATGGGGACTATTTCATTGGACCCGGGTTTGAGCAATTGATCCAGAATTTGGCAGAAAATGATCCAAACCGATATGGGACTCCTCCGGCGTCGAGAGCAGCGGTGGAGGGGCTCCCTACCATCAAAGTTAATGAGGAATTGATGCGTTCTGAACTGGCACAGTGTGCTGTTTGTAAGGATGATTTTGAGATGGGGTCAGATGTGATACAGATGCCTTGTAAGCATGTTTATCATAAGGATTGTATCATACCGTGGCTTGAGTTG
Source organism: Solanum habrochaites (assembly GCA_027704765.1). Lineage (NCBI taxonomy): Eukaryota > Viridiplantae > Streptophyta > Magnoliopsida > Solanales > Solanaceae > Solanum > Solanum habrochaites. The sequence goes on from JAKWJA010002492.1 coordinate 2,710,731, forward strand.
CACAGTTCTTGCCCGGTTTGTCGCTATGAGTTGCCAACGGATGAGCCTGAGAATGAGAACAGGCCAAGAGACAATGATGGGGACTCGAGCGGGGATGGTTCTGCTTCTGGAAATGGGGGATCAGGGAGAAGGTTTACTACAATATCATTGCCATGGCCTTTGGGAAGCTTTGGAGCATCATCTAGCCAGGGATGATCCGAGTCTCGTGGGCAGCGGAACAGGGAGTCTAATTAGGTAGAGATATACAAACCATAATCGTCTTAATTTGATTGTTCAATTCATTTGATTCAAATTTATACACGTGACTTGCTGATCGAAGCTAAATTTGTACTTGTTCATCGATTTTTGTGACTATCTGTTATTTCGTGTAGTTTGTTTGTAGTATTACTTTGTTGTAGTACTATTATGTTCCTACTTGTTGTTTTGTTACTTTGTATTGTTGATTGTACTTTCATTATCTGTTATCGTACTATTTTGACTTGAGCCGGGGGTCTATCTGAAACGGCCTCTTTACCTCATCTCTAGGTAGATATAAGGTTGTGTACACTCTAACGTCCCATATCCCACTGTGTGGGATTACACTGGATATGTTGTAGTTGTTGTACTCTTAGTTGCGCGGACTCTTCACTTTTGATGTCGCACCCGTCTCGGATTCTTCAAAATACACTACTTTTGACGAATTCGACACGCACCTGTTCGCATTTTTGAAGAGTCCATGCAACATAGGTTGTACTTGACGTCAGGAGTTGATATACCCAAAGTTCTGGTAAATATAAGGAATTCTAGACTAGGAAATGGGATTAACTGTGGTTATGCATTTTACTAGGTAGTTGGAATGTCCTTAACTGTATTCATGGGACACCTTAATCAATCAGCTGTGCCTAATTCCGAAACTGTTGAGCTCAGTTATATTCGCTGGCTCGATTTAGGTCCACTTCAACGTCCATGTTTGATGTTCAATGTCTAGCTGGTCCTTAAGTGAACCCGATGAGGTACTTGCTATAAAGGGACCTGAAGACTGATTCATATTTTAGGTTCATTAGAGATGTGTTTAACAACTGTTCGATTTCTTCAGTTTTATATTTTCATAAGTCCTCGGACATGTGCAACCATGCTGATTAATATAAACATTTAAAAATGATTTCAATAAGGTTACAATATGTATGTGATGAGTTGCACAAAATTAGAAGGGGAAAATGATCGCACATTTTTATGGGCATTCTGCTTAGATTGTAATTCCCACTTAATCAACTTAAATAATAGAATAATAATGATAGCCTGTTCATTCAGTGGAAGATCTAGGATTTGAAGATGGCGGGTGCTCATTTTCTTTAAGATAAAGTTGCTAGCCTAGAAGGGTTACTTTCTGGAAGCTTCGTAATGTTTTTATAGTTTAGTTAGTTAATGAAAGACAAATACATAATTGGAAACAATAAAGAAAAAACTGAGCAAAAAAGAATCAGCAGTTAAAAGTATACGTGTGAAGTAGTTCTGTTTCCTCTTTTTCAACAAAAAAAAAAAGATTAATAGTTAGCACCTACTAGGATTCGAACCCTCAACAAAACCCATCAGTGCACTCTTATTTTGAACTCTAGAACCAAAGCACCCATAAGAACTTTTGGTTTTTGTCTGCTCGTGAATAGATTATATTAGTTTTATAGATTTTCTCTTTATATACACAAAATTCTCATCGGGGGCAATGGGGGCTCGAGCACTGATACACTACACGTGTAGTGGGTGTGTCCCTGTGTTCATTTGCTTTTGAAGATAGATTAACGGAACCTCTTTTCTTTCTTTCAAATTTGCACTTTATTTAAAGAGTATATTAAGGATAGGAAGAAACATTATTATCATTTTTAATTATAAAATATCTTTTTCCTAGTTTGCCACGTCCCCAAAAAAAAATCTTTTCCCTGCTTTATGTTACATTAATTGAATACATTTACATCCTCTTTAGTCGTTAATATATAACCCATAGATACACTTGCACACACGTTCCACAATATATGATTTAACTCTCATTTAATTATGCAAAATGTTCATATTTAATGGAGTAGCCTTAATTGTGAAAATATAATGTGTTTACATTTTGTACAAGGACATTATTGGAATAGTTTTTAAGGGTTAAAATAATCTTTCAACTTTTAACTTTGGGGCTTCCACTTATGGAATAGTGTGGTGATTAATCCCATATATGCTTGTATTTATGTATAGACCAACTGATAAAGTTATTAGCATGTGTAGATATGTAGCACAACCTAAGTTGCTTTGACTCTTCGCTTTCGGTGCTGAAACCGTGTCGAGACGACATGGGCGTGTGTCTGGGCTGGGATAAGTACCTGATCTGGTGAACTGGGTTTGGGTACTTCGACCAAATTCGAGGGAAATTTTTTGCATAGATCCAATGATTTCTGTCCCTTTTCTTTTATCTCATTCGAAGATTCTCCTCTTGATCATTATTCACTCCTCAAGTTTTCCACATAATATCTCATTATTTAGGTTTATAACTCTTATGTTTAGCCAAATCCCCGCACCCCGTATCCCCGAACTTAAAAATTTAGGTCATAGAGGATCCGACCTCTAGATCTGCACCCTTATCGGATACCCGCACCCAAGCGACTTAGAGCGCAACTACTATTAATTGCTGGACAAACTTTCTCACTCTACATGTGTGATTTTGAACTGCATGTGTAGTTGTTAAATGTCTTTGCAGATAACGTTTAGTGGCAGAACTAGTATTTAGTTTATGCTTGTATGTTGATAACTGTGCAACTACAAGGGCATTTACAACATAACACATGTTCTATTTGTATGAAATTATTTGCATTTGTCTTTATATGTACATACAAATACTTAGCCATCACGATGTGTATGATGCCATTTCTGGAAACAAGGGACCAAATCTATAAAATTGGTCAAATGTTGGAAAGAGGAGGTTATCCCGGTATTTTTATCCGTGGAAAGCCCAGAAAAGTGACCGACTAGGGCAGGGCCCTATTGATAAATGCAAGGAAGTGTTTATGAGCCCTAGCAAAAGCCGTAGCCCTTTAATTGTGTCGGGGAATCGGCCTTCTTTAGTCAAAGGATCTAATTCCCATGTATTTCCAAGGTTATTGATGGTAGAGTTATTGCAACTTATGCCTTTGTTGAGCTCTTAGATGCGAGATTCTACATCTGTCAGTCTTCTTCATTTTGTGCACTTTGCTGGTATTTGGTTTGTGATGGCTTTTAATGATGTTTCACCATTGAATTTTAAAGTTTTATATGTGTCAAATAGGCTGGTTGGACTAAATTTGGGTGGGTTAAGCTAGTTGGATCAATAAGCAATTGGTCATAGCCAATTTATCATATCTAATCTCCCTTTCAATTTTAAGGATTCCGTGAACGATGTCACTCAATTACTCTGCTGATCTTCCTTCTGGATGCTCTTGAGAAGTAGTTGAAAATGTTGCATTAGATTGTAAATAGTCCAAAAGTAGTTCCACTTCTTGCTAGTTTCCTTAGTCCTTAGGGTGAAATAGGACACACTTTTGCCTTTTGCTCCTTCTTGATGTACGTATCACACCTACATAGTACTGTAAACATCTATGTAGTATCTTTTCTGATGAAAAGAAATGGTACAACTTCTTGATCTTTCTCTTGTAAAGTAATAATTAGGTAAGATTTCATGCTCTTTATTGGTACTTCTGTTTGATGTCCTATGTTATGTTTTGATCATACACTTCAATTGTCAACTCTTTCCTACATTCATTGCTGATATCCAGAGATGTTACAAATTTGTTTTTGATTTTGTAGATACAAACATGGTATACCACTTTGAAATGTATTTTGTATCATATTCCTGGGAAACGATTTGTCATGTGTTAATATACCTTGTCAAATTTGATCATTAATGATTTCCCTGTTTTACAGGTGGTATCCTTGCTTGCAGGTTGTATCATGGATGACAAAGTTGGAGGAGTTGTTGGGTAGATAATTAGAAAATGCTACAAAGGTAAAGGATTAGGTTTCATCTCTTAAAACATAGATACAGGGTCTACAAAAACCCCAGATAGTATTGCAAGATGTTTGTCTGAATGTTTTGCATCAGATGTCCAAAGTTTTCATTTATGCTTCATCAATCGCGAATTTTGCGGATTGTTTTAATCCTTGTGCAGTTGATCTGGCATTACTGTTTTGCTCGATCCCTGTGCTGCTATAGTTGATGAATTTCTTTGATACATATTTTTCTCATCAAAAAGCCTATATGATGCTTGTGGTTTGAGTTGGCTTTGTTATATTGTGTGGTTATGGCATTCAAAATGCATTGAACCTCATAACATTTTTGCTATGTGCTTGGACTCTTGAGTCTCGTCTGCTGAACCCCTGCTGGTCTTTACTTAGACCCCATTTTTGCAGTGTACTTTACTATATGTTAGAAGCGTACTTGTAAAAATATGCTTCTACCAACACAACTTTGGTAGAAGCAATTCTTTCATTAGTAGCTACATTGTATTCACTCTTACTGCATGAGAAGTAGCAGTACATTCGCTACAAATCCCCGTGCTTTCTAGCCAAACCCGTCCCAGATAGCCTCAGCCTTCACTAAAGTCTGCTCTTGATATCGTTGTTCTGCAACTCTGATAGTCCTAAACCGGTTTAGGCTAGCTCTTGGCTCGTACCTATCTCTATGGGGGCTTGTGTGATGAGTGTAGCGTAGCGCTTATGCCTATTATAGCAGTGAGTCTCTTAGGTCTTGCTCTCTTTCCTGTTACTAAACTATTCATTTGTTCATTTGATGTCGAATCATCTGTGTGATAGCCATACTTATTCATTCGTTAAATTGAATTTTAAAGTTTTATATGTGTCAAATAGGCAGGTTGGACTAAATTTGGGTGGGTTAAGCTAGTTGGATCAATAAGCAATTGGTCATAGCCAATTTATCATATCTAATCTCGCTTTCAATTTTAAGGATTCCGTGAACGATGTCACTCAATTACTCTGCTGATCTTCCTTCTGGATGCTCTTGAGTAGTAGTTGAAAATGTTGCATTAGATTGTAAATAGTCCAAAAGTAGTTCCACTTCTTGTTAGTTTCCTTAGTCCTTAGGGTGAAATAGGACACACTTTTGCCTTTTGCTCCTTCTTGATGTACGTATCACACCTACATAGTACTGTAAACATCTATGTAGTATCTTTTCTGATGAAAAGAAATGGTACTACTTCTTGATCTTTCTCTTGTAAAGTAATAATTAGGTAATATTTCATGCTCTTTATTGGTACTTCTGTTTGATGTTCTATGTTATGTTGATCATACACTTCAATTGTCAACTCTTTCCTACATTCATTGCTGACATCCAGAGATGTTACAAATTTGATTTTGATTTTGTAGATACAAACATGGTATACCACTTTGAAATGTATTTTGATCATTAATGATTTCTCTGTTTTACAGGTGGTATCCTTGCTTGCAGGTTGTATCATGGATGACAAAGTTGGAGGAGTTGTTGGGTAGATAATTAGAAAATGCTACAAAGGTAAAGGATTAGGTTTCATCTCTTAAAACATAGATACAGGGTCTACACAAACCCCAGATAGTATTGCAAGATGTTTGCCTGAATGTTTTGCATCAGATGTCCAAAGTTTTCATTTATGCTTCATCAATCGCGAATTTTGCGGATTGTTTTAGTCCTTGTGCAGTTGATCTGGCATTACTGTTTTGCTCGATCCCTGTGCTGCTATAGTTGATGAATTTCTTTGATACATATTTTTCTCATCAAAAAGCCTATATGATGCTTGTGGTTTGAGTTGGCTTTTGTTATATTGTGTGGTTATGGTATTCAAAATGCATTGAACCTCATAACATTTATGCTATGCTCTTGGACTCTTGAGTCTCGTCTGCTAAACCCCTTCTTACTACGGTGATGCTATCAATTACAAAACCCTGCTGGTCTTGCTTTAGTATTGCAAGTGGGGGTACTCAGAACCCATTTTTGCAGTGTACTTTACTATATGTTAGAAGCGTACTTGTAAAAATATGCTTCTACCAACACAACTTCGGTAGAAGCAATTCTTTCATTAGTAGCTACATTGTATTCACTCTTACTGCATGAGAAGTAGCAGTACATTCGCTACAAATCCCCGTGCTTTCTAGCCAAACCCGTCCCAGATAACCTCAGCCTTCACTAAAGTCTGCTCTTGATATCGTTGTTCTGCAACTCTGATAGTCCTAAACCGGTTTAGGCTAGCTCTTGGCTCGTACCTATCTCTATGGGGGCTTGTGTGATGAGTGTAGCGTAGCGCTTATGCCTATTATAGCAGTGAATCTCTTAGGTCTTTCTCTCTATCCTGTTACTAAACTATTCATTTGTTCATTTGATGTCGAATCATCTGTGTGATAGCCATACTTATTCATTCGTTAAATTGACGTTCAATCAGGTATGAATAGGTGTGGCTATCAAATACATGATTCGACGTCAACTTAATGAATAGGTGCCTCGATTATTCCATTTTGAATGGTGTCACATAAAAAGAAACGGAAATGGAAGGAGTACATTTGTTACCTTTTTTCCTTTCTAAATATAGCCTGTTGCTTTAGAATTTTAGCCCAGAAAATAGATAAACAAAGGCCCACATAAATAGGCACTTAATAAGGTGATGCCCATATCATAACAAGAATTTTTATAAAAAATTCGAGGAATATTTTATATAGGGCCCTACAAATCATTGTTGTTTTTTTGAGGAATTAATTAGTACAAATATAATATGATTCACAGATCATAATCTCAATATTAAACAATGGATTAGAAAGGGAATGTCTTATCATTTACTTTTTAAAAAATTAATATTATCAACTCCCATAAAAAGCACACCAATATCCTTACCAAAGATCTTGCATCGTCGTTTAGTGAATATTAATCATTATCATTATTGTAGTGGTTAGACTAAGCTTAAATAAGTGTTCTTTTGTTGTCGTTTTATTTAGTTGTTTGATATTTGAAAATTTCTTACCTGATTTCATTTCAACTCGCGTCAAATGAGCTCATTAAGAAAATACAAGTGTTTTCCATCAAAATACTTTATTATTCACAGAAGTGTGGCGTATGCAAAAGAGTCATTTTTTTTAAACTCGATTTTCTTTATTTTTGTTTGTTATTTATACACATATCACATATGATATCATTTAGGGTTAGGTATATTCATTTTTGTTTAGGATCAAACTTGAGTTCTCTAGTTAAAAAAAAAGGATGGCGTGGTTGATCATTCTTTCTTAGCTAGGGCGGATTTAGATCATTAGCTACGACTTTGGACCGAAACAATAATTTTTGCTTAAATTTTACCTTTTGTATTAATGATAGATATTGAGTCGTGAATTCCTACATCATAAATTTCGTGAAAAAGCATAAAATTTATAATTTTTAAATTCTGATGTTGTTTTCACCCGACGCTCGATTAAATGACAGAAGTAATGAATCATTGACAATCAAGAAAGTTGATTTGTTTTTTTTCTTTTTGGGAAAAGTGTATTAACCTAATGTGGAATATAGGCACTCGTGTGCTTAAATTAAATTTAAATAATTGCATGGTAATCATAGAGTATAATCTTTTAAGCTGTATAAACACCGCATTACACGGAGTCATTAGCCGCCCTTAATTAAAAGATTAATTAATTCAATTAAATTAAAACAAAGACAATTCATAAAGTTTAATAAAATATTATTATTAAACAATTTTTAAATTTATGTTTGTGAAGAAACAATCATAGCATTTGTTATGCTGTTTTAATAAATTGAAAATGATTGAAGAAAAAGTTATGTAGGGTATTATTATTCTTTGTTTTTAATTAAGTTAATCAATTAAAATGATATCAACATTAATAATTTTTGTTTCTTTGTTCCTTTTAAACAATAATTGTACTTAGTTGGTTTTATTAATTTTTGTTTCTTTTATGTCGGTCAATTAAATCATTGATAAGAAAAAAAAAATGAATTAAATCATTAAGACTTTGAAGTACAGCCTAATTAAGGTCAAAAATATTTTTCGTGAAAAATATTTTCTTAAAAATAAATTGATTTCTTTGTAAAAAATATCGTACAGATCGAATGAAGATAATTAATATCATTTATTGAATGCATTTTTCTTACTTCCCATCTTGTTTTTTCTAATCAATCGAACATGACAGAAAATTAAAACACGACCTAATTCTCTACTTTTTACTTTTTGCCAAAAGAAAATACTTCTATAGAGCGTTATTATTATAGAGAAAATTATTATTTTAAAATCGTAATTAAAAATTAATTTGCTTTTTTCAAAGTCTATAACAATGAATTTAATTTAACTCGTTATAGGGTCAGGATTGGTCAGCCAAAAGGAAATTTTATTCAACATGAATTCCACATAACTAAGTCAAACATTTATTAATTATTTTATAAGAGTTATCATAAAATTAATAAAATTAATATAATGTTTGATTTATCGAATTAAATATAACTTAAAGTATATATATATTTATGTTACACGTTTTGCATGATTTTAATGGTCATGTTATTTGCATTTGATGCATTTTCTTTGGTCTTTATACTTAAGGACATAGACTTATTGATAATTTAATATCTAAATTAATGGAAGTTACATATGAAGATTGTTGAAATTTCTTTGAGTGCATTTTGGTGAAAAATTAAAAAAAAAATTGACATAATAATTTTTTTTCTAAATGAATATCTTTCGATTTATAAAAATGCAATAACTTTTGTTAATACGGTTAAAGCTCGTGATTTCTTAGCACTTATGTAACAAACTTATTTTTATTGGGAGTGCTTCACTTTCAAATGAACTTTCTTATCTATCTATATATATAGAGAGAGAGCGCATATTAAGTGTAATTTCATATACGATATCTGAAAATAATAACATACATGCAGACTTTAACAGTATTTTTATAGATCGAGAAGTTTTTGATTTACTTTCGCTTCAAATAAAATGTAATTCAACTAGGATTTTAAAAACAACAAGATAAATAAAAAGTTATTATAAAAGAAAAAGAATTAGCATCATTTTGAGATGAATACACATAAAAAATTGATATTTCTTTTCTAGAAAAACGTCTTTCTCTACTTGTTAACGACATAAATATAAATATAATTATGATATTATTAACATTAATAACATTATACTTGATTCTATTTTTATTTGGTTGACATATTTTGACTTAAAAAAATATTCGATAAAACACGATTAAAAGAAAATATCGATAACAAAAGCGACACTATAAAAAAGGGTTATTAAAAGAAAAAAATAATAAATTGATTTTGTAACGACTATCAAACACTACATGAGATTGTTTTATTATTATCATTTTTATAAAAAATAAAATAAAATAAAATATTTTCTTGTTATTATGACCTAATAAATGGAATTATGACGTCATTATACCACACGTGCTGTACGTCTACTTTCCTTGTTTTTACATGTAACCGACTAACCGTATACGAGCTATGTGTACGTGTGAACCTTATAGTGGCAAATTACGTAATTTTCATGTTTTTTTATGTCTAATTTGGGAAAATTGTATTACATGAGTCACCTCTGAGTACTGTACACTGTCTACAGAGTGCATTAAAACAATTTCAACAAAGACTGCTCCACGCGCTTTCGTTGGCGCGTGTGTACACGACTTACCTATTTGCTAATTGTGTGGTAAATTGAGAGAAGAAAATGACCAAAATACCCCTTGATGTATTTGAATTTTGATTTTATTTGGTTATTTCGTTTGATACGTGTGATAAGGATAATCATTAATAAGCAGGATTATATTGGAGTTGAAACTAATAAGTATTTATTTATTTTTAATCAGATGTTTCGAGATTAAGTTTCTTTGAAATATGGAATCGTCTTTATTACGAAACGTTTTTATCTTCAAATGTGAGATTTTTTAGTGTGAATTCGAATTGAGTCGCTTCTTGATGATGGGTAATAAACATTCAATGAAAAGAATAATAATTTAGAAATAGAATTTAAGATTACCTTTATTTCATGTTTAATTTGATGTATCGGCTAATTTTAAAATTATTTTAGCTACTATTTGTATAAAAATTATGGGATTACTATTTCATATTTATGGTGAGATAAAGATTATATCGGATATCTTATTATTATTATTTTTTAAATATAACAGATACCTAAAGGAAAAAATCAAAGTTTGAAGGTCTGATTGACAAAGGACTCAGTTTAATTTGCTGAAATACGTTCTTAAAAATTATTTCAGACTTGAGTTTGCTGAAATTTTTAATCATAAAATTTTAATTTTTTTTCAAATATAGGTACAAAATACTATTTAAAATTTTAAAAATTTGCGCAAAGTTAATTTTAACTTCAAAATTTATGAGAAAAAGGAGAGTTGAATATGGACATTGAATATAATTGCAAATGAAACATTTATTCATTCTCTAAAAAGATAAAAAAAAATCAAAATAACTAAAAATAGAGGCTTATTAATTATTAGACACACATTTAAAAATGTTTTTTTTTGGGTTATTTATTTTTAAGAAAATGATATAATGACTTTGTAATTGCTTTGTCTCTAAATTGGGGAACAGATAATACAATTGGAGTGACAATAATATAATACTTCAAGAATTCACTCTTTAAAGGGAAATTGCTTTATTTAACATTGCAAGTTGGGACCAAAAATAAATAAATTGAGTTCTCTGACATTTGGGCTCCAAAACAATTAATAAAATTTTATATGAATCCACTATATATTTTTATTCTTATTTTGAAAGAAAAATGATTTCTTATGGTTAAGAAGTCTACATCGAAAACGATACGAAGTTGATCTCCTTATATAGAATTTGAACAATTTTTTTTTATAAATTATTTTTAGGATTAAATTTAATTTTAAGATCTATTTTTACATAATACTAGAGTCAGATTCTTATATTATATTGTTCATGCTTTTAGTTAACGAGATCTGGGCGTGCAGGGAGTGTTAAGAAATATTTCAACGGATAAAAAAAAAGAGAAATTAGTCTTCTTATATAGACTTGGATTATTCTTCCTTCATAAGTTAACTGTTAAAGTCGAGTTATTATCTTATATTTGTGATAAATTTAAAATAAAATGAATTAATTAATTAAATGATCATTTAAGTATTGTAAAGATTTCACTAAAGTTATATTTTAAATTTTTCTCTTAATATAATTATCTAAGTCTTAAAATTATTTTTTTTTGAATTTTTGGTATAAAGTCATTCTAATTATAATATTATGTCTTACAAAAACTTCATTCTCTTATGAGATTTTTTAAATAACATGTCATGTAACCTTTATTCTCCTTGACATAAAAAAAAAATTATTATAACATGGCATGTAAATTAATAAATCTAGCTAGAGAAACAGACTTTATAAAACCATAAAGTTGAATAATCTTGAATAATTATATGGTGAAGAAATTAAAAATGAATATAATAGAATCTTCTCAATTATTGAAGGACTATAAAGGAAATTAATTTATTTTAAAATCTTATTTAAAATATACTTTTGTTTGGACTTTATTGGTTAAAACTATATTTTAAAATTTTATTTTGAAAACTACTTTCATACGTAAGTGACTTGTTATTTTCTCGTGTCTTTTTCATGCATATTATTATCTAATAATTAATTAATTAATTATCCCATTTACTACCTACAAATTCAATTTGATATAAATGAATTAGTAGTCATTTGGTCATATATTTTGTTTAATTTTTTAATTACCATTAGGCATATAAAGGTTGAAGGAATCAAATTCTTAAAAAATAATTATTGGTGTATTATGACTTAATTTAATATCCATAATAATAGTTCCTTTTTAACGAGCCTTATCCATTTGAAATTTTGATGTTGACAATTTAACAACCATCACAAATTTCTTCATCCAATACCAAATTTTGCTATAACCAATTCTATGTTAAAATAGGCTCAAATTATTTAGCATTTTTGATGTGTTCGGTACGAAAGAAAAATATTTTTTTAAAAAAATATGTGAGTTTTTTTTGACCTATTTTGTTTTATCTTTTAAAATAACGTAATATACTCAGTGAGATCTCATTAAACAGGGCTGAATGAGGATAAAGTGTACGCATATCTTATCAGTACTCCGTGGGGGGTAGAAAGATGTTTTCAAAAGACCTTCGACTCATCAACACCAACTAATAAAAGAAGAAAACATAACGTTTAATAAAAGATCGTGGTTGTAGTGTCTACACAAGAAAAACGAATAACAACAAATCAGTGTGATGATAATAGAGATACTATAAACAACATATAATAAGACTTAAATAGCTATAACAAATGTACGACTAGTGCTACAACATGCATTAACAAGCTTAAGCAAGACACACTCTATCCCTACCAACCTTTTACTCTAATACGTGACTTCAACTTCTTCCTATTTAAGCCAATTCTATAATATGAAGTAGCGTCATTTCATATGTTTAATCACTTCTTTTCAATACTTTTTCAAGTTAGTCCTTACAGGATATAACTAATCTCTCACATCTCCTAACTGGAGTATTGACACACCTCCTCTACACATACTCAGATCATCTTACCTTTACGTAAGCAAAAAAATGTAGGAGTTCAATCCTCTTCAAAATATAATAGCAAATGCTTGTCGTTGAAAGCTTGAATCATGCGAATTTGAGATCCTTGAAATCAGAATTTATTCGACAACGTATTATAAAATTCTATCAATCATCTATATCTTATGAATGAAAAGTCTACTTTAAAATAATCTACTACGTATATTTCAAAGTCTCTTTCTTGTTTTTTCTCATATTTTCTGTTCCCATCAAGTTAAATAATTTAATCTCAACTTTACGTTAATACAATAATATGTATTACTTAACAAATATTACATAACAACATATAAATAAAATATACAATTTGCATCGAAAATAAAGAGTCCGCATAAAAATTATTCATTTTTCCACTTTGTGATAGACTTGAAGTGTTCAAAGCTTATTTACTTTTGGTTAAACATTAACCACCATGTTGGAACACATGCAACATTTTATTGACCATTTTGGTTATAATTTATTTCAATTTTTTTATATAAAATAAGTAGACTAGTCAAGTCATTTTAAAACTCAAGCCTCAACAAACCCAATTATTGATCAAAAAATATACATAACTTTGTGGGCCATACTTTTAAAACAAATTGTGGGACCCACCAACCTAACAACAATAATAATTAAATAGTGAAATGTAGGGGGACCAATTTTTTTTTTTTTTTAAAACTTTTAAATAAAAATAGGAAAAATATGTATTAAAAAATTTAGCTTCAAATTAAAATTTCCTTCTATGGAGACTTTTTTGGTCCACAGTACGGATTAATATGACCCACTCTGACAACCTTTAAAGCTTAAATTCTCCCTATTTTTTTCCTAAAAGATAACATTATGATAAAATGGGGAATTTTATATACCTAAGTTTCATTCTCCTTTTTCATTAATAATATTTTTCTTTCTTGAGTACATTTCACATGAATACAAAATCTAATTTACTTTTATATATATATATAAGTAACTATTAATGAAATTATCGGAATAAATCGAATTAACACTCAAGTAACTCGAGCGATTAAGAAGGAAGGGGAATAGAGTAATAAATTGTCTAATTAATTAAAATGTGAGCTCGATTCATTTGAATGACTTTACGATATATTTGATATCTTTTTTCTTAAATATATGTAAAATCAAATATAAGTGTATTTAAAACTAACTTATTAATTCAATATATGTGTTTTCAAAGTATGAGAGAGACTAACAACTAATTATGTGACAAATATATATTAAATATACACATTTAGACACTTTAACTAATTTCTGCTATGTCAAGTTTTAACACTTCAAATGTATAAATACTCCTCCAAAATTCATGTGTCAGTTAGGTATTCATGAAATACAATAAAAAGAGAGAATGCACAACTACCGTTCTCGAATATGATTGAAGTTTCAGAGACATATCTTAACTAAACTAACATCCTATTATTTCTCTGAACTTATTTTTTTATTGTAATTATATACACCTTTTGTCATATTATGACCCCACACAATTGAGGCGTGTAGGAGATATTTGAATGCCACGTAACTCAAAAAAATACATAAAATTATAAAAAAAGAAAATGTTAAAGGGTAGTAAGACCTTAGTTTAATTAAGACAGAGGGATACTGTGCCAATAAAAATGAATTGAAATATGTATTATCAGTTAAGGTCAAGTTAAAAAACATACATTTTCAGAATTGGAGATTTTTCATACATCCAAAGAAAGTGACTGATAAAAATTGTTCTTTCATGAATCAAGAGAGCGCAAATTCAAGTTTAATCGAACGTCGACCGACCGACGAAAGAAACCATGGAAAGAGAAGTGTGAAAAATGGAAAGAGATGGTGAAAATTTTTGTGTGAATGTGAAGATTGAAGAGAGAGAGAGAGAGAGAGAGAGGAGTGAGCGCGTGAAAGAGGGTAGTGGGTACTGTACTGGATTGCTAGCAGGGATGAGCTGTGAATATATGTGTAAGAGAGTAGTACTAATGTCCCCACCACCCATGTGACCTTCTTCCTGTCACCACCAGTTGCTGCTTCTCAATCATTAGTCCTATTCCCCCCTCCCCCTTACCTAGCTTCCTCCATTGTTGTATCACTACTATTTTTACATACTATTTGTTTTTGTTTTCTACTTTGTTAGGCTCATTCTCTTGCTTTACTTTACAAGAGTGGTGAATCTTTGATTTTGTTAAGTGTTTTGACATATTTGTTGTATTGGGGCTCTGTTTTTTTTCTCCTATGAATAGAGCTTTTTCTATTACTTGAAACTTCAACTGAAGCTGCTTTCTTTGTTTGGGGTTTTGTTTAATTGAGCTCTGTTTTCCAGAGCTTGGTGAATTTGTTGTTTTTTTCTTTGTTGGGGTTTGCTCAATTCAGCTCATAAATCCCATATTACTACTCTATTTGGACTTGATTTTCTATTATTTGTTGTTTTTTTCTTTGTTGGGGTTTGCTCAATTCAGCTCACAAATCCCATATTAGTACTCTATTTTGGATTTGATTTTCAATTATTGTTGGGTTTTGTTTGTTGATAAATCCCAGTAATTTTCCACCACTACCGTTTTTGCTGCTAGTGTTTTGAGCTTCTAATGTCGACGTCTGCAGAGGGAAATGGAGCTATAATTGATCCTCAGAGGCAACAACAACAGGCGCCTACTGGGGTTGGTACAAATGGTGCTTTAACAGTGAAAAAACCGCCGGTAAAAGACCGGCATAGTAAGGTTGATGGTAGAGGAAGACGTATAAGGATGCCAATTGTATGTGCTGCAAGAGTTTTTCAGCTTACTCGTGAATTGGGTCATAAATCCGATGGACAAACTATTGAATGGCTGCTTCGTCAAGCTGAGCCTTCAATTATAGCTGCTACTGGTACTGGTACTATTCCTGCTAGTTTCTCTACTGTATCTGTATCGGTACGGAACTCAACTGCATCTCTTGTTTCATCACTCTCCGCTCCACTTGATCAGAAATCATCACAAATGATTTCACCGGCGCCGTTTATCCTCGGGAAACGTCTCCGGTCAGATGACGAGAACATTGAAAATGGGAATAAGGATGATGTAGCTGTGGCTGCCGGAGGTGCTACTGCTGTGGGTCCCACAGCTGGGTTTTGGGCTGTTCCAGCTAGGCCTGATTTTGGTCAAATTTGGAGCTTTGCGGCGGCACCGCCACCAGAAATGATGGTGCCGACCTCCGCGGCTGCAGCAGCTGCAGCCGCGGCAGCGTTAAGTTCGCAGAGTTCTAGATTCTTTCAGCAGCAGATGGGTGAGGCTTCAGCTGCTAGAGTTGGGAATTACTTACCAATGACTCAAGGGCATCTCAATTTGCTAGCTTCTCTATCGGGTCCTCCACAGCCTTCTTCCGGGAGAAGAGACGACGACGGACGTTGAAGATATGATTATTGTTATTGTTATTGTTATTGTTATCGTTATTGTTGTTAATATATCGTATAAATGTGTTTTAATGTTCTTGTTTGTGTTAGATGAGAAATTTGTTGCTAGGTTCTAGTGAGTGAAAAATGAACTAGGGGCTTGTTCAATTTCATGAATTATTGCTAGGATTAGGTTTGTTTGCTATATCTCATTTGTCAAGAGTTTACACGTTCACCGAGTTTTGGTGTTGTAAGCTGTGGGACGATAACACGAAACACAAGCATCAGGGGAAGTTGTTGCTTGTGATGATGAATTTGGTGGGGTTTGTTCTGTTGTTTGCAGACCTCATAATAAGCTGCTTTGATCACATTGTAACAAGAGATAATAGGGGATCAGTGTGGACTATGAAAACTTGTAGTTCCACATGAATGTTTTGTAAGGAAACCATGGCGGTTTCCGTTGAATTCATTTCTGTAATTTGTTGAAACTATATCAGTTGTGAGCTTAAACTTTCCTACTCAAAAGATTGCTATGGACTTCAATTTATTACTGAACTTACATTGTGTTATCTTGAATGTGTGCTATAATTAGATGTTTTCGACATCTCAATGATTGAGTTGACACCATACTGTATAAAATGAAATGGTTCATTTATTGCATTACTGGTTACACGTGTCGACTGATCAACTAATGCATGGGACAGTGTGAATTTGAATGATATAGCTCTTAATTTCTATACTCAAGCTTCTTAGATTGGTTATGGACCAGATAATCTTGCTACAGCTTTATGTTTATTCTACGTATAAATGTGCGATGTGTGCCAGAGATTCGAATGGAACAGCTCAAGTTTCAACAGAAAGAGTAGTGATGATTATTTACGTTGATGATCTTCATGCTGTATAAGTTCCTCGGTAGTACTCATCAGAAGATTAAACTGTAGTTGTTAAAAAGTATATCATACATTTATGGATGACATGATGCCGTATTCTATCATGTGCTGCTTCAACATGGAGGAGGAAGGAGTTACACTGCAGCATCTGGGAGGATTCTGCTCTGCAGCATCTGAGATTAACGACACCTTTCAGATTTAATTTTGCATCAGATTAGGTAAGATGTGGTTATATTCGCTTTACTTGTGATTCTTTTTGAATCTTATTAGTTTAGAAGATAAAGCATATAGATACCTTGTCAGTTATCTGGCCTTAGAAAGTGAGAAAACCAAAACGATTTTGAGACATCTGATTAGTCTTATTTCAAGCTGACAATGAGCTAGCCACACCTTTCTAGCTATCCCGTTGGGAAAACAAGAAGGTTTATATATGTCTTGAAGATTTGCCCCAATAGTTCTAATTTAAATTGGTTCTCTAATATAGAGCAAGTGTTTCTTGCTTTGTTTACCTGCATTTCTTTCTTGAGTTGCTGAAGTTTTATTAGATTTAAACTAAAGTCTCCTATGTTTTATTTACGAGCCGGAGCAATTATGTTCTCCATGATCGATTTCAACTCCACGAGCTGGTTGATTTTCTTTCTGCATTAATTTCATCTCAAGTAACCATCCAGAGTAGCAAGTGGTGCAAGACTACAAACTTTGTTGAATCTAAAGTCTTAAAGCTTTGGTTGATTTTCTATTTGCTTCCCACTTTATGAGACTATTGATATACACTGGAAGGTAATGTTGTTGTTTTCAGCATGCCTATTTATCATATTAGTCGTCTTCTCTCGTGTCAATCTTGCTGTATCTGTTTCTGTTCACATTCATCTGTTTCAATCAGGGGAATCTGAATAGAGAATAAACATTCCATTTCCGCATTATTAGATAGATAGTTTGTCTGATATTGGATAGCATCCACTCTATGAACCTGCTTGTTTAATGATCTCATTAGATTTTGGGATAAGTCGAGTTTAAGATGCGAACCATGGGTACCAAGTACTTGGAAGCTTTCTATGTACTCGATGCGTTACTCTTGCCTCTATTGCTCAAATTCTTCAAAAATGTTGATGGGTGCGTGTTAGACGCTTGCTAATATGGTGTTTCATAACGACTATCACATTTGGAATTTCAGTTTAGTTGTGATATGAACACATAATTTGTAGTCAAATTCAGCGGAGCAATTCTCTTTTCCAGGAGAATAAGATTGTATCTACAATCAATATCGATCATAGTTGAACCTTGGTCGCCTTGATTATGTCTATTTGTCTCGTAAATAATTGCATATTTGAAAGAGGGATTTTCAGGGAACAACATAAAGCATGCTCAAGAACTAACAACTTTTTGAAACTAGTTGTTTTTTAAGAAGATTTTACTTCTCATTTCTCTGTGAAGACTGCCTTTTTGTGTCTTACCAACTTTCTGTATTATTTCAAACACTTGAATGCTTACTCGTTATTCATTTCTCCTCAGAGCGGAAGAAGCCTTGGAGCAATAGTAAACTTATCTCCGTGTAAGTTCCAAGTCACTGTTTGAGCTGCAGCGGAACCAACCACTGAATGCTTGTTTCAGGTGCGGCCCTTCCACGTACCCTGCATGCACCGGCTTCCTTTCTAATTCAATTCTGTCTCAGTACAAATAGTTCATTGGTTTCTTATAACATAATTTTTCCTCAGCCACAGAGGAGGAATTATATATATTCCTTTATTAGGGATAATTACGATCCCTAAACACTTCGATAAACTAGTTTATTTATAAAATACAAACAATGTATAAGTCGTGTATACTTTACTAAACATCATATACTACTTATACACAACATATATACTTAATAGTGTGTATGTTACATTTATTTTTTAGTAAACTAGTCGGCTGAACGGTATATATCTATAACTTTCTTAATTTTTTTATTCACATTAGTGTAAACTTTATAGGTTCACTTGATTGATTGGTATCTATATGTTTCTTCTACATGACTTCAAGTTATGTCTCCTTTGTTATAATTGTAATTATATTTGATTCTATAACATCAGTTTTGTGTTCTTTTTTCTTTTAAAAAATGCTTTTAAGTTAACTAAAAGCTTGGCCAAACAGGCAATAGACAAGTGTTAGAGCATGTTTGGCTCAGCTTAAAAGCTGGTCAAACTGACTTAAAAGCTGATTTTTGACTTATTTAGATGTTTGACAATACTCAAAATAACTTATTTTAAGTTAAAAAAAACTTATTTTAAGCCAAAAGTTAAAAGCTGTGATAGGGGTGTTTTTTTTTTTTTAAGTTTATAAGCTGTTTTAAGTTGATCACATTTTTACCTTTTTGCCCTTAATATTTTTATACAATCTCCAAATTACCTACATAACCCTAATATCTCTTTCTTTCATTTTCCCCTTTTCACGTGTGGATGATAGACAATTACTATTACTAATGAATGAAAATAAAATAAATCTTATCTTTTAAGTGATCTATTCAAATTATATATTATTAAAATGTAAAATAAGTTGCACATCTGACTTATATAAAAATTTATATTCTTCTTATAAATAATTTGTGATAATAAAGAAATATGTGAATGATAGACAATTATTATTACCTATGGATGAAACTAAAATAAAATCTTAAATCGTTCTTTGATCTATTCAAATTATATATCTTTAAAATCTATAATAAGTTTATATTCCTCTTATAAATAATTTGTGATGAGAAATAAATATGTGAATGATAGCAAAATATAATTATTTATGGCTGTAAAATATAAATTAATTAACTTGTATTATGTTAACAACTTTTAAGGGTATTTCAGACATTTTGATTTAAAAAGCTGTTTATTAGCACTTATTTGCCAAACATATCAACAACTTTTTTTTTAACTTCACCCTTTTTATCCAAACGCATAACTGCTTAAGTTTCAGCACTTTCTAAAGTAATTTTTTAAAGCTGCTTTTATTAAGCCCATCCAAACGGACACTTATTATGGCGGTCTATACGATGTAGACGACCACATTACGTGAATATCATTATTCACAATAATATCGTGTTCAATGTAATTCAATAAGATTTAGAAATGATTTTATGTACATAAATCTTACTCTATACAATTTCCGCTCTATCGAATGCCAATAGTATGGTCTAAATATCTAAATAATGGTCGCTTTGGTAATTCACAATAAATAGAAATAATTTAGTAAATTATTTTATATTTATTTATTTATTTTGATTGACTTTAAAATTAACCCTAAAATTTCATAAGCAATCTTAGCGTACCTCCTAAGATTTTAGAACGTAGAAAAACAACAATTTTCAAAAGCTAATCCCAAATTCCAAAAATTTTCCGATCGGAGATTTTTTTTCCGATCAGAAAACAGAAAATAAAAATGGCAGTGAATCCTCAATTATTTCCTAATGGAATGCCAATTCCTTTCCTCAATGAATTGTTCGTCCTATCTAGACATGGTGTTGAGTTTGAGGTTGACAAAATCCCTGGGTGAGTTCTTCTTATTTAGCGAATTCAGAATTTTCATTTAGGGATTCGTAAAAAAAAAAGCTTAATTTTTGAACTTGAAACCTCGAGATGAAATTTGAGCCCCTCAATATTCAAAATTTATTGTAATATATTAAGAATTATCTTATCTATATGGTGTAATTTGTGAATCCTCTGTACTCTCTAAAGGGAAATTTTCTAGGAAACTTATTTACTTGTGTTTCGTGTATATGAAGAAAAAAAAAATACTCTGAAAGTATTTATGTATAATTTTATGCAAATACTATGAGAAGTGGAGGTGACAGCAGGGGCGGAGCTAATAAAGGTCCCTTTTGATAGAAAATTATACTGTTTATATATTGTTAAAATAATTTTTTGTGCACATATCTCTATGTATATATATATTAGATGTGAACTCCTCAATGAAAATATTGGCTTCGATGAGGTTAGTTGGAGGATGAGGACGATAAAATCGATGTGAAGTGTCAAATATGGTTAAATGTATTTGCTTTACCTTTTTGAGTTCCTTGTTTTCAAACACATGATTCTTGCATTGCCTTCATTGTTTTTTATTAGTTCATGAAGCTGTGTTAATGAGACTGTTTGTTATCAGTGTAGGAAAAACAAGAACAAGAGGGACAATCTACTTGTCGAATATTCGGATGGTCTTTGTTGCAAAGATGCCTGTGGATTTCATTGCTTTTGATATGCCTTTGGTATGTTATACTTCTATGTCTTTTTACCGTCCTCCGATTTTGCAAACACCACATGCTAACCAACTCTATTCACTCATGAGTGGTATAGTTTTTCTGTGGATCAGAGAAGAAAATCGTGAAAACTCTCTTTTGTTACTCTTACTATAATATTAACAAGTTACTATGGCGCTCCTTCAGTATCTGCTGTAACTAGACCAACATATGCATAATGTGCAATTCAGAATGGCGATTCCAAGTATAATGATTAGCGATATTTCTTTTGTTGCTTCTTTTTGAGGCTGAACAAAACTTTGTGTATGATATGCTTCTGAATCCTGTAGTTTTGTTCTCTCTTTGAAATACATTTTAGAAAGTCGTATTTTACTATGTGCAATTCAGAATGGCGCGTAGTAGAGCAGATATATCACTTTGGTCAAATACGATCCTTCTCCTATGAAACTGTACTGATCGTTTCTAAAGCTTTGACATGTTAATTCAACGGTATTATGACATTATTTATATCTGATTTGTATATTAAGCACAACATTGCTAGATACAACATCTGCTAGGAAGCATGTTATGGCATATATTGTTCGGATATTTGTTAAGATGCATCTGTTCTATGTTTTTGTTCAGAGAAATAATCTGGTAAGTTGGTGACTTTGCTGAGCAAGAAGTTACAAAACTGAGAAATGTAAGCTACATTTGCTTTGACAAAGTTTATTTACTTTTTTTCATTCTGCAGCTTTTTGTTTCTGATGAAAAATTTAATCAACCAGTATTCCACTGCAACAACATCTCTGGATTTGTAGATCCGGTAAGCTGAATTACTATTTTCTAATATACTCAATGTTGTCTAAGGTGCGCTTTGGGTGAAGCTAGGCGCAAAGTATGTTGAGCTTAGCTGGCGCGATAGTGCCGTCATCAAGGCACTAGCACCTTGTCAATGACACTAAATACTAAATTTCTCTCCTTATATTTGTTGTTCATAATTATAATTATTAGTCTAGTACTACACATACATATTTGTGATTTTCTCCACCACTTTTCATCTAGGCTTATAGCCCCAACGAACCTTAGAGACTTTTTGCTCTTTTTACTTTCAAAAACACTGGATTATGTGCGTGCAACATTAGATAACCGATTCTGGCTATATCAGGTTGTTCCAGATAATGAAAACAGGGCCTTGTACTCCACACACACATTCAAGATTTTGTTCAAGGATGGTGGTTGTGGGACTTTCGTGCCATTATTTTTCAACTTAATCGCCTCTGTGAGACGAGCTCAGCAACAGTCTGGGGTACAGCCACGGGCAGACCCTCTCCAAGCTGCACAAACTCCAGTTGATGAGATGATTAGACACGCGTATGTCAGCGTTGCTTTCTCCTTCTTACAACGACAATAGTTGACGATCCTTTACCCCCCTCAATATGCTAACTGGTTTTACTGAATTCTTATGGTGTTTGTCGATTTTGCAGTTATGTCGATCCCAATGATCCAACGAAAATCTTCTTGCAGCAGCCTACTCCAGAGTCACAACTTAGGCGTCGTTCATACCACTCACAACCTGCTTAAAACTCAATATACTTCTTCTTCAATGCAACCTGAATTGTGAATTATTCATTTCCTGATGTACTTTTTCTCTTGGTGATTGCTTTGATTCTATTAAAATATATAAACAAACTAGAAGAAAATGGGCTTGCATGTGTATATGCAGTTGGTGTACATATTTTCTTCAAGTGTACAGAGGTTATAATATATTTCATGGTACGCTTATCTCGATATTATCTCGATATATGTGATGTAGACGTCTACTCTAATGCAAGCATTAGTGATTATTTCCAGTTTTCTACGGATTGAACACGTGACTTACATCACACGGAGACAATTTGACTGTCGCTCCAAGACTCCTCTTGTTAATATATAGTACAGATGTACTCAAGTGACCAAAAAATGCTTTAAATACAGGAGGTAAAAATAGTGCAGCATGTTTCTGAATAAACAATATGTTACAAAATCACCTTTTATTCAACAGAACAAAAACTTAAAAAGGAAAATCTCTCCATCTAGCATACAAAAAGAAATCTAGTGGTTAAATTTGCTTCAAAACTTTTTCAGCTGCAGCTACAGTCCTTTGAATATCCTCTGGAGTGTGTGCTAAGCTAGTAAATCCAGCCTCAAACTGTGATGGTGCAAAGTAAACACCTTCCTCCAGCATCCCTCTATAGAATCTGCCAAATTTTTCTGTATCACTCTTCTTTGCATCCGAAAAGTTATAGATGGGACCATCCGCGAAGAAGAAGCCAAACATCCCCCTTATGGAGCCACCACACATTGCATGACCGGTCTTCTTTCCAGCATCTAAGATTCCTTGTGTAAGTTCCGCGGTGATCTTGTCCAAGTGTTCATATGTTCCCTGTCCTTGTAACCGCTTAAGCGTGTGAATTCCAGCAGTCATGGCCAATGGGTTTCCACTTAGGGTGCCAGCTTGATACATTGGTCCTGCAGGTGCTACCATCTCCATTATATCCCGTCTTCCTCCGTATGCACCTACTGGCAAGCCACCGCCAATAATCTTCCCGAGTGTTGTCAAATCTGGAGTTATTCCGAAATACTCTTGAGCACCGCCATATGCCAATCTAAATCCAGTCATGACTTCGTCGAAAATAAGAAGTGCATCATTGTCTTTGGTGATCTTGCGAATGGCAGCAAGAAATTCTAGCTTGGGTGGGATGAAGCCAGCATTTCCAACTACAGGCTCGAGAATTACAGCGGCAATTTCTCCTTTGTGCTCCTCAAAGAGGCTCTCAACAGCAGAAATGTCATTGTAAGGTGCAGTCAGAGTATCGATAGTAGCTGCCTTCGGAACTCCCGGAGAGTCAGGGAGACCGAGGGTGGCAACGCCACTGCCTGCTTTAACAAGAAATGGATCAGCATGACCATGGTAACAACCCTCAAATTTGATGATCTTAGGACGGCAAGTGAAAGCACGAGCCAGCCGTAGTACTCCCATACATGCTTCTGTACCAGAGTTGACAAATCGAACCATTTCTATGCTTGGAACAGCTGAAATAACCATCTCTGCCAGTGTATTTTCAAGGAGACATGGAGCACCGAAACTCGTTCCTTTCTTCATTGTTTCAGCCAATGCTGCTAGCACCTGTAGGGAAAGGTCATACCAAGATTATTGCCTCAAAAATAATGGAAAAAACATTAAAAACTTTCCCTCTCTTGTTTTCGTACCTAAACCTTCCACGCCAACAAAAACTCTCCCCACCTACAGTACCGACACTTTCAATTAACTATGTTTCCTATTGTACAGCGTAATAAGACAGAGGGGCATAAAAGATTTTGAGGTGTCTTGCGCAATAGTTCTTAAAGCTGAACTCAAGAGAATCCAGTTGACCTATTGCTTCTTCTCTTCCTCGGAAAGAAGAAGGAGAAACAAGTGAATGAAACATTTAGACATTCCCCCCAGGTTTACTATGTAGACATGTTCGACTTGAGTTTTCACTTCATCCATCCAATAAGCTACACAGTTCACTCAACCTCCAACCAAATCGTTCCCAGCTCAAAAATGTTCATCAGTCAACCTTCATCACGGAACCCTCTACAAGATGAACGTCAAATACCAATTTCTATTTAAGAAAAAGAACAAAAGAAGCAGGTTCACATCCCAGTAAAAGAAAAAACTATGTTCTTCGTAGTCATAAATAGTGTCATCTAAGGCCAAATTAATTCAATGGTTCTTCTATAATACAAAAAACTTTCCGAACCTGTAATGAGAGCAAAGACAATTAGCAGCTTTAAGACGGAGTTTCTGAAACATGTTACCAAATACAAAGCAAGTAGATGCAGTAATCACTTATTACTAACAAGCCAGGCCAAATAAATGCACAGTGACTAATGAAATTTCAAGCTTAACATAGAGTTGAGAGTAGAGAACTAAACCTCATCATCCGCATGACCAATTATAGCTGGTCCCCATGATCCAACATAGTCGATGTACTCGTTACCATCTATGTCCCGCATACGAGAGCCCTTCACGGAGTCAATAATGATAGGTTGTCCACCAACTGACTTGAAAGCACGGACAGGGGAATTTACACCTCCTGGCATCAACTCCTACCAACAGTAAAACACGAGATGAAATCAATGAAAGAACTTGTAGGGACTAAGGATCAATAAAATTGATTGAATCTTTTCTCCTCTTTGCTTTCGGGAGTATTCTGCTGCAAGATACTAATGTATAGAGATTTTGAGCACAACACAAGAAGAATAACATGAATCAAGTGTACCGTTGTAGATTGAAGGCTTAACCAATTAACTGAAAAATTAGTTGAACTGTATTTTCAGGTTCAAAGTGTTAGTCCCTTTTCAACTAAGGACAAAATGTTGTACAATTTGTTCTTCCTCAAGCGCCATTATTCTAACCTTTTACCCCATCTAGAAAATGTGATAGTTTTAGCATTTTCCCCTTTAGGTTCCAATCTCAGTAAGTCACATCAGAAGATACACGAGAAAAAAAAGAATATATAAAACGGAAACGAAATCAACTACAGCAAAAGAAGCATGTTTTGCTGTAGAAATTTTGCTACACTATCAGGTTCCTCAATATATCTCCTCTTTGAAGTCAAACCACCTCGGATTTTCATGAAATTTAAACAGTGATATAAATTACGCCTTTTCAGCACAACTAACATCTAAAACATACTCAAGGTTCTCACATGAAGTCACAAATAGATCACAGTTAAGCTATACTAACTTATATGGGAAGACAACTAGACCATATGTTAGATCAGAGAGCACTGGTTATACATCAATTCATCAGCAGATGCCAAAATGGCAGGTGAACCAACTGTTAGGCTAAAACAAGCCAAAGATACTTTAAACATGGTGCGGTATTGTCCACTTTGGACTAAGACCAAATCCACACGGTTTTCTCCAAAAAAGCCTCACACCATTAACAATATCATTACAAAGTCTTTTACTTTCTTTTCAGCTAAGAGCCTAAGACTTTGTTTGCACACCTAACACCAACTTTATCAAATCAACATATCCTTTTTCTTCTCTTCACCCAACCCAAATATCTTAAAGCTAGCAATTTTAAGCTCCCACTATGCTTGGGGTGGAAGGGCCGGATCACAAGGGTCTATAGTATGCAGCCTTAAACCTGCATTTCTGCAAAAGGCTGTTCCTACAGCTCGAACCCATAACCTCCTGGTCACATGACAACCCCCTCCAATTTTTACCAGCAATATTAGCATGAAAAATCAAATCTTGACCAATACACTTCAAATCAAAGAACAAACACTGAACAATATCCATAATCTTGAATATTATCACCACCTTATCTAGAAGATGAGGTGGATCCAGGATTTTGAGTCTATGGATTTTTGAACCTTACTTTTGTCTAATGAGTACTGAATAACATTACCAAATTGAATTGTATGAACATAAAGCCAAAAAAAAAACAAAAAAAAAAAACTGAATTTTAATTACCTTGGCTTTGCTGAAAGCTTCTTCAGACTTCTCAAGTGTGAAAGTTTTCTTCTTTTCATCAACTGAGGCTGTCATTCTAATGGTTGCAGAAGAAGAAGAAGAAGATGGGTTGCATCGACGGTGAGATGGAGAAAAACCCCATTTGGGTGTTTGATTTTTGGTCAATTTTGATGGCCATGAAAGTCCTACACCATTTACAGCAGCCATTGTTACCAACTCTTCCTCTTCTCTCTCTCTGAGTATTCTTGAATTAGTGCTGCAATGGGTTTTCTTCTAATTTTTTTTTGTGTTTTAAAGTGGCCTTTTCTCTTGACTTATGATGAAGATAAGGAAACTAGATAGGGAAATCTTAACAAAACAACAATTTTATTTATTTTATTTTATTTTTTGGTAAAACAAAGTGATTTTTTTATAGTGAAAAATTACCTAATTTATAATTTTGGTCCTTTTTATAAAAAAAATTACTATGTGGTAGATATATTAGGAATAAAATGTAGGGATATTTTAAAAAGGAAAAGAAAATATGTTTACTAGAAAAAATTGCATTTTGATATGTTAAAGTAACAATAGAGATATTTTTATTTGTTATAATATATAAATATGTCCTCTAATTTTGACTTAAATTGGCATGTGTTTCTCTAATTTTGAATGTGTATAAATAGAGGAACAAGTAGACACATGTGTTTAGCATGACATAATACACGTAGGACATCAAGTAAGATACAAAATTGTCATGTAGGACATCACATACGACGAATATGTCTATCTTTTCAATTTTACACAAGTTTAAGTATCTACTTTTGCACATTCAAAGTTAGAGAGTATAGACGTTACCTCAAGTCAAGTAATAAGTAGACACACATGTTCTACGAGATAAAAATACACGTAGGACGACTGTATCTATTTGTTTGATTTTATACAAATTGAAATGTATACTTGTACTTGTGCACATCCAAAGTTGAAGGACATAAATATTTGTTGAAGCCAAGTTAAACGATACATTTATGTAATGCCTTTTTTTTATGATCGCGGTATCTACACATCTTGACTTATTGCACGGGTTTTGTCTCCACGGAGTTTTGGACCTGAGACCTCAAGATTCTGAATAATTTCATTGATCACTAGGCCACACCCTAAGGTGAATAACGAAAGAGGTATTTTTATTCAAACTATTAACAATAGACACATTTTAGGTCAACTTCTTAACAATTAGTTATTAATACATAAACATGTAATTTGAATTCAACTGATATTTATGTCTTTCCACTTTAGATATATATAAGTAGATACACATCTTACATAACATAATACTCATTATATATGTCTAATTATTCAACTTTATACAAATTTAAATACCTATTTATATCCATACAAAATTGAAGGATATAAAAATCAAAATTAAATAAAAGACATATGTATCTATTATCTTTATCATAAACTAAGCTATTAAACGACCACTTTATTCAAATTCGGATTTTTCAATATGTTAGATCATAGGCAGAGCTAGGTTGAGTTTCGTGAGTTCGGACATCTAGCTTTTCTGTAAATTCTGTATTTGTATTATAAAATTTAATAGATACATATGTATATTTACTTATGAACTCCCTAATTAAATTGATTAACGGCTAAGGAAGGGCTATATATATATATTTTGCACTAATATCATGAGTTTGAACCTTACTATCAACAAAAAATTCTTCTTAATCAAATATTCAAATCGGCACTCATGATAAAAAGTGGTTCGAACTGTAAATGTCCTCACTTGTACGTGATAAAAAGTTGCTCGAATGATAAATATTCTCACTTTTAATCGTGAGTTTCGGTCAGAGTGAGTAGTAGGAAGCAAAAAGGTGAGAGTTCGAAAAGAGTGAGAGGTAGCTGGAGGTGTTTGTACATAACCATTCTGGTTCAGTTTTTTCGCTCATTTCAGCTATCAATTCGCCTCAGTAGATGTTGAATGTTACAGCATCTTCAAATTCCGCCACTCTAACACAAAAATTCATCACCTTTATTGAAAAATGCAAATCAATTTCAGAGTTAAAGAAACTCCATGCGTTGTTAATCACCTGTGGCATTTCCAAAGAAACTCAATTCAGTTCAAGAATCCTCTGTTTCACAGCATTATCTGATTCCTCAAATATAGACTATGCTCATCGTGTTTTTCTACAAATTAAAACCCCAACAATCTTTGATTACAATGCTCTTATAAGGGGTTATTCTAACAGCAAAAACCCATGTAAATCTTTGTCTTTATTTGTTGAAATGTTGCAAAATGAGGTTTTTCCGAACTATTTTACGTACCCTTTTGTTGTTAAGTGTTTAGCTAAGTTGTGTGAGGTTAGAATTGGTAGGAGTGTTCATGGAGGGGTGTTGAAAAATGGGTTCGATGTGGATTTGTATGTTTCTAATTCTTTGATTCATATGTATGGTTCTTGTGGTGATGTCTTGTGTGCGAGGAAGGTGTTTGATGAAATGCCTGTGAGGAATTTGGTGTCGTGGAATTCGATGATGGATGGGTATGGGAAATGTGGGGATGTTGTTTTGATGAGGGAGGTGTTTGATTCGATGATTGAGAGGGATGTTGTGTCGTGGAGCTCGTTAATTGATGGGTATGTTAAGGATGGGGAATATGCTGAGGCGTTGGCGATGTTTGAAAAAATGAGAGTGGAAGGGCCGAAAGCGAATGAGGTGACCATAGTGAGTGTTTTGGGTGCTTGTGCTCACTTGGGTGCGCTTGAGCAAGGGAGGGTAATGCATGAGTACGTAGTTGAGAATAAGTTGCCTATGACTTTAGTGTTGAGGACGTCGCTTGTTGATATGTATGCTAAGTGTGGTGCAGTAGAGGAGGCATTAGTTGTGTTTCGAGAGGCTTTATGGAGAAAAACCGATGTCTTGATTTGGAATGCCATGATTGGAGGTTTGGCAACACATGGCCTGGTTACTGAGTCTTTGGAGTTGTACAAGGAAATGCACGTTTTGAAGGTGAGACCAGATGAGATTACGTACTTGTGTCTTTTATGTGCTTGTGCTCATGGAGGATTAGTTAAGGAGGCTTGGTGTTTCTTTGATTCTCTTGGTAAAGATGGCATGACAGCAAAGTGTGAGCATTATGCCTGCATGATGGATGTACTAGCACGTGCAGGTCGTTTAACAGAAGCCTACAGGTTTCTATGTGAAATGCCTATGGAACCGACTGCTTCCATGTTAGGTGCACTACTTAGTGGCTGCATCAACCATGGAAGGTTGGATCTTGCAGAAATAGTAGGGAAAAAGCTTATCGACTTGGAGCCATTTCATGATGGTAGATATGTTGGGTTATCAAATGTATATGCACTTAAAAAGCGTTGGGATGAAGCAAAAGCCATGAGAGAAGCTATGGATACTCGGGGAGTGAAGAAATTGCCTGGTTTCAGTGTTGTGGAGATCTTTGGGGCTCTTCACAGATTCATAGCACATGATAAAGCACACCCTGAATCGGATCAAATCTATACAATTCTAGATTTTGTTTTGTGGCAAATGAAGCTAGATAAAGATTGTGAAGAGCAAGAACAATTGTCATGTGATATCAATGTAGGACTCAGTAATGGAGTTGATAGCAGTGCCTTGCAGATGAATGATTTTTCGCTATAAGATCAAGATCATACAGTTTGTTTTTGAGCAGTATATGGCAGAGAGACCCTTGTAGGTGTATGATACAGTGTACTCTTCAGATTGCAGCAAATCTTCCTAACCATACGTGAGCAGGGCTTAGAGAGCCCAGTAAACTCATTACTATCTCGTAAGTATTGCTAGAAGAGGCTACTATGAAGCAAAGTAAATATGCTCACATTTTTGTATACCATTAATGAGTTTTGCAAAGTGATCTTACTCTTTGTCATCGTCTCCTTTTGCAGGTCGTGACTGAAATAGGCTAACAGATTGATAACCAAGATCCACAGCATACACCAAACTTCCATTACCATTGCAATGCACGTGTAGGCGTAGCTCACTCTATACATTCAATATTGACCCGTAATGATGTTTGTATCTTGATTGAATACGATTGTTGCAGTCACAGAAATTGGAGACGAATTCCTTGAAGAAATCTCAAACTTGAAGGTAACTCCTGCTCATTCTGAAAGCTGAACCTTCTCCAACTTGCAAATGTTCAGATATCAAAATCCTTGTCGATATATGTATTGTTATTGGCTTGAAATAATGTACTTGTCATTTACCATGAGATACTATCTGATGTACAATTATAATACAGAACTAAAAGGTTTACAGGAAGACCTCATATTGGAGTTGATGAAGTTATATTATTGGAATTATCAGAAATGGTAGCATTTATCTTTTGAGTAATATTCTCCATAAGTGTGTTACCTGTGGTCTTGTCCAAATTACCAAAACACAGTCCTTATACAGTTGATTGAATGACATTTTCTCAATTTCACATACTTTAAGAACATATTTGACCCTTTTTCACTTGTTAATTGATTGTACAGTTACGGTCGGTGGTGATTGTGCAACAGTGATCAAAGATGATGGCTTTTCAGTGGTGGCTTGCAACAGTGACTGATGGTAGAGGTCATTGTTGGTGGTTGTGGGGCAGAGATCAGTGGTGAATGTGGCTGCTGATGGTGGTGGTTAAACAAGATGAATAACAAAAGAACTCATGCAGAAAGTAAACAAAATGCCAATGGAAACAGAAAAAATATAATACTCTCCCTCTTTTTTGACACCTCTTTGATTCCAACTTTTCATATTAGATGTTTAAAACCACAAGAATTAATGACAATTTGGTACATTCTACATATTATTAGTTCACAACAACAAGATTCGAAAGTCCTTTTACTTTCTTAAACTCTATATCAAATCAGACGAACAAATTGAAATGGAAGGAGTATTTACTTCCTTAAACTCTATACCAAATCAGACGAACAAATTGAAATGGAAGGAGTATGAGAAAAGAGAAATGTAGCAAATGAGTTCTCTTCAAAGAATTCATTGAAACTTTTCATTCTGCCAGAGATGAAGGTAGCAGTCATTAGCAAATACAGAAATGACTCAAATGAGTAGGTACAATTAAGAAGATTGAAATTCATCAAACACTATCCTTGGGAGCTGCAGGTGAGAGAACCTTTTTTATTCCTCCAAAAATATGATATCACACATATTTGCCCATCAACACAAGAAGATCAACCAGATCTCATCAGGATAGCTTAAACGGCAACGTAAGATAGAGGAAGTTCTACAGTTGAGACTTCAGTAATCAAAGCTTGTCCCAAATCACCATACATCTCCTAGAAAAGCTGTAAGCATAGCTTCTAGATCTTATGAAAGACCCCTCTTTTGTCAGAAATGGGTTCATCGTAGTTGCGCTTCATCAACCTGTAGAGGCGATTTCATCTAACAATGCAAAAGCCAACAAATGGAAGTTGCAACAAAAAAGCTTCCTCAAAATTGCAAGGAAGAGAAACCTGATAAAGCTCAACACTGAAGTGTATCTAATTATGCTGCCACACATCTTTATTTCATATAATATTAGTCTGAGATGAGCTTATAAGGAGTGACATGGTCAGTGAATTCATATAGCCGACTCAACTTGTTTGGCGCTGAAGCGTTGCAGATGTCGTAGAATACCTTCTCTGTATCCAGAGAAAACGGAAACTATCATTCTGAATGCAGACATTTCATAAATTGGCATTCTACAGTACCAACTACACATCTTTATTTCATATAATATTAGCCTGAGATGAGCTTATAACGAGTGACATGGTCAGTGAGGATTCATATAGCCGACTCAACTTGTTTGGCGCTGAAGCGTTGCAGATGTCGTGGAATACCTTCTCTGTATCCAGAGAAAAAGGAAACCATCATTCTGAATGCAGACATTTCATAAATTGGCATTCTACAGTACCAACTACAACCTCTCTATTGTGAAGAATTCCAGAATCAATTTCATTTTTTGGCAAGTCGAAATTTTATTCATGAACAAAAAACAGTGAGAAAAATGTGTCATACGACTCAAACTCATTCAGCCAAAGACGTGTCATACGACTCAAACTCATTCATGAACAAAAAACAGTGAGAAAAATGTGTCATACGACTCAAACTCATTCATGAACAAAAAACAGTTAGAAAAATTGTCCAGTTATTAATAGTAACTTTTTTTTTTTCTGTTTGCTTCTATTACCATCATACTCTGTCACAAGCTTCATCCATCACAAACACGAACCAGATATCTATGAGGACAATATAGACTTTATAGGTAATATGAACCACTGAAATATTTTGGTTTTCAATATACGTAAAATTATATCATCTGTATTGAGCTTGAAATATGTAATGTGTGTGTGCATATGAGCACAAAAGGCACTTGGATACCAGAGACAGGATGAAATTGTAATGCGTACCGAGTTATACCTGAGATGCGCTGACGCCTTAACGGACTTAGTGACTGGTCCATCATACAGCCACCACACTTCTTTGCTACTTACTAGAGTTCACACATCGATTCTCCTCAACAAACAAAGTCCCTCAAGCTTTTCATCAAACCTAATCATTCTTGAAACATTTAATAAACAAATTGAGGTCACAATAGAAAGAGTTGCTTAGACAACAAGTAGAAAGCTGCAAACACATCACACATACCCCTCAGGTGTTGCCATTATATCAAATGCAGGGTGTATAACTTCTCATTGACGATGAAACAATGAGTAGAAACTAGCCAGTCCATCAAAACCAGTAAAGCGTAGAGCTCGACACTTGATGCTCTTCAATTCCTGACTTTCGTTCTTAATCCTATGCAACTATAGATGACAATGAGGTCAAGACGTCTAATATATCTAATGATCTCATCCAATTTCACAGACATTACAGAGTTCTGTAAGGTGACCCTCCTCCAGCAGGATTTTTACATGTGAGGAAGTCCTTGGATCTGCTGATAGGGAACGTATTGCCTCTTTGAGAATAGGTCGACTCTTAATATTTAAATCTAGAAGAGACTCGTCATGGACCACCTTTTGTAGTAGGTCACAAGCTTCATTAGGATTCATATTTTTTATAAAGGCATCTATTAGCACTATGTAGATCGATGGATCGGGTTTCATATCCTTCCTCTCCATTTCCTGCAGATAAATCAGAGCATCATCTGGCTTCCGACACTTGCACAGACCACTAATGAGAGCCATAAAAGTTATTCTATTTGGAGAGCACCCATTTGCCTCCATATTGACCAATAGATTAATAGCATCACTTGGTTTGCCGGCATTGCATAACCCATCTATTAAAGTGGTGTAAGTGATAACATTGGGCTCCCGTTCTTTTACATTCATCCTAGTGAGAAATGCAATTGCTCGATCTACATCACCAGTTTTGCACCACCCATCTATCAGTGAGTTGTAGGTAACAACTGATGGAATAAGCCCCTTATCCTTCATTTCATCAAGAAGATTCTGGGCTTCAACTACTCTTTTGGCCTTACAAAGCCCATTTATCATAATGTTATAAGCAACCACATCAGGGCAATAACCCCGAGCACAGATCCCTCTGAAAAGATTCAGTGCATCATCCAACTGTTTAATCTTAACAAGGCCGTCTATGACTGCCGAATAACCAACTACATCAGGGAGAAATCCTTCATGAACCATGTCAGCAAGAAAGTTAGAAGCTTTGACTACTTGCCCATCTTTGCAGAGTTTCTTCATGAGCAGTGTGTAATATTTTATCCAAGGTTGATGGCCATGCACACGCATCTCCTTCACCATAGCAAGGGCGCCTGCATCATCCCCTTGCCTACATAAGCATCCAAAAATTGAGTTGTATGTGTAATGCGTCGGCTGAAATTCTGACTGTTTCATCTCATCCAAAAGCTCATAACACTCATTGAGTCTGCTGGCCCTACTCAAGGAATCAATTAAATTATTGTAAAGTAGCACACTGCGTTTACAACCAATATGGTCCATATCTCTAAACAGGCTGAGAGCAATTTCCAACCTATCCACACGACACAAACCATCAATAACTATTTCAAAGGAAATGGTATTAGGACAAGCAAGTTCCTTCATGGGGAAAAGATTGTCCTCATTAAAATCACCACTAGAGTCAAGACCCGTTGATGCAGAAAGTAGACGATATGCTTTATCAGTTGAACCATTGTTAATAAGTCCTTTCAGCACAGAGTTATACAACAACATCCTAGCTTTCAGATCCAGACTCTCATACCTCCCCTCAACTATCCGAATCATGTCTCTTTCATCACGCACACAAGACATAAGATCACTAAGTATTTTAATATCAGGATGGACTCCTGAAACATTCATATCCTCGTACAGCTGCATAGCTTTCTCAATCTCCTTATTCCTAGACAACTCTTCTATTAGAACGCCATAAACAGAAATGTCCAGCACAAAACCCAATTTCTTCATTTTATCCAACAGTTGCAACGCTTTATCTGTTTTACCTTCCCTCACAAAACCATGAATCAAAACAAAACATGTCTTCTCATTTAAGCTAATGTTAAGATCTTCTATCCTCTCAACCAACTCAAATGCCTTATCCACCTTACCCCACTTGCTAAAAGAAACCAACAAGATCGACAAAACATGTGCATCGACCAATCCCTTTACGTGCATCTCATTAAACACAACCAAAGCATTTTCGAAATTCCCCACATTACAGTAACACTGCAAAACTGGTGTGTAAGCATACTTATCAAGCTCCCACCCATAGCTACACATCTCCTTCAATCTCAACTCAATTAAACCAACATCACCACCCTTAGATATAGCATCTAACAAACAATTATAAGTAAAACTATTCGGAACACAAAGACCCGATTTTTTCATCTGATCAAACAATTCATTAGCCTCCTTAACCAACCCTTGATTACCCAGACACCTTATAAAGAAACCCAAACCACGAGGCGTAAAATAACACTGAAACTTAACTACATCATTTACCAACACTCTCATTGAGTCAATCTGTCGAGCACCTGATAAGCACTCTGCCATCAAGTTAAAAGTATGACAATTATGATGATACCCTTTTAAATTAGAAGCCCAATTAAAAAACAAATGAGCTATTCTCCAGTTCCTAAGCTTTCTAAGAACAAATTCAACAATACAAGTAGTAATCTTTGAACCCAACTCATCAAGTTCTTGGCTTTTTGATGAATCAAGAGGCTTAGTGAATATGTGAACAAGTCTATCAACGACAATTGAATCGTCTATAGAGATAGGGGGAGGAGAATTTATGGGTTTTTGGGAAGTGGGTGTTGAAGAAAATGGAGAAAGATTGTGTTTTGTAAAAGGGGTTTGAATCAGAATGTTGTGGTGAGTCCATATGTTGAGGAGTCGTTTGAGTGAATTGGAGAAAAGCAAATGGGGTCTTCTGATTCTACACAGAGCAGCCATTGATGTGTTTTTGGGGAAGAGTGGTGAGTATTTAAGTGTGTAATGGAAGTGTTACTCCATTGTCCAAATTTCTTGGAACAAGAAAGTGTGATTGGTAAAATTGGAGAGGCTTTATAGGCTCATAGGTTTGGTTATGAATAGAGAAAATGATAAAAATGGACTTTTGGGGTATTCTTACTCCCTCCATTTCATTTTATTTCACGTATAATGTGTCATATAAATTGAAACAAAACGAATATCTTTTTAGGAGAGTGATCATTTTTTAATAAAAACGACTTCGTAATCAATAAATTCAAATTTAAAATCTTTAATTAACCAGAAAACTTGAACCTGTAACCAACAAACTCGAATTTAAAACCTTTAATTAACCAGGTAACTTGAACCTAAAACCTCTGATTTTGACCAAAGAATTCAACCTGTAATCTTTCAAAATCTCTCAAAGGATTATATATCAATTGTTGATATCATATAGTAAAAAAGGGATTATTATATCAATGGCATTCAACACCTTAGAATGGTCCTCTACATTATGACTATAATTCACTCATTTGATAAGATTATATAAAAAAGAAAAGATATCTATAGTTTTCACAAATTGTGAAGATTATAATATCTACAAGAGAAACACAACTTAAAAAAAAGCCAAATTATATGTCTAAATAAAATTTTAACTTCAAATCATGATTTTAACCTAAGAACATTAAGAATCAGCTTTACATTTTTATTTTTTCTCGATCAAGATTTATCCAAGAAGCTCATCATAATTATACTTGACCAAACTTTTACATTTCCATTTAGAAATTGTTCTATAACTTCTTCCAGCTTCATCATAAAGTACAACATATTCCAGCAACCAAGTAACTTAGTATCTGTACTTGGTAGAGTAATCTTTTGGTGCAATGACTAGACCCCGGCCTTTTCTGGCACCGCGATACACAGTCTCAACAATGTCGATGAACTCCTGTTTATCCTTAAGCGCCCAGTTGATCTTGTTATTGTTCCCGGTGCCAAGATCAATCATAATGTGCTTGTTCCTGAAGAAGAACATGATGGTGGATGGATCATACAACTCGTACATCGTGTTAAAATCAGGAACCTCGGTGATGTCAACCAGGTAAATCACAGCAAAGTTCTTGATCGTCTCTGCAACTGAAGACAACACCTCATCCATCTAGAGTCCAAGAAAAAATATGCAATCAAAACTACGGATTTACAAGACACAGTTAAGACGCCTAAGACACGGCAAAGAAGTGTAGAGATGTGCCATAACTTGAACATAGATAAATTGTGCATCATTTGATATGCAAAATTAACAAGACACACTCAGATCCATGAGATGAAATACATTTCAAGAAAAATGAAGGGCTATGAACCACTCTCTCTTCTTTAAAAAAGCACTAATAATGTGAAATCAGTTCAAAGCAATGGTTTCAGATTTCTATCCATGGCAGGACGATCCCGAAATAATAGTACTGAGATATATGGCTCACTAAATTGCTGTTTTTATTTGTTTTTAGGATGAAGTACGATGGGCAAACATTGTTGGAAGATGTAATAGAGGATACATGGTAAAAATAAAACATGTAAACAAATATTAGCATATTACCATTTATAGGTGGACGAGTGAGATCTTATGTTACTAATTGTAGTCCTGTATGAGATCATACGCAGCCTCGTTATGTTTGATTCCACATTTTGTTGTCTCTGCTTGTTCTTTTCTCAATTGTTTTCACCATCACTTCTTTTCTTAATTCTAGTCCTGTTGTCATTGTTGTTATTCTGAGAAAATAACAAGATTTGGATCATCCTAGTCCATGATCTTCAACCTCAATAGCAGCTTCTAGCACTTCTACTATCCTCGACTATGTCGTTCCATAATCCAATACCTAAACTTAATTAGTAAACATTATCACCCCAATTCACCAAATAAGACCATATAGATTAGCTTCCAAAGAACCTATACTTCAAGTTAACCGGTTCACCACCAAATCGATTCAGTTTCCACTACACAATATCTCATGAGACATCTGATTTCGGAGAAAGAAAACATATATAATACCTGCCTCAAAGTCCACTCCGCAGGACTTGGATTCCAAACTCATTCGCTTTCTGTTAAATTACAAGTGTTTCCAAGCTACCTTTCTTTTTTCTTTTTAAAAAGTGAAGGGTAGCTATAACAAAGAATCAACAATCCTCAAACAGCAAAGTTCTTTCACTTTTCCACAGGACTTCTTTTTTTAAAAAAAATCACTTGGAAAAATAAACACACAAGGAACCCAAAACAAAACTAACACACCAATTTGTGGCGGATGTACGTTTTAGGTATGGATGAATTCATAATCTATTTGATATGTACAAATACTGTACGGGTCCTCTATATCCACATATTTAAAAGGATTCATCACAATTACGGTAACATCCAATCTACTGCACCACTCGCCCTTTATCTTGACTTTGGACTGACCATGCCTTCCGAAGCTCAACGCAGATATATTCAGCACAAATAGATAAATAGAAACTACTATCCCAACACTCTATTTGCATCAACAATAACACAATCAGGTGATTCAACCCAATAAAAACACTAAATCAATAACCTTTTTCTGCCATAATCAGTTAAACCAACAGGAACAACAAATTAATAAGACTTAGCGATTCAAACAGAGTTATCCTTCCAAACAATCACCAATCAATCAAGCAAATCCCAAACCAGTTGTGTTCTAGCCTGCTCCATTCTAGCCATTAAAGTTCCCTCTTTTATCAAGTCATCCAACAATTCTTCTTTTAAGAGAAAAAAATACAACACAAGTAAAGTTCAATAGCTTATATCTAATTCAAAACCTACATGACTCCCCTATATCTATTCCAAGATTCTTCTTTTTAGTTAACAATCCATAAAACAAATTCCTATAAAAAAAGTTCCAGAAATTGACAATTGTTAGTTGAGTCTACCACATGAAAGTTCCAACATTCTTCTTTTCGCTAACAACCCAACAAAATTCATATAAAAAATTGACAATTCCATGTTAAAAAATGCTCATACCATAACTAGTTGAGGTCTATTATACGAATCCACTATATCTATTCCAAGATTCTTCTTTTACTAAAAACCCAGCAAATTTCTTATAAGAATTTCAACTTTTACTAAAAACCCAACAAATTTCATACAAAAATTTAAAGAAATTCACAGTTATATGTTTAAAATAGGTTACCTGCATACAAGTATCATCCCAATCATGGCCAAATCGAATAATTACAAGGCGTTCTTCTTCCGCAAGGATAGCTTGATCCACTGCCCATCCAGAGTGAAGATGTGGCAACAAATACGACATCTCTCTCTCTCAATAGTAGCTGATTTCGATCTTTTTATGCAGAAAAAATGAAGAAAAAAGAAACAGAGTGCTGAGGTCGATATGAATAATGTTAGGGCTACTCGTAGAATCAAAAAATCGGACGATCGATAAATAGAATTTTTAATTTTTGTAAAAATATTCGTATTATGTAATTGATTTTTAATATTAGATTAATGATAAATTGATAATCTATTCGAATAGTAATAATTTATTATTTTTATCTCATATAAATATTAAATATTAATTTCAATATTTTATTTGTTACTGTCTTTTCTTTTAGCCTTCAATTCTTATTGACGTTGATCAACATTTTTTCCCCAATCAAACATTTTGCGTAAATAAAGTAATATAATAATGTAGATTAATTCAAAAATAAATTTCAGGCTTGGTAATACTCATGATTTAAAATTTATGTTTTCTCTTTTCTATTGCATACTGATATAAATTTAAAGATTTTAAAATAATTTATTTTTATGTTAAATTGTTATATGTAATTTTCTTAATATCTTTATTTTAATTTTTTTTTCAAAATAAAAATTAGAATTAAGAAGTGCATCTCATTATTACATGAAGCTTAACGTGGAATATATCTTAAATAATAACAGAAAAATGATTAGTAATTAATATAACACACTATTTTCTTTATATTCTTTTTTCTCAGGTAAAATGATATATAGAGTTAATATTTTTTTTTCTAAATTCATATCAAAACTATATTTTCTTCGTCTTAATTTATTTTTTAATAAAAAACTTTATATATTTAAAAATTATGTAAAATTTGTAATTATAATAATTACAAATTTATAATAGTTACATGACATATAAAAATATTAGGTTGACTCTCAAAATTTTATTAATGACACGTAAACGAAG
This sequence comes from Solanum habrochaites, assembly GCA_027704765.1. Classification (NCBI taxonomy): domain Eukaryota; kingdom Viridiplantae; phylum Streptophyta; class Magnoliopsida; order Solanales; family Solanaceae; genus Solanum; species Solanum habrochaites. The sequence goes on from JAKWJA010002492.1 coordinate 2,750,888, forward strand.
ACATGCAAAATAACATATATTATTTGAAATGATATTAAAATACTATAAATCACAATAATTAAAATTATGTTTTGGCTAATACAGAATGTTGTGTGTAGTGTGTATATTTAGATATATAATAATAACCTTTTACATGAAATTAATTGTTTTTCATAACTATGATGAATATAAATTTTTTGTGAATCTAAGAAGGAATTACAAAATACAACAATTGAGTAGATCGAATGTTACACTACTTTAAGAAAAAAAAAAAAGTATTTTAATTTTTTAATGTTATTAACTTATTAGTATATTAAAAAAATGTAATTTATCAAAAATAATAATTTTTTATTAAAAAAATGAACAAATATTTGAAAGTCCGGTTGTGACAAAAAAAAATATAAATAGAACAACCGATAAAAATCTTAATACTTTGAGAAAAAGGATGATTATCAAAAAAATTGCATTAAAATGAAAAAAAAATATGTATTTTGAACTACTTAAAATACAATACTCAAAAAGTATTAACTTTAAAACTATCAGATCAAAATTTGGTGTCTATAATTTTTTATCATGTCTTTTTTTTTTTCTCAAATATAATTTTAACAATATAGTTCCCCAAAATATAAAAGAAATATTGAATTTCTTTTCTAACTAAAAAATATATTATAATTGCGATGAGTCATATCAAATGAAGTTGGTTTAGAAATATAATATTGATTGTGATGGTAGAACAAGGGTTAATTGATTATATGAGTGTATTATAAGTGTAATCTATGAATTTAATTAAGTTAATCGTTTTTTTTTTTCAATCAAAACATAATATGTATATATATAAAAAAAATTGACAAATTCATATAAAATTTTAACTCATAAATTCAAATTAAAATCAGAATCTTCAAAATCCACACTTTAGATATTATGTTACAAAGCAATTATGTTCAAAGCAAGAGAAGATAAAGTAAAGCAATTTATGTTGTCACTCAAAAACAAGAAATCAAACACTAAAACCACTGTCTTCAAGTGCTTGCACCAACCAATATGAAGGCCACATAGAAGTCCTCTTCAACAGATCCACACATTTCATTCTCTCAGGAATCTCCTTTAAAACTGGACAGTAATCGATATAAAGACCTTTAATGAGAGGCATAGCATTTGTGCCTAAATGCCATGTTTCTAAGTTGTCAAGATGATAAAGATGAAGGAACTCTAGTTGACGGAAGCTGTTATCACTGCATATTATTTCTTTTCCTTCATAAGCTTCTTCTAATTCGAGATTCCTTAGGTTTGGCAACATTCCCAAAATAGGCATCGGATCTTCTGTCAGTTTTGAGCCAGTCAGAGTCATCGTTGTGATGGAATTTGAAAACGGATTAGGCAGTTTCTCTATGCTCCCTTTTAAATACAAATTCTGGAGCTTTTCACAATGAATTACAAATTCAATAGATGGGAATGATTCGTCAAATCTACAAAACAATTCGAGTGTGTAAAGGTTTTTCAAGCTGCTAATGTTGTTTAGGGAGTAAGATTTGTTAATATCATGCATGCTTAATTCTCGAAGATTGACTAAATCAACAGGGTCAATATCTTTCCATTGATCACATTTGATGCCTTGAAGAACTTGAAGATTAGTGAGTTTGTTTATATGTACCAGGGGTTTTGAATACTGAACAACTAAATGTCTTAAATTTATCAGGTCAGCTATCTCGCGGGGTAGTTGGAAATTGTATCTGCCCGCTTCGACAACAAGTGTCTGCAAATTCTTGAGGTTGCCAATGGAAGAGGGAAGATAATGGATAGATGACAAACTTAACAACTTGAGGTGGTACAAACTTCCTATGGCATCAGGCATAGTTCCACCAAAAATATCCAAGTACAACACATACAGATATTGGAACACACTCCTGAAGTTTATAAGACTCATCTTACGAAAATTTGGATCATAGAACATAATTGACCTCAACTTTAAGTTAGAAAGATCAAGTGAGAGGTACCTTTCTCCTTGATTATGTATGCCATGTCTGATACATGAAGAAGATATGGAGTGGCTTTTTGAATCATAAATGTCAAAGAAGTTTACTTCCAATGCCTTTTGTATCGCAAGATCATGTAGTAAATCATGAACCCTACATTTAGTAACTCTTTCCCAAAATGTATCCACCACTTGAACCAAGCTTCTTCTTATCAGTTCATTCAAGAAGCCTTCAGCGACATCCTCCATTCTTTCTACTCCTCTACTGGGTATGAAACCCTCGGCCATCCATAACCATATTATGTTATCAGCCTTGACCACTTTATCTTCTGGAAAAATACTAAAGTAGAGAAAACACTGCTTGAGCGCAGTTGACAAATCATTGTAGCTTAATGATAGTATGTTGGAGATTTCAATAAATTTATCTTCTTTAATGTTCTTCCAAAGGTGATCTTTCACTTTTTTCCATTCGTTTAGCCCCTTTTTATGCGAAAGTAGTCCGCTCAATACAACAATCGCAAGAGGTAAGCCTCTACACTTTTCCACCATATCCTCAGCTAGACTTTCCATTTCTGGAACCATTGCTCGAACATCAAGTAGTTTCCTGCAAAAGAGATCCCAACTTTCTTCTTGGCTTAGGAAACGAAGTTTATGAACAAAACCTCTGTCGTCTGCTCTTTCAGCGACATCCTCTTTGCGCGTGGTAATAATGACTCTGCTGCCCTTCTCGCCATCCGGGAATGCTCTTTTCAAACTTTCCCATGCTTCTCTCTGCCATATATCATCAACCACCACAAGGTATTTGCGTTCTTTCAATAGATCACGAAGGTGATTTTCTAGATCTCTTTCATCCATCTTTTCCAACAATCCTAGAGTTCCCATGGTGCAACCTTGGATGGATTTTATGATAGTCTTAAGAAGATCCATTGTGTTGTACTCTTGAGAAACACATATCCAAGCACGTGTAGGGAAGGTATTGACTATACGAGGACTTCTGTAGAGGTTTCTTGCAAGAGTGGTCTTGCCTAATCCGCCCATTCCATAAATGGAGAGAACGGTTCGACGAGACTCTTCTTTGAGAAGTTGAGCTAGCAATGTTTCTACAACATCCTGAAGACCAACAAAAATGTAATCGTGGTCATCGACATATGAGGTAGTTCTCCTCAATGTTGTAACCTGATTACTTGGCCCTTCATCTCCTGAAATGATATTCGTAATACCATAAGTCTCTCGTTTGCGAGAGATATCCATGATTTTTTTCTTGAGTGATTTGATCTCCTTGGCGACATTGTAGAATTTCTTCTCCTTGCTACATATGCAGGCGCAAGCCTTGAGACGACTAGGACGACGTTTACCAGCCTCGAAGCTATAAGTTTCGAGTATAGCAACAGCATCATTAGCAATGGAGTTGATCTCAAACACCCATTGTTGAACTCTTTGATCTCCACATTGCTTTAGTTCTGCATCTCTGAGGAAAGACTGCATGAAGAGAAGCTCGTTTCGCAGCCACTGTATATCATCTCTTAGACTTAAACGTAGGTCAATTTCCTGTATAAGGAAATCACCCAATTTTTGAACTGCAAATGACACAAACGCATCAGCCATATTTTTTTTAATTGGAAACTAATATTTGGAGTTGAGAGATGAATAATATTGTTAGGATGGAATTCTATATTTAAAGCTTAGAAAGTTGATAGAATGGTAAAGAAGAAAAGTATATATTCTAAGCTACTAAATGCAAGCCAAGAATTTAAAATTGCATCACACAAGTTATGCTTAGTGTAGTGGTGAAAACAAAAGTTTGCCATTTAAGATTCAATATATATGTATGAAAAATGAAATTTATATAATTTTTCAACGAAGAATATCCGACAGAACACCCGGAGCTATATGTGATTACTGCTTCATTGGCACAAATTGTGTGTCTAGAAAAGAAATTATGTCCCAACAAGGCAAACAACAACAAGAAGAAGTAGGGTCTAGATAGGGCAAAATATATGCAAACCTTACTACTACCTCGTAGAGGTAAAGACTGTTTCAGAAAGACACTCGGCAATAAGTCTCGTTGCGAAAATATCAAGATATTTCTGTAGTTTGTACTTTATTTAAAAAGACATACTATTATATTAGATGCATAATACATAAAATGTGCTCATTAAATTGGCTTCAAATCACATTTATGTCCTTCAACTTTGGATATGCACAAATAGACACTTAAACTTGTATAAAGTTGAACAAATAGACATATATGTCCTACATGTCATTTTTTGTCCTACGTGTAGTGTGCCATGTAGGACTCATGTGTTTATTTATTTAAAAGTTGGATAGTTAAAGTGCCTATTTGTGCATTATGAAAATTGGAGGTCGAAGTTAAAAGTTGAAGCCAAGTTTAAATTACAATATATATATATATATATTATGCCTAAATTTTATTATTCAGAAGAGTTGGTTTTGATTGTTCCTTTTAAATAATTAATTATATTCCATTTGTTTTATTTGATCGAAACATGTTTGACGCCATTTTAATCAGGACTAGATGATTTTTAAAATATATGGTTTTAAATTTTCATTGCATCAATGTGGTTATAAAATCATATGTTAATAGTAAAATGACAAATTTTAAATTAAGTATGTTTATATTTCATCTTTAGACTATAGATACATTTCTTTTCTTTTTTACTATCGGGAATCCATAATGACTTCTCAATTTGAAAATGCGTTTTGTAACTTTGAAGAGAAGAAATAAAATATTCGAATTCAACCTTGGAGCTTGAAGGTCAAGATCTCAAAATTGATTAGCTGAAAACAAACTTTGTTTCAAATTGGTGATTTTTCAAAAGAACCGATGAAACGTCGACGAGACTAATAATATAAAATTTGAGATTATTTGGGTAAAATATGAATTAGTTTTGGACTGAATTTTTAATAATAGTTCGTTGAAAAGTCGAATTATATCAAAAATCATATATGATAATCATATAGTGACGGATGCGTTATATGTAAATTGTTTTTTAAGTTTGATATTTTATTGCAGTTATATTTTCTTTTTCAGTCTCTCATGTACGATATCCGCTAGAGCTCGATTATTTCAAATTCGCGCTGCGTAATTCTATTTGAAGGAAGCTCTCTCTAACAAGTGAATTTCACAGTAATCTTTAATATGAAAATGGGTCCCTTTTTACTAATTAATTCAAAGAAGCAGAATATATACTCTCTGGTTAATTTTTTGCTTAACCATCATATACAAATTATTAGTTGCAAATTATACAAATGCGGCGAATTATATAAATTTGAAGTCAATGCAAGTAATTAACGCTTAGTATTAGTCGCAAATGATAATTATAGCAAATTATAACTATAATGATTAATTAAATAATATAAATTTGCTTCACCGCGTAATTTTTCATATTTATAAATAAGTTGATAATGTATATGTTTTATAAAATATCATTTTTTACAAAAGTAAAATCCTTGTGCAAATATCAAACAAAACATGTTAGCAATCATACTTATATGCAAAACTGCAACAATGTGATTAAATTAGAAATTTTGGTCTTTATATATTAGAATTCATTTTATATATTTAATCTTCATGACTATTAAAAAGACTCATGTATAATACAAAACAACATCATATAAAATAATATGTAAGATTATGATTCAACAAAGTTCAAAGAATATAATACGATAACAATAATGTACTCTATGTATGTTTTCCTAAGAAAATAATACGATAACAATAATAATATATTCAGTAAATTAAAGTTCCACAAGTAGTATGTTGTTGAAGCATTACAAATTGTGACACCAAATCAAGGTTATAATTACTACATAATATCTCCTTATCCTAATGATGCTTTAGCTTTTGGCCTTTCCACTTGCAACTCTATTCTTAAATTTTCATATTATGGTCTTTGTCTAAAGTGCAAAATCATTCTTGTTGAAGTCGAATTTGTTGATTACTCAATGAGGTACGAACAATACTCGTTCAGCTAGTAAACTGGAGCCTACTCTTGTTGTCATGACCCACGAAGATTCAGTCATTTGTCACTCTGAATATTGTCTCCGGAGGAGATTCATCGTTGATTTTTGGTGTGTCCCTAAATTCTATCTGGTTTCGTTCATCTTCATTTCTTCTTTTTTTTTCCCATTGTTTTGTTGAGATAAAATTTCAAAACGTGTTTTGGTTTGGACTTACATCGTGGTAATGTGATTTTTATGTTTGTCGAAGTTGCAAGAATTTTTCAGTTTATGTCAAGTATCATCACTAGTAGTTATCGAATTTAGTTAAACAAAGAGGAACTGGAAATATATAATAATTTAGAACTCAGTAACTTAAAAAGAACTAAAATCCCGAGTGTTTAATTACAGAAGAGAAATGAAAACAAGAAAAGTGAATCTATATCACACAATAAAGATACCACATAAAAACACAGAAGCAAGTACAAACATAAAAGAGAAAATCAACAATGCTATGTAAGATTAATTAGGATATGTTTGTCTATTTTACCTTTGTTGTTATCAAATACGATTCACGTTTTTTCGACAACTATGGATACCAAGATCTTTAATGAGAGGCATGTCATTTGTGCCTAAATTCCGTTTTTATTAGGAAAAGAATGTGTTTTAAAAAAAGAAATAATATATTTAATTGAAAATAAAAGACAATTTGACTTGTTAAGTAATAATAAGAGCATTTTTAGATCAAATTATTGAAGACAGTGACATTTTTGAATCAAACTATCAATTGAGGATATTTTTGTTTATTTTACATAATTTATAAAAACATAATAAACCCTAAATCCGTTAATTAAATCATCACAAAATCCAAAAAAAAAAAATTGTCTCCCAACACACTAAGAAAAGCCAAAAAACAGAAAGAAATTACACATTGAAAAACCAAAACAGCCAATTAGTTGATTGATGGTTGGAGAAGCCAAGTTGATGAAGGTGAATGTGCAGCTCTAATCAGTTGATTTAACACAAATATTATTAATTTATATATAAAAAAAAAGAGAAAATGAAGAAAAGTTATGTTTGTATATTTACCTTTGCTATTATCAAATACGCTTTACGTCTTTCATTCTCTCAGGAATCTCCTTCAGCTTTGGACAACGATCGAGAACAAGATCTTTAATGAGAGGCATAGCATTTGTGCCTAAATGCCATGTTTCTAGGTCATAAAGCATATAAAGATGAAGAAAATGTAGTTGACTGAAGCTGTTATCACTGCACATTATTTCTTTTCCTTCGTAAGCTTCTTCTTCTAATATGAGATTCCTTAGGTTTGGCAACATTCCCAAGATAGGCATCGGATCTTCTTTCAGTCTTGAGAAATAAAGAGCAACCATTGTGATGGAATTTGGAAACGGAGGCAGTTTCTCTATTTTCCCTCTTAAGAACAATTTTTGGAGCTTTTCACAACAATTAACAAATTCAAGTGATGGGAATGGAGATTCGTAAGTTCCACAACACAATGTGAGAGTGCTAAGGTTTTTCAAGCTGCTAATGTTGTGTAGGGAGTAAGAATTTTTAATTTCAAACATGCTTAATTCTCGAAGATTGACTAAATCAACAGGGTCAACATCTTTCCACTGATCACAACAGATGCCATCAACAACTTGAAGACTGGTGAGTTTGCATATACCTACCAAAGGTTCTGGATACCGCACAACTAAATGTCTTAGATTTATTAGTGTTGAATCCATCCCATTTTTTAGTCAACTTTAGCTACTCAATTGGTACAAGCAATTGTTAAAAAGGAATAGTAATTGGAGTTGAAAAGAAAAGATTTGGTAGTTGGCAAATTGGTAAGATTTGCAACCATTTTTGACTTTGCTATGTTTACATATGTCATTAGTGACATAGGTATGGTTTTATCCTTCTATAAATAGAGCATTCTTGCTCATTTGTAGAACACACCAAGTTAGAGAGAAAAAACCATTTTGAGAGCAAAGTGAGGTATTCCATAGACTATACAAGAAAATAGTCTGTGAAGAAAAATAGAGTGTGAGCGATATTTTAGTAAGACGGAAACCAAAAGAGTGTTGTTCCTTTTGAGTGTGTAGTAGTCACTTTGAGTATTGTATTCGTGACTACACAGTGTAAAAATTCCTTACTATAGTAATATCAATTGCTCCTCTTAGTCCGTGGTTTTTTCCCTTATTCAGAAGGGTTTCCACGTAAAATTCTTGGTTTCATTATTTTCCCATTTTATTTCCATTACTTTTACCATATATATTTTTGTGTTTGTCCGCGTTTTCCCAACAATTAGCTCAGTTGTTTCGCTGGGTAACTGTCATAAGCCTTGTGTCTTTAGGACACGAAGTGTCTGTAAATTCTTGAGGTTGCCAATGGATGATGGAAGACGACAGATACCTTTCAACCTTAAGAACTTGAGGTGGTACAAACTCCCAATGGCATCAGGTATAACACCACCTTCTATAATATCCAAGTACAACACATATATATGTCGGAACCCAACTATATGTCGGGACAAATTACAAAAATCTGGATCGAAGAACATAATTGACCTCAACTTCAAGTTAGAAAGATTAAGTAAGAGGTACCTTTCTCCTCGACTATGAATGGCATGTCTGACACATGAAGAGGAAATGGAGTGGCCTTTTGGATCATAAATGTCAAAGAAGTTTACCTCCAATGCTTTTTGTATCACAAGATCATGGAGTAAATCATGAACTCTACATGAAGTAACTCTTTCCCAAAATGTATTAGCCACTTGAACCAAGTTTCGTCTTATCAGTTCATTCAAGAAGCCTTCAGCAACATCCTCCATTCTTCCTTCTCGTCTGGGTATGAAACCCTCAGCCATCCACAACCATATCATGTCATCAGCAGTTACCACTTGATCTTCTGGAAAAATACCAAAGTATAGAAAACACTGCTTGAGAGCAGTTGACAAATCATTGTAGCTTAATGATAGTATGCAGGAGATTTCAATGGATTTATCTTCTTTAATGTTCTTCCAGAGGTGATCTTTCACCTTTTGCCATTCGTTTAGCCCCTTTTTATGCGAAAGTAGTCCGCTCAATACAACAATTGCAAGAGGTAAGCCTCTACACTTTTCCACCATATCCTTAGCTAGATTTTCCATTTCTGGAACCATTGCTCGAACATCAAGTAGTTTCCTACAAAAGAGATCCCAACTTTCTTGTTGACTTAGGAAACGAAGTTTATGAACAAAACCTCTTTCGTCTTCTCTTTCAGCGACATCCTCTTTGCGTGTTGTAATAATGACTCTGCTGCCATTCTTGCTATCTGGGAATGCTCTTTTCAAACTCTCCCATGCTTCTTTCTGCCATACATCATCAACCACCACAAGGAATTTGCGTTCTTTTAATAGATCACGAAGATAAATTTCTAGATCTCCTTCTGTCATCCTTCCGAACAAATCTAGAGTTCCCATGGTGCGACCTTGAATGGATTTTATGATAGTCTTAAGAAGATCCATGGTGTTGTACTCTTGAGAAACACATATCCAAGCGCGTGTAGGGAAGCTAGAGGATATATTAGGACTGGTGTAAAGATATTTCGCAAGAGTGGTCTTGCCTAAACCCCCCATTCCATAAATGGAGAGGACGGTTAGACTAGGCTCTGGTTTGAGAAGTTGAGCTAGCAATGTTTGTACAACATCCTGAAGTCCAACAAAAATGTAATCGTGGTCATCTACATATGAGGTAGTTCTCCTCAATGTTGTAACCTGATTACTTGGCCCTTGATCTCCTGAATTGATATTTGTAATACCATAAGTATCTCGCTTGCGAGAGATATCTATGATTCGCTGCTTGAGTGATTGAATCTCCTCTGCCACGTTGTAGAATTTCTTCTCCTTCCTACAGATGCAAGCGCAAGCCTTGAGACGACTAGGAAATTCATCATCATCACCACCTTTATCAGCCTCAAAGGTGTAAGTCTCGAGTATAGCAACAGCATCATTAGCGATACCGTTGATCTCAAACACCCATTGTTGAACTCTATGATCACCACATTGCTTTAGTTCTGCATCTTTGAGGAAAGACTGTATGAAGAGTAGCTCAGTTTTCAGCCACTCAATTTCCTGTCTCAGATTTTTACGCAGCGAAACTTGTTGTATGAGGAAATCACCCAATTTTTGAACTGCAAATGACAGAAAGGCATCAGCCATATTTTTGTTAATTGAAAAAAAGGTGAAGTGTGTATTGGAAACTAATATTTGGAGTTGAGAGATGAATAATATTGTTATGATGGAATTCACTATTTAAAGCTTAAAAAGGTAGAAAGTTGATAGAATGGTAAAGAAGAAAAGTATATATTCTCAGCTACTAAATGCAAGCCAAGAATTTAAAATTGCATCACACAAGTTATGCTTAGTGTAGTGGTGAAAACAAAAGTTTGCCATTTAAGATTTAATATATATGTATGAAAAACAAAATTTATATAATTTTTCAACGAAGAATATCTGACGGAACACCCTGAGCTATATCTGATTACTGCTTCATTGGCACAAATTGTGTGTCTAGAAAAGAAATTATGTCCCAAGGCACTAAGTCCAACAAGGCAACCAACAATAACAAGTAGGGTTTAGATAGGGCAAAATGTATGCGGACCTTACTACTACCTCGTAGAGGTAAAGACTATTTCAGAAAGACACTTGGCAATAAGTCTTGTTTCGAAAATATCAAGATATTTCTGTACTTTGTACTTTATTTAAAAAGACATACTATTATATTAGATGCATAATACATAAAATGTGCCCTTTAACTTGACTTCAAATTACATTTATGTCCTTCAACTTTGGATGTGCACAAATAGACACTTAAACTTGTATAAAGTTTAACAAATAGACACACATGTCATCCTACATGTCATTTTTTGTCCTACGTGGTGTCCTACGTGTATTGTGGCCACGTAGGACTCATGTATTTATTTATTTAAAAGTTGGATAGTTAAAGTGCCTATTTATGCATTATGAAAGTTGAAGGTTGAAGTTAAAATTTGAAGCCAAGTTTAGGGTATAATATAGGGAAAATACCCAAGTACCCCCTCAACCTATGCCCGAAATCACAGAGACACACTTATACTATACTAAGGTTCTATTACCCCCCTGAACTTATTTTATATGAATTTTCTATCCCTTTTTTAGCCTACGTGGCACTAGTTCGGAAAAAAAAGTCAACCATCGTTGGGCCCACAAGATAGTGCCACGTAAGCTAAAAAGGGGTAAAAAATTATTAATAAAATAAGTTCAGGGGGTAATAGAATCTTAGTATAGTATAAGTGTGTCTCTGAAATTTCGGGCATACGTTGAGGGGGTACTTGGGCATTATCCCTATAATATATATATATATATATGCCTAAATTTTATTATTCAGAAGAGTTGGTTTTGATTGTTCCTTTTAAATAATTAATTATATTCCATTTGTTTATTTGATCGAAACATGTTTGACTCCATTTTAATCAGGACTAGTAGATTTTTAAAATATATGGTTTTAAAATTTTCATTGTATCAATGTGGTTATAAAATCATATATTAATAGTAAAATGAGAAATTTTAAGTTTAGTTTGTTCATATTTCATCTTTAGACTATAGATACATTTCTTTTTCTTTTTAACTATCGAGAATCTATAATGACTTCTCAATTTGAAGATGCGTTTTGTAACTTTGAAGAGAAGAAATAAAATATTCGAATTCAACCTTGGAGGTTATTCCATAAAGATTTTGTAGAAGAGCTTGAAGGTCAAGATCTCAAAATTGATTTGCTTAAAACGAACTTTGTATCAAATTGGAGATTTTTCAAAAAAAAAAACCTGATGAAACGTCGACGAGACTAATAATATAAAATTTGAGATTATTTGGATAAAACGTGAATTAGTTTTGGACTGAATTTTTAATAATAGTTCGTTGAAATTCAAAATTACAGTCGAATTATATCAAAAATCATATATGATAATCATATAGTGACGGATACGTTATATGTAAATTGTTTTTTAAGTTTGATATTTTATTGCAGTTATATTTTCTTTTTCAGTCTTTCTTGATTATTTTGAATTCGCGCTGCGTAAATTTATTTGAACGGAAGCGCTCTCTAACAAGTAAATTCCACAATAATCTTTAATATAAAAATGGGTTTATTTTTTTACCAATTAATTCAAAGAAGCAAAATATATACTAAAAATAAGGGGGGGGGGGGGAAATTAAGAAACTCTACTTAAGTTGTAACAAGCAATAAGCAGTTTTTTATATTAAATTGTTATATGTAATTTTCTTTAACATCTTTACTTTAATTTATTTTTTCACAAGTAAAAATTAGAATTAAGAAGTGCATCTCATTATTACATGAAGCTCAACGGGAATATATCTTAAATAATAACAGAAAAATGATAGTAATTAATATAACAACACTATTTTCTTTATATTCTTTTCTCAGGTAGAATGATATATAGAGTTAATATTTTTTTTCTAAATTCATATCAAAATTATATTTCTTCGTCTTATTAATTTTCTTATTTTTTTTAAAAAACTTTATATATTTAAAATTATATAAAATATGTAATTATCATAATTAGAAATTTATAATAGTTACATGACATATAAAAAAAATTAGGTTGACTTTCAAAATTTTATTAATGACATGTAAACGAAGACATGCAAAATAACATATATTATTTAAAATGATATAAAAATACTATAAATCACAATAATCAACACTTTAAGATACTTTTATAATATAAAATAAATTTGATTAACTTTCAATGAAATTATAGTTTGAATTATTTATTTAACATTTCGGAGAAATGCCAAAAAAATAAAAATGGTTTGGAGTTTAAATGTGAACCTTTTTACTCTTTGATTCTACTTTTGAAAATTTCTTATATAATTCTAGGGTAAATAAAATAGTGTATGGAATGAATATTGATTTTTAAAACTAAGGCACTGTCCCTAAATCTTGTCCGTTTAACCCATTATTTTGATGCATTTAATTAGTTCCAATTAATGTATTTGTATTTGTAAGTAAAAATTCGATCAGTGTCACATAAATAGGATAAATGAAGTAACATTTATTATTTGCAATTGAGGTAAAGAATAATGTAAGTTATAATAATTAACAAACTTAAAAATTCAAAACATATAACATATATATATATATATATATATATATAAAACTTTTAATATTTGAAACAATTAAAAATTGACCGACTCTCCAAATTCTATTTGTATCATATATGAAATAAATAATATTGTGAATAGGAATAATTAACAATTTGATAATTTTATATATCTATAATCTATATATATATATATATATATATAAAAAAATTAACAACTTAATTAAAACAAGTAAAAGTTGACAATACTCAAAAAGTATTAGCTTTAAAACTATCCGATCAAAATTTGTTGTCAATAATTTTTTATCATGTCTTTTTTTTTCTCAAGTATAATTTTAACAATATAGTTCCACAAAATATAAAAAAAATATTGAATTTCTTTTCTAACTAAAATATATTATAATTGCGATGAGTCATATCAAATGAAGTTAATAGGTTTAGAAATGTAATATTGATTGTGATGGTAGAACAAGGGTTGATTGATTATATGAGTGTATTATACGTGTAATCTATGAATTTAATTAAGTTAATCGTTTTTTTTTCAATCAAAACATAATATATATATAAAAAAAAATTGACAAATTCATATAAAATTTTAACTCATAAATTCAAATTAAAATCATAATCTTCAAGATCCACACTTTAGATATTATGTTACAAACCAATAATTAGAGTCACTCAAAAACAAGAAATCAAACACTAAAACCACTGTCTTCAAGTGCTTGGCACCAATCAATACCTCTTAGATTATTATGAAGACCACTTAGAAGTCCTCTTCAACAGCACTACGCGTTTCATTCTCTCAGGAATCTCCTTTAAATTTGGACAGTGATCGATACAAAGACCTTTAATGAGAGGCATAGCATTTGTGCCTAAACGCCATGTTTCTAGGTTTCGAAGATACTCAAGTTGAAGGAACTCTAGTTGACAGAAGCTGTTATCACTGCATATTATTTCTTTTCCGAAATAAGCTTCTTTTAATTGGAGATTCCTTAGGTTTGGCAACATTCCCAAAATAGGCATCGGATCTTCTGTCAGTTTTGAGTCAGTCAGAGTCATCATTGTGATGGAATTTGAAAACAGATTAGGCAGTTTCTCTATGCTCCCATTTAAATACAATTTCTGGAGCTTTTCACAATGAATTACAAATTCAAGGGATGGGAATGATTCATCAAATCCACAAAACAATTTGAGTGTGTCAAGGTTTTTCAAGCTGCTAATGTTGTTTAGGGAGTAAGATTTCCTAATATTACCCATGCTTAATTCTCGAAGATTGACTAAATCAACAGGATCAATATCTTTCCATTGATCACATTTGATGCCTTGAAGAACTTGAAGATTAGTGAGTTTGTTTATATGTACCAGGGGTTGTAAACACCGAACAACTAAATGTCTTAAATTTATCAGGTCAGCTGTCTCGCGGGGTAGTTGGAAAGTGTGTGCGCCCCCTACGACAACAAGTGTCTGCAGATTCTTGAGGTTGCCAATGGAAGAGGGAAGATAATGGATACGTGACAAACTTAACAACTTGAGGTGGTACAAACTTCCTATGGCATCAGGTATAGTTCCACCAACAATATCCAAGTACAACACATATAGATATTGAAACACACTCCTGAAGTTTATAAGACTCATCGTATGAAAATCTGGATCGAAGAACATAATTGACCTCAACTTTAAGTTAGAAAGATCAAGTGAGAGGTACCTTTCTCCTTGATTATGTATGCCATGTCTGATACATGAAGAAGATATGGAGTGGCTTGTTGGATCATAAACGTCAAAGAAGTTTACCTCCAATGCCTTTTGTATCGCAAGATCATGGAGTAAATCATGAACCTTACATTGAGTAACTCTTTCCCAAAATGTATTTGCCACTTGAACCAAGCTTCTTCTTATCAGCTCATTCAAGAAGCCTTCAGCGACATCCTCCATTCTTTCTACTCCTCTTCTGGGTATGAAACCCTCCGCCATCCACAACCATATTATGTTATCAGTCTTGACCACTTGATCTTCTGGAAAAATACCAAAGTAGAGAAAACACTGCTTGAGCGCAGTTGACAAATCGTTGTAGCTTAATGATAGTATGTTGGAGATTTCAATAGATTTATCTTCTTTAATGTTCTTCCAAAGGTGATCTTTCACCTTTTGCCATTCGTTTAGCCCCTTTTTATGCGAAAGTAGTCCGCTCAATACAACAATCGCAAGAGGTAAGCCTCTACACTTTTCCACCATATCCTCAGCTAGACTTTCCATTTCTGGAACCATTGCTCGAACATCAAGTAGTTTCCTACAAAAGAGATCCCAACTTTCTTCTTGGCTTAGGAAACGAAGTTTATGAACAAAACCTCTGTCGTCTGCTCTTTCAGCGACATCCTCTTTGCGCGTGGTAATAATGACTCTGCTCCCCTTCTCACCATCCGGGAATGCTCTTTTCAAACTTTCCCATGCTTCTCTCTGCCATACATCATCAACCACCACAAGGTATTTGCTTTCTTTCAATAGATCACGAAGGTGATTTTCTAGATCTCTTTCATCCATCTTTTCCAACAATCCTAGAGTTCCCATGGTGCAACCTTGGATGGATTTTATGATAGTCTTAAGAAGATCCATTATGTTGTACTCTTGAGAAACACATATCCAAGCACGTGTAGGGAAGGTATTGACTATACGAGGACTTCTGTAGAGGTTTCTTGCAAGAGTGGTCTTGCCTAATCCGCCCATTCCATAAATGGAGAGAACGGTTCGACGAGGCTCTGCTTTGAGAAGTTGAGCTAGCAATGTTTCTACAACATCCTGAAGACCAACAAAAATGTAATCGTGGTCATCGACATATGAGGTAGTTCTCCTCAATGTTGTAACCTGATTACTTGGCCCTTCATCTCCTGAAATGATATTTGTAATACCATAAGTCTCTCGTTTGCGAGAGATATCCATGATTTGTTTCTCGAGTGATTTGATCTCCTTGGCGACATTGTAGAATTTCTTTTCCTTGCTACATATGCAGGCGCAAGCCTTGAGACGACTAGGACGTTTACCAGCCTCGAAGCTATAAGTTTCGAGTATTGCAACAGCATCATTAGCAATAGAGTTGATCTCAAACACCCATTGTTGAACTCTTTGATCTCCGGATTGCTTTAGTTCTGCATCTCTGAGGAAAGACTGCATGAAGAGAAGCTCGTTTCGCAGCCACTGTATATCTTCTCTTAGACTTAAACGTAAGTTAATTTCCTGTATTAGGAAATCACCCAATTTTTGAACTGCAAATGACACAAAGGCATCAGCCATACTACTTTTGATTGAAAATAAAGAGTCTGTAAATGGGAACAAATAATGTGTACATGAAAGAGAAGTTTAGAAGAAAAAGAGAAGAAATTACCATTAGACAAAGGCAAGTGCACATGAAAGTTCCCATTATCAAAAGTTGAAAAAGATGTACTATTAATTATTTTTTTTAATTTTCCCACCAAACATGGAATATCTTATTGCTCCTTGATTGTCGAAATCTAATACAGTGATTAAATATGTGGTAATGGTTGTTAGTTGTATTAAAAATATAGTAATTTTGTTTTATTGTTTACCCCAAATTTTTTATATTAGTTTTATCCCACACTCTTCTTTTTGTCTGTACTTTTGTCAATCAATCAAATTACTACTGTATATGTGACAGGAAAAAAAATACAATCTAGTTATCAATTTGAAAAATATGAATTTAGAACTCAGAAACTTAAAAAGACTAAAATCGCCGAGTGTTTAATTACAAGAGAGAAATGAAAACACAGAATTTTTAATAGGTTTTGTATTTTCCACTGTAATGGCATGTCTTCTTTCCCTCTTGTTTTTAATTGTTCTCTTTCATATGGGATTCTTTTTCCTTTTTGTCTAATCCGTTTTCAACCCGCTCATATTCAATCCAACCTGCCTCTTTTAGTCGGATACTTATGAAAGTTGCATGGTCTCCTCTGATGGATTCTTTTCCCTTGCTTCTTGACCTTCAAGCTTCGATGAGTTAGCGATGGCTTCTGATATAGCCTTTGGTAGCCAAAATCCAGGTCTTTCGATAGAGGCTGCACGATCAAGTACCAATGGTTCGCGCAATGTGATCTGAATGCCATCATATGTCCACAAGACTAAATCTGCTTCGCCTTTCAAACCTAGGGAGAACCATCCTAAGCCAGCAACCGCAACATCCATGCTCTTGACATCCCAGCTCGTTCCACGTGCTTTTATTTCCCTCTTTTGCCATTGTCCCAACTCAGAAACTCGCTCCATGGAAATGGGAGGCTGAAGACCAACAATAAAAACAGAACAGTTAGCATAGTTCTGAGCTCTTTCCAATTGTTTTCCTTCACACTTGAGTAAATTGAAACCATCTTAGAGGCATCGATGGTACGCAAATATTATATAGCCTCTAAAAATTTGAACAGTGAAAGATAGAAACAGAAGATGATGAAAAGGAGCACCAGAGAACATTGAACAAACACAACTCGTTAGATATGCTCAATGCAAGTTTTTAAGCTTCCTGGAGCAAATTTTCCTTTGGATACTAACTTGAAAAACATACTGTTTCAATACAATTTAGCATAATTGTGCATTTTTCCCAGAATATTGTATAGTCCGTTATGTTGCAGTATTCCATCCTTGTCCACCGTTTTCTTGATGTGGCTTTAGGAAGTAATGTAGTGCCCACTTGGACAGAAGAGATCATGCATATGAATAGACAGGTTACGAAAGCTCCATGGGGAACTCCCAATGCAGGAGAAAATGGTTAGTATAGTCCCAGCCCTAATCAGTGTTATCAAAATCGAAAAGTGCAAAAAAGCTCTAATGCATAATAGAAAAAGGCGCAGATGACAACACTGACACACACATTAAGTGAGGTGAAGCGCTCAACATGTTTTGAGCCTTTATTCTCAAAAAAAAAACATGTTTTGAGCCTTGCTTCAGGGCTTAAGCGTGCCTTTGACAACTCTGGCCCACAGTTTAAGTGATTCACCTAGTTTTGGCTCTTTGGTCAACCAGCGGGCATCAGAACCTATAACTCAACCATAACTGAAGAACTACTGTCCCCTATGTAAACTTTTGACTGAGACTTATTTCTAACATCCCCTCAAGCGAATGATGCATTGAGCCTCCTCATATGGCAAAGGTTGTTTTTTTTTTGCCTCTATAGATGCCCATAAAAAAAACGGTTGTAAGCAGATAGAAGCAAGCTTAGTGAAGAGCTGCTTATTAGCTGCAAAGAAATGGATGAATATTATATAGAAGATGTCCATTAATAACATCTTAGGAAAACAGTCTTTCGTTGGTTCTTGGTCGATCAAGAGTAAAGGTTTTTGTTTACACATACGGCACTATGACATCTGCTATCAGGCTAACTTGCGTCTTGCAACATGTTCTTTGTTGTTAACTTGTTTTTGCATCTACAACTTCTCTTTAGCAAAGAATACTATCTCACCTTTCATTGTACTTCTCTCAAATCTATACATTGATCATAAAACAAAAAACATACCGATGTAGTTCGAGTGGAATTGGCTATAAAGTAGGAAATATTATTGAATCAGAAATAATACGAGAATTGAAGTATTACCTGCAATCTCACTCCAGCATGGTTGTTCTTGAGCTCATCGGCATTTTCTGTCTTCCCTAGATGAAGAGATACACTAGGTGATGCCCAAACAGTGACGTAGATTGTTTCAACGGAGGCTTGAACTAGATCCAGTCTAACTAAGCCCCCTATATGTACAGTCTGCCCATGCTGCAAGAAAATCGGGAAAATACATTTAGAGTTGAAAAGTCTTTTTAATCTCAGGCAAAAAGTTTGTTGCAGTCATATATATTTAACTGCAATATAAAACTAAAAAGACCAATAAAAGGAGCTATCTGAATCCCAAACAATTAGATTAGGGATCAGTTTACAAAGATTTAAGGTCATTTCATCAAATTTCTCTCCATTTCGAAATCCACAGCCCTAGAAGGCCTGAACCTATTTCTAGAGCAAAGAGTTTATAGAACTTCATGTAGAAAGACTATATATGTACAACTATTTCCAAAATTGGTATTTCGGCAAAGAAAGAAAAAGGGTACAAATTTCAAGTTAGAGACACTGCATCACAGGATTCTTCAAAGTACAGTGAAGTAAGCCTTTAGTTAAGAGGAAACTACAAACTACTCTCTCCTTTATCATCTCCAGGTTATTCTGGTGGTGGAACCAGATTCCTAAGTTTCACCCATTTGTTTCAAGACTCAAGAGGCAGTAAACTTGGAATTAAGAAACACAGAATATATTAACCTTGTTGGCAAGTATCAAACACAACAATGCTATTGGTAAAGGGCAGCCCGGTGCACTAAGCTCCCACTATACATGGGGTTCGGGGAAGGGACAGACCACAAGGATCTATCGTTTGCGGCCTTACCCTGCATTTTTGCAAGAGGTTGTTTCCACAACTCGAAACCGTGACCTCCTAGTCAACGTCAGCATCTTTACCAGTTACATTAAAGCTCACCGTCTATTGGTGACACGTAACGAAATACGGAACTGACACTTTCTGCACTGGACTCTTTACTCTAGATATATAAAACTCGGTAGACAAGTAAGAAATTCAGAAGAGGAGGAAAAGATGTTCTCCAGTGGAAAAGGAAAAACAAATATATCAGTCCTTTGCAGGCCAAAGAATGGAATTTCCAAAATGCTTTTCCTTTCTTTGACAGATCAGTTAAAATCTTTGAATATAACAATTACATAAATTGTGTGAGAACATGCATTATTCACCAATTACAACACACAAGTAAGTCCAGAAAACATACGAATAGTAAATTTTATTTGCTGAACTTTTACATCACAATGTGCAGTAGTGCTAATAAATGTTAGTCAACTGGTAAATTTGGATATATATGCACCAGAGCTAAGTTCCCCATTTCTTAGATTGCAATTTAAAATCAAAGAAGGATTCTCACGGGATTAACTGCAATACACTTGTATAGATATTTAAATGTATTTATAAAATTCAAATTATTAATTTATGGTCACTAATAGTAAAGTTCAAATAAGTAGCTTATCTTTTTGAGAAAGAAAGTTCAAATAAGTAGCTTATCAAAAAATAGAACATATTACGGCTGTAAAACGAACGATAAAGTAAATAAGAGAGACTAGCTTGCCTTAATCCTATAAGTTCGAGGTTGTAGCTCCTTTCGTATCTCAACCATTTTCTGCTCCTCCCTGTTTAATCGCATGGACATAAGATATGGATGTAGGAGGCCCGGCGTGTCATACATCTTTGCCTTGGCTGACAAAATTCCTCCAATTCTCAGGATTCCCAGAGTAGTTCCAGGTACAGGAGCTTCTGTAAGCTTTGTAGCTTTAACTCCTCCTTTCTTAGCAAATGCATTTATTAATGTTGACTTCCCTGCATTTTGCGCCCCAATAACCCACACATTTCCTCGAGGACCAGCCAATTCTTTAATAAATGCCAGCAAATTTCTAATACCTAAATCTTTACGGGAACTTACCATGTAAACTCCACTCAGTTTAGGTGCTCCATTAGCTTTAGCACGGTGTCGAACCCATTTGTCCAAACGCGCAGGGGAAATTTGAGAAGGGAGAAGGTCAACCTTGGTAGCCACAAGAACAAGCTTTGGCAACTTCTTACTTTGTTTCAAGCCATCCTGGCTTTGTTCTAGTGCCTTAAACAAAGATTTAGCAGCTCGCTTTGGAAAGGAACCATCAAAATCAACACAATCAACCACCATAACCACAACCGTCGCATCAGCTTTCCCAGTAGGTCTCATCAACCTACTCGTAATTAACAGGTCAAAATCAAAATCGGGTATCAAGTTTTCGGCCAGCTCATTCTTCACTTGTCCATAGTTCCTCAACGAATGACATCGAGCACAAACCGTGACCTCCTCTTTCTCTCCCTTAGCCGCTTCCCTTGCCATCCTTTTCCTCTCCGATTTCGACACCCTTTTCTTCTTTGCTTTCTCAAGAACCTCCTCTGTAATGTTACCATAACCTACACCGGCTGGCAAAAAACCATCTAACTCTTTCAAATCACCCTCGGCTTCTTCCAACCCCGATTCCCATTCCTCGGAATCCCAATCATCAAATCCATCCTCACTCCCTGACCCCATTTCTTCACTTCCACTTTCTTCCAACTCCCCCTCAATAAAATCCCCAAATTCCTCCTCTTCTTCATCATCCCCACCTTCACCAACAACAACAACATCCTCATCATCCACAAAATCCTCTAAACTTTCTTCCACCTTTTTTTTCTTGTAATAACCAGGATGATTTGGGTCTTCATCCTGCATAAAGATTCCACAACCAGGACATATACACCCATAATTCTCATCATTATCCCTCCCTTCACTCAATAAGAGCTTAAAGTTACTATCTTTTCTTGAAACACTACTACTACTACTATCACTTCTCCTTTTTGTTCTTGATTCAGTACCCTTAATTACAGATAAAACCAAGAAAGGAACTTTTTGCTGACATATTTTCTTGTGGGGTTTTTGAGTAAAACCTGTTTAATCAATTCAATACAGAAAAAACTTCCATTATGTTTGCTACCCTTGTTACTTCATTCAATCTTGATTATACCAACAACAACAACAAAACAAAGTAAAAAAATTGAAAGGGGAGCTGAAATACCTGTAAATTGAAGATGGGGTACCAAGAAATTCTTTGTTTCAAAGATGGAATTCAAAGATAAATGAGAAGAGACAGCAGCTGCTGCTGCTGTTGAAGTTGAAAGCAGTATAGCCATGGCTGCAAAAATGCCTTAGCTGTTTTATGGTATGTATCAAAGTAAGCAAAATAATGTGCAAGTATTTTAGCAGGTGGTACAACTTTGTAATGCTGTGGATTTTTGGGCTTAACATTATGGATTCAAACCCAATACTTATCTTAGTTGGATAAGTAACATATTTAAAGTATAGCCAAAATTTACAATTTTAGCCATTGCAAAACTACAATTCGATTGTTTCGATGATAGTTGTTTAGTAAATGGTCGCTTTTCTTTCTTTTCTTTTTTTGTAATTTATGGACCTTTTAAACTATGGTTTGAAGGTCTTTTTAGCGAATAGAAAGTTTTATGAGAAAATGTTATTGGACCATTGAAAGTAGTAAGAGAAAATATTGCACCATAGTTTAAAATATAGGGTCCGTTTGGCCTCGAAAATATTTGGAAAAAAATTTGAAAATGGTGTTTGGTCATATAACTCGGCCAAGTATTCCAAGTTTCCAAGTACAAGAAAAAAATTAGTATTTAGGTCAAGTTCTAATATTTGGAAAATTTTAAAAAAATCAAAAATTACCCCTTTAAGTTTTATATTTTATAAAAAATATCATCATTTATTAAGTCCAAGTAATATTTGTGACTATCTCCTCCGAAAAAGTTTGAGTTCTAATTTAAGTGATAAAAATGAGAAAAAAGAATAATCTTTTTAATGGGTTAGAATTATAACTATATCAATGACAAGTTTGAATATGCGATTAATATATTGTTCTTGTATATATTGTTATTTTGATATTATTGATTGTTATCAATCATGTTATATGGTTATTTTTTAACTGAACACATTCACTATGAACAAATAATGCAAATTTATGGGTAATTTTTAATAGTTTTAGAACTTATGAATGTAAATTATATTTTTAAAAATAGTCAAATATTCTTGGAAAAACTTGGGGTCAAACACATGGGGTAATTTCACCAAAAACTTGGCCCAAATATTATTTGCTAAGAATATTTGAAAATTTGGAATCAAACGCTAACATGATATAAATTATTGTAAATACTAATGACGTGTATATTTTATCAGTTAGATTGAGCAATATTAAGCAATTACTAGACCAAAGTCTAACTTTATCTGGTAAGCAATTTCAATTTTTTGGTCTTAAACATGTATCTTAGGATGTGTTTTACAATTGTTCAACTCAAAAATTAGCTTCGTGATATTGAGTTTGAGTGTATGATTAGTAGATTGAATTCAAAATACTTTATTAATTACTTTTAAATTAAGAAAAAAAGCATAAATATATTATCGAACTTTGAGAAAAGGCTCGTTTATAACATTTGTTTAAAGTTTGTCTTATCTATGTCATTTTTTTGTTTGAGAAAAGACTCTTCTATTTCATTATTTGTTAATTAAAATGGCACGGATGAGTTAGACTTTAAACGAGTAATATAGATGAGTCTTTTATCGAATAAATTGGCATTGATAGAGAAGAAACTGTAATTTATTTATTTATTTATTACTATGAAAGAGATAAAATTTTCTGTTTAATATGGATAAGTTGATTTTTGTATTACTAATTCATGTTCATATTAATGATCACAATTGATTGTTGGGGGTTTGAATGTTGTTACGTAAAAGGATTAAAAATATCCCTACTATATTAAAAATGATTTAAATTTTTCTTTCTTTTGAATCGCAATTGCTCATTAACGTTGACTTTGGTTAGGAACACGTTATCTCAGGATTAATTATTCTGAAATAACTTATCTTATCATATAAATGGAATAACTTATTTTATCACTATGACATAAATGTTGGGATGAGTTATTCCAAACATGACATCAAATTTTTATCCTATAATTATTTTTTTTATTCCAGAACTATTTATTCTTATTCTTCATATCAAACGATCGTTAGGATTAAAATGACTATTTTTTTCATTTAATGATAAGCTTCTTACTTTCTTGATGAGGCGTATCTAAGGGGTCACAGGATTCACATGAATCAATGCTCCCCTTCCGAAATTATATAGCAATATTATATTTTTAAAAAAAAATATTAACAAATAGATGCACCAACTCATACTCGAAATATCACATAATGAAATAATAACTGGTTGAACTACAGGCGCATCTAAAGGGTCACAGAATTCACATGAATCAATGCTCCCCTTCCGAAATCATATAACAGTATTATATTTTTTTTAAAAAATATTAACAAATAGATATACCAACTCATACTCGAAATATCACGTAATGAAGTAATGACTGGTTGAACTACTCTATGTGAACAATTCCTTCTATTATCTTAATTTGATCATGAAACATATTATAATGTTCCAAACGGCAAACACTTCATTAATATATATTTTGTTTGTTTCATCATATTCATAAGAGTGTGACCTTATGAATATGATGTGGACTCATATTTATTTTCAAAAATAATAATAAGTTATCATTTATTTTATTTTGAGAATTTTAATTATAATTAATTTGACAAAAAAGTCACAAAGTTGGACTCATGTACAAAGTTGCAAACACGAACTATATGGCTGTCAGCTTTAAGGTTAAGCATTATGTTTTCATTTTCATCTCACATTTGGAAAAATATAATAATTTTAAATGTACGAGTTTTGAATAAATTATTTATACATATTACGTAAATTGATTAATAAAAATGAATATAGAATTTAAGCTAAATTTATTGAGTTCTACAGAAATTTACAAGTCAAACTATAGTTTCACTGATATTTACATTGTTTTAAGTTGGCCTATCGAATTTGGACATAAAATTTGTAAATCACATTCGCTAATATATATACGTCATTATTTTAAATGAGCGTTTTAACATAAAAATTGTGAAATTCTAAGAAAAAAATTTGCAATTGAACAGTCAAAAGTTGAAATGAAGTATAGAATTTGAGCCAAAATATACTGAATTCTGCCGAATTATTTTGAGTGAAAACTATACAAATATTAATAATTTTATGTCAAAATAATTTTCCTAAATAATATTTTTAAAAAAAAAAAATTCATGACTACGTCAACTCTTAAGAAAAATTAGTAGATCTTCATGCGTTTCACGTCAATATGACTATATTTTGCTGCAACCACGTTCGATAAATATATATATATATATTAGTCGATTTTTTCTTCTTCGCTCTAAATCAGAAGTTTCGTATTTGAATTTTTAAAAACAAAAAAGATTTCGTTTGAAGTATTGCCCAAAAAATAAGCTTTGCAATATAAGATTTCAAATTTAATCAGCTTTAATATAAGCGTAGAACGTTTCAACAAAAAAAAAAGGGGGAAAAGAGTCCAATTTTTTTTTTAACTTTGATCGAAATTGTTGTTACGACACCAAACTTTATGGAGGACCTTTTACCTCCTAAACTATTTAATCATGTATTTTAAAGGTATATATGTGCCCACATAGCCAAATTACTATTTATATTTATGTAAAAATATTTTTTATGTCCACCTGCATACATATATACTTTTAAAATACATTATTAAATTATACTGAAATAAAGAATTATTTTCAAAATTTAGTATCATAAATTAATTTCGATCGACATCCAAATATATTCGGACCTTAATCACTTTTAAAATATATATATATATAAATCTACTTGTCAATAGATGGATTTTGTTTTAATATTTTATAGTGAAGTGATATATATTTTTGCTCAATAACAGAGTTAAAAATAAGAGCAAAAGTCGTAGCTACTCACTTCTTTAAATTTTTTATTATAGTTTGTTTTTTAATAGTATTCTTCAAATTTTTATATTAACAGCGTCGTACATTATTGAAAGAATTATAAAATATTATATGAACAAAGTGTGTACATTCATGATAAATTATTTTTTTTTTCACTGAATTTTTTACTGAAAAATGTTGAATTTCTAATTTTTGTTTGAATCAATGAAAAGAAAAAAAGAAAAAAGTAATTTTTTTTATGAGATAAAAATTAGGAATTTTTCAACTATTTCATTGAGTATATATTATTTTCGCCAATATTACAGTGAATAGTTGTTACGTAACAAATTAAATTATAACGTTTCAAAATAACTTAGAAACATAAATTGATTTTTTATTTATTTTTTATGTTTAGTATGTAAGCTATTAAAAAAAATATTATTCTAGTTGAGATGTGTTGAAAAGAATCGAGTTGTTGGAAGCAGACGATCCGATTTAAACTAAATTTAAAAAACTTTAGTTTGTAATTTTTATAAAGAAGATTAAAAAAACAAAATAAGATAAAAGGGATTTTTTTTTTAAAGAAAAAAATGTTTTTCAAGAAAATCAACAAACCACAAAATATTATTCTAAAAATGTTTAATGTATAGTAAGGCATTCAAAGAAAACATTATTTGGTAAACTAAAGTAAATATCTAACTAATAAAATATGAAGCAAAATTACAAAATAGAGTGGCAAACATGCACCTTCTTTATTTTTTTAATTTTTTTTTAAAAAAAAATTAAAAATATTATATAAAATAGTGTTATATTTAAATTTTGACTTTGAGATTCATCTTTACCTAATCATTGATTGAGTGTAGTACACAAATATAGAATTGATGAATTTTTAAGTTTTGATTTGGACCCATAAGTAGGAACAAAACAAAATTTGTATAATCAAATTAACAGAAAATTAAATAATTCAACATAAGAATATTAACTTGTAGGCCATCAAGTTTTTGTTTTTATTTTTCATTTCTTTCTTTATTTTATGTTATTTAATTTTTGTTTTTTCTTGTAATTTTCTTCCTAATTGATGAAAAAAAAAAGTGGAATTGTCAAATAACATGCACTTAATTAGCCATGATGTAGGAAGAATTTGCATACGTTTGATCTTACTCCTATAATTAACATGAGATTTAGGGTGTTTGATTATGTTTGGATTTTTGATTTAAGTGTTCATCTTTTTGTAAATATTAAGGGTCATTTGTATAACGATC
Source organism: Solanum habrochaites (assembly GCA_027704765.1). Classification (NCBI taxonomy): domain Eukaryota; kingdom Viridiplantae; phylum Streptophyta; class Magnoliopsida; order Solanales; family Solanaceae; genus Solanum; species Solanum habrochaites. The sequence continues at coordinate 2,777,645 of JAKWJA010002492.1, forward strand.
TTTCGCCTTAATATTTATCGTAATTTCTAAAAATAATAATTTTACATGAATCTGTATATATTTTAAAAGCGTAAGATAACTTTTTTCTGTTGGTATTATCGCTTCAATAATGGTTCTTAAAGGGTACAATCACTTCAATTATGAGGAGATACCACATAAATAAAATAATTAATTTTGCTATCAATAATTTAATAAAGTCTAAAAAATAATATAAATTCTATAAAGAATTTGATCAGAAGAAGAAAAAGAAAATAAAAAATGGTGTGTGATAAAGGAAAAACTTAAGATAGAAAAAAATATTTTAAATTAAATTAATATGTGTCATTTAATAATTGTTGCGTGAACACACTTATTTCTTAATTTTTTTTATTATGTTTCCTTAATCGCTTTGTTTTAATAGAGTTTAGGTCTATATTCCTTCTTCATGAAGAAAAATGTCATATTATCTAAATCGATATAAAATATTTAGTTGTATAGAGTCTAATTAAGACATTCAAAAAATGCCTCTTTAATCATAATCGAGCATGTCTCATTCATCTTAATTGAGAAAGTTACTAGACAAACAAAAGTTTATTTGAAATAAAAGTATTAGCGTAAATATATACGAGTTCAGAGTCTAAATGATATAAAATGTTAATAAAATTTTTAAAATAGTATATGAATTTTTATTTTAATAAAAAAGGCAAAGTCGCTGAAAGAGCAGCAATTTCGCTCGCCAGAAAAATTAAAATCGCTACAATAGCAGCGATTTGCAAAATTTGATTTTCTTAAAAAAAAAAAAATTTAAAGAAATCGTTGCCTTGACAGGGATTTCCAAAGTAAATTTTAATGATTTTTTAGTAAATCGCTGCCTAAGCAGCGATTTCTTTAATTTTTTTTAAAATTATTTATTTGAAATAAAAAAAAATTAAGAGGAAATCGCTTCAAGGGCAGCGATTTGTCTCCAAAATTTTTTATTATTATTTTTTTAAATCATTTTTTTAAAAAAAAATTAAACTTTTCTTAGAAATTTTAATTTAAATTTTTTTTTATTACTTATTCCAACATAACTTTTTTTTATGATTTTTTAAAATATGTAGTAATCAAAATTAAAAAATTATTTTTGGAGACTTTGCTCATAATTTCTCTTTTTTTAAAAAAAAAAAATCAAATAAAAAATTAAAAAAAAATTAAAGAAATCGCTGCTTAGGCAGTGATTTATTAAAAAGTTTTTTTTTAAAAAAATATTTTAGAAATCGCTTTAAATAAAAATAAAAAAGATCAAATTTTACTTTTTCCGACAAGCGAAATCGCTGCTCTTCTAGCGATTTTGTCCTTTTGGTTTAAAATAAAAATTATATACCATTTTAAAATTTTTGTTAACATTTTATACATTTAGACTCCGAACTCAAATATATAGTACCTCCCATTAAAGAATCGCGAAAATAAATGTAATGAGCGAAAAATCATTTTTCTCACCTTATTAATTATCAAGGACTATGTTGCCACAATTAGACCATACCCTAGCAAAAAAAAATAGAGTCGAAATTTCATAAGATTCTAATAACTATAGATCGAATCTATCCAATTTTCTAAATACCAAATACACCCCCAAATGTTGTTGATGTCAACGAACTTGCTCAACAAGACAAAATATAGAAACAAATAAGGAAATTATGTGAAATAAAAAGCCAATAGAAAACAACATTAGTATCTTTTAGAAGCAACATGCAATTAACATAACAAAACTAAGACGTAAAAGCCAAATTCATTGTATATTTTATATATTGTGAAGATGATTTAAATTTGATTGATGTCACTTTATTGTTATTATTATGGCTAAAGTAGAATAAAATTAGTTAGTAATGAACAACCAGAAAAAGACGGACATAATAATAAGTAAATCAATGATTCTTTTGATACGTAAGAAAATCTTTTCCACATACAAAAAAGTTCTTATTTATTTTTAATATATATCTGATACGTAAATAAAAAATATCATCTCAATAATTCTATATGTAGAAAAAAAACCTATGAGTGGATAAACTCATAGACTATATAAGATAAAAGGGTGAGGGAGGTGATGGTGGGTGGTGAGAGTTGGGGGTGGAGGTATTAAGATGGGAAAAAGATAATTAATAATTAAAGAATATCACATATAAAATTTATTTATTATCCTACTTGAAGAATTTTATTTTAAAATACATACATTTCTCAAATTTTATATATATATATATATATAATTTGAGATGTATTTACTTTTTTTTTTAGGTGTAAAAGAATTATAAAATAGAGTCTTATATTGAGGTGATTGCAAGAACATATATCTTTCGTATCAAATTTGAGATAATAATTTTAAAAATTTCATAATAACATATAATAATTCTTAATAGTTAGAAAATTCTCTAATACTAAGAAAAATAACTTGTCAAAAAAGAAAAAGAATCTCTCACCATGTAATTGTGAATATAAGAAAAGAAGAAAAGTATTGAAATTTAAATTTAATAAGTTATAAGAGATTTATAAATCACTTTTGATTGATAAATTTTAAAATTTAATTCTTGTAATATCTTGTTAAATATATTAATTTTCAAGTAATTAAAATATATTCTCTTAATTTTTTTGCTTATGATAATTCTCGATATATTGTTATTATATGTAATAAGCTTCCAAAGGTTTAAATATAACATATCCTTTTGTATATAAAAAGATCAAAATACACCCTATTAATTAATTACATTGAATCATATAGTATAAAAAAGGTAAAAAGAAATATCACTCTCCTTCAAATGTATAAATAGCTAAAAAGTTTAATGGATAAAGTACATAGCTCTATTGAGTTAAAAAAATTTACTATAAAATTCAATGTCTAATCTATCACAAAAATATCATGTACCTAACAAAGTTTTCTCACAATTTATTGATACATTAAAGTAGCTATCAATTTTTATTGTTTTGATAATAGAAAAATCCATCACAAATATTAAAATGTTACATTTTTTGTACACAATCTAAAAAGAAAAAATGTATCCCTAGAGAGTTGTTAAATTACTAGAAATCATGGTCGATATTATAAGCAGGATATTTGGTATATTACCTTTAATTAGTAATTTCAAATTTTAGTTGATAAGAACGAAAAAACTTTTATTAAAAATATCACCTCGTAGAAATAAGCTTATTCCCTTGATTATGATCGAAATTTTAGACATATATCTTAATTAAATTAAGTTTTTATTATCCCTGAACTTTTTTTTAAAAAAAATTTATACACCTTTTGTCTTATTAATACATTCCGTGATTCCACTCAATTAAGGCGCGTCGGAGATGTTTGGTTACCACATAAATAAAAAAGGTGCACAAAATTATAAAAAAATGGATTCAGGGTAATAGAAACTTGGTTTAGTTAAGGTGTATCTCTAAAATTTTGATCATAGTCTAGTAGAATATTTGTACAATTTTCCGATCTCGATATAAATAATGAACCTGAGGTGGGAAATAGGTTAGAAATTGACATGAAATTTCGAAAGTTTGTGTCACGTAAAACAAAAAGTGTATAAATTTTTTTAAAAAGAAAGTTCAAGGGTAATAGAAACTTAGTTAGTTAAGGTGTGTCTCTATGATTTCAATCATAATTCAAAAAAATACTTGTATATTTTCCCGATCTCGATATAATAGGTTAGAAATTGACATGAAATTTCGAAAGTTTGTGTCACGTAAAACAAAAAGTGTATAATTTTTTTTAAAAAGAAAGTTCAGGGGTAATAGAAACTTAGTTAGTTAAGGTGTGTCTCTATGATTTCAATCATAATTCAGAAAAATACTTGTATATTTTCCCGATCTCGATATAATAGGTTAGAAATTGACATGAAATTTTGAATTTTTTTATTAATATATAATATATATATATATATGTAACACATACTTCATTTTGACTAAGCACTATTATCTTGACCAACTAGAAGTATAAATCAACACTTATTTCCTTTTAGAAAATTTGCCAACTACTCACCAAAAAAGACTTGCAATTCCAAAAATTCTCTTATCTTTTTTTTCTTCCTAAAATACCCCTCTCCATGCCTAAACTTTTTTTTCTTCATTTTCCATAGCAAAAAATGGAATTTGATAGTCCCAAAAAAAACAAAAAACTCAGAAAATCATATTTTCTGAGTTGTTTTGGATTTTCAATTATTGAAAAAGAATTTCTATCTGTTAATAAATCAATCAAGAAAAAAAATAAGTCAAAATTGTTCTCTTTTTCTAAAATTTTACGGAAGAAATCGTCGGCGGCGAAAACTATTCCGGTGGACATTTCCGATAAGTTCGATAACCGGAGTAAAGAAATTCATGTGGTTAAGTCGGAGAAAGTTAAAACCCCGGCGATCGCCGGCGACGTGACTCAGGCGCCGGCGATTAAAAGTCAAAGTCAAACAAATATACATGGGAAGGATATAAAAAAGGTAAAGTAAATATTAGTACTAGTAAATTTGATAAAATTCTTTTTGTTTTCGATTTATGTCCGATATTTATTTTAGGCTCGATTAATTGAAATTTGTATCTCAAAAATATAAAATATTAATAAACGATTTTATATTCAGAACTCAAATTATTCCACTATAACTTTTGAATATTATATATACATATTATCTATTGATTGCATATTTTTGTGAGATTGTCAATTTATTTCTTAATATTTTTTTCTATAATCATTCGATGTTTAAAGTTTACAGGCTTGATTAATTCAAATTCGTAGAACAGATTTATTGAAGTTAAGAATAAAGATAGAGAGAAAGCTATGAGTTTGTTTTGATCAAAACTTGTATTTGTTTTAAGAAATTACTTAATAAATATAAATAATTTTTTTCAAACTCAAGAAACTATCGTTTTCAAAATTCAAAATTCCTTTAAGACAAAAGACTTCTTATTCAGATATTAAGAAAAAATTCTTTTATTTATAGAGAAATTCTAAGTAGAATTTTTTACTTTTCTTTAAAAATTCTTCGTATAATAAACGTTCACTATATATAAATACAAATTCAAAATTATAATCTTATTTTTAATTTTTCTTATTCACAAATTAAAACTTGAAATCTCTAGTTAATATTAATAAAGCTTATCTATTCCAATACAATTTTTGATGATGTATTCTTTGTTATTTAACTAAATATTCTAGAAGTACAAGAAACCATATTATAAAAACGAAGAATTGAGTTCAAAATTATATTATATTCTTATATAAAGGGTGGTTGGTAAGGGGGAGGTTATCCTATAGATTGAGATATTTATGAGATTAATTATTTTATTGTTATAAAAAAAAATGATAAAAAATAATAATTTTGAGATTAACTAGTATCCTTAAATAAATGTAAGATAAAATTTTATATATATATTCAAAATTATTATTCATTATCTTTCGTACCAACATATCAGGTAGAATTATTATTCATTATCTTTTGTATCAACAAATCAGGTAGAATTATTATTTATTATCTTTCGTACCAACAAATCAGATAGAATTATTATCTATTATTATTTTGGTATCAACAAAAATGAGGTGAATGTAGGTAACCTACTCTATTTAATAAATTTCTATATTATACAAAGAAGGTGGTATAAAAGTATAAGAAATTAGATTTACTCCATCTATGTAACACATTCATAATCTTTTTTCAAATCCATGTTTAGTAATTAGAAGAAAAAAAATTCTTAAGTGAAATATAGGAAATATTTAATTTCTCACTCTTTTTGATGGAATTTATATTATTTGCATGTTTTCTCCTCTTCAATTTTAGTGCTTTATTTGGTTTAAATTATTGAAAAATGAAAAAATTTAACACTAATTGATTAATTAATTCGACGTTTATGATCATACTAGTCATTGATAGCTTGTGTTGCTTATGGATCCAATAAAATTGATGTTGAATTTATAATTTATTTAAGTTGTAAATATAAACTATACTTAATTATAAAGCCTTGAAATTTAAATGTTACATTATGCTCCATTTTTCCCCATTTAAAGTATTGAATAATTTCAAAAAGTTTTCATTTTATTTGAATTTATGAAATTAAAATTGTGTTTAGTCATACATCTTTTTTCCCTTCTCTTGTCCTCTATTTATCTTAAATGAATAATACACATATTTAACATTATTATTTGTTACCTTTTTTTTTTCAGACAAAGGACCATAAAACAAAGGACATGATTCACAAAAAAAACAAAAGTTTGGATAAATTATTAGACAAGGTACGTGACAGTTCAACGTGTCAAGATAAATTTTCAAGAAGCGTTACGATTTCTGGTTCACATAATTTGAACCACCTTATAAAAAATCCAACAAAAGATAAACACGAGATCAAATTATCCCACTCAAAATCTCTTCCACCACAAAAACAGAAGAATCCGGAGAAAAAAGTCAACGACGATAAAAAGTCACGTAAACGACGAGAACACGTACTAAGTGATGACAATTTTGACTCAATTATGGGAATGTCTATTCTAATGGTGACCCTATTGATAATGTTGTTTTGGGGTAAGGCTTGTGCCATTGTTTGTACGTGTGCATGGTTTTATTTTCTCCCTCGATTTCGAACGAAAAATGAAGCGGTGATCGTCGGAAAAATTGACGGGGTCGCCGGAGACGTTGATCGGAACTCGGAGGAGTACAAGAAGAAGGTGGTGTTGGAAGGATTTTTGGAGAGAAATCATAGAAATGGTGTTGGATTTTTGTAGGTATTTTTTCCCAATGAATTATTAATCTTTTTTTTTTGAGGGGGGGGGGGGGGGTGTTTTCCATGTTGGGTGGGGCTATTTTCTATTCATTTATTTTTAAAAAAAACACTTGTTTTTTTCATTTGTATTAGAATTTTGTGTAAATTTTAGACATATATATCGAGTATACTGTAATTTCGCGCTGTATATAGATACAAAAAATTTACCCTCAAATTATTATAAATACTTTAAGTTATATGAAATTGTTAAAACAAATGAAAGAATATTTAATTATGAGAAATTAAGAAAATACGAAAAATATTCAATTTTTTTCTTTTTCTAACCATAATTACTACTAAATAATTTTCTCGCACTATATACTTTAGTTAAAAACTCGAACTAATTAAATGTAAGTTTAGCATTTAAATAACCTATTAAGATTTTTAAAGCGTTATTAATGCACAATGAATAGATATATTTAATGAATTAATTGGTCGTACTTAACAATGTCATTAAAGCCGGCGGCCATCATTTACGAGCCTTTGATATTTGACTATGTTCTGTTCAGATTACGTTTATTCGATTTTTTTTAAAAAAACTTAAATATTTAAAAATTATACAAAAAAATATTAGAAAGTGTAATTTTTAAATATCAATATAATAAAAATATACAAAATATTTTTAAATTTTTTATAATTTAATTCTTAAAAATATAATATGACAATTAATTGTGCATGAAGAGAGTACTATATATGGTCTATATATGTGCATTTTTATGTGACAATTAATTGATTGCACAAATTTTATTTATTCATAGCTATTGTTGTTCACATCTAACATTATCAATTATTATCATCGCCGTTCATTATTCTTAATTATTATGATTTTTAGTCACAATTATCAATAATTTTTTTTAAAAAAAAATTATCAGTAGTTTATTATCACTATTATTCATTTAATTTACAATTATCGTCATATATTGATTAATATAGAAAATTATCAATAATTTGACCCTATTAATCTCAATAATTTAACTTAATGATATTTAACTTTAATAATCACAATTTGAATTTTCGTTCAAGAATTTTTTGTTAAAAAGGTAACAAATTAATAGATAAATCCTAAAAGATATTAAATAGATAATAATTCATACATTCAATATAGAAAACATATCTTAATAAAAAGTTCTAAAACAGGTTGAAATTGAAGATTAAATTGAGCTCAATTGAGAATTTCTCTTCAAATGGGTTAAAATTGAATGGGTTGAGATTGAACCCAATTCAAATCATCTTGAACCCAACCCTTAAAATTTTGGACGGGGTACCTATGTTTGGGTTCATTTTTGACACCCCTAAGTCATCACCATCAATCACCTATTATATATTGATAAAATACATAAAACTCTTCTGAACTTCGGCGGACAATTAACTTTTGTGCTTATACTACATGAACGTTTAAACACTCTCTTAACATCTTTTAAGTGAATTAAATATAATCCTAAAAAATGACGTGACAAAAAAAAATTAACTCACCTAATAGTGTGCGAAGAAAAATCTAAAAAAATCAATAGGATCTTTTATATTATTATATGACTTAACTTCATCATCAAGTCTCAAACTTATCTTTGTAATATGTCCCAAAACGAGATTCATGTGATTCTATGATAACAAATACTCTCAAAATATTATAAGCCAAAATATATAATATTTGTCTACTAGTAATATAATGTTGAGGTAATGCACAATCGAGATTAAATGATAGTGATAATTGTTAAATATTACTATTTGATATCTTATTTGTTTGAGCTAGGCCAGCAATATCAATTGGGTAGATTTGATTCTGAATTTAATTGATGAAACTTATCGATTATCGATTTGAAGACATGCTAAATTATTATAAAATTATTAAGATCAATTTAATTATTAAAATTTTATTAAAATAATTATAAAAAAACACTTAAAAGCAAGATGATCAAGTGAACCATGCACATGAGTTGACCGACGACATCTAGCTCAAAAGTAGGGACAACAATGGGGCGGTGTAGGATGAGGGAGGTGCGGGTTGAGCTAAACTCGCAAATTTTTTAATTCGTCATGCCGTGCATAACAACTCTTTTCATTTTCAACGCGTCTCATCCCGCTCCTCATAGACCCGCCCCACATAACTTTTTTATTATTTTCTTTTTCTAGTTATGTTTGATACTAAAAACAAAATTCATGTAAATAAATTTATTTTTTCATTAAGTTGTATCAATTTAATAGAATAGTGACTTCAAATTTTATTTGTAAAGTCAATTGGGAAACATGTAAGAAATTGTATTATTTTTTATTGGACCATTTTTATTGATTATCTTGAATATTTTAGTAGTTTTAATGAAATTATTTGAGAAATTGGTCAAATGCCCCCTAACTATTAGTCAATTCTCAACTATACGCCAATACTTCACGGGGTCCTATTACCCCCTGAACTTTTTATGTTCGATATCTTTTAACCCTTAAATGCTGACATATCCAAGAAGGTGAATACACCTTCTTTAGGCGCGTGAAGATGTATCTAAAACATATTTTCTGTGTTTTGAAATCCGCGTTAAAGTCCAAATCAGCCTAAAATAAGTCTTCCAATTACAACTTGCATTTCTAAGACCCTTTTCTCCCACAAATCTTTCATCTTCTTCTTTTCTTCTACCATTTTAAAAGCTTGAAGCTTGGGAACAATTTCAAATCTTCAATGGTAACTTCCATTTCAAATCTTGAACATTTAGGGTTTCTAATCTTCTCTAATTTTTTTCGCTAGTAGATTCACGGTTCAAATTTATTTTCCTCACTAATAAATATAAAATTGCAAGCTCAACTAGATCTAGGTATGGAGCTTGAAATTTCTTCTCCATATCAATGCCCAAAAATAAGTTATTTCCCTCTTCAATTCATAAATATAAAATCACAACGTATGTACATTCATTGTTTTCACCTTCCTCCAGCAAGCAGAATCATGAAACGTTAGAAAATATCGATTTTCAAGATTTAATTTTTCATTCAAAAATCAATTTTATTTATTTTTAAAAAATTACATCACATGATACATAGCATTGTTAAAATTATCATGTGTAGAACAAATAATCTTGAAGAAGAAGAAGAAAGGTTGATATCATTCAAGAGTAAACATGTGATTATGTTTGGAATTGAGAATTTAACCTAATTAAAAAAAATAAGTTAAAAGAAGTGGGGTCTATTGCATCTGTATCTTGAAACAAACAAGAAAATAAAATTAAATAAAATGGATCCACCTAGCGCGTGTATTCAAACATATGTGTATATTTAGGTATGGCAAACGTTTAGCGTTTTAAGGGTTATAAAATATCAAATAAAAAGTTCAGCGGGGTAATAGGACTTCCGTAAAGTTTAGATGTGTAGTTGAGAGGTCATTTGACCATTTTCTTAAATTATTTTAATAAATCATGTTCTACCACTCTTATAACATGTAAAAAGTTAAAAATTAAGTTTGAACCACATAATATCACATATGCCAGCAACCCGCCTCGCCCCAAATTAATTTTTAAAAAACCCACTTCAACCTGCCCCGCATCCGTCCCGCCCCACACAACCTTAAAATGCACCGCCTCACATAATGTTAAACCCACCCGCCCCATTACCATCCCTACTCAAAAGCTAACAATTACACTTTGTAGGATAATCAAAAAGTTGAATCTCTAGCTGTGTATAGATCAATTCAGTTCGATTTTAAGCATTATCGATTCAACTTATTGATTTTCAATTTATAGACATGTTAAATTGTTATAGAGATAAATTTTAAATTTTATCATTTTAAATTATGAATTATCAATTTGTGGATATCTTAATCGTTATAAAACCATTAAGATATCAAGTTAATCATTAAAATTTCACTAAAATAATTATAAAAAAAAGTCACTTATAAATAACGAACGAACCAAATGAACCATACACTTGAGTTAACCGACGACATCTAGCTCAAAAGCTAACAATGATACTTTGTATAATAATAAAAAAATTGAGACACTAAGAAATGAAAGTATTGATTATCGATTGACAAGTTAAAAAACCCTTCAAACCTTTAAAAATCAATCCAATATAAAAAAATAAAATAAAATCATTATCAAAATGAATAAATCAAAAGCCTATTAACAATAAACTAATAATTAAAAAATTGATTTAAATTAGTATTAATTTCGATTCGATTTTGAACCGCATATTTTAATTTACTTATTTTCTCATAATAATGAACAAATTTAACTCTACCCTCAACCCAAAACAGTTCTTATCCCTTTTTCCTCTTCAAACTCACTTTCCTTGTTTCTGCATCCAAGATTCATTCAACCATGCGAACCCAAATTGTTCACAAACTATGGAATCGAAGAATCAATGGAACCCCTTTGAATAGTAAGAGATTTTATGGGTTAATACCAATGGTGATTGAACATACTTCAAGAGGAGAAAGGGCTTATGATATATTTTCAAGGTTGTTAAAGGAGAGAATTATATGTATTAATGGAGCAATTGATGATGCTACTTCTCATGTTGTTGTTGCTCAGCTTCTTTTTCTTGAATCTGAGAACCCCTCTAAGCCTATTCACATGTATCTCAATTCTCCTGGTGGCGCCGTTACTGCTGGTTAGTGTTTTTTCGAATTGTTGGTTTTATTGATTTGCGGTTGTGAATTTCGGTTTAGTTTTGGTTTTGTTAGGTTTGTGGTTGTGGAAATGAAATTGGGTATTTGGGGATTTTGGATTAGTTTTGCTCTATTGATTGTGGAAATGAAATTGGGGTTTAGTTTAAACTGGGAATGAGATTGGATATTCAAGCTCCAGATTTGATTTTTGTTTTGCTTTGTTCTTGATTGTATTTGGGATAAGAAGGATTTAATGTAGTTTTTGTGGAGTTTTAGTTTTTGCATCTACTATGAGGAAGTAGATGGTTTGCGTGTTCGATTCTCCAAAAGTACCGCATTTTTGGAGGACTTTTGGAGGATCCGACATGAATGCGGCTGCATTTTTGGAGAGTCTGAGCAACATAGAAATTTAGCTTGAAACTGAAAATGAGAATAGATAGTTCATTATTTAATCTCAAGATTCGATTTTTATCTTGTTTTTTCTGGATAAGACAATTGAATGTAGTTTTGTAGAGTGTCATTTTTTGCATCTCCTCAGAGGCAAATAACAATGTCGACGGGCTTATTGTTTCCTTTCTAATCTTAAAAAGGGAGAGGAACAAGAGTATTGCTCACCATTGTGCTTTCCTTTTGCTTACACCATTTTTTGAATGTTACGGATTTTTGCTCTTTGTCGAGCTACTTGTGAAAGCAACCAACTTTGGATTCTCTTTAAGGGACCGTTTTGAGTAGGGATTTGAATAGAGGGCTCAATGTTGTTGGACTCATCTTTACAGAGAGGAGTGAAATGAAATAGGGATTTAGCTTAAACCGGAAACGGGATTATATATTTATCATTCAAGCTCCAGATTTGAGTTTTTTTCTTTTGTTGATTGTTTTGGGATAAAAACAATTGAATGTAGTTTTGAAGAGTTTTAGTTCTTGCATTTCCTCAGAGGATAGTAATTTCTACAGAGAGAAGTGAAATGAAAATTTAGCTTAAAGCTGGAAACGAGAATAGATATTCATTTTTTAGTCTCAAGATTCGGTTTTTATCTTTTTGTTGTTAGTTGTCTTTGGGATAAGTCAATTGAATGTAGTTTCTAGAGTGTCTGTTTTTTGCAGCTCCTTAGAGGCAAATAACAATGTTGACCGGCATATTGTTTCTTTTCATATCTTAAAAAGGGGGGAAATAAGAGCGGTTACACCATTTTTTGTGAATGCTACGGCTTTTGCTCTTTGTCGCACTACTTCCGCTAGCGACCAACATCGGATTCTCCTTAAGGCACCGTTTTGAGTAGGGATTTGTAAAGAGGGGCTCAATTTTGCTGGCTCATCTTTATAGAGAGGAGTGAAATGAAATAGGGATTTAGCTTAAACTGGAAAGGGGATTATATATTTATTATTCGATATCAAGATTTGAATTTTATCTTATTGTTGGTTGTCTTTGGGATAAAAAAATTGAATGTAGTTTTCTAGAGTTTTAGTTTTCGCATCTCCTCAGAGGAAAATAATCTTTACAGAGAGAAGCGGAAGGATGTTGGGTCCCATATTGGTTTATATGGTCTTAGGTTGTCCTCCCTCATGGGCTAGCTTTTGGGTTTGAGTTAGACCACGATCCATTTCATTATCAATGAAAATGTGATTTGTGAAAAGATTCGATCTTTGAAAAGAGTATTTCCAAATTGTTCTTTTGAGGACACAAAGCTTCATATAGAACACATCCGTTTGGGTTGATTAAGGCTTAGATTTAGTTCTTATACTTACATTAGGTCCAGGGCCACTATTTTTTTTGTTGTTGTATGTTATTGCAGAGATAAGTGTAGGATTTGGAGAATTCCTAATTTGTCTTTGAATAAAGAAATCGTTTGTATAAAATGGTATATTTATGAACGGAAAGGATGGTGAGGACTCATATTCTGACTCCACATTATTTGGGATTGAGGCGTACTTTATATTCATTATAAATCATCATGCAGAAGAGGGGAGATGGTGTTTTGGGCTTTTCAGTTAGCTGCTCTTATTTATTTTATTTCTTTGGCGTGCAATCCTATCATCATTTATGTTATACCCTTTTCGACGATTATTTTTTTGTTCGCTCCTTGGATGTGTGAGTCTTTAACCTTTCCCTTTATGTTTTATTCAATTTTTTCTTTTCTTTTTTGAACAAAGAAAAACCGTTTTCGTTTATCTGTCCTTGAATACCAATTTTTTTTCTTTTCTTAAATGATCATGATTTGCTTCAAATTTTCTCTCACATTTGTTTTAGGTATTCAAACTGATTTTTATGTGATCAAGATAATGAAATCTTTTACTTCATCAAAAAAAAAATAATGAAATCTTTTAAGAGTTATAATTTAACCTGCATATTTGTGTCTTAATTATGCTCTCATAACTCAGGTGAATCAAGAAAGAACAAGTGCTTTTTTTGTGTGATTTTGGAAAAAGATGCAAACTTTTAATTTTTTTTGCAATCTTGGCCTTCATATGTATAAGGCATACCTGCTGACACTAAGGTAGTAGAATACTGTGTGCAATGTTGTTAATGGTTGGATTCCAAAGCACGGTTGGCATTATGACTGTGAGACTGATTAAAGATATTCAGTGTGCTAAATAATTACTGTAATAACTCTCAGTATACACATACTCGGTCTAGAGCAGAGATCTTAGCTTAATAGTGAACTGTCTTGAGTTTGACTATATATGACTAGTTGGAATACCTTGGCCAATGATTATCCTTTTTTGTTTATCCTTTTTTCGAACAAAAAGAAGCTGCGTCATTGGATAGTAGGAGACGGGAAAGCTAGCTGAAGATGCATACAATGCCCTGTTAGGAAGACCACTTTAAGAAAGTATTTTCTAATTAATGGCACATCGTAGGATAGATAGGATCAGGAAGATCTAATTCTAACCCCCTTGGGTAACAGCCTCCACGTTAAACCCCCTTATTACCATTAGCAAGAACTTGTTATAGTTGCGTATCACAAGTTTTTTTCTTGTTCTTGAAACTGAATACGCGTTAGTTGGATATTATAAGTTTATGTTGGAAATGTATAAAGTTGGATTAATTTGGAAACATTGGGCAATTTACTTTATACCTACTATTTCGCGTGATTTTTGGTTTCTAGTTATATTTTATTAGTAACCATGATTGGGGCTCAACTGGTTTGAACATTGTTGGACTATGTTGCTCGGACTCTTCAAAAATGCCAACGGGTGCGTGTCAGATTCTCCAAAAGTAGTGTATTTTTGAAAAATCCGAGACGGGTGCGGCATCATAAGTGAAGAGTCCGCGCAACTAAGTTGTTGGATGCTATTTGTGCTATTAACGGCCTGAAGATTACTTTTTTTTCTTCAGTTTGAACTAGTCATCATATCATGTATGCAAAGTTGGTTGATGATATATGTGGTTCTGCATATGTGGTTATAGTTAGACGAATACTTTTATTTTGGTCAGAGTATCGTGCTGATACTTCTATTTTGTGATTAAAGCTTGCACAAAATGGTCTGGCATTGGGGTTGTATTAACTTTTAATAATATAGAATTCGAGGTTTAGTTGCTTGGCTGGAAAAAATTGCAAGATCATATCTTAACGCTCACTATTTTTTTTCTCCTTTTTTGGCATTGACTAGGTCTTGCGATCTATGATACAATGCAGTATATTCGATCTCCAATTAATACCATCTGTCTAGGTCAAGCAGCTTCAATGGGATCCCTTCTCTTAGCTGCTGGCGCAAAGGGTGAGAGACGATCTCTCCCTAATGCTTCAATCATGATTCATCAGCCTTCAGGTGGATATAGCGGGCAGGCTAAGGATTTAACTATCCACACAAAACAGATTGTTCGGGTGTGGGATACTCTGAATGACTTGTATGCAAAACATACTGGACAACCACTTGACATAATTCAGAAGAATATGGATAGGGATTATTTCATGACACCAGAAGAGGCTAAGGAGTTTGGAATAATCGACGAGGTTATAGATGAAAGACCAATGGCTTTAGTAACTGATGCTATTGCAAATGAAACCAAAGAAAAAGGCTCAAGTTAGAGCGTTACTCCATCGTTGTCTTTGTTAAACGTTACCTTTGCTGACTAGTTCTCCATTTTTCGATCTACTTGTATTTTGTTTCGATGAGATGATTTTCTCATTACTTTGTTTTAGTGAGTTTACAAGATGGAATGATTTTAAGGAATTTTTAGATAGAAAGCATATCAACTCTAAATGCTTAAAGGTGATGTTCTGAGCTCAGTTGATCCCTTCAGTAACTTTTTGAGACTATTTCTGGCAATAAGTCTGATAAATCTGAAAATCTTCCATTTTTTTTTTGTTGTATCATTTATTCTTCTCTTCTTCGAAGGGAGCGCTATTGTCACCGACGTGAAGTATTTGAATGTCACGTAAGCTAAAAAGGTGTAAAAAAAAATTACAAAAGAAATAAGGGATAATAAAATTTTATTTAGTTAAGACGTGTCTCTGGATTTCAGTAATAATCTAGGGATATTTGTGTATCTTTCTCTTTGTTATTTTGTATGACAAGTCATCATTGTTATAATCAATTATCATAAGAATATACAATTTTCTCACGCTTTATACAAACAGAAACACAATACATTTTGCTTCTGTTTGTATAAGTGAGAAAGACGAGGGTGGCGAGCGAGATTTGGGAGAGTGACGAGCGAGATCTGGAAGAGGGGAGAGAGGGGAACAAAAATATATGTATTTATACAATTTTCTCTACTTTATATAATTAGAAACAATTTTTATACACTTGTGTTTGTATAAAAAGTGAGGAAGCGAGCGAGAGATTGGAGGAGAGTGGCGAACGAGATATTTGGGAGAGAGGCGCCTGACAAATTTTTGCAAACGTTTTCTATGAATTACAATTAAATCAAATTCTAACTACTCCATTTATTTTAGGTTATTAGTTTGCTTATATATTAAATTTCCCTAGAATAAATAATCGATTGATTTATTTTTTAAATTTCAATTTGGGCTTAAAGTTAAGCTTCTCCGTCTTAAAACCAAAAATTAACAATTTATCTAAACAAAAATAAATCTAACAAATTCTTTTAATACCTTTTTTTCTTTTTAATTTTTTTTTTTAAAATTTAAGCATATACTTTTATTTGAAAATTTTTTATCTAAAAGTGACAAATAACAACCACGTGGCGGCTTTCAATTGGTCAAATCTGTTGGATTTACGTAATATACAATTTTATTTTTCTCATTTAGAATACTACTATATAGTATTAAAACAAATAAATTTTAGAGAGTAGAGAAAAAGCTCAGTAATTAGCAGCAATGGCGAAATTCATTTTCACAGCAGTTTTCATGGTGGTGTTAATTGCAAATTTTGCAAGTAGTGATGTAGCTGCAAGTAGTGTTGTTGTTGTTCGGTCTAGTAACCCTAAGGAGGAAGGCAATAAATTAGCTATGGTTCAAGAAGAGGAGGATATGGATGGTGGGTTTTCTTCTTTAGATGGAATGTTACAATGGGCTATAGGTACTTTTACGTTTTCTCTAATCTCCTTTTTGAACTTTTGATTTTGAGATGTAATTGTGAAAGGTTGAATTAAATATTTTGTTCCTATGTGTCTATGGTAGATAGGAAGGTGTGGAGGATGCAAACTGGGATTATAGGCTTATTGTTGTAGTTGTTTTTGTTATTGCTTATTGTACTTTGATTATGTCTTTTTATAAACTGTTTGTCTTGAGCTGAATGTCTATCGGAAACAATAGTTGTAGCTCACTTTTTGAGTTAAAGGTAAGGTCTGTTAGAGTGTCTGCGTACGCTCTACCCGACTAAATTATCCTAGGATACCAAGATTTGGACTTCATGGCTTCGTAGATGAATTTATCCGAGGATACCAAGATTTGAACTTTGTGGGGTTGTTTGATTCGTGAAGTAAGTTAGCCCGTGATACCAAGTTGGATGGTATAAGGTGTGATATCCGGTACTTATGTTGGTGGAAGGTAGAAAGGGAGCCAAGATTTGAACTTTATGGGGTTGTTTGGTTTGTGCACTAGGTTAATTATACAATTATGTTTACCCATGTGTAATGATTTGGTTTTTTGTTCTAAATACATAAACAGGGCATTCGGATCCTGGAGTACTAAAAGAAAGATCAGAAGTCGCTCAACGCATGTCTCCGGAGGAACTAAACAAACGCCAAACTGAATTGAAGGTACGGTTAACGAGCTTGTGATTCTTCCGTTGTGCCTTCATGTTTTTGATAACACCCCCAACTTGCACTAGCCACTAGCATAGGTACATGATAAATCTGTCCACCAAGGCTTACACAGATGAAAAGAACCAATACCCTTTCTTGCCTAACATCTACATGTATAAAGTATTGAAAAATATTAGGGAAACTTGAGAAACGAAGTATTGAAGGTAGAGTGTATTGCTGCAAACAGATGTAGGTAGGATTTGGCGAAATGACAGTGTAACTTGATAGAAAAATGAATGAATGAAGCTTTCAAGTAAAGTTGGTTGGAGCTTAAGAAGCAGAATTTGCCTCATCTTATCGTTATGCCTCAATTTTTGAGCTAATATTTTAGTATTCAACTTCACTCTGTTGAACATATTCAACTTCTTAATCTTCCACTTCATTCTGTGGAACATAACACGAATCTGCAACTCTAGAAAGCTTGCATGTCCAGCTCCTACAAGATTCACGAGATCACTGTTAGCCTTCTCCTAGTGTAAGAAGGAAATAGTTCCTGGAAGATAAAATAGAAACTTTATTATGAATACATATCTTAAAACTTGGCCTTTGACTAGGCTGATCTCAATAGTCCGTGCATGAAACACGTGCGTATGAACATGTCTCTAAAGTAGGAAACTGAGGAGGCTTCGGATGAAGCTTTTGGTCCTTGCTAAATTGTAAAGAATTAGAAGAAGATGAATTCAAAATTGTAGATGCTAGTGGAGTGTGTATACGGTTATTTTGGTGAATCTCTTTGATTTTCTTCTTCTATGTAAAATGTCCATTGTACTGTTCATGATCCATGTCAGCCTATGATCACTCAATTTTATTTGTCGTTGATACATATCACATAAGAAGCCCCCCAATGCTGACCACCATTTATTTAAATGTTGAAACAATTCCATTACGATGTAAGAAAATGCTTATACATGTAGGGAAAATCCAAGCTCATAGAGTTATATTTAGAACCCAATTAAGGGACTCTAGCATCTAATTTAAGCACGGTTTCTCCTACTATTTGCTTGATTTCTTCTTGCATTGCCAATTTGCATTGGGATAAAGGAGGGGAGATTTTGTCAAGTAGTATGAGAAATTATCTTGTTTCTTCTCTGATTCCATCAGTTCTAACTACAACCACGTTTTGGTCTTTAGAATAGAAACTAAAGTAAAATGTTGTTTTGTGCTACTTGTTTGTCTCTAAATTCTACTATGGTTGATATAGTTGACGAAGAATCCAATTTTTTTTTCAGACCGATATTTCTGTCTATCTTCGTTGCTTCTTTGTAGTTTAGTGGTAGTTTTAGGAGTGGGCACTGATAGGACATAAGTGAGGACATCTCGTCTGTACCTGTGTATCCTTTTTGTTTCACTTTTTAACTTGCTTTACTTATTCCCCCCAAAAAACAAAAAAGTAAGAAAAGAAACGAGGAATTATTTTTCCACCTCTTGCAATTGTATGAAACGCCAAAGGTTCCTTTTTCTAAATATGATTTTGTTCTTCAGTTGGGTTTTCATACATTTATATGTTGTTTCTTCTCCAGGAACTGATGGAGAAGCTGAAAATGCCCTCAGATGCGCAGTTGATGCTGATTGCAGTTAATGATTTAAATAATTCATCCCTACCTCTGGAGCATCATCTCCGTGCCTTAGAGGAGCTGTTGGTACTTGTTGAGCATATTGATAATGCAATTGGTATGTATAGTTCTCAGTACTTCTTTTATTACAGTCTTACAGATGTTTGTTTTTGCCTCTTTTGGTTTTGGTTTTATAACTTCTGACACAATATCAACATCAACAACACACCCGGTATAGCCCCACAAGTGGGGTCTGGGGAGGGTGAGGTGTACGCAGACCTTACCCTTAACTTTGTGAGGTAGAGAGACATGACACCTGACTTCATATCAACTGTAATAATTCATTAGCATCTATATATTCCCAATAGACACGCTTCCAAGACCTAATAAGGCTATAATCAAGTCTTTTGGAGGCTCGAACTAGAAGAGCATACAGCTGGCCTCTTAGGGACTATAGCACCCTTTCTTGATCTTGGTTTTTGAAGCTTCTCAATGATGCTTATGTGTACTTGTTAATGTCTTGAGGATTCATCAATAGTTTTTCTTTATACAGGCATCAACCGATTTCTCACCATTCCTTCATTTAAAGAAAGCATTGAATGCACATATATACTTTCTCAATGCTTACATGGTTTTTATTTTCAGATCTGCAGAAACTTGGAGGCTTCAGCATACTTGTAAGAATACTTAATCATTCTGAACCAGAAATAAGGACTGCTGCGGCATGGGTTCTTGGCAAAGCCAGTCAAAACAACCCCATTGTTCAGAAGCAGGTATTGGAGCTATGTTTTTATACAAGTTCGGTCTTTAATGATTTAGTTTCTTTGTCGCTTTCATGTGTGCAGTTTCTGTGTTTATATTCTAAATTTACTGGCTATTGTATTGACGCTGTGCAATGACTTTGGCATTCAGGTCCTGGAACTTGGGGCATTGACAGTGCTGATGAAGATGATGAAATCTCACACCACGGAAGAAGCTGTAAAAGCATTATTTGCTATTTCAGCACTAATAAGAAATAACATGAATGGCCGAAGTTTGTTTTATCAGGAAGCTGGAGATACGATGCTTCAGGTGATCCCACTGAAGATAGAGTCTAGTTAGAACTCGTCTACTGCTGCAGTGTATAACTTCCTTCTGTCGTTGTACGCAGGAGGTTCTTAGCAATTCAAATCTGGATATCAGGTTGCATAAGAAGTCACTGTTTCTTATTGCTGATTTAGCCGAGAGTCAGCTGGAAACTGAGAACACAGCTGAGGTTTCCTTTTTTAGCAATCGATTGTTACTGAAGGCCATCGTTGATTCAATGGCATCAAGCGATCTTGATCTAACAGAAAAGGTTTGTGTAGTCTTTAGTGTGAATGAACATTAATTTCTAAAGTATCTTAGTAGTCTAAATTTCATATGCACGATCCCTTAGGTTTTCAAATATTAGAAATGATTCTCATCCTCAGCAATTTTGGCCTGACCTTTGTGAAGAGCAAGTGTCGATGGTCTTTTTACATATTCACAGTTGCATCCGTCATGAGTACATCCGTATACCTCCAAAGTTTAAAGTGTCGCTCTGTAGGATTATCCTTTTTCTTGACTAAATCGCCTACTTTCATTTTTTGTCAGTGGCTATATCAGTCTGTTGTACTGCGGTTTGATGGTGGAGTGTTGGTTAGATGGGAGAAGTAATTGGTAGAGCGATGTCTGATTAAAAAATTGATTGACTTTGTTAGGCAGGTCTTTCGAACAACATATAGATTTACAACTTAATAAGGTATATGGGCACATAAACTTGGTTTATTTGGACAATCCCGCGTATCTTTCATTACATTCCCGTCCTCAATACATTGAACACAACCCCTGTAATACAAAATATTGCACTGCATATGTTGGTGACATCTTTAAAAAGTCTGTTATAGGCTTGACATTGCTTTAACTGCAGGCCCTTTACGCAATTAAAAACATACTACTACTTAGATCAACTGATGTTCAACTCTTCAAGTACTTCTGTAAATTGAACGAGGTACTTGAGAGAACGAGGCAACAGTTAAATGATCTTAGTGAAGAATACGCAATGGATGTGGAGAGTCTTCGAAAAGAAGTTAACCTGACCTTCCTTCAAAAGCTGAATGAGGTAACAGAACCATTAACGTAGATTTCTTTTCATTTGAACTTGAACTTGAACTTGGATCCTTTTGCTAAAACTCGAAATGACAGGTTACACAATCTGCATTATGATGACAGTCTCTGGCTTGATCTGGGTTTTGAACGTTATACTGCTTGCATTCTACTCTATTAGAAAGGCGCGGAAGTAACCAAGTGGATCGCGATATCTTCATCATCCCACGCCTTTGTTCATCTGGACGTGGACTCGAAATTGGTACATCATCATC
Source organism: Solanum habrochaites (assembly GCA_027704765.1). Classification (NCBI taxonomy): domain Eukaryota; kingdom Viridiplantae; phylum Streptophyta; class Magnoliopsida; order Solanales; family Solanaceae; genus Solanum; species Solanum habrochaites. The sequence continues at coordinate 2,799,122 of JAKWJA010002492.1, forward strand.
TGCTCAGGACAACACTAATGTGAAATAGATAACATTATGAGCTAACGACACTTGCGCTGATTTTCCAAGTGTTATACTACTATTTAAGTTATAGCCAATTTTGTCGAATATTTAACTTTTATCAATCTTGCAAAATTGATAGCAATGTAATGTATGTGATGAGAAAATCAATTTTGTGGAAAGACCAATATTTTCTGCTTCTACAGAATTTGTATCAACCTTTAAGAGAATATTCAATTTTCGACGAAATTACTCATGTATCTATTTCACATAAAAACAAAGGAAAAATTGCGCGTATAAGTAAGAAATATAATAGTTAATTAGTTAACATAATTATAGTTTGTTATTATTATAATTTGCGACCTACTTTTAGATATAATTATGCGGATTATTTTTTAGTTTTTGTATAATTAGCATGTTTGTTGAATTTATAGAATTTATATAATATACTTTGTATAACTTTTGTACAAAGCAATTTTATATAATATGTATAACTGTTTACACTTCATAGGTTTATAATTGTATGAATTTGTTATTTTGAGTTTATACAAAAATAATTGAATTACACAAATTCACTCGCAAATTATACAAATGAGGTAAGCTTAAAGTATAGCTATAGTCCGTAAATATAAAAATTGTAGCGATGAAACATAATTAAATTTGTTATTGTGACTATTCGCGAAAGTTCCTCGAAAAAACGATGATGATTATATTTTGTATGCCTATTTTATATAGGCAATTAAAGCTTGTCAACCATAAAACTATTTCATATATATGAGTCACCTTTGCCAAACATGACTTTAAATTTGAATGTTTAAAATTGAACTTCAAAATTCAAAAAAAATTTGAAAATTTTGAAATTTTAATTTCATGGGTTTATAATATACATATTCTTAGATGGGTATAGTATCTTATATTAGAGCATTAATTAAAAACTACTAATCACATTACTTATCCACTTAAACATATAATTATCATCTCATTAATTAACAAATTTTGCAAGTATTGTATGTTTAAACCTTCAAAACAACCACCAAATTGAATTTCTTCAAAAACACCAACAAAAATGGCTTCCAAATCTCTAAAACCTCCAAAACAACCACCAAAAAACCCTAAAAAACAATGGTCCCTGAACGATTTCGAGATCGGAAAACCCCTCGGAAAAGGCAAATTCGGCCGTGTATACCTCGCCCGCGAAGTTAAGGTAATTTAAATGAGTAGATAAATGTATGTTTTTCTACGTTCTCGTTGTTTCTCGATATGCGCATTAGACTCAGGAACTAATATGAGTTCGGATGAATCTGATAGTTTTTGCATAAACAATGTAAATATTGTGCTAGTATTAGATGTAGAATTCAGAAAGTTGAAATTTTAGTTTTGTTTGTTTATTGGATTAATTTATTAGAAAAAAATCATGAAAGATGAACTTGAATTTTTACAGAGTGGATTTATAGTGGCGTTGAAGGTGATATTCAAGGAGCAAATAGAGAAATACAGGTTGCATCATCAGCTTAAGAGGGAAATGGAGATTCAAACAAGTCTTCGTCATCCCAATGTATTGAGGCTATATGGTTGGTTTCATGATGAGGAGCGGATTTACTTGATTTTGGAGTATGCTCATCGCGGTGAGCTGTATAGGGAGCTAAGGAAGACAGGTCGTCTGTCTGAGAAACAAGCTGCCATAGTATGTCACATCCTATTGCTTGCTCTCCTCATATAAGATTTGAAACAAAAGCATTTAGTTCATTTGCAGTATTCTGGTTTGTTTATGTAATTTGTTATGAGCATATATTCATTGATTCTAGTGTTAGAGAGAATGAAACGGGTACAAATGAAGCGAAATGGATTATGGGATTCTCATTGCTGTCTCAACTAGCTTGGGATTGAGGTGTAGTTTTGTTGTTTAGTTGTGAGCTTTTAAATTGTTTCAACTGATGGCCTCTTCCCCCGAACCCAAACAAAGAGGATAGAGATTCAGTTCTTTCGTTATCTATCACTATATGACATGTAAGGTATCGTCTACTTGAAAGATGGTGCAATTTTGGGTTGCATTTGTATCAGTTGGTGTTTTTTCATTTTCATAGAGTCTTGTTTATGTTATTTCTTCTGTGCTTAATGTTGAACAATGAACTAATGTTATCGTTACTATTTGTCCTTTTTATGACTCCAGCGTTTATCTGAAAATCGTTTATGGAATAGTCGAACACATAGTTACATTTATGTAGAAAACATCATTTAGTGTTCAATTTCTTTCCTGTTGCTTTAGGTTTGTTCTTTGACTTTTGATACTTCGGCTGTTTCTTTTGTAGTATATTGCAAGTCTCACACAAGCACTGGCATACTGTCATGAGAAGCATGTTATTCACAGGGACATAAAGCCGGAAAACCTGTTACTTGATCATGAGGTAACATCTTGATAACTTACTGTCTTTGTTTGCCACGTCTGCTAAGTTTTATTAGCACCATCTCCTAAAAAGAAGAAAAAAAACACTATATATATGGTTAATTTGGATGGTTCATAACACTATGGATCAACTCGAAGGTTCCAGTTGCTTTGAAATTTAGCTTTCCTCTTTAGTCCTGACTCTCCTGAGGGTTGAGCCTTGAGAGATCATTGACCTAACCAGATATAGGTAATATCCTTCACAAATATCTTTCCTGTAAAATTCAATCAGCTTCTGTTTTTCTTCACGGAAAAGGAAAAAGCAGTAGAGCTTGTTGGAGTGTTGACACTTCTAGTTGGTGCAAAGCTTTGACACCGTAGTTGCCTAGGCGACTTTAACTGCTGCTTGCTGATTGAATCAGCCTATTGAACAACCTTCAAGAAGCTCTTCTCTGATCAGTCTTATTTCTAGTATGTCATTGCCTATCTTTTTTTGTTGCATTTTCTGTTTAACTTATAAAGGCTGGAAATGCCGCTTTGTAATCTTTCTACTGTTATATAGAATTTCTTTCGATTTCACCTCGTGTTGCTGTATAACCAGGCTCAAGTAAAATAGCGACCCTCTGATTCTTTATTAATTTTGGCTAAAGTTGTGAATGTGGGACATTAAGTTTTACATATGATACGTCATTCTGACGATCACCAGAGCTTGCACTATCTATCTCATTTTGTTTCAACATAAATTAACCTGGTCAAGAAAAATGTCTAAATTGTAAAATTCACTACCTTCAAAAGATAGCTAGTATATGTAAAATAATTTGCATGTCTTTCAACCATTATTTCATAGGATAATGACAATTGAGATCAAGGGAGTATATCTGTTGATGTATCCTAATAAAACCATATATAACAGAGCAGTCAGGATGGTCCTATTAAGATAATGTATGTAATGTTAGCGCTTAGGTTTTTCATGGGCGTCCCAATTAGAGCTGGATTAGATTGTCCAGCAACTGCAGCTGAAACCAACCAGGGAATTGTTGACGTGCTGCATCGTAAGAGTAAAATACTAATTAGATTATCACATGAAATGCAGGGCCGCTTAAAGATTGCAGACTTTGGGTGGTCTGTACAATCTAGAAGCAAGAGACATACAATGTGCGGAACTCTGGACTATCTGGCACCAGAAATGGTGGAGAACAAAGCTCATGATTATGCAGTTGACAATTGGACCCTGGGGATCCTTTGCTATGAATTTCTATATGGTGTGCCTCCATTTGAGGCCGAGAGACAGACCGACACATTCAGAAGGTAACAATTCTTCTGCTTCTTTTCATACTATTACTTGGAAAATCAAGATGTACTACTAACTCAAGAGTGTTATAGAATTATGAAGGTAGACCTCAGCTTCCCTTCAACACCTGATGTATCTGCTGAAGCTAAGAATCTCATTAGCCAGGTATATTGATTAGTCCTTGTCTATGCAGTTGCAGAACATTGACGCAACTGCATGAGACTTAAGGGTGGTTAGTTGAACACCTTTCGTATAATACTGTGTATGGCCACTGACTGCACCCCTTTCTGATGGCTTACTTTTGCAGCTTCTTGTAAAGGACTCTTCTAAAAGGCTCTCTCTTCAAAAGATCATGGAGCACCCTTGGATAATTAAGAATGTCACATCACATGACACTATAATCTGAGTCTCCTCATCAATTTGCATCGGTTAGTTAAAGCCCGGTTTGTTGTTTCAACTCTTTTTCCTATTACATAATATGAGATGTAATTGTCTTGATTTTAATAGTTTGTATCAGATGGAAGTGACATTGATATAGTTTCCTATAATATTTGTGCATCATTTATATACATGCTATCTGTTTCTTCCAGCACGTCTCTTAGTAAGTCATGTAGCCTTTAGAGCCATGTGTGGAAACTCTCTGGTATAGATGGCTTTTCTAATTTCTATAGGTTGGAGACTAGTTACAAACTTTCTAAATCCCACATGCTCAACAATGGATCGTGGATATGTAGTTCTTTGTGCTGAATTCACTCTTCCATGTTCGTGGTCCGAAAACAAAGAAAGGTCTTTCAAATCAAAACTCGATTTTGGTTCATTATCAAGTTCATGGATTAAAGTTAAGAACTCGTTAATTTGCAAAAGAAAATCAGGATTTGACTGAAAAAGAAGCAGGGCTGATCGTCATCAACGAAGAAGAATCTTTCTAAATCATTTCATGTCAGCAAGGGATGCATGCTCCTTCAAGCATCTGTAATACGACAGGAATGAAACAGTGATTTTCATATTTGCACATGATGAATGAAAACATAGATGGGCACTGAAAAGTACTAGTGATGCATCATACAGGGAATTTTTCAAGAAAAATGAGCATCTTGTTATCCTCAAATTTATCTCATTAGGGGTTGATGTTTCTTTAAAATCTTATACAAGCAAACTCTTAAGGATTTTGACAAACTCTGAACCCCCCCTTCTCTCAGTAAAAACAATGTAATAGACGTTAAGTTACAATTAAAAAAATACATCTTTAAAATTTTTGAGTATAGAGGGAGCTAGGTTCTACAACATAATCCACATGGAAATTGGTTGTAAATCATCTAATCAGAATCAGCTACTGTTCTGAACTGTCTGTGACTGGCATCTCTCCTCTGTTTCCTGTGTAGGAAGGAACTTACGCAGAGAGCGGTACTGCAATCGAACATTCTCACCACTGTCCATAATCTTAAGCAAATACCTGGAGAAATTGAAAAGATCATTTTAGCGATCTTTAAACAAGGAGCATACTCAATTGTTATCAAATGATGGCTTAAGTTTTGAGCTGTCAAATTTGTTACTTCTCTAAATTGGATGGTCTTGCACGTGTATCACTAAGATTTCAGTAATTAAACTAAACACCGCACAGCATAATCCATGCAATACATGTTAATGATCTAAATTGACATTCAAACAGCAGTAGATACGCAAGATATTAACGAAATGCTCAGGCAACTAACCAGCCATTAAGACACTGTGATGTGATTACAGCTTCCTTTCCAACAAATTTATCTGGTGTCCTCCGATTTCCCTGCACAGTTCCGCATTCACATTACTGAAATTCGGCGAATCCTTTTCTATAGATTCCAAGAAGTTAGAATGCACAGGCGCAAAGATCTCACCCTTATAAGAACTTTCTCATTCACTGAGAATGGATACTGAACACCTTTATGCGGTCCATTTTCAGAAGGAAGCTCACCATTCTCCTGGAAGAATTAAAAGTAATGAGGATTTTCGAAGAATCACTCACAGGTATATTCAACAAAGATAATTTCAAATTTCAAACATTTATAGGTCAATTAAGCAAGAAATTTGCGATTTGCCCTAATCTAAAACAGAGCCTAAATACGGACCGATGAACATAGATATCACTAAATCCGAACTTTTTCCGAGGCCAGAAAAGGATAGCAAAAACTGGATAAGCCGTTGCTTTCCCTGAACCAACTATGCAATCTGCCAAATCTACCAAAGGGGAAATCCTTCAACAAGGTTTTGACTTCACTATCAAAAGAACAATATACAAATGAGAAAAGAACAGAAACCATTATACCATGTTAAGGTACATAATCAACATTATCATTTTCACTAGGTAACTTCCAGATATATAATCTTGTGCAGTTCAGGTCTAACAAATCCTTCAAAACCCTTTCCCGCATCGAGTGTCAATCCGACGCGATTTGGATGTGGGTGTCCGATCCATGCTGGGTTCGGTCAAACTAGCTTGGGTACTTTGGACTATTCTATAGCCAAGAGCAATTTGTTATTATACGAGTTTAACTTATAAAAAAAATATTACACAAAAAAGATGATAATTTGATAACTTCAATTAGCTGTCAAATATATACTTATATATGTTTTACATTGGTTCTTCCTTAAAAACCACCCATAATCCTATACATATTCCTGAATCCTACAATTTAGGTAATGATAAATCCAACTTTTATATCTGCTACCGTATTGGGTGCCCACACCCATATCCGAGCAACATAGCTTGAGACGGAAAATTATCCAAAAATTGACTAGGACATGTTAATTGTCATGTCATGGCATAAAAGTTAAAACCAGATTAAGATAGTTCCTTTTACCAGAAAACTGAAGACAATGAGCTACTATGCAGTTTGGATGGACAAGTCTGCAGCAAAATGGGGAAAATCAAAGCTTACCCTAATGTCTCCCACTTCTTTCCGACGCTTTCTAAGAGCTGCATTGTGGAAAAGTCTTCGGTCATCCTCATGCTTCACTGCTGCAGCCGCAGTTCTCAGCACTGAAGATGAATAGTGTAAACCAGATGGCAGAATTCATGAGAAAAATCATTTAAATTTGAGTAAGAGGTACCAGAAGAGAATTAATTAGTGTGTTGGGAAACAATTTTTTATAGAAAAAAATGTAAGTCCGAAGGAAAAGACATGTATATAATGTATAAATAAATGAAGAGAGAGGGAGAGAGAGAGAGAAATAAATGAACTGGAGCTAACCGTGGTTAGGAATTAAGGAACCACGCTCAATTTCAGCATTGCAGAGGATACATCTTGCCTGTAATGATGAGATGAACGTGATTATATTCTTGACTCATTCATCACTAACCCAAGAAATGAAGACAACAACATGAAACCAAAAAGAAAAATGATGCTCAAGCAAGAGTTGTTTTGTCCATGAAGCAGTTGCACCAATATCCCATGTATGGTTTGCTCAAAGTCTGTGGTAGCTCATACCAATTTATAATCTTCATATTCTTATGAGAACAGATAAAATGGCTTGAGAAGAAGACAAACTCCTACCATATCAATAACCCTTTTCAGCATGAGACCACCAAAGGAATGTCCACATGAAACAAACATAGCATCTTCAAGGAATGCGCCACTGCAATGTTTCACATTGTAACGGTAAAGTAAATATTTTCCAGATGAAGAAACTGTACACTAATAACCCATGCATATGCTAATATGAATCATGAATGGAGCTAGAAAAAATACAGATACAAGCATGGAATGGGGAGGGTGGGGGGTAAATACTACGACTATCAAGTTCAATTAAGGGGGCTACAAAAATTTCCAGATTAACACTTGACAAGGGAAGTTGAAACTAATATGCTTAGTCCAACATTCTGTGTACTGCAGCACACTGTTGTCATGCACTATTTAACTAGTTTAACGGCCAAGGAAGAGTAGGAAATATAGCTTTTCTAGAGCACAATATATTCCTACCTTTCCATAAGAAAACACAGATGCAAGTTCCAAATTCTTTATCCACTTCTTGATTCTATTCTAGTTAAGTCTCAGCACGGGATTGATGAGTTTCTTTTAATGCTTTAGTCGCTTCTAATGCTCGAGTTCCTCTCAGCCTCAAAATGCGCGAAGCTACTAAAAATTTGCAAAATAGCATCCCAAATCATCTGAAAGCTTTATGCAATCTCTCAACTGTTATGAGACACCTCACTTCTGCACATTCTGCAACATGTAATAGCTCTAATCTAAGTGATGTACATGCATTTAAAAATAAGCTTCACGGCTCAAGATGCAGCTTTCAATTGTTTCTTATATTTAGCCAAAGGCCTCTTTTTGGCTCTATTGATATTCAACGTTTTTCAGATCAGAGGGACTCACAACAACTCAACTAACAGTGGTAGAGGTTTTGACTTCTCTCTTATTGTTTTTCCTCTGTTGGAGGTTGGGGTTTGAGCCGCATGCAAGTTTTTAGACTTTTGTTATACTTATTTATTAACTCCACACGATTGAGGGTAGCAAAAAGTCTCTGTAAATATTTCCAGCATGAGAAACTAGAGCTAGCTCAGTTCCAAAAGAGTCGCACTCGTTCATTCAATATCTCATAGCTCCTGTAACCAAACCACATTTCTTGTATGAATACCATGTGTAGAGGGAATACCAACTCTTTAGACCTTCTCAGCAGTTCTGTTTTGCAAGTATAAGTCATCTATAATGTTATGTCTCTGTTAGTTTTACAGTTGCCTGGCATTTTTTCCTTCAAACATCCCTTATACCAATTCTTTAGATCATTTCAGTAGTTCTGTTTGCAAGTTTTAGGCATCTATAAGGTCATGTTATGTCTGCTAGTTTTACAGTTGCCTAGCATTTTTTTCCTTCAAACATACCTAATTCCTCTCCAGACAGACTGTATATGGTACATAGAGGAATTGGCTTCCATATATTTCTTTTGCAAGGGTAACATTGTAATTAGAATGACAGAGATATGCTTTTTTTTATAAGAGCAGAGATTATGTACTTGTAAGACTCTAAGTCTTTAGTGGAGAACAAGGGCCTGCTTTTGTTCTGTAACGGTACCCTCTTGATACTGTTCATCACCAAACTTACTACATTTTATTAAAAAGAAAATATTATCTGCATTATTTTGCTAGGAAATTTTTTAAGAAGATATAATCTTGAAAACTTCTGCAAGACCTTTAGTCAAACTAGGCCAGCGTTTCTTAAACTTCTTGCTATTAGATGTTTAATATACTCATGCAGTAAATATTCATGCAGTCAATTTATCAGTTTAATATACTCATGCATTAAATATGCTGCTATATTCTCTTCTTTTTTTCTTGCAAGTAAATATGCTGCTATATTTAACCAGAAAAGAAGGAGAAAAGTCCATTTGAAAAATTAAAACTTACGATAAGGGATCTGAAAGAACACTTCTGAGTGATGGTTCCTTATTTACATTGTCTCTGGCCACCTGCAGATCCAGGGCAAGAATGAGATGTCTTCTTATGTTGTATTCAGACCAAAATATCCATGGTCCAATTATTATGGTGTCAACCACCAATATAGGAAAGACATGCTAACATCAAGTGTTTTTGTTTCCACCACAAGAACAGTTTTCACTTTTTGTGCAATTACAAAAGACATGTTATGTAAGGAGAGGAGTGTATCCAACTAAAGGTTCAAAAGTATCAAAAGAGAAGGTAATTCCAGGTCCAGTATGTAAAGAAGCAGACAAGTTCTACATTGATATTTCCTTTTTTAAGATTGTCTGTCACATATTGATCTTGACCTAGAATGAGATGTCTCCTCTTCTCCTAGAATGACATGTCTACATTCATGCTGCATTTAAATGAAGTTATTTCTGCTCCAGTTCATGTGGAATTGATCATTCAAGTTAAACAAAGAATGTCCATATTCCAAGGAAAATATTTGTCCAAGTAAAACTACATTGTGGTATGGAGTTGAATCTCAAGCTCAGCACGCAACAAGAGAGATGTGGAAAGAGAAAAAAACACGAGGTAGGGGACCAAATCCCCCTAGGTGGTCTCATGTTTTATGTTAGATGATTAAACATAAAGCATGATTAACACTAGATGCTTCGTTGAAATGAAGTTGAAGACAGTTGTTTCTTTTCTCTTTGGGATGTATCGGGTCACCTAGCACTGTCAATGAAAATTTTCAGGAATGGAATGGTTACGAGATGTGCGACTTCATGGCATTAAGCTAATGAGTCATAAGATAAAACTCTTTTGCGAGAAAGAATGAAAGAGCGTAGACTTAGGAATACGACAAGAACAGAGAACCAATTTGGATTTATGCCTGGTAGATAACGGAGGCTATATTCTTGGTAAGAAGAATGATGAAATTTTATTGCGAAAGGGAGAAAACTCCACATATTGTATTCATTGGTCCTAGAGAAAGCATATGATAGTGTCCATGAGAAGTCCTTTGGTGGTGATGGGGAAAAAAGGAATTCAGAATAATAATATAGATATCATAAAGGACATGTATGAAGGAGTCGTCACTAGCATGAGAACAGTGGTAGGAGATACAAGAGGTCCCCAAAACGGTATCGGAACAAGATTGTCAAAATGGAAATGTTACCAGGGTGTTATGGGATGGAAGGATGCTTACAAAGTCAAAGATAAGTTCTACAAAACAATTATGAACCACAATGCTATATGATAAATATTGGACCGCTAAAGTCCAACATATCCACAAGAGAAGTGTTGCAGAGATGTGGATACTAAGATGGATGTGCAGTCATACAAAATTAGATAAGATAAAATTGACCACGTGTCAGAAAGTTCAAGTAACACATTGAGGACAAAGAGAGAAGGTAGCTTGAGATTGTTGGTCATGTCTTGTGTCAACCTACAGATGCACTTATTTGCAATTGTGAAACTATGCTTGACTAAAAGTGTTAAGGAGAGGAGATAGACCTAAAATCACATGAACAATTTCATTATAATTAATGCAGACTTCGGTAAAGATAAGGCACAATGGAGGAAAAATATTCCAATAGGTGATATTTACTAGTTGGGAATAAGTAGACCCGTTAGAGGACTTCTATTATTATTTTATACTTATTTACATATATTAAATTATTTTCACTTTTACTTTTATTTCGCATGACGATACATGAATTAAGCATAAATCGAATAGTGAGGATTCATATAGAAGATCTCAACTTGTTTGGGACTGAAGCATAGTAGTAATTGTGAATGGTTACAAGATCAGGAAAGGGATAAAAGGTTTGAATGATCATTCTTTAGGTATGCGGGGTGCTACAGAGAGAAAGGAAGCAGAGGTGCACCTGTACAGTCGCTAAAATACAAGTACCTTAGATTCTAGTCATCTGGTGTAAGTTAATAGACGCATACGTGATTGACCAGAGCTCCATTGACGTTACCCAATTACTGGAGGAAAATGATTGTATAGGGTGTTTTGAAACTGACTAACACCATCTTAGTGCTAGTTATGCCATATTACCGAACTATTTTTGTACGGATCGGTAAAAAGAGTTGATAAGACTTGAGAGAAAAAGGAACATAATCTGATTATGAAGCACTCACACCTAAATTGAAGTTTTTACTCGGTGCAAAACCAAAACAGACCCCATAGCATTAAAACTTTGCAGAAAAAGGCTTTTGCCTGTGCAAAGAGAAACACCATTTGACCATCTGAAAAGAAATAGTACTTACATAAGCATTATCAGTATTGCTACAAAGCATGTCTTCCTCGGCTGAAAGGTCATCCATAAACTGGCTTACAGATATTGGCACGTAGCTATGAGGTATAACATGACCAGCAGCTGTAATCGGAGAACAATCCAGTATTGCATTGCTCTGAGGTATAAGCCTAAATGCAAGTGATGTCCTACAAGATGTAGCTGAACAGCTCAGTATTTGAGTAAACTGAATTTTGTAAGCCACTTAAAAGCTCAACAAGCCATGTCTACCTTCCACCACAAGTAGTGCCCACATAATTATCAGCTGAACCCCGGTATACGGCTGCAGGACGAAGACCGGCAGTAGCATGGCTGAGAGCTTTCCCAGTAAGCAATAGTAAATCCCCAGGAGTCAAGCCACTATCTGCTAGATACCAACGACCATTGGGATCACAAACCTAGGGATAAAAAAGAAACAAGCAAGGAAAATGACTGATGGCACAGAGGATCGAGAAAGGAGCTTTTTAAAAATATATATATACATACATAGAGAGAGAGAGAGAGAGGGAGAGAGGGGGGGGGGGGGGGGGGGGAGTTGTAACATATTATTTGGAAACTATGCACAATCTGAAACTTAAATGAAAAATCTGAAAGAAATCAACAGGAATACCTGAAGACCAGGAGCATCAGATGAAACTAGTGTCAACAGTCCCTTCTCTACTTCACCATTTGTAACTAGCTTCCCTCCTCCAATAGCTCCTTTCCCATTTTGCGAGGTGGTATTGGAGAAGGTTGCAACAACAACAGATGAAGAGGCCTCATTAACGGGCAGCGGATTGTCATCAAGCAAGTGATTGAAGACACTACAGAGCACTATGTCTTTGGTCAGAATGCATTTAAGAGTCTGAATGATATGATCAAGCCATGACAGAAGTTCTTACTCGCTTCGCAATCGAAGATGCCTTGCAATTGCACATAAAGCAGCACGAGCTGCCCTTCCCATGCAGCGGAAAACTTCAGTCATGCATGGGGGAGAAGAGTCCATGTCTTCCAAAGGCCTAGCATATAAAAGCTGATTATCAAATCATTAATCCCATATGGAAGAGCGTCTAACCCTTAAATTTGAGATGTTCGAGACTACTAAAAGGAAACTAGACAGGCTTAACAAGAATGTATTCAAATTCAACCAGAGGTTGTTTTTTTTATCTGTTAAGTATGTAATTGGTTAATAAAAAAAAACTAAGCATTAAGATGGTGCTTGGTATTGTATACAGAGGGAGCCATCTATACAAAAAAAAAAAAAAAAAGGCCCCCATCACTTACGATGCCACACTGATGTCGAATTCTCCAAAAATACACTAATTTTGGAAAATCTGAGACGTACTCGTTGACAATTTTTGAAGAGTCTGAGCAACATCGTTATTGACAAGCACAATGCAAGTTCAGCTGTTGTCCACTAAGGAAAAAACTAACTTTTTAGCAAATAGACTTCAAGTTTTTTACTATTTGTACGCCATTTGCATCAAACAAATCCCTCTTTCTGACCTCTGCAAACCAATTCTGTCGAAATCAATGCCAGACATGGAAATAAGTTCCCTCACTCCATTAATCATTCACATATTCTGACTCTGATTGTATAAGACTCTCTTTTTCTGTTCCTACATCTCTATAAGAATCAGACTTTCTCAGCTTTATAAAGGTGTCAAAAAGTGTCAGAATGGACCTCCTCAGAGCAAAACACTAGCATGATCAAGTTTTTTACAGTCTAGAGCACAAACAAACTTTATGCATTGAGGTATCGTACTAAGGAGTGAGGAGTACTGATGACCAACAATCAATTACATTCATTCACCAATAAATCATCACTCCATCAATTAGGCCTAAACCACAAAGTAGCCTCCTTTCCCCTCTATCCATATGCACATAGATAATCGTTTTAATCAAATAAACTTCTAGATTATTTTTAAGCAACTCTCAACCTGCTGCAACCCACTTTTTCTTGGTTTGGAATTGACTATGCATAGTAGTTAAATTCTACAGCTTAAAAAAAAGGGAAAAAAGAACACATTTTGCTTCTACTCCTTACCTTCCAGCTCTGTATATATAAACCCCACGACCACTCTTGCCCAACGCGGCCCCACCAGCGCCACCCCCACCATTCTGAGCAACCGCCCTCGTCTTAAAAAAGTACCTCGCCGACTCCAACCCACAACGCAACACTGCCGTACCTTCACCACCGAGCTCAATCACCGCAGCGTTATGCCGCATAAGTGATCCTGAAAGCGCTTCCACAGCCCGCAAATAAGTCCCAACCGGAGCTCCATCATAAGGTACAATATCGGAGAGCTTAACCCGTGCTAACGGCAACCCATGTTCCACAGAAGGCGACCCAATTGAAGGAAATTGCTGGGTATTTGAAGTAGGTGTGTTGGGGGATCTAAGAACGGAAGCTGAAGAAGGTGGGGGAGGATTGATTGGATGAGTTGAGGGAGCAGTGGAGTGATGATGCTGATGCTGATGCATCATGACCATAACCATGGATCATTTCCGTCTGTATATGTGCTTGATTTTTGCTATATTTGCATACAAACACTGAAAAATAGAGAGTTAAATTAGGGTTTATGCTGTTTGAGAGATGAATTTTAGAGATTTTTGCAAAATGGGAAAATGGCGAGATTCTTGAAAAGGGAAATTTGGGAGGTTTTTGGCTTTGCAAAAAACCGTTCCTCTTTTTGTTCTCTTTTTTTCTCCTTACAATTGGCTTATGTCAATATATATGGAACTTCTATTCTATTTTATTTTTGTCATCATTCTCAAAACTCAATTTCGAGATATGTTACGAAGACGTGAAATATTTTTTAAAATTTTTGATCTGTGTTTAATTGATTTTTTAGACATGAAAGATGACGATGTCACACATTTTATGTGTAGGATGGATGAAATTGAGGTTCGCATTCGGAGTTTCGTGATGGTTAGATCGGCTTATGTTGTATAAAGCGAAGTATTGGTTGATCAAGAACTTCCATTTTAGAAGATGAAAGATAAGAATGTTGAGTTGGATATATAACATATCGAAATAGATAAGATTAAGAATAAAAATATCTCGAACAATATAATTTTGGCCTCAACAGAGGACAAAGATGCAGAAAACGATGTTGAGATAGTTTAATTATGTGCAAAGGAGATATACAAATGAATCCCATGAGCAAGTGTGAGAGGTTGATTCTTCCTTGACATTCGAATGCCGCTTTTTCTTGCTTGAAATCAATGAAAAACAAGTGGAATAAACGATTCTTTCAAAAACAAGACTTTTTATCTTATAGAAGTAACGTCACCGTATGTAGTGAAATTATTAACAAACCAATCCTTTATAAAGAAAATCACATAGATGTATGATCCTTCTTAAAAAGTTAAAGAGAACATCAAGGAAAAACTAAATTATTTCTTCAAATGAGTCCAACCCTTTTATGAATTACAATATGAATTTTTTGCAATCAAGGGTCAAAAAGACCAAGTCTAAAGGTACAAAACTACAAATGCCATTGTATGGCCATCTTTTCAACATAATGTACACTTGAAGAACACTCTGTGACTCCTCATTTCCATACAAAGACTTATTTCTGAAGAATGATTCCTTTGCAATTAGCATAAATAGCAATGAGAACACAAGACACTTCAGATTTTGTCGTACCGACCCCAAGCAAGATCAATAGAAGTGCTTGAGGCATTTCATCAATGCCTCGGTGTGCTCGGGCTTGCCTACAGAGACACGGACATATCCCTTCAACTCCTTGCTGTTGTAGTGACGGATCATCACTCCCATAGTCGCAAGATCTTCCTGTAACACGAGTTTCTACAGTTAAAATGTAGGAGAGACTGAAATGCATTATTTACTGGCCAACTGCACGTTCAAAATAGCAGAACGATATATTCATAAAACAGATGCAATACAAAGAAAGGGTGAGCATGGGGACTAATAGCATCACTTCACAACTGTGCCTAACTATAAATGTCAATACTACTATTACCACTACGACCAACAATTCTTCAATCTCAACCCATTGATCTCCGACTTATTCCACTGTAAAAGACCTCAAATACGTCACATCCTCAATCTTATGTTAATTCACTACCTCAGTAGTGATTGGTCATCTCTCGCTTAGCATAATCATCGAGTATCTTGGCAATCAAACAAACTCTCTGTAATTCCATGCGCTACCATAACATAAAAGAAACAAGGTAATCTATTAAAATGCTTTTACTTTATTCATGTTCTTTAATACTTCTTTCACCTTGGTATCAAGCTTATACATATTAACTTATAGAGCAGGATGAAAAGACACGAGACCAAATTAAATAAATAAATGAATCGGAAGAGAAGAAGCCACATAATTGACTTTACAAGTACAGAATCTGGTGATATAAGCACGTTTACCTTCAATTTCTTAGCATCCATTCCAGATGTAACTTTACAGAGAATGAAATTAGAATAGCTAGGGTATGGATCAAGAAACGGGACTTCTTTCAAGAGATTAAATAGTCTCTCCCTTTCTTGCACCAGTGCCACTTTCACATTCTGGTATAAATGACACAATAATCAGTAAAACTTTCCAAAAAAATGATATTGTTACTTATAAAAGAGATTGAAACATTTGGGCAAAGTTATTCAGTAATACACAGTGGAAATGTTCCATATCCTAAGATACCTCCAGATACGTGGGGTTCTTTAAAGCAGCACAAGCAGCAACTTCAGCAGCAACAGACACATTATATGGTTGCTTTGCTCGCCAAAGGAATTCAATAATACTCCGTGGAAAAGCTCCATATCCTACTCTTAGTCCAGCTAAACCTGAGGATTGGGATACCACTTAATTAGTCAACTATACTTGAATGCCAACCACCCATTTATGACAGCAATTGTAAACACTAATTTCGTGAACAGGATACTCAGGAGATGATGATGTATCAGCTACAGCTTATAAGATCTTGCACTATATCAGCAAAAGAGCAACAAGAGGCAGACGGTTTTTCCAAGCATACATATTGCATTCTCTCATAGATGTTCAATGGAAAAGCATGAACCTACCAGCTCTTTTGCTGAACGTGCGAAGAACAATCAGATTTTCATGCTTCTTCACCCACTTCATCTTAGACTCCATTCCAGAAAACTCAACATATGCTTCATCCAATATTACCAATACGGGCAGGTGAAGTATTTCCAAAAGAGTTTCATCATCAATTATACTGTTCAACAACATGATAGATTGTCTCAATAGAATAACAACATAAAGGAGGTAAGGTATCTATTGAAGTGTGTAACCATCTCATCTAAAAACTGAAGTTGCTAGAAAGATCACACTTTTTACTAGTTAGTAATATTCTCAACACGCTCCCTCATGTGCGGGCCTGATTCTTTTTCATGGGCCTAGCACGTGGAAATTCTTTTTAATTTGGGTGGTGGTGAGATCGATCTCAGGACCTCTGTCTGGCCTGATACCATGTTTGAAGTGTTTATGTATAATACCAAACAAACTCTAAATACAATATAAATTTCGATTGTCCTATTCCCTTAGGTGAAGAAATACATGGAAAACTCTTATTTCAAAAAATAAAATAAAATACATGCAAAAAGATGGAAAGCATATAAATAATTATCTGCATAAAAATTATTTTGATTAATTCAATAAAAAAGAATTAATATTTGATCAATTTACTTCATAATTGTCTATAGCTCTTTTTACACCAATAATGTCATTATTTTTAATTATTGAGAAGTAATGATATTCTATAAATGGTAAACAACAGTAAGATGGTGTGTTAAAAATTAAAAAGTGTGCAAAGCCCCAATCATATGCAGCATGGAATCTACATCATTTATAATGGCCATGTTGCACCAAAAAATCTAGCAAAGAAATACAATTTTGTTTAAGATTATGCATGTTGCTATGGTTGTCTTCAAAAAATTAGTATGTTTCTTTCCATCCATATTGTCCACCAAACGATGATGGGAATAGTATCGAGACTATCTCATCATTGGTGTTCTCCCCCAATTAAAAAAGAAACACAGTATTACTGGCTAAATTGAGATTCTAGTAATACTTTCCTATTAGTCATTTTCTCCATCTCACGAACTTAGAAAATAGTGAAAAAATGAAAAAAGGAAAGCTGCAACTGAAAGCTTTGAAGATGATTGGAACTTAGACAGGAGGGATTGGGGGTAGAGAAACTCTCACATGCAGTACAATCGAGGGGAGCAAAGTACAACCACAATGAGAAATAGACAAAGAATACAATGTAGCAATACCTCCCATCAGGATTATTAGGTGATGTCAGAAATATGCACTTTGGTTTCTCACGTTCAACCACTTCGGTAATCCGTTCAACGTCCAGGCTAAAGTCTGGGTTCCTAGGCACTGCCAGTTTGATAGAGCTACAGATTAACGTATTGATAGAAGTTCCAACAATAATTATCGCATTGAAGAAAATTAGAAATTATCAGCTTATTTCATTTTGCGCCATGTTTTAAAGACCAGTTTGTCTGAATGTAGAGTCTCTGCATTTTCACTGTACTCACTCCATTTCTCTCTTAAATTTCACAGTTTCACAGTACAGTACTACCAAGCAATACATCATTTATGGGAAATGCAGATGATTAAGTAACAACAGCAACTAACAAGCTGCAGTGATTCCAATGCAACTACGTGTTATGAAAACTATCAATCGCCCATAAAGCACATATATAATCAGCTTACAATGATAACTAGGAGTCTAATATCCTTTGGAGTGAAAATGATTAGATCACAGTAGTTGTTTCAGGAATCAAAAAGAGCTTATACCCAACCATAAATAGATGTCATCAGATAATGACGGTATTTTACTGATCAAAAAAAATTGATAAGAATGTCAGAGTGCTTTATCTAATGTAAGACCAAGTTATTGCTCGAACTAAGAGACAAAAAAATCTTATCTATTTCTCTCTCTCTCTCTCTCTGTTACATTTAGTTCCTAACTTCTTCTGTATACCATTTATTTTTCCAAGATTTCCCATAATATATTCAACCAAAGAGGATTTATTGCACCAAAACAAGTTCAAGTCCCAAGACTCTTCTAGAAGAGAAAGGATCTAAGACTCAGTATCATTATAATGAGGAACTCCGGAATATAATTAAAAATCATATTTACCCTTGATTACACCTGCTCCATTTACAGCTGCATCAAATTCATACATTGTGAAAGTGGGTGGGCAGTCAACAATCTTGTCACCAGGATCCAATACGCATCTGCAGCAGAGAACAATTAAATATTTGAACTGTAAGTCAAACAAGGACTATATCTCAAAATGACACACTTGTCAGCATTTAGTTAGACTTTATATAAAAGGATAGTCTAATCATGATATTTACCTCATTATCAAATCAATGAGTTCATCTGCACCGCACCCTGCAAGAATATACTCAGATTCAAGGCCAGAATCTTCAGCAAGAGCTGCACGCAGCGTGCGGCTTTCAGGATCAGGATAAATGTATGGAAATTTCATAGACCCCAAAGCTTCGTTTACCTGCAAGAACTTCAACAGCTTAAAATTGAGAAAGTGGAAAATAAATACACAGAGATATTTTTCCATTAAACAGTGGGCATTGCAAAAGATACAAACTTGCCTCTGGAGGAGGTCCATAGGGGTTTTCGTTAGCGTCTAATTTCACAATGTCCTCTGGCTTTCTACCAAGACGAGTGGACAAGACCTGTGTAGGTGCAAGCAATTATTTAGATGCAACAAGAAAATATCACATCTAACACATAAAATACCAATCATATGGTGGTTATTAACTCATTATATCCCATAAAACGAGAAGGAAAACAACAAATATATTAGAATTTCCTCATACCACCTTTCTTTGCATAGAAGACAGATGATTCAATCCTTACATTAAATATTTTTTTCCAGAGAGACAGAGGGAGAACTTGACATGTCTATCAACAAAATGAGAAACAAGAAAAAAAAATGATCGAATTTTGTAAAGAACAAACCTCCTAATAGTCATTGGCCTATCTAGCTAAGTAAAGAAGATATGGCTAATTCCTGTATGCCTAGTGATTCAAGACTCAAAGGGTCTATATTGTATAAAGTTTAGCTTACTTCCTCAGAAAATAATTCAAGACCCAAAGGATGATATACTGGAAATACTGTGCCAAGCAAATACATTTTTCATTAAGTAAACTTAATTACTGCAAATATCACACATTTCAATAGCAAACAGTTGGCAGCACAACTTGTATTGACAAAACCTGCCAAGCTGATAAACCAACAATCACCCACTAAATAGAGGAGAACATCTAATGTCCCTAAGGCTAAATGCAATATAAAGGTAAATAGATAGGATGCTTAATTTGGTTCACCGAAACCATTGACAAAATAGTAAATGACAAAGCTCAGATGCCAGATAGAGGCAGCTTCCCCCACCCTGCACAAATCTAATGTTTCACATTTTTAGTTAGTATCCTATTAAAATTTCTCAAGTTTCAATGGTTCCATTTTAATGAATACCCTCTGCCCAACCAAGAAAGGCAATGTTATTCTTATTCCTATATAAGTTCCCCCACCCACCCCTAAAGTCCTAGCTGCAGCACTGAGCATTTTCAGTAGTGAGTTTAAGTCCTCAAGGTCCTCCTTCTGGTTTGATTATTTAACTTGATTCGCTCAACATAATATAAGGTTAACTATACAACAACAGTTAGCTTCAGTCTATATGAATCTTCACTGACCATTTTACTTCGTATAACCTCATCTCATGTCAATATTATACAAAAATATATGATTTTTTAAAAAAGGTACAGAAAGTTCTTTATATTTTCTACCAACATATAAATCTCTGGAAGGTTGACTATAATCGGTACATTGTCTCCTACAATACAATTAGTAACGGCTTTAAGTTCTAGGCACTATGAATATATTTATACAAACAAGTCACTTAAAAGGTATCTAAAAGGTAATTGCAAGTAACACTATTTTTTTTCTTTGATGACCATGGTGTTTCAGCCAACTTTGGCACACCTTGATTAGTTCCACGGGACACCAGCCACCGCCCACTAGCAACAAGTACCACTAATTGTTTTGATGATCATGGTGTCCGAGTCAGCTTTCACAAACCTCGACTAATTGCACGGTATACCTAACACCTCCACTAGCAACATGTATAGCTATTGCAGGTTAGACTATTTTTTTTTCTTTTTGATGAAATGATGTGCGAGCCAACTTTCACACACCTCGACTAATTGCACGGAATACCTAACACCTCTCACTAACAACGGGTACCGCTATTGCAGGTAACACTATTTTTTCTTTTTGTTGACCATGGTGTCCGAGCAAACTTTTGTACACCTCAACTAATTCCTAAGGATACTTGTCACCTCCAACTAGCAACAAGTACCACTATTGATTGCATTGGTTCATATATAAACTCCTTTCACCAATAAATAGAATAAAACTAAATGTAATCAGCCATACAACAAGAAATAAGAAATGGATCCTACAAATTCACCTCAAATGGCAAAATGGGTTGATAAGGGGACAATTTAAGAAGACGGGTCCCAATAAAAGAACTTCCCTTTACACTACTATATATTTTGTTTTTGATCATGCTGTCCAAGCAAACTTTCACACAACTCGACTAATTCAATAAATACCTGTCATCTCTCATCAGCAAGATGTACCACTATAGGTAACACTATTGATTGCAATGATTCATATATATATATATAGATATATAGAACTCATAAACTCCTTTCACCAATAAATGGAATAAAACTAAATGTAATCCACCAATACAACATGAAATAAGAAATGGGTCCCAAATACTCACCTCAAATGGCAAAATGGGTTGATAAGGGGACAATTTAAGAAGATGGGTCCGAATAAAAGAAACCCCATTTACACCTTGTTTCTGCTGATGGCTCTCCTCTTCTTGCACTGACACTGAAGAGGCCATACAAGCAATTCTCCTCCTCCGATTCCCTTCGTTTAAAGAACTGGGTTTTGCTCTAACAATGCTAATAGATGAAATGTTGCATAATTCAATCACACCCATCAATCAAAACCTGCTATATCCTGCATTCAAAGTTCATTTCTTGAAAAAACTCAAAGCAAAATCAATAAATCATTACATATAGAGAGAGAGTAGAGAGAGAAACTATATATATAATATATAGAGAGAGAAAGTAGAGAGAGAAACTGGTACAACTGGATTGCCGGCGGGAGAGGAACAAGTTTTGCAGGCAAAGGAGAGTGATGGTCGACTTGCCCAAGGTGAAGTGCATTAGTAGCCATTTTTAGGGTTGTTATTTAAAACGTAACCAATATTCGAAAATGCATTTAAAATATAGCCACAATTAGAACTTGAAATGTAATTCTAGTTTGAATGTTTTGAATTGATAACTCAAAGTGGTTTAAGCCTTTAAGGTGTGTGAGAGTGTGAGAGGCTAAAAGTATAAATATGTGAATTTTTTGATAGTTTGACTAGAGTTATGTCGATATTAAATAAGAGAAAATTTATTTATTTATTTATTTTTTTATACAGATATTGTTATGCAAGATTTTGTTATTTTAATTTCATTTTTATAAGATAATACACAGATTCATTCATAACTTATACATTTATTAACTAAATGAATTTTCAAATTCCAAACTATACCCAAGGAATTTTAAGTTTTTTTTCCGTAACACAAGAATTTAATACATGCATAATTCAAGACGTTTAAAAATTGCCAAACCAGCATTTTTAAAGTGGAAATCTTCACTTTGTTTCACTATAATGTGATATCAAGTATGTTTTAATTTCTGAAATATTTATTTGACTTTTTTTTCCCTTTTAGGATAAGATATTCACGTTAAAGCCTAACTAATATAAATACCACGTAAAACTCCATTCAAGAAGAAGCGATCCCTATCAAAGATTTCACAGTACACATGATTCTTTTGTTATGTTTTTTTGATTGAATAAGTATCCCACGTTTACGATACGCAAGGTCCAGGGATGGGTCACACTCTCAAGTGGGTGTAACATAAACAGCCTATCATGATACAAGCATCAATAGTTCATTCCATGACTCGAACTCGTGACCAATAGGTCCCAAGGAGATAACTTTACCATTTGTCCAAGATTTCCCTTCAAAAACAGACTGTACAATAAAAACTTGATAATTTTTTTTTAACATTTCAGGTTACTGCAACTGAAACTTGTCCACTCCAACTACATGAAGCAACAACATTCGACATGACAGGATGGAATACAACATCGATGCAAGCCTCATTGTATGCCTTAATCTTTCTGATGAGCTTACAAGTATTCGAGTCGTAAACATAAATGTATCCATCAGAGGAACCAGATATCACTTTGTCACCATCCAAGCTGAAATTGCATTTTATGGGGAATCCAGAAACACTATGGCCTCCATATCTCCTGTACTTGTCAAGTCCAAATGGAGGCTTGGTAGAGAAAATTGCTATGTAGTTTCCATTCGATTGTGCTATGAATTTGGGATCAGAAGGGTGGCATCTTATCGAGGGACATGTATATGCTTCACCGTAAACCTGAAAGTGTTCACGAAATTAGCCTTCTTTTACAGAAAACAGATTAGCATAATTTGGCAAATAAGTGCTATGACATATTCCTGAGTATGTGAATGTAGATGATTGACGTGCGTGATATGACAAAAGAAATTCTCACTTTCTTAATGGTCATGGATGTGCACAATTTCTCCTGAACCTACAAATGTGCAAATTAAGAATACAGAGGCCATGAATTATGTAAGAGCAGAGAACAAAAAGATGGGGACAGACGAAGAGACCCTTGACTGAAAGATGAGAAGATTAGAAACTTCAAAGGGAGAGCCTGGAAAAAGAAAAGAAGAAAAGAAAGGGGACAAAAGGGAGAAGGACTGATAGTCAACTGGATAATAGTGAATTTAGCTACATTAGAGAATTGGAAATGTCATGTACGACTTCTGCACTGACTCAGTACGTGACAGATCATAGGAAGGTGGTGATTTTTCTTTCTTTTTCCCTATTAGGCATGCATTTGCATAGACATTGATGAACACCTTTAGGCTTCAAGCATATTCTTGTTGTACGAACAATATCTACATTTCTAACAACACTCATGAAATGTGAAGGGAAATAACATCTTTGACATTTTCACCTAATGACTACATAATCGATGAAGTGGAAAAATCAGAAGCAGAAGGAAACAAAACCAAAAGACATTAATGAAGAAATTTACCTGGTTAGATAGAGGGATTTCTCGTGATACATCCCAAACCATAATTGAATTTTCACTAATATTGCTTTTGGATGTATCACTTGATGAAATTATTCGCTTTGCGTCAACTGTAAATTCAGCATCAAGGATAGGATCAGGATTTCGCACATATTGATGGACCACCTTCCCAGCTCTTATATCCCATATTTTAAGGTGGCCTTTTGAACCTCCAGAGAGAAAGAGATTATAATTATCTGGATGAAATTTTACCACTCCAACAACTTGATCCTCATTGAAAACCTGGGTTTCAGTTCCTTTCTCAACATCAATCAACCTTGATGTGCAGTCATATCCACAAGAGAGCACAAATAGACCATATGGCGACCACTTCACATCTTTGACAGCCGCTTTGTGACAATTAAGTACATGTGCTTTCTTCTGATCTCTGCTCCACGCATTCCATATACAGACAGTTTGATCCATTCCGGCAGATGCTAGAAGGTGAGCTGCATGGTGAATAGCATACATGAATACAAGTATGCTATTGAATCAGCAAAGCATCACAAATCAGAAAATATACAATTAACATTATAGAGTTCACAACTAAATGATTTCACGCAAGTAATCAAGCGAATCATTGACTCACATCATTGTAAAATAGTGAA
This sequence comes from Solanum habrochaites, assembly GCA_027704765.1. Taxonomy (NCBI): domain Eukaryota; kingdom Viridiplantae; phylum Streptophyta; class Magnoliopsida; order Solanales; family Solanaceae; genus Solanum; species Solanum habrochaites. The sequence continues at coordinate 2,823,359 of JAKWJA010002492.1, forward strand.
AATTATTGTGCTTGGTTAACAAAGCATTCTTGGTATTTTGATACCTAAAGAGAGATTTTTTTCTTGGTTTTTGAATAACTAATGCAAAAGATTTTCTTCTTGGTTTTTGAAAAGGCTAAAGTTAATTATTTTTTTCCTACGATAGCACAGAACTTCAAAAATTTAGCCATTCATTTTTTTTCCACTTTATATTTTTCAACAAAGTCTTGATTCTTTTTGAGTAATTAGTTCTTTTCCTTATTGTTTTGGTAAAGAACAAGAAAACTACATCCATCTGGTCCTTCTTTCAATAAATTTGGAAAAAGTATCTACCTTTCTAGATATCAGAAGTAAACAAAGTACACCAGGGCCCAAGCATATATCTGGAGCAGTTCATGTAACTGATCCAGTCTCATCCTACTAAATGCATGAAGTGATGCAGTTTCACAGTGAAGTCTAATTTGTAGGGATTGAAACCACAAGGGAGTTCTGAATCTATTTCAACATCAATGGTGGCAGCCGGCAGGCAATCATCAGGACCCGGAGGCATCCATGCTAAAAAATTATATGCCAATTTTGATAAATAGGATTTACAACTTTGGCAGGGTTTAAACACTCACCATGACTTGTAGACCACTGTACAGCATTAACTGATCTTTTGTGTCCATCTAGAACTACAGACAGTCTTTCTGGCGTGTGGATCATGTTCCCATAGATTTTAGTTTGATCTCTCAAAGCTGACAAAATATTATGTGGCAGAACTGAATCCAAAATGCTCCCTAAAACTAAAGACAAAAAAATTCCAAATCATCAGTTGCAGATAAAATTCAAATTGAATGCAGAAGATCGAGAGAAAAGGTGCTAACTATTGCACAAAATATTACTATAAATTTGCACAACAAGAAAAGTTGTGGAGAGGTTCCTAGTTGCTTCATGTTAGTAAGACTTGTTGAGCCTCCTTTGACACTCTGATGGGCAACAGTGACATCCTCTCAAAACTAAAGATCTTCCTCGCATAGACATAAATTGCAATGAAAAACTGATGAGTTGCTCAACAAACGTCCTTCCCTAAGGTGAATATTTGCCAAACGTGAATAGTTGGGTCCAGTAATTTTTCTACTGAGACTCTTGACACTAAAGCAACTGTTTAGATAATGTTATATGAATTTAATTGCAAGAGAATAAAAAAGGGAAAAAGTTCACTAAACATATGTGATGAGTAACAAGAAGATAACCCCATAAAGTTCACTTGCTTTTTTTTCCAATCTGACCAGTATTTGAGTAGGTAAGGGACTGCTGTGGAGTTAATTAAAAGATGAACCACTTCACAAGCCAAAAAGAGTAGGGAAGGGAATTTCTGTGGAGTTTATTGAAGGATGACTGAACTCACAAGCCAATCTAGCCATTTTTCCAAATGGTGCTAAATGATGATCTGCCATTGCACTGCTAGCCACATCTTACAAACTAGATTTCGGCAAATCAACCACTGATTATAACTTATCATGTTACAAATTCCTTCTTGATTTCCACTGACAGTAGCGTTCGGACAAGGGTAGTTACTCTTATTCTTAACAAACAGCTCCACTAACGCAAGGTAGCAGCTAAGTGAAGGGATGAGTTATCTCAAGTGGAGGACTGACCGTCTGTATTAGTTGTAAGCTTATACACAACAAACCTTTTTTTTGAACATCGAATCCAAAACAAACTTTGGGTCATGAGTTTCTCACAATTTAAGCCGGTGACATGATAGTTAAGCATAAAGCAATCAGCAATATAAAGGTGGCTGGTTAATTAGGTTTCAGCTGTAATAAGCAACAATAAAAGCACAGAATGTCTGGAAGAGCTCATCTTCATTCAATAATGCATCAATCTGCCAAAAGAACATCAAAGATAGTCCTCTCTTTTCTTCCCCTCTAACATGATGCATCTCTTCTCCAACAGGACCTCTTCAGTTCCCTAGTTCTTCGGATAAATAAAAGGGTTCTGAATATGCTTCTCATTAGTAATAAATGACTTATCCTTGCATAGAAAAATTGAAGGGGTCTCTTTTGGCAACAATTGAACATTTTAAATCATTGACTTCTTATTTAGTACTTTTTTTAAAATGAAAGTGGTATTACATCAATATGCAAGCACCTCAACAAATCCACAAGCCTGTTACGTACAACACACAAGCACAGGTCCGGGTCTATTTATCATGGTCAGAGCAGATTGCCTCACACTTTTGTTGCAGCTGTAAATTAAGCACTAAACCATTCCCTTCACATCAAATTCACCCTCTTCAAAAGGAAAAGGATGACAAATTTCAGCCTTTTAGGCATAAATATTCGTCTAGTATTGTTCCACTATTTGCAAATACTAGTTTGACAATGAGTATTTGAAAATATTGAACCTCACATGAAATATCAAAACATTGACATGAAGGTGTATGTAACTAGCTTTTTCTTTCCAAGTGAACTTCATGTCCAGAAATAACTCCAACTTCTACATTTTTTTTCACTTCAACTTCAAGTAAACTTTTTAAAGAAAACTTTTTTGAGACAAAGGTAATTGTGTGTATTCACAAAAGGCTCATCATCAAATAAATGATGAGCATAGGTCACTTACAATCTCATCAGAGCATATCAAACTTCAACATAGATACTATCCAAAATGCTTAACTATTGCAGTTGTGATTGGAACTTGGACCTCTAAGGGTGTGTTTGTTATGGAGAAAAACATTTTCCAACAAATGTTTTTCAATTTTTCCATGTTTGATTGGTAAAATTTTTGGAGAAAATTTCTCTAGAAAAAAAGTTCCTTAAAGACGAAGAAAATGACTTCCCTAATGGATGTCGAGAAAACAAGTTCTGCAAGTGACATTCCAAATTGATTGTATATTTGTATTCTCCCCACGCCCCACCCTCCAACACACTTCATTTTTCACCTTCAGCCCATAGCCCTAATCTCCATTCCTACCTCCTATAGTATTTGACTAGATTATGTACAAATATTTTTTATTTATGTGCCGAACACAAGAAAATGAGTAACCAACATTTTCCTTCATACCTGAAAAACATTTTCCTTCATACCGAACAACCCCAGTGTTATCACAAGCAAAAAGCGCAAAAAATCTCTAAGATTTATTAGGACTTCAAGTACAAAGATAAGCATGAAACCAACCATAAAGGAAGAAACAATACACACACACACACACATATATATATAGATGTTTAGTCCAAGAGTAATAATTCTAAACATGAATGAGAAATATATGAACAAAAAATTGAATCTTTTCTTATGATAAAAGTGAAATCTCAATTTATTGGCAAGGGAAAGTATGTCTTAGAAACTTGATACGTTTTGACACTCTATGGGGCTTAAGTACGTATTCGACAACAATGACACTCCCTAAGTTGTTACTCGCATTACTTCCATGTCTCAATCCTAAAACCATCCCCTTTTGAACAAAATCATCTTCTTTTAAACAAAAGAGTATCATATACTTAACTTATCTGAAATTTTTCAACACCAACCAAACACAGAGCTCATAATAAGTTCTCAGTTTTAAGTAAAATAAAAAGAGAGAGAGGGACAAGAGAGCAGTTGCAAAACCTGGTGAACTGTTAGGGGAAACCGTTGTGCTGAGGTCTGGAACTTTCTCCACTGAAGCCATGGCAGCTCTCTCTCTCTTAGAAATGTATCTTCCTGGAAGCGAAGCTTGCGCTGGGAGATTGGTACTTGGATTAGACTTGTAGAGTGACACCACATGATTGCCAACTTGATGAAAATTCTCGAATTTGGCTCGTTTCGGCGGCGGCAAAATGGGTCTTTGAAGGTGAATTCCACCATTGTCGTCTTCTTCATCAGAGGTTCCGCCATAGACTTTACACAGAAGGTCCATCGATCAAATTCGATCCCCAATTCAACAAAAATTCAATCGAGCTAAAATTAGGGCAAAATTGAGACGAATTTCTTCAATTGTTCTTCAAAAAGTTTGATTATACAGTATATTATTCCTAAGGGACCTAATTGTAATAGTTGAAACTACTAATATTATTCTTAAGGGACTGAAATGCAAGAAAAAAGACTTCTGGGGACCTGGATTCATTATTTCAGTTATTATAGCTGCTAACAGCTATGTACTACCTTTCCATTGGAATGTACAACTCATGTAAGTTTGGTCTTTACACTTTGTTTGAATGGTGATTATGTATTGTTCGATAACGTGTCCTATCATATTGTATTATTTTGATAAATATAATGTTTGGATGAATTGTATCGTTGATATCATACATCAACAATTTGAAGGTTTTTTTTTGAGTTTGTCTGTCGTATAGAGTTTGCCTAGTGCGACTTACATTTTCTATGTGGTTTGCTAGCTATTACACAGTGAGAGTTTACCTAATGTGCACCAAGTGTTCCTTTGAAGGGCAGAGGTTGTGAGTTGTGACACAAAAATTGTAGTAATTACGGGTAAAATAAAAATAAAATTGAAAGACAAACCTAAAATATAAAAGTAGGATAAATGACAAGGTATGATTATTAGTAAATAAATACAAGATGATTAAAAAAAGAAATAAGATAACAATACCATCGCACCAATTAGTATTATATAAAATGAGACTTTTATCCTTACGTAATAATGAATATGATGATATGATATTAGTAAAATATAAATAACAATCAAAATAAATATTGTATCTAAATTAACAATAGAATACAAATCATCATACTAAGGGACCTAATTGTAATATTAGAAACTATTAATGTTATTTTTAAGGGACTGAAATATAAAGATAGAAGACTTCTGGGGCACAGTTGATAGTAAAATTATAATTATCATATCACTAACCTCAATAGTACGGAATATCTCTACTATTAGGGGTCGTTTGGTTCAAAGACAAGTTATACATGACTTATAGTGCAAGCATTAGTATCACGAGAATTCGTAAAACATGGGGATGCCGTATATCACTGCCGTAGATATTAGAGAAACAACAACATGCTCAGTATAATCTCAGAAGTGGAGGTAGAGGAAAATAGAGTATACACAGACCCTACCTCAACGTGAAAGTCTACCTCAAAGTTTTCACGTAAATAACCTATTACCAAAAGATTATCGACTCAAGAAAGTAAAAACACTAACATTTATGGAGACATATATAAACAATTGCAGGACAACAAATATGCTGTTATCTGCAGAAGGGGGTAATTGACATCAAATGGAAACAATATAAAAAATTGTGTCTGCACAATGAAATAGTAATTAATAAAGAATACAAGTGTTTCTTCAACTTTTTTGTACTATATATCTACCTATGTATTGCTAACTATCAACATTGAGGAGCTACAATGTTCTGGTCTACTTGTAAATCCATTCATTTGCACGGCCTCCGGATTCATCCATATCGATGAAAATGCTCACTGCCTGCGGTATATAACAAGAGAGAACGCGATCAAAAGCATAGTGAGACAAACTTTCGGTTTGGAATGGCAGAATAATGCACAAGAGTGACATGATATTTGTCGTTATAAGTTCATAACAACTTCTGGAATGCAAAATTTGATATATCTACGTGCTTCATAAACATCACAACTGATAATATCCGAGATTCTTATAAGCTTAAGATAGAGGTTTACGCAAAGCCTTAATAGGACTAGGAAGCAATGATAACACTACTCTTTTATTGTTAGTATCCTACATATGGTATCAGAGACGGAACTAGAATTAGAATCATGGGTTTGTATTCGGAGTTCTATCAACATTCCATCTAATTCACTGGTTAAAACATACATGGTCTAAGCCAAAGCTATTGGGTTCAGATGGACTCGTAGCTTAAACAATAGGTTCACCCCTGTATGATATGCATTGGATAACAGTGTCATAGTGTACGGAAAATGCGATGAGGCATACCTCACCCCCACCCCATCCCACCCCACCCCCACAAACCCTTACACATAATCCCGAAAAAGAAAGAAATAAAAGATTATAACTGATCTGTCTATAAAGCAAGCATAACTAATACTAACCAAAAAGTGATGAAGGTAATGAGATTAATAAAATCTAAAGTTTTGAGTAGATCAGGTAGAAGATAGCATCAAGTATCAGCTTGAACTAATTTACCTTCCCTATCCGAGGCCGCTCTTTCAACTTCTCAAGGCTATTACGAATATGAGAAACAGCTCCCCAGCATTTCAATGTGTTTGCCACATCATCTAGCCTCAGTAGGTACTCTTCTTCAGTTAACGGAAAAGATCGCTTTAAAACAGAATCATGAAGGCACATTAGACGGAAATCACAGTAATTTTTCAAAATTCTAAACTGAATTTCAACGACACATTCTAACAGTTACAATTTGTGATTTTGTGTTTTAACAGATCCCAAAGGATTTTGAAATCATTTTCCAGAAAAAAAGGGGGAAAAAGGTCACTCGAACATACTAGTTGTTTCTTTCAACTAATCAGGGCAAGTAACATAACTCATCTTTAACACAAAAAAGACGGTTTATTTCTAAGTGAGATGTTTGTTTTACTTGATCATATTACATAATGTCGAATATCAAAGACCAAGTCAGCCCAACTATTTGAGATAGCTGCAGGAGAGCAGTAGTCAGCATAATGTATTGAGAAAATTAATATAAGCATCTTATCTAGTGTATCAACAGTATAATTAAACTAAATTTAGAAGTTCATCAGTCGGTCATTTTGTTAACATTAACTGTTCAATATCCTTCCGAGTAATCTCCTTTAACTTACTCCTCTTTCTGTATTGTAAGATATATTCATCTTCTCAAACACTCGGGAAAAAGGTTTAGAAAGGAATGTGCAGCAGCATCACATCTGATATCATGCTTCTGGTATATTATCCGTCAAAAAGCCCAACCCCAATCACGACGAGAAACCAAGATGAAAACAAAAGGAGGGATGGACAAACTGAAACTTTATTGGGGCTATTTAGATTGTTTCATATAGAGTGAAGAGTCAAAAACACTCTAAAATATCCAAGTTTTTCGAGTTTCATACCTGAACTATCAAGTGGACGAGTTCCCTACTTGAACTATCACCAACTGTTTATCAAAACATACCTCAACTATCAATTATTCCCTTTGTGTACCCGAGCGATGGTGATATTTCAGGTAGGAAAGGGAAACATCTAATAGTTGAGGTGTATTTTAATAAATAGTTGGTGATAGTTCAAGTAGGAAGCTTGCTTACCTAATAGTTCAGGTGTAAAACTCGAAAACTGAGATACTTTTAGGTGTGTTTTTGACTATTAACTCTTTGATATAAGATCTTAAGTATCTGAAGAATAAGGAAATTCCGCCACGGCTTTCAAAGATGAGAGAATACTGAAGTGCGTTCTTCAGAGTGCTGACATCTCCCAAGTGGAAAGTAAAAGAGAAACAAACTTTGGTTCTTCACATACTGAACTTATGTTCACACTGGGAATATTTTTAAAATATTCGTCAAATCAAATGGTAATAATAGTTTAATGACAACAATCCGTCTCATTACGAATGCTAAAGAGATCAGCTCACCTGCTCCCTGTATTTCCACATAACGTTTAACGCAAGAAGATTTTTCCCCATGAATTCCTACATAAAGAGGATATAGAGATACAAGTTAAGCATCTAAACAATGTTCATATATACAACTGCCGAAAAGAAAACTTGAAACAACAATTGGTATAGTTAATTGTTTGAACGATCTTTTTCATGTCAGCTTGATTGGCTAAGTTGATCTAAAACAGAATACAAAAAAAAAAAAATAATCATCTGAGAAACAGGTTTTAAAGTGGATACAGAAAAGTCAAAACCTCATCAAAAGAACTTTATTTTGAAGCACTTTTAATGGGATTTTAAGCCAATTTCATTTATAAATAGTATTACACTAGCCAATAGATTTTTGAAAATTGAAGTTTTGGAGAAGTTGCATGTATCTCTACGGTCAATCAAATACATACTCCCTCCGTTTCAATTTGTTTGTCTGTTTTTGACTTGGTCACTGAGTTTAAGAAAAAAGGAAAGCTAAACCAGATGTAATTATATTGAAACTTTTCAATATTGTAGTCTTAAACTAAAGGTATGTAGAATGTAGAAAAATGTCTTTTAGTCTCGTGGTCCTAAACAAGCCAAATAGAAAGTTGAAATTAAAGAATTGTCAAAAGGGAAAGAGACATCTTTTTTTTAACAGACTAATAAGGAAAGTAAGACAAATAAATTGAAATAGAGGGAGTTGTAAGTTATAAATACATCTGAAATAATGATTAAAGAATAAGGAAAGCAAGTACCTTCTTAATCAATTGAACATCATAGGACCTTCCATATTTATTCCTTATCAGAGCTGCAAGGTCTATTCCGCTAAATGCAGAGTCATCCCGCCCGACGATTCTTTCAAGATTACCCCTTAAAATTTCATTATTTACCTGAAAACTAAAAGTTAGGATGCCTGTTCAACATTTAGACGATATGCGTAGCCTAGCAACCATGGAATCGCACCAGCAAAGGCATTTTCACTTACGGATTCATTTTCATTTTCTGGAGGATTCTTACTATCTTCTGAGTCATCCGGATCATTTGCATCACCGGTTGCAGCGGAAAAAACTGCCCAGCATTTTCTAGTATTTAGGTGGCGGCAGCTATTGAACTTCTGAATTTTTGAAGGAAACAATTCTTTCCAAGAAGATTCTACATCTGTATAACGAAAGCATGAAATTTTGCAACTTCTTTCCTTCACAATATGCTCCGGACCTCCTCCTAACGAGCAGATACGAGGGTGGGTCCCCAGAGAACTCGTCATTCTGAAAGTTTGGCATCAAAGCACGAGTTACTGACCAAGGAAAATTTATTTGGAAGCTTCTGAAACACCAAATAGGAAGACACATGTAAAGGTATGAACTTTTATTCCTAACTTGAAAGATACAATATGTGATGCCATTAGATATGAACGCCTCGACATTAAATTTTCTAGTGTTTGTGTAGCAGCATAAACAAAGCAATAAGATTGCACGTGATAAGACGGTTGGTTACTTTAAAGTAATTGACAATTTGTAGCTTTAACAATTCACTATGTTAGGATACAAAAACTTTTACGATCACAGTTTTGTGCAGATTCATAGAATCTAACCTCCACATGTAGAAAACCAGTAACAATATAGAACTAGAGAGTTTTAAGAAGCAATTAGGTCATACATCAATGGCTAAGTGAAGAAACAATATTTTTTTTTGCTTAATCAATCGTAGGCATAATAAGAAGATATTAGATAGCTAGTATATTGTAATGAATTAACTAAAGAAAGAGGGGTAAACAAGGGTTGATAACAATATTTTCAAAGGCGCGCTTAAGCACTGAAGTTATAGATATTTCAACAAGAATAAACTCTGGACTACTCAGTATAGACTCATCAAAAGAATTACTTTTAGGTTACACTAACTATGCATGAGTCTAAAAGCCATTCACCCTATGCTAAGCAGCTATGTCGCTCGGACTCTTTGAAAATGTCGACGATTGTGTGCCGACTCTTCAAAAGTAGTGCATTTTTTGGAAAATCCAGCACAGGTACGGTAATATTTTGGAGAGTCCGAGCAACATAGCTTAATACACATCAATTTTCATGCTTATTATTGTATCCTTGCGCCTCCATCCAACACTTTGTGTGTATATACATATTTTATATGCATAAGCTTTGACAATTTTAATGCCATAAGGCGATAACACACACCTGATGTCCAACACATGTACTTAGTTCATGGTAGTACATGCTCAAACATAAGGTGCAGGCAAATCAGATCGGAAACCATAGCTTCTTCAACAAAACATGTATAAGATAAGCTCGTTCTACCAGAAACCAACCCCTGCACCTTCTGGATAAGCATAAACTGACCATGGAAACCGTTGTTCCTCCATAGTCCAAACTTTTCTTGCTCTTTCATAAAGTAGGATGTTGTAGCTGCTACAAGTTATTCTTAGCTAGGCTAGTGTACATCATTTGATTCAACATCAACTTGTCATAATTCATAATAGCTATATTTAAAAACGGAAAAAAGAACAAGAAGAAGCTAGAGCTACTTCATAATGCATCAACGTGGACCTTCTCCAAGGAGCACTTCCAATATTTCGTAAATCAAGCCATGTACTCATAAAACAAGTTATATACTCGGCGTCAAATTAAAACTCCATTAACTTCATTTTCTAGCTGTACCCAAGGGTGTGTGGCCTACTAATCACGAGGTTTCAGGTTCAAATCCTAGTAAAGACAATACACGAAGCTACATGTACCTCTTGTCGATGGGAGGTAGCACTCAAGTTGGCAAGTACACCACAGCTATAAAAAAAGAAACTTTTAAATTCTAGCTCCACCTACTCCATTTCAATATTTACAAACTATAAATTTACAACCCAACAACTCAAAAAAGTGCTAAAATCCCGAATTCATAAACTTCAAATCCTAAACCCCCTCAAATCAAGTATCTTTTAACTAAGCACATACCTTACTTTCGATACACAATGAGCAAAAAAAACCCTTGTCATACAACTATATTTCACACATCATTACAAAAAACTCAACAAACCAAAATTCCAACAACCCATTCTATAATAAATCATCAAAAATTTCCAACAAAATAAAAAAGGGAATTTTAGAAATCAAGATTCAAAACAGATAATTAGATAAAATTGACAAAAAAATAATAATAAATAAGTGGGAGAGAAAAATACCTGGTAGAAGCAGCAGAGTTTGTTGTTGTGAGGCCCCAGAAAGAGCTAGTTGAAGGCATAAAAGCTTTAAATTATGGTTGCTTTTACTTCCACAAATAGAAATCAAATACTTATTTCGTTTCAATTTGTTTATCTGCTTTAATTCGTATAATATATAAAATTAAATAAAAAGATATAATTTTAAATATGTCAAGTCATTCTCATTTTATACGTCATTTTTAGAATTTCAAAAATTAAATAAGTCTATCTTTGATTATAAATTTTCATAAATCTTTTAAACATTTTAAATTAGCAATTACTGTTACTTATAATATATTTTACATAATTTACAAATATATAATTTTTTTATTTCAAAAAAATTGAGAATTTCATATATAATTTTTTTATCAAACTTAAATTATTTTACTCTCAAAATATAAAAAGTATCATATAAATTAAAATATAAAAAATAAAAAAATAAAATAAAATAAAATATTTTTTTTAGATTTATTTTAAAAAATAAAATAAACAAATTAAAACGGATCGGGAGAGATAAATGGGATTTGTTTTTCTCATTTGTCTTGTATGTGTATTTGCAAAGTGTGGGGCAAAATGGATATGGAGACTAGTTTGGTGGAAGAGAATGCCTTACACGTCATAAACTAGTGTGAGATTTTTTTTATTTTTTTAATTATATTTTAAATAATTTATACGTATTTTAATTAATTTTATGAAATATTTAACACTTATCGCTAATAATAAAGATAAATATTATATATTTTTAAAAATTATTTAGTGTCTGATACGTGAATTTTTAAAAATCGTGATCATTTATTAATTAGTATCTTATATTTTTTATTTTTCTTTTGTTAATATCATCTATATTTAAAATTTATTAATGCGACTTATGTAAAATTTGAAATGACTTAGAATTTGTTTTTTGGTATAACATTGAAAATGAAATTATGTCGTTATACATTTTGGTAGAAATTGAACCAACAATACAGCGGTTGACGCCGTGAAAGGTGGTCGGAATCATGGATTTTGCGGACTCCGCCACCACCTCTACGACGGCGATGAGGTCCTCCACCTCCGCCGCCGATGATGACATTCTATATCCGGTATGTTTTAAATGAATATCTGCTCATCGTTGACGATCAATTTTTGTCTATATCCCGATTTTGTTTCCTTTTTATCGATTATTATTATTGTATAATGTTTGATCAGTGGATCTGAAGAGAAAAAAAATTGATTTTTTCCTGTTATTTTGAGTTATTTGATAATTTTTTGTCTTTATTTTTTTGTGTGCGATGGGGTAAGGTGGGGTGGGGTGGGGTATGCTTTCTGCTTTTGAGTATAGGAGGTTGGAATTTATATAGCAGGGATTCCATTTTTGCTTTTTGTTTGGGTAAAAGTTGGTAGATAGAGTTATTTAGTACCTACTGTTATATTGCTGGTGGGAGGTGATAGGTATCTCGTGGAATTAGTTGAGGTGTGCGAAAGCTGGTCAGGATATTATCGTCATAAAAGAAAAGAAAAAGTTTTACACCATTGGCCTATTTCTTTTACTTTTGTCTGGCTAGCTTGCTGCCTCGAGCACACTGCAACTATTTCACTATGTTTTTTCAATATTGGAGGAGGATGAAAATTAAAGTATTTGTTTTGAAATGCCCTATCTATGGTTGGAGGTAGAGGTAAGTGTGGTAACTTAAACATTTGAGCAAGTCTCACTTGTTAATTTAGAAGCATTTAAGCTTTTCTCTAAGTTGATTTCACTAATTTCCTTTCCTTTTTTTTGCTAAGTTGTATCTCTGGTATGCTTAGATGCATTTTGGTTCATCGTTGGCAATCATTTTTGTCTACATAGTATATACCATGATTCTGTGTCCTTGTAATTTTTATATGCTTGGCCAGTGGACTTCCTTTTACTTTTAAGTAATTGATCAAGAATGTCTTCTTTTTCTTTTCGGTATGTGTGCTTGCATTTGACTACAAGAGGTTGGAATTTCATAGCAGAGATATTCCTTTTCCCTGTTTTGTTTCCTTTCTTTCTTCGTTTTTTTTGGTTCTAATAAAAGTTTTACACCACTTGTCTACATTTTTGATGAACCTTGTGTTTGGCTTGCTTGCAAGCACCTCAACTATTTCACTGAATTCTGAATCCTGTAAGTCTAAATCTGTCTACCGACTACCATGACTTAGCCAAATGGAAGGAAATCATGTCGGTTTTTTGCCTCTGTTGATACCAGTGGCGGAGTCAGGAATTTCTCCAATGGTGTTCAAACTTTGAAAGAGTCGGTAATTTCTTTTTTAGCAGAGTGGGTGCACAAAAGTTTTCTTATTGATGAGTGGGTGCACCCAAATTTTAAAATTAAATTACATATCACTTAATAACTAAATAATACATACACTTACAATTATAATACAATCAATGGTATAAATCAAAACTAATGGACAAAAGGCAAGCTTCTAGTTGAATATACTCCCTCTTGTTCATATTAAATGAGTTGTTGAGATTTTTTTCATGATTCAAAATAATTGAATTTTTCAAAGTTCGAGAGAATTGTTGAAACATTTTTTCCATATTTACCTTTTCTTTTAATAAGATTCTTAACTATTTTACATTTTCTAAAAGTATTGTGTAGAAATAATAAAAAATATAACAGTGGATAATAATCTTTAATTTTATCTTTGTTATACCTAATAATGCACTTGATATAGGTCGAAAAATATAAAGAAAATAGAAAATCTTAATTATTAGGTTAATCAAAATTTAAGTTGAAAATGGTGTGGGGTGTGGGGTGGGTGGGTAGGTTGGGGGGGGGGGACTATTTCTGTGTTCTTTTGGTAAAAAGAAATTTGTGTTAAAAAATACGAACAGTGTGGATCGAACCATAGACCTTGAAGACATCAATGAGCACACTTACCACCCAACTACCAGCCTTTTGTTGTGTTAAAGGTTGTTCAATTTATTATATATCCAATATTAGACAATATTTTACCTATAAAACCAATATAATTTTCCGTAGAAGGGTGCTCGCCTGACCACCCTTACCTGTAGCTTCGCCCCTGGTTGATTACATTTGTCTACTTTATTGTTAAATATTTTCTTTTGAAATGCCCTACCTGTGGTTGGAGGTGGAAATAACTTACCATTTAATCAAGTCTTACTCGTTAACTCATTAGCATTTAAGCTTCTCTCAAAGTTGATTTCACTAATTTTCTATCTCGTTTTTTCTCAGTTGTATCTCCGGTAAGCTTACATGCATTTTTCACTCATCGTTGGTGATCATTTTTTGTCGATAAACCCCATTTCTGTTTCCTTCTTATAAGTAATTAGACGATACTTGATCAGCGGATTTTCTATTATTTTTGGTAATTGACCAAAATTTCATCTTCTTTTCTTTTCGTATGTGTGCCTGCCTGTGTTTGAGTATCTTCATAGCAGGGATTCCTTTTATCGCCTCTTTGTTACCTTTCTTCCTTCTTTTGTTTTTGGTTCTGATAAAACTTTTACACCTTCTGTCTACTTTTTTTTTTTTTGGATAACCTTATATTTGACTAGCTTGCAAGCACCTCAACTATTTCACTGAATTTGGCTTCTTAGAAGTATCCCTAAATCTGTCTACCATGTCTTAAGTGAATGGAAGGAAATCACATAGCTTTTTAGCCTCTGTTGACATGATTTTTCTACTTCCTTCTATCATTGAAGTAATGCTTTTGGAGTTCCCTACCTGTCGTTGGTAGAGTAACTAACCATTTCAGCAAGTTTCACTCGTTAACTCAAAATCATCAAGCTTCTCTTAAAGTTGATTTCACTAATTTCTATCTTTTTTCTCTCTGAGGTTGGGATAATTTAGACATTCTTGAATCAATACTGAACAGCTTAGTTTCTCAATGGCGTGCTATTGTAGGAGGAGCATAATGTGACATCTGTAAGTGATGATCATGAAACGACATGTTGGGGCTGTGGGCTCCGTGTACTTGTTTCACCACATGTGCCTGCTTTCAAGTGTTTCTGGTGTGGAGCTATAAGTAACCAGAACATAATTAAATGTGAGAACCAGAACTTCAGGTGGAGACGATTGCGAGACCGGTGCTTTGTCAGCATCCTCATTGTCTTCATACTATTGGTAATATGTAAGTGATGAAACATCCATCATCTCCCCTGCATCCCTGATCTGCGGGAATATTTGATTCTTTTCATGATTGAACTTTTAGCTGTATGGTTATTGCCTTCTCTATCTCCTTTATATTTATATAAGGCTTGCACTATTTGAATGATTTTCATATTAGTTTTTAATGCGGCAGAAGTCAATGTGAACATCTCTTTGTTTTTGTGTTTCATGTATATCCCCCGGTTCTGCCAATTATAGCCTTCTGCTACTTTTCTTGTGCCTAACCACTGAAATAAAACAGCATGGAGAGAAATCAAGAAGTTTATCCATGCTGGAAGCCACCAAGACTGCCGTATCAACGAAATTTGTGTAATTTAAAGTTAGACTAGGTCACTATGATTGATGCTGATCAAACAGATAATGGCCTGCATGTGCGCAGTTTCTATTGTCTCTTATTCTGTTCTATTTAGATGCTCAAACAGTTTGTGGTCGTACTGCTAATTTGCCTTTTTATTGTTTCTAGTCATTCAATGCAACAAATCCTTGCAATTGCAGCATAAAATGCATCAAGTTCCACATATACATTTTTGACTCTCTTATTTGTCTACGTATATTTTCTTGTATGTCATTGCGCTAATTGTATGGGCATTTCTTTGCAGCTTTATCTCAATTTGTTGTTAGATGGAAGACTTTACTATACACTCAGTTTTGATATGCTTTTTGGTGTTTCAGGTGGCGGTATTTGGGCCATTTATCCGGTATTAGTTTCTCTCGGTTACATCTATGGAGGTGTTAACATTTTGATTGCTATAATATTGTCCATATTTACCTTGTCCACATTTAGCCTTTCTGCATTTCGATCTGCTGGTGCTCCACCAAACATAATATGGGGTAGCTATCCTGCTGTGACAAAAGGAGCACTTGAAAATTATAGATTTTGTGAATATTGTGCAAAGCCAAAGTCACCTAGGGCACATCATTGCCGTTCTTGTGGGATGTGCGTATTGGACATGGATCATCATTGTCCATTTGTAAGTTTTCTTTCTTCTTTTGCACTTTGGAGAAGCTGTTTTATTCTCTAGAAGGTTATGCTATTAATTGTGTCTAAAGAACAGATGACAAGAAGGTAGCTGAGAAATTTAAGAAGCCTAATAAACAAGGATAACCACGTGTCTGGGAGTTTAAGCCTAGAATTGAGGTGGATCCTATGTTGTAGAAATATTAGGTTGGTGATATTCGCTTGATGATTCTTTTTAGTTTAAAAAAATCACTTATAGATAGTGCTGAATACAGTTATATGTATTGGTCCATTGCATGATTATGTACTTGTTTTTTTTTACACTTCTGAAATCTACGAAAACCTTTGATTTCCATGGGTGTTGATAAGATGTTTGATCCTATTCTAAACCACCTGGTCAAATGCAAATATTATATGTATACCTCAGTGTCAAATTTTAGCTTTGACATTTCAGATCTATCACATTTTAACTCCTTGACCTAAACTTCTACCACCCCCCACTCGAAAAGAGGAAAAAAGAACAGTACAAGTAAAATAGGTAGAGAGCAAATATTTGAAAGAGTTAACCAGGATTCTTATACAGTTTTAAAGAGAAAAAGGAAGATCCTTTACAAGAAACTGAGTTAAATCTATACACCTATCATACTTGACATCGATAGGTATGATGTCCTAACAGAGAGAAAAAGGGGTGAAAAGTGACTCAAATTTATACTTCCTTATTTTACGGTGTTATACTAGCTATGTTATTTTCTTTTTGGTTTCTCTTTTTTTTTAAAAAAAAAAAAAGAAGTAAGAAGGATGAGTCAGAATATGATTGTCAGAAAGTTGTTGGTATTAGTGTTATATTCTGTCCTACACAATTACAAGAAACTTGAATCTTCTTACTGTTACATTTTATGCTTTATCAAACTGAAAATGGTGCCAGCTATTGTTGTTGAGAGAAATAGAGGGCAGTAAAACTACCTCAAATAGAAAAAAGAACCTAATTACAGGGAGCGAACACCAGAGGGTAAAAGATACTCATGTGTTACTAGCAGTGTTTTGAAAAGTGAAAGAAAGAGCAACAAAGTTGAAAAACCATAAATAATTGAAGCGCACAATTTAAAGATACCATATGTAAATGAATTTTGTGCTAAATCAATTAAAATAGCTAACTTCAGTATCCAATATACAAATAATGTCGATGTTAATTCAACTCTTCAAAATTGAGATTCAAAGAATCATCTATTTCTCAGGACCATCTTGCGCATCTTTTTTTGAAGTGCACACTTATTTGAATTGCATGGCTTCACCCATAAGGTCATGACCTCTCACATCATCCATTCAAGCAATGAAGCAATGGCTTTTAGTAACACTGGTTACCAGTTAGGAACAACTCACAATGGGGAGAATGAAGAGAAAATGAGCTCCTTAATGGACAGAAAATCAAGAGAGATATAGGTCTGGGTCCGGGTGCATATATTTTGATTTTAATTGCTTCATGTGTAGCATGCTCACCAATGAACAGTATTCAGAACTACTGAATTTTTATGAATTGATGTAGTGGTGTTTCTTGCTCCAATTTCTTGAAGAGGGACAAATTTCTTGTTTGATGATAAGAATATTTATTCGCAAATATAGCAAGGCGGTGCGGTAATGCTTTACAAGATTGTAAGGGACTTAAAAAGGCTACAAACCCACTAAAATCATTTACTCCAATCATGGTATCATCCTTTCATTACATCTTCCATTTTCTCCAACTAATCATCCTATACAAACAAGGATGAAAACCAAAACTATATAGGGGCCTTTGTCTCTCTCTAAGTTTCCTTGAAAATAACTAAATAGAACCCAACATGCTGTTGTTTTCCTGTATTGCGAAATAGAAAATTTCAACTGAATATTTGCCTGATTTCTCTGGCTTCCACCATACTTCATCTGGCTGTACATTCATCTAATTCCTGTGTGATTGACATGAAAAATATGGTGCAGTAGTCATATTATATTCTCATGATAACAGTTGCTTCATTTATTTATCAGATTGGAAACTGTGTTGGTGCAGCAAACCATCGGCATTTTGTCCTTTTCCTCATTTCAGCAATCATTGGCATGATTTACGCGTCCATCATGTCTGTATATGCAGTTTATCATATCTGGCCACCATTAAACAACTGGCAAATCCACCTTCTGACTGGGGCTTTTGGTCAAAAGTTGGTTATGAGAATGTTAAAAGATATTTTTGTTGCATTTATGAGTTCTATGTTGTTTTTACCCGCGAGAGGACTTGTTCTTATTTACCTGTTTATTGCTAGTGTCTCCATCGAGATAGGTTTAAGCGTGCTTTTATGGCAGCAACTCTCTTTCATATATGAAGGCAAGACATACTTGAGTCATATAAGTGCATCAGGAGGTGAAGGTACTGCAGTAAAGGATTGCCAAAATTTCGTCCGATTCTTTGGCTTCCCTTATACTAGAACAAGATATTTGCCTAGCTTCTTCAGTTCTAAGAAGAGACACAAAAAATGAAGCTTGCAAAAGGTGAATCAATTTCTCCTCCTTAACTCTCTTTATTCATTTTCTTAGAGCCATTGGTGTGTTGTAAGTTCTGAATTCTCCCAAATACTGCTTTAGTTGATGGATTCTAGTTGGAAATCCCATTGTATAAGCTGATTTTTCTCTTAGATCATGTGCTTATAGAAGTAAACTATTCCCTCATAGACCAGGTGGTACTTCAGGTTCCTGCGTGGCTGCGTTGGCACTGCCCTCGGAATGGAACACTTCCAATTGGGCTTTTTTGGCAGCCTCCAACATAAGAATTAGACGACAGTTGTGTTTCATTTTTTACTGAAATGTCTGTCAGTTATTTGGGTGTTAGGAAGGATCTAGTTTTGCTTTGGAACCTCTGGCCTCTCACCCAATTGGTCTGTTAATTTATTCTCTTAAACTCTTTTTTCCTGAAAAGAGAAAAAATTGTACATGTTTGGTAATAGAAGTCATTGTTTGTGACATTTTACCAAGGCAGAGGAAGAAAAACAGCCTCTTGCAGAAATGCAAGATAAGGCTGTGTACATAAGGCCCATAGTGGTCTGGCCCTTCCGTGGGGGAGCTCAGAGGAAGAAAAACAGTCTCTTGCAGAAACGCAAGGTAAGACTGTGTACATAAGGCCCAAAGTGGTCAGGCCCTTCCGTGGGGGGAGCTTAGTGTGCTGGGCTGCCCGGGGAGAAATGAATCCTGGTCCATGACTTGGGGGCATAATTAGTAGTTTCTGTATGTTTTGGTGTAGGATTCTGATTGTGGTATCTGATGACACTATGCAGGTTCATATCAGGTATACGCTGCTTTTTCGTGCAGAAAGGACATATATGATGTATACAGATAGATTCCTTCACACATTACAAATTTCTGTAGAAAGACTGGAAGAATTTGTTTCCCATTTCTGGCATGATGTATCAGTAGACTGAAAGACAGAAAATACAAATGAAATAGGTTAGACAGTTGAAGCCTACCTAATACCCCCCCCCCCCCCCCCCCCCCCGCTTGATCAACCTCTATTTATAGTTCAATGGAGGAAAAGACCCTTATAATCTGGTGAAGCTATAGAAGAGAGGAAGTGAAAAGGATTGGATTGGTGTAGGCATGTTCAAACCTTTTTTTTTTTGGTTGTAATCTTATAGCATATGATCTTGCTTGTATCTTGACCTTGAATAAGTTTTTTTTTCCCTTCATTTGTTAAAGTGTATTTCAGATGATAAATCCTCATCCAAGTTTTTTCCTTTTGGATTAATTTAATTTTGTGACAGTTTGAACTTTTTTCGCTCTCTACTGTATTTCGATTATCACACTTTTCTTTTTTTCTGAATGTTTAGTTATCCTTTTTATAGTATTTTTCCGATAACCCCTTCACATTCTGATATGCATGTATGGTCCAATACTAGAACTTCACTTACGAGCACTATAACAAAAGAGACATTTAGTGGTAATTGAGTTAATGTCATTGCATTCAGTATGATAAATTGAGTTAACAACATTTATATAGCGTATTGGTTATAAATACTTTTATTTAGTAATTATTGTTGCTAAAAGCAACAAATTATACTATTGCCGCTAAATTTTGTATTGACATATATATAAATGTGTCGGTGTACAAAAATAGACACTCAAACCTGTATAAAGTTGAACAAATTACGTGGTATAAAACATGTAGGATATTATGTAGGATGCAAATTTAAATGTTAGATGGCATGTAGGATATATATTTACTTGTTCAATTTTATACAAGATTAAATGTCTACTAGTGTACAGTCAAAGTTGGAAGATATAAACGTAAGCAGAGACCAAGTAAAATGACATATTTATAGATTATGTCTTCTTTATTTGTTTTAGTTAAGTTGTTCATAAAGTCATATAGTTGGTGTCTTGTTGTCGTCCATTGCTTATTTTGTTATGACATAACACATAAATATGCCATTTAATTTGACTTCAGTTTGATACTATGCTCTCCAACTTTTAATATACACAAGTAGACGCTTAAACTTATATAGAATTGAACAAATAAACACATTTTTCTTACATGACAATTTTGTGTCGTATGTAGTGTCCTACATGTATTATATCATGTAGAACGCGTAAGTCTAGTTGTTCAATTTATATAAGTTTATGTGTCTTTGTACACACTCAAAGTTGAAAGGCGTAGATGACAGCTGAAACCAATTAGTTAAAAGGTTCATTTATGTGTTACGCCTTTAATTATTGTGAAGATCAGTATTACATGTTGTCTGAGTTATTTAAACTCTATGATTCATAAACTAGTTGTGAATGATCTTGAAAATACTTACCTTTATTGATTTGGTATAGTATCATCAACAACAACAACATCATATTCAATGAAATCCACAAAGTAGAATATGGAAAGGATAAAACGTATGCAGATCTAACCACTATGTCGTATATATATAGAGATTATTTTAGAATGATCCTCGACATCGAATATAATTTTTTATAATCAAGAGAGATCACATTGTTCAAAACATAAAAGGTATCTTATTTAATTTACTTCACCACAATGAATATCTTGTTCTAATATATACATATAGAAAATAAATAAATATATTTTATATGTTTAAAAAAAACTATGATATCGCAGACGAGGAGAAATATAAATATTATCTATATATTCGATACTAACCTAAATATTACATATTTCATATTATTATCTTATAAATATTTTATACAGTCGCGCGAAGCGCGAATAGTTTTAATAGTTGATCTATAACGTTTAACCAACCCATCATGTATAAACTATAATGTTTCCCTTATTTTCATCGCCTAGCTTCATCGTCACACTAATTTTCTTAAACAAAAAAAGGCTGATTAGGATTTTTTGAATTCTAAAAAAAAAACTTATATCAATCACTTCATATTCGTTACTAGAGTCTTGATATATATATATAGTTCTAAATTTTCATATGATATGTATCTTAGAATTTTGTCACTTGTCTTATGGATTTTAGTTGTGAAAACATTTTTAATTGGATTAATTGTTGCACAAACTAAACATTATTCTAGTGGTAGAATAATTTAAAAATAGAATCAAAATTTTATTTGATTTGAGCATCATTTTCGTTTTGCGTAATATTTTATATTACTTTTAATTACAAAAATATGTTAGGGACATATACAAAGAGTGTTAATTGCCGCTAAAAATACATAATTAGCAACAATTTCTAATTAATTCTCGTTAAATCTCATTTTTGATGTAGTGATTGGAGATTGATGACAATTCAGAACTAGGTAACAATATGGTAATCGGATATGAAGCGATAGAATTTTTTTTCTTCTTTTTGAGTATGAAAGAAATCTTAGTCAATCCAAAGATGGGATATGTACAATGTAGATAACACTTATTAATAAAACTAGTTTTTAAACACGTATTTCGCATGTGTATTTCATGTAAAAAAAATTTATAAACTTGTTAGAACGATAGATATTCAATAAAAACATAATAAAATACCATAGGTATAAATAATATTTCTAAAATATGACAAAACAACGACATTTGATCTAATGTCACTTAACTAGTGCCGATAAAGATTTTAACACTCTTTATTAATGCGTCCATTTATTGCCGCTAAAAGTTGTTTTTACTATAGTGAATTATCTTTATTTTTCATCATGATATGTACGTAGAATTTCTTCAATTGTCTTGTTTGATTTAGTATAATTTTTTACTAAAATTTTGAAAAAGAAGATCTTAGTTTATTTATCCCCTTTAACTTATTTTATTAATGATTTTCTACCTCTTTTTGGTTTACGTGACATTATTTTGTGGACTCAACACTGGTTAACTATTTATTATAATATATATATATATATATATATATATATATATATATATATATATATATATATATATATATATATATATATATATATTATAATGTACTTTCCTTATTTTCATCACCTATCTTCAACTTAACGCTAATTTTCTTCAATAGAAATGGCTAGGTTAGTATTTCTTAAATTCTCAAAGAAAGAAAACCCTTCTATTGATCGCTCCATACCCGTTATCAGAGTCTAATATAATTCTGAATTTCCACCTTAGTATGTATCTTAGAATATTCTGGCTTGTCTTATAGATTTTAGTTATGAAAACTTTTTCGATTAGATTAATTGTTGCACAAACTATCAAAATTAAATTAGTTGTAGAAATATTTAAAAATAGAATCAAAACTTCATCACTTTCAAAATATATCTTAAGTAGTATATGATATTGCGTTCATAAAGTTCAAATATATTCCTTAATTTTGAGATATTGGAAAAATATAAAAGTTGAACAATGTTTTAAATAAATATAGCTTTTTAATTTCGATTGTCAATTAAAAAGTCTTTTAATTCTTTATTTTATTAATTACAATTACTTTTTAGTCAAAAGAATATTAAATTGCTTCAAAATATAAACCTTAATTGTGGATAGCTAGATGAAGGCTACATTTTCTTATAAGTGAAAATAAATGAATAAATTAGATAAACATGCAATTATGAGTTATTAATTTCTTACAAGACTTCATATTGACTGTTTTGGTAAAATATAAAAATGAAATAAATTTTTTAATAAATATAGCCTTTTGATTTTGATTGTCAATTAAAGAGTCAATTAATATCAAACTAGAATACTTGAATTCTCAAAATAGAAAAAATTTCTCTCACTCCATACCAGCTAACTAGATTCTAATCTATTATCAAATTTTTCATCAATCTCCGATTGGTTTGGATTCCTCGCCATGGTATGTCTCTTCGAATTTCCTCATTTTTCTGGTTTGATTTGGAATAAGTTTTTGAACTTTTTTATTATTACAAAGTTGTTGTGATTTTACCGAGTAAGAGCCCGATAAAATTTTAAAAAGGGAGATCTTATTTTACATTTTTTCTTTATTTTCATAAATTATTAAAATACATGATAGTTAATTATAATTTGATGATTAGTTTTTTTTTTCAGTTAGCGATATCATATTTTCTATACTAATTCCTAAGGCACAAATTGACATATATAAAATTATTGTGCCTTACATAACACCGCAAATGCTTATATCTTAGTGAATTCGCATGGATTATAATTTGAAGAACTTTTTTTCAATTGAGTCAATTGTTTTACGAATCATTATAATTATTTTAGTAGTAGAAATATTTAAAAATGGAATTGAACTTCATTTGATTGAATATACCAAATAGAATATCATTTTTACTTGTATAATATTTTAATTATTATTTAACGAGGATATATATACCCTT
This sequence comes from Solanum habrochaites, assembly GCA_027704765.1. Taxonomy (NCBI): domain Eukaryota; kingdom Viridiplantae; phylum Streptophyta; class Magnoliopsida; order Solanales; family Solanaceae; genus Solanum; species Solanum habrochaites. The sequence goes on from JAKWJA010002492.1 coordinate 2,846,918, forward strand.
ATGTTGAACAAATAATGCACATATACCATTGCGGTCAACTATGTATAAGATATACGTAGATGAATAATCGAATAATGTTTTAAATAAATATAGCGTTTTGATTTCGGTTGTATTCTTTGTTTTATTAAATAAAATTATCTTTTTTAACCAAAAAAATTAATTAAATTGCTTCAAGATATCAGGCTTAATGGTGGATAGCCAGTTAAAATAGACATTTTCTTTTAGTGAGAATATATATATATTAGATAAAATTGCAATTATTAGTTATAATTTCTTACAAGACTTCATTACTGACTGTTGTGGTAAATATAAAAGTGGAATAAAATTTTAATAAGTATAGCCTTTTTATTTCAATTGTCAATTAAATAGTCATTTATGTCTTCGTTTTATTCATTTTTTCTAAAAAATATTTGATTTATTTGAGATCACATTGATCAGTAACGTTTAACCAGCCCATCATATATATAATTTATAGTGTTTCTTACCTTATTTTCATCACCTAGCTTCAACGTGACGCTACTTTTTTTCAATGAGAAAGGCTGATTAGAATTTCTTGAATTCTCAAAGAAAGAAAAATCTTCTATAGATCGCTCCATATCCGCTATCAGAATTTAATATAATTCTGAATATCCACCATGGTAAGTATCTTAGAATTTTCTCACTTGTCTTATGGATTTTAGTTTTTTAAAACTTTTTCAATTGAATTGCACAAACTATCAAAATTATTCTAGTTGTAGAAATATTTAAATATACAATCAAAACTTCATCAATTTCACTTGTATAATAGTTTGTATTACTTTTAGTTAAAAAATATGCCTTAATTAGTATATGAACTTGCATCAGTACATATTAAATATATTTCTTAATTTTGAGATATTGCTAAAATATAAAAGTCGAATAATATTTAAAAAGAAATATAGCCTTTTGATTTCGATTATCAACTAAAAGTCACTTAATTTTTTATCTTATAAAATAAAACTATTTTTTATTCAAAAAAAATATTAAATTGCTTCAAAATATCACCCTTAATGGTGGATAGCTACATGAAGGGCACATTAAATTTTAAGTGAAAATAAATGTATAAATTGGATAAATTTACAATTATGGTTGATAATTAATTTTTTTAATTTGTGATATAATATTTTCGGTAATAATTTGTAAGACACAAATTGACATATATCAATTATTGTGTCTCTTACATGACACCACAAACACTTATATCTTAAGTGAATTCTTACGGATTATAGTTTGAAAAAAAAATTCAATTAAGTCAATTTTTGCACAAATTGTCAGAATTATTCTAGTAGTATATCAATTAGAGTATCATTTTTATTTGTATAATATTTTCTATTACTTTCAATTACAATAGTAGGTTCAAATAATCAATATTATAGTGGGCGTTACGATTTAAAAAAAGGTCTAAAGTTATAACAATGTTTTTTGAGATTTAATTATTTGATAATTTAATTAACTTGAGCTTGAAATATCTAAGAAACACCTTAAATAATTGAAGACGTTTTTACAAAGCTAATGTTAAAACATGATCGATTCAAACTAAAGTGAATTAGACAAATTAAAAAGTGAAAAAATAACAGTAACTTTAATTGTCTATCATTTTTATTAGAAATTATCAATCCTGCTTTAAGAAAATAACAAAACTTTGAGAATATGTGGTATACTCTAGCAACAATATATAGAATAATATTGATATTTGAATGGAATTACAAAGTAGTAAATAGTTTATCATAAACATTGTATTGTGGCAAGCCACCGCCTTGAAAGAGATTTCGGTCCGAGTCCAGTGCAAATCGTAGTAGCTGGTCGTCCCAAGGTTTCACAGTTACTCTCAAACACCTGCACTCGAGACTGAAAGTTTGGAGATTGCCAAAACCAATTGCCCAAAAATATTCTTTGTCCAACTAGATTCTAAAACTAGTAATTTCTATTTCTTTAAAAAAAAAGATTCCAACAACAAAACGGCTTCCACAACTCCGAAGGAAAGAGGCTTTAAACCTTCATCGACGCCAACACACTGGCAGGGGGAGCAGCATGGAAAGCGAGGCTCCACACCCTTCTCCGTGGGCTTTAGGAAAGTTTCAGATTCTTAAACTTATTTATGAATTCCGCTTCGACATCACCTGGTAGAAATTAATCCTTAAACTTGAGAACTTCTTTAAGAATAAGATATGGAAAGAAAGGAGGAAACACTTTTTCTCTTCTTTGTGGTTTCTGTCTTATATATCTTATGCTCACAAAAGGTCATGCTTGTATAGATATTTCAAGAGGAGGTTCAAATAGAAGACTTAATTTTTCATTTTGAGAAACGGATTGTCAAGATTAATGGCATTAAAGGCCATCATATCACATCGCATTCACGTAAACCCCTTGTTTGTCTTTTGGAACGGATATGTTTTCTCATTTGAAACATATTGCTGTTATGTCTTCGTATTAGACTTGATTAACATACTTAGTATTAACTCAACTATAGAATTAACTCAACACAAAACTCCCAGATTCTTTTGCGTTATTTTTATATTGCTATGCATATGAATGTAGTTTTAATAATTATTTTTCCATGTTGTGCAGGCACCGAAAATATGTCTAAACTGCGGTGACAAAGGATTCTCGAATGCCTTCATTCATTGCATTGGCTGTCTTGAAGTTGTTGTACATCGGTATGCTTAGATTGTTACTGTTGTTATTGTTATTTCCTTTTCATAACTACTTTGATTTGAGGGTCCTCTGAAAACAGTTTCTCTACGTTGTTTCTTTTTTCTGCTCATCACCAAATCCAAATGAAAAGCCACCTTTAAAACAAAGTATAGCTTATATAAATGATAATGTGGTTGTTCATATGCTTTTTAGGAAACATGTTGAGTGCTAAGTTGGACGGTTTTGAAAATTTTATAGTGTTCGTTAGTCTAATGTATTAGGTAAGATTCTATTGAGTTGATCAATCTTGTTGAAATCTAGTAAATTATGTTGCTTTCTAGGCTATCCGTAGATCGCTTGTAGCTTTCTAAGTTATTGAGTACAACTCAATGGATTCATAATTTAAGTTGTGAGGAGAATGAATCTGATCTTTGTTTCTTTTTCTGCTTATCATCAAAATCATAATGATTTAATAATGTTGTGTGTTTTAAATCTCTTCAGCTACTGCCTTGAAAAAGTCACCTTCACTGAATTCGTCCCTTGGCTGTGCGATGATTGCAAGGAGAATGAAATCACTAGAACGACAAATTCTGATGCTGTCCAACCTGTAACTGATTTGGTACAACATAGCCATGTTGTTGATGATCCTATTTGGAGGTGAGTAGATTATTCGGAATTCATCAATATGGACCTGTTGTATACATACATTGTGAATAAAATTGTGTATCTGCAGGGGTTGCTATAACATATGGAAGAAAAAGTATAACCTTGACGGAGTTGTTGTTCACCTCTCCAACAAAGCTAGTCAAGGTGTTGCTGAAACAGCAAAGCTACTTCCACTTCATCTTCACTTTGAAATGGTTTCAAAAGACGACGTATGGCCTATGTATTTCAACAAACCAGAGGCTAATGTCGATGACATTGACTTGTTTTTCTTCCCCTCGGAGGAAAGGTAAGTAATGTACATGTTCGCCATTTTATTATATATGCTTAGTTCTTTTTCATCAAATTCACCTTTGTTTTCATTTTCATTTTCATTTTCATTTTCTTCGTACAGACACCGGGATGAATTTGATAGTATGGTTCAAGATATGATTGGTGGAGAAAATGCTCTCCGAGCATTAACACCCTATGGGGAGCTATTGGTTTTCACATCTACAGAACTTCCCCTGCGTCACTGGAGTAAGTTTTTTTACTTATTTCGTGCTTTCATTAAATGTTGTCATTTTGATGTTCATTTGAGAAACTCGTTGACAGGATACCAACGAAAATGCTACTTATGGGGTATTCTCAGAGAGACACAGGATTCTAGTAGCCGTCAAGTGGTACCAAACAGGAATCAAACTCCTGACAATGTTTTGGCTGCCAGAGATCCTGTGAACGATAGGGCCCCTACTGAGGACGATGCAAGAGTTATGACAGACGAGTTGAGAAGAGGCAAGAGGATAAGAAAACCAACTGCTAGTCGGGATTAAAGTTGGGTTGTAGTAGAGTTAGACAAAAGGACAGGGGTATCAATATCAGCTTCTTTCTGCGATGGACAAAAGTTTCGTATTATTCACTATGTTTCGAATCTTAGTATTGCTGGCTCTCGAGGATTTCTCGATTTTCAACAAATATAAACAGTTTGTTTTTTCATCAATGATGTTATGTGAAATGTTACCATATTATGTAATAGGTCATCTGTTTAGCTATACAAGGTAGTTTTGGTATTAGTACATTCACATTTCACAGTATGGTATTTGGTGATCATACAATAAAGTGGAATTTGGTGAGGGTAAGACGATGATAACAACATAATAGTACTGAATTAACTCTACCCCATACTTCGACCTCGACTGTAATGCTACCCTTTTACTTAAGTAATATTCTAAGCTTTTCTCTTATCCGTTTTTCTCAACCTAATATAATTTCATATTCTATCGGACAAGATTTTTGAAAGAAAATCTAATAGACGTAGGTAATATCAATAAAAAAGTGATCCATCCTGTTTACTAGATTCTTCATCGATCCTACATTGTTTCTATTTACATCATAATATGTCTCTAACATTTTCCTCACTCATCTTGTTTGTTTTAATATTTTTTTCCTTTGTTTTTGTTTGCTATAAATTTGTTGTGTTTCTTTTTACATGTAAAAAATTTTCAATAAAATTTTGAAAATGAGATCATGTTTTTAGTTTGACTCGATGAAGAAGGTTATATTGTTATGATTACAGTCCTAAGAAGAATGAGTGCGTTGTATTTTTTCTTTCTCTATTTTTCTCCACATTAGACTTCTTTATTTTTATTTGTATTTGAACTCAAATTAGTCATTTGTGATTTTATTGTAAGTTTGTTGACTACTAATCAAAATTCAAAATTTATAGTTAGTTGTGTAGGAGAAATTAATTTTAAATGTTAAAATAAACTTCTCATTTGGTATTTTTTGTTATATTTTAGAATCTTCTTTATAAATTGTATTTTATTACTCATTACATGAATGTTTTTATAGAATATTTATCATTATAACAAATTTATAAAAAGAAAAAAATCACATGAAATACACGTGCTAAACTTGTGTCCAAAATTTAGTTTTATTAAAATTATCTTTTTTCCAAAAAAAAAAATAGTAGATTGTTTTAAGATATCAGCCTTAATGTGAATAGCCAGATGAATTGAATATTTTCTTTCAAGTGAAAAATACTTATGGCTACTACCTAAAAAATAAGTTTGACCAACCCATCATATATATACAAACCATAAAGAAGTGCCTAGAAGGAGACTTACTACTAGATCTGATACCAAAAGTTGATGTTGATGCTTTGAAAGCCAGTGCAAGGTCTATAGCAGAAATCAGGAGTGCTAGAACATTCAAAGTGTCAAATTTCAAAATGCTTGAGTCTGGTGTCATAGAGGTGTCTGCTGAAGAGACAGAAAAGAGGCACAGGAAGAAGAAATCAGGAAAGACAAAATCTACCAAGGAGAGTTCTAAAGGAAAAAGAAAAAGGTCACAGGGACCTGGTACCCAAAGAAAAATTGAAGAGGAGGTCAACAAACAAGAAATTGTTGACAATTTGAGAATGCAATCCGTACTGGCTGGGAGGTTTTTGACATGGGAATAATCAACCTTCCTGGAATGGACTCACTTCATGACATGGTGGAGATTCAGTCATGGATGCACCTCTTCAACAAAAAATCTCCCATTCTTCATGAAGATGAAGTGCGTGAATTCTACTACAACATTCAATTTCAGGAAGATGGAAGTGTCCATACCAGAGTGAATGATATCGCAGTGCATCTGGATGAGTTTCTGTTAGGGAAAATTCTTAAGGTACCTCGATGTGGTACCAGGTCTGTGATTGGGAAAACATGTTCAGTTGAGTTTGTAGCATTGGTCTCGAAGCTTCCCACAACAAAGTGTGCAGGGGTGTTTAAGAAGGTGATGAAAAGTGAGTACCAGTTAGTCTTTGAGTTTGTCAACAAAACTCTACTTCCTCGAACTGAAAAGAGGACCTCAGCTACTTCTGCTGATTTGTATGTGATGGAGTTGTTGTGCAAATTTGAACCTCTGAATCTTCCAGGAATCATGCTTGAACACATGTACAAGATTGTCATTGAGCGGAAAGGAATACATGGAATGGGATATGGATATTTTCTCACTGAAGTATTCAAATACTTTAACATTCCACTGAGTGTTGGCAAGGTTGGTACAGTGAAACAAGCTTTTTCAGAAAATACTCTGGTTGAATGTGAGTGCATTGAAGGGAAACGAAATCCCAAGAGCAAAATGGCTCAACTCATAGAAGATCAGAACCAACTCAAGCATGAAGTTGAAGAATTAACTATGCGACTGAGTGGAAAAGATGCTGAAATTGCTATTCTCAAAGCTGAGTTGCTCACTGCACAGACAGAGGTACCTGGTACTGCTGTGGTTCAAGCCCTGGAAAGGGAAAATGCAGAGCTGAGGGCCAAGGTTATTGCTTTGCAAGAAAAAACAATAAAGGATAATGATGCTGCAAATGATGGACTCACTCTCATTATTCAGTCCCTTTCTCATCAGCCTCCCCCTTCTTAGTCTGTTCCAATCTTTTTCTATGTCTTCCTTGTGTGGCTTGTCTTTTCGTCATTGTATTCTCAGTTTGCTATTAATGTATTAAATGTTTATCTTGAAATGCTATTTATATTATTCCCCTGGTGTTCTAGCTACTATCTCTTGTGAATGCTTTCCTTTGTGTTTGATTGCTCTAAGGCTTTGGTCTTCTCTGATGTTATTGTTGATACTATTGGTTTACCGTATCTCTTTTTTATGATGCCAAAAGGGGGAATTTTAACTGATGAGTAGTAGCTAGACATGTTTGTGAGACGGAATACAGTGAAGTGGAAATTTTTTAATTTCAGGAGGGTGGACAAGTAATTCAAGGGGAACTTGTTATGTAGCTGGAGTGGTGTCTGGAGTATTGTTTGTCATTATCAAAAAGGGGGAAAACCCTTCTATTGATCACACCATACCCGTTATCAGAGCCTAATATAATTCTGAATTTCCACCTTAGTATGTATCTTAGAATATTCTCGCTTGTCTTATAGATTTTAGTTATGAAAACTTTTTCGATTAGATTAATTGTTGCACAAACTCTCAAAATTAAATTAGTTGTAGAAATACTTAAAAATAGAATCAAAACTTCATCATTTTCACTAGTACATTTTGTATTACTTTTAATTACAAAAATATGTCTTAATTAGTATATGATATTGCGTCCATATAGTTCAAATATATTCCTTAATTTTGAGATATTGACAAAATACAAATGTTGAACAATGTTTTAAATAAACATAGCTTTTTGATTTCGTTTGTCAATTAAAAAGTCTTTTAATTCTTTATATAATTAATTACAATTACTTTTTAGTCAAAAGAATATTAAATTGCTTCAAAATATAAATCTTAATTGTGGATAGCTAGATGAAGGCTACATTTTCTTTAAGTGAAAATAAATGAATAAATTAGATAAACATGCAATTATGAGTTATAATTTCTTACAAGACTTCGTATTGACTGTTTTGGTAAAATATAAAAATGAAATAAATTTTTTAATAAATATAGCCTTTTGATTTTTGATTGTCAATTAAAGAGTCAATTAACATCAAACTAGAAAACTTGAATTCTCAAAATAGAAAAAATTTCTATCACTCCATACCAGCTAACTAGATTCTAATCTATTATTGAATTTTTCATCAATCTCTCGATTGGTTTGGATTCCTCGCCATGGTATGTCTCTTCGAATTTCCTCATTTTTCTGGTTTGATTTGGAATAATTTTTTACACTTTTTGATTATTACAAAGTTCTTGTGATTTTACAGAGTAAGAGCCCGATAAAATTTTGAAAAGGGAGATCTTATTTTACATTTTTTCTTATATATTTTATTTTCATAAATTATTAAAATACATGATAGTTAATTATAATTTGATGATTAGTTTTTTTTTTCAGTTAGCGATATCATATTTTCTATTCTATTTCCTAAGGCACAAATTGACATATATAAAATTATTGTGCCTTACATAACACCACAAATGCTTATATCTTAGTGAATTCGCATGGATTATAATTTGAAGAACTTTTTTTCAATTGAGTCATTGTTGCACGAATCATTATATTTTTTAGTAGTAGAAATATTTAAAAATGGAATTGAACTTCATTTGATTGAGTATACCAAATAGAATATCATTTTTACTTGTATAATATTTTTTATTATTATTTAACGAGGATATATATACCCTTATGTTTAACAAATAATGCACATATATCATTGCGGTCAACTATGTATAAGATATACGTAGATGAATAATATAAACTCAATTTATAATTAGCCTTACTAAATGTATATTAAATTAGATAAAATCGTATATGAGTTATAATTTCTTACAAGACTTTTTCATTGACTATTTTCTAAAATATAAAAATCGAATAATGTTTTAAATAAATATAGCGTTTTGATTTCGATTGTCAATTAAAGATTAATTTAATTCTTTGTTTTATTAAATAAAATTATCTTTTTTTAACCAAAAAAAATAATTAAATTGCTTCAAGATATCAGGCTTAATTGTGGATAGCCAGTTGAAATAGACATTTTCTTTTAGTTAGAATATATATATATATTAGATAAAATTGCAATTATGAGTTATAATTTCTTACAAGACTTCATTACTGACTGTTGTGGTAAATATAAAAGTGGAATAAAGTTTTAATAAGTATAGCCTTGTGATTCAATTGTCAATTAAATAGTCATTTAAGTCTTCGTTTTATTCATTTTTATCAAAAATATTTAATTTATTTGAGATCACATTGATCAGTAACCGTTTAACCAACCCATCATATGTGTAATCTATAGTGTTTTTACCTTATTTTCATCACCTAGCTTCAACGTCACACTACTTTTCTTTAATGAGAAAGGCTGGTTAGGATTTCTTGAATTCTCAAAGAAAGAAAAACCTTCTAGAGATCGCTCCATATCCGCTATCAGAATCTAATATAATTCTGAATGTCCACCATGGTACGTATCTTAGAATTTTCTCACTTGTCTTATAGATTTTAGTTTTGAAAACTTTTTCAATTGAATTGCACAAACTATCAAAATTATTCTAGTTGTAGAAATATTTAAAAATAGAATCAAAACTTCATCAATTTCACTTGTATAATAGTTTGTATTACTTTTAATTACAAAAATATGCCTTAATTAGTATATGAACTTGCATCAGTACATATTAAATATATTTCTTAATTTTGAGATATTGCTAAAATATAAAAGTCGAATAATATTTAAAAGAAATATAGCCTTTTGATTCCTCAATATCGATGTCTCTTCAAATTTCATTTACACTTTTTACTTTTTGATTGTTATAAATTTGTTGTGTTTTCTTTACCGAGTAAGAGCTCCAATAAAATTTTGAAAAGGGATATCTTATTTTATTTAATGTTTGTAAATTATTAAAATACATGATAGATAATTATAATTTGTTAAGAAATTTTTTTAATTTGTGATATAATATTTTTGATAATAATTTGTAAGACACAAATTGACATATATAAATTATTGTGTCTCTTACATGACACCACAAACACTTATGTCTTAAGTGAATTCGTACGGATTATAGTTTGAAAAAAGAAATTAATTAAGTCAATTTTTGCACAAATTGTCAGAATTATTCTAGTAGTAGAAATATTTAAAAATAGAATTTAACTTCATGTGATTGAGTATACCAATTAGAGTATCATTTTTATTTGTATAATATTTTCTATTACTTTCAATTACAACAGTAGGTTCAAATCATCAATATTACAGTGGGCGTTACACTTTAAAAAAAGGTCTAAAGTTAAAACAATGTTTTTTTAGATTTAATTATTTGATAATTTAATTAACTTGAGCTTAAAATATCTAAAGAAACACCTTAAATAATTGAAAACATTTTTACAAAGCTAATATTAAAACATGATCGATTCAAACTGAAGTGAATTAGACAAATCAAAAAGTGAAAAATAACTGTAATTTTAATTGTCTATCATTTTAATTATAATTATATCAATCCTGCTTTAAGAAAATAACAAAACTTTGAGAATATGTGGTATACTCTAGCAACAATATATAGAATAATATTGATATTTGATTGGAATTACAAAGTAGTAAATAGTTTATCACAAACATTGTATTGTGGCAAGCCACCGCCTTAAAAGAAATTTTGGTTCGAGTCCGGTGCAAATCGTAGTAGCTGGTTACCCCAAGGTTTCACAGTTACTCTTAAACACCTGCACTAGAGACTGAAAGTTTAGAGATTGCCAAAACCAATTGCTCAAAAATATTGTAAGAATAAGATATGAATGTAGTTTTAATAATTATTTTTCCATGTTGTGCAGGCGCCAAAAATATGTCTAAACTGCGGTGATGAAGGATTCTCGAATGCCTTTATTCATTGCATTGGCTGTCTTGAAGTTGTTGTACATCGGTATGCTTAGATTGTTATTGTTGTATATTGGTATATACTTAGATTGTTGTTATTATTGTTTCCTTTTCGTACCTACGAGGGTCCTCTGAAAACAGTTTCTCTACCTTCTGTGCTATCCGTTGATCGCTTGTAGCTTTCTGAGTACAACTCAATGGATTCACAATTTAAGTTGTGTTTATCCTCATGGTGTGCGATGATTGTGAGGAGAATGAATCTGATCTTTGTTTCTTTTTCTGCTTATCAGCAAAATCATAATGATTTAATAATGTTGTGTGTTTTAAATCTCTTCAGCTACTGCCTTGAAAAAGTCACCTTCACTGAATTCGTCCCTTGGCTGTGCGATGATTGCAAGGAGAAAGAAATCACTAGAACGACGAATTCTGATGCTGTCCAACCTGTAACTGATTTGGTACAACATAGCCATGTTGTTGATGATCCTATTTGGAGGTGAGTAGATTATTCTGAATTCATCAATATGGACCTGTTGTGTACATACATTGCGAATAAAATTTTCTGTTTTCTTGCAGGGGTTGCTATAACATATGGCACAAAAAGTATAACCTTGACGGAGTTGTTGCTCACCTCTCCGACAAAGCTAGTCAAGGTGTTGCTGAAACAGCAAAGCTACTTCCACTTCATCTTCACTTTGAACTGGTTTCAAAAGACGACTTATGGCCTATGTATTTCAACAAACCAGAGGCTAATGTCGATGACATTGACTTCTTTTTCTTCCCCTCGGAGGAAAGGTAAGTAATGTACATGTTCGCCATTTTATTATATATGCTTAGTTCTTTTTCATCAAATTCACCTTTGTTTTCATTTTCATTTTCTCCGTACAGACACCGGGATGAATTTGATAGTATGGTTCAAGATATGATTGGTGGAGAAAATGCTCTCCGAGCATTAACACCCTATGGGGAGCTATTGGTTTTCACATCTACAGAACTTCCCCTGCGTCACTGGAGTAAGTTTTTTTACTTATTTCGTGCTTTCATTAAATGTTGTCATTTTGATGTTCATTTGAGAAACTCGTTGACAGGATACCAACGAAAATGCTACTTATGGGGTATTCTCAGAGAGACACAGGATTCTAGTAGCCGTCAAGTGGTACCAAACAGGAATCAAACTCCTGACAATGTTTTGGCTGCCAGAGATCCTGTGAACGATAGGGCCCCTACTGAGGACGATGCACAAGTTATGACAGACGAGTTGGGAAGAGGCAAGAGGATAAGAAAACCAACTGCTAGTCGGGATTAAAGTTGGGTTGTAGTAGAGTTAGACAAAAGGACAGGGGTATCAATATCAGCTTCTTTCTGCGATGGACAAAAGTTTCGTATTATTCACTATGTTTCGAATCTTAGTATTGCTGGCTCTCGAGGATTTCTCGATCTTCAATAAGTATAAACAGCTTGTTTTTTCATCGATGATGTTATGTGAAATGTTACCATATTATGTAATATGTCAAATGTTTAGCTATACAAGGTAGTTTTGTATTAGTACATTCACAGTATGGTATTCTTATTATTGTTAATGACTCATCACAATTAATTGTTGATTAATTAAGAAGTGTGTTAATCGGATAATTAATTTGAAAAGTGTTTTTTTTTTCAATACAAGAGCAACCATTTGTGTTTGATCAATATTCTGAAGTGTCTCTTCATGTTTCCAATTAGTAGTAACAATAAATAGCCATAAAAACGATCGCATAAAGTTTAAATCCAAGCAAAAAATTTTCCTAGATTTCGCTGAGTAAATCAAAGTCACAAAACGACAACCACAACACTGTAATTATGCTTGATTTTGATCATACAAGCTGAATTTGGAGAGGGTAAGACCACTACAACAACATAAGACCTAGTTTAAAAACAAACTGTTAAATTTATTGACGATATGCATATCTAGTAATTTTAATTTGCACATTTGGTTTAATTTCAGGGATAAAAGACACAAATATGATCGAAATTTCAGAGACATATCTTAACTAAACTAATATCTAATTATCCCCTCGAACTCATTTTTTTGTAATTTTGTACATCTTTTGGTTTACGCGGCACATTTCATGACTCCACAAAGTTGAGGCGTGTGGGAGATATTTGGATGCCACATAAGCCAAAAAGGTAATTTAAATTACAAAAAAATGAGTTTAAGGAAAATAGGACCTTAATTTAGTTAAGGTGTGTCTCTAAAATTTCGGTCTTAGTCTAGATACCTTATCCCTTAATTTTATAAAAGTTCTCAATGCAAAAAATGAAGGAATTTCTAACAGGACATATTGAAAATTTTGAAAGATTAAAGGATGAAAAAAAGGTAGATTTAATTAGTTACATATGTTCAATCAAATATCACATAAGATTAATATTTAACAATAATATAGGGACTAGTAGTGTTATTTATGAGTTAAAAAGGATTTAAAAAAACACCTATAGTACTATTTTGTTCTTTTTAAAAAATTCATATATCAACTATTAACGATGTAAGTTTCTTAACTAAACTATCACAAAATGTTTATTAAAACACAAATAAACTATCAATTGTTTATTTTCTTTTACCTCGACAATAATAATATTTCAATATAAAAAAAATAAAGAACGTAACTAATAATTCATACGTATTTCGATAAACATCTAATATTAATTTACCTATACAGACATGATAGCTTGAGTATTGAGACCTTAAGAATGCATTGCATGGATAAAGGGGTTTTTTTTTTCGAAAAATTGATATATAGTTGCTAACCAAAATAAATACAAATATTCTATCAGTCTAAAATAAGTGTTATTCTAGGAAAAAATTATGTTTATTAATAAATACATGTATAATTTACTAAATTAGTTTATTTAATATATTTTGAATTTTTAAGATAGATGCTTATTTTGGACAAAATAACTTCTTCTTTGTTGGTGAGATAACACTTATTTTGTGATGAAAATAGTAATTGATGTTTTATTTGCATATTTGATTAGGTAATTATTTTGAGGGATCAAATTAGGGTTGAATATAAAATATCAAAAATTGAATTATCAAATCGAGTTGAAATTTTTGATAGTTTAATATGGTATTCATGAGTAAAAATTTAGGATTATGGTATTTGTGAGTAAAATTTTAAAATTTTGATATCTGAGTTTGAGTTTGGTATAAGATATTAGTACCAAATGGTATTCAGTATTTTCCAAATATCTTACTTAATGAAAGTCATATATCAACATATCTGTTACTTATAGTTTAAGTCCGGCGAAATGGTGTGGTGGACCCTTATACTTGTATCAGTTTGTATTCTGAACTCTTTTACTTATATCTTTGTCATCTGAACCCTTAAACTCAATTAAAATGAAACTTTTAAGCCCCTCCTACCATGAGTGTAGCTCACTCTCCTTTATATAATTGACATGTCATATCCACGTCACATATATTAATGTCACGTCATAATTATTTTTTTAAAAACTACTTACCAAAATTATCTAATAATTTATAAAATAATAACATTTTAATTTATTATAGATAATTCTAATTCTCCCTATTTTCACTATTTCACGATCCAAAAAAAGTCGTCGACGGCGTCATCATCATTTTTGCCGGCGAATGACATGTACTTTCTCCCTCAAGTAGTAATCTGGAGCCTCGCCATGGTCAATGGAAGTTTCTACGGCCAATAAGGCAGCAACAATAAACATCTCAGCAATAGCCAAAGGCAAATTACTAAATCCTGGCAATTTCTTCATAATCCCAAAATCAACAACACCATTCTCCGTCTCCTCCATCTTCCTAAGCCATTGCATAACCAGATCTGGCCATCCCACAATCAAATCTGGTCAAACTTTTCATAAGATGCAAGTGATTTTTGTTCTTGTAAACTTCTCTGAGAGCTAACTTTTGCTTCTGTAAGGTGACAGTCCAAAACCTGTGCAATTGACAACCTTACCACCTTGATTTTGGATAGATTGTTAGGAGCACCACCGGTGACCTTTGCAACATGGAGAAGTGCAAGCTCCACCTTCAGATCCTTCAACTGAGCCAAAAGGTCTGTCTTCGACTTATTCCTCAACTCATGAACCTTTATTCTCGCCATGGCTGCTGCTCCCTTGAGATTACTGCTCAGATGAAGATGGAGATTGGAAAGCAATTAAGCTTGGAAGAAGAAAAATGTTTTTAATTATTTTTTTTGAAAAATATTTCTTTTATAATTTTAATATTTTTTTTAACTTGAAAAAGTTGTTCATTCACCTTAAGATGCGTGAAGTCATACATTTTCACCAACTCATCTTAAAACACATAAGCTTGGTCAATGGTCAAAGAGATTTGTTAAATTGTGTTTTATTTAGTTTAAGGGTTCAAATGACAAAAGTATAAGTAGAAGGATTCAGAATACAAAATGATACAAGTATAAAGCTCCACCAGACCATTTCGCCTTTTAAGTTCAAAGAGAAAGTTAAAGAATAAGCATGAATAATCAGTACATATTTGTCTTTAGTTGTATCAATTTATTTTATTTTTTTATGTTTTCTTACTTGTTCATTTTCTATTATATCGTGCCTCCACATTGAAAAAAATAGAAATGATTGGAGAAATAGTATTAATTTTGTAATATAATCGATTATGACTTTAATATGGTATTAGTTAATACTGCATTAAACCAAAATTTAATTTACCGAATTATCGAACAGAAATTTAAAAAATTGTTATTTGATACTCCCTCCGTCCCATCTTATCTGAGTAGTTTAACTTGCACGGAGTCTAATAAAGAAATGAAAACTTTTAAAACTTGTGGTCTAAAATGAAGAATAGAATTTTTTGACTATAAATCATATCATTAAGGATAAAATGAACATTTTAAAGTTAAATTGTTATTTAATACTATAAGAAAGACATAATACATAAAATACCCTTTAACTTGATTTCATTATACATTTATGCCTTTCAACTTTAAATGTATACTAAACTTTAAATGTATACTAGTGGACACTTAAACTTGTATAAAATTGAATAAATAACACACACGTCCAAAGTGACATACGACATGACAATTTGTGTAATACTTAGTGTCTTACATGTATTATATCACGTACGACTCATTTGTTTATTTGTTTGACTTTATACAAGTTTAAGTTATCTATTTGTGCATACCCAAAGTGGAACGACATAAATGTGAAATAAGATCAAATTAAATAGGCATAATACATTAAGGGAAAAGGCTCAAATATGTCATCGAACTTTCCGAAAAAGCTCATTTATGTCATCTGTTAAAAGTTTGACTCATCTATGTCATTGTCATTTAGAAAAGGCTCATTCATGCCATTTTTTTAAACATTGATTTTGCAAAACCATTTTTGATACATGGACAATTATAATTCGACCACGTCATTAGTTTTTTTAATAAAAAATAAAAATTTGAATAAAAATTGAATTAAAATAGCTCACCCAAATTTTAAAATATCCCTAATTTTATTTGGATGGGTTATTTTAATTCAATCTTTATTCAGAATTTTGATTTTTTTTTTAAAAAAAAATTAATGATGCGGTCAAATTATAATTGACCACGTGTCAAAAATGGTTTTGCAAAACCAATGTTAGAAAATAATGGCATGAATGAGCCTTTTTTTAAACGGTAATGGCATATATGAGCCAAACTTTTAACGAATGACATAAATAAGCCTAGTCTAAAAGTTCGATAGCATATTTGAGCCTTTTTCACATACATAAATATGACCTTTATCTTGACTCTAGCGGACAACTATGTCCTCCAACTTTGAGTGTGTACAAATATGCACTTATACTTGTATATAATCAAACAAGTAGACACATTTGTCCTACATGATATAATACACATTAGACACCACATAGGACATAAATTTGTTATGTAGGACAGTTATGTCTATTTATTCAATTTTATTCATAATTGTCCGCTAACACTAATTGTCCGCTAACACCAGTAAAAGGTCATGTTTATATATTATTCCAATTAAATAACATCTTTATGTATTACATAATATATATAAATGTGTCATTATTTTTTAGATTAACTAAAAAAAAATAAAGTTATATAAATTGGTTTAGAAGATCAAATATATATTTAAAACCCTATAAAACCATTGTCCAAATTTGTCCTAATTCACCCTTTTGTCACCCTGCTTCCAATTCAACTTTTTAGGGGTTTAGCAGAAGAACAATGTAATTGATTTTTCATTCCAAAATATTGTTACCATATTGTAATATACATTAATATATACAGCTTAGAGGTGTATGATGTTCTGATTTTTTCTCAATTCATATGCCGTTGTTTCTGGATCCTCACCTTTGTTGTTTCCGCCATGGTAATGTTGTTTTTATTTTTATTTTTATTTTTAATTTTCATTGATTTTTTTTGATTGATGACAAGTTATAATTATCTCTATCGATTGTCATTGTGTTTTTCAATGGAATAGTGTCTTATTTTAGAATTGTGTTGTTCGAGTTAGCTTGTGTAAACCTCGAGACAAAAGATACTTTTGATGTTGTATACATGGTGTAATTTTCTTTGATGAAGGCGGTTTGGATTGCGGTGCCCGTGCCCGTGCCTGCTATGTCTACCACCAACACAAGTTTTGAGTAACTATCTACCCAAGGCTTGCGCATATGAGAAGAAATCACTTGGTGTTTTAGTATCTGTTGGGGCTTGAACGTTAGACTTAGACCCCATAGTTCTCAATCCCAATATGGTTGATATATCTTTTACTCCCTGTGTTCCACACTTAGTTTGACTTAGTACGGAGTTTGAGAAAGAAAGAATTTTGAAATTTGTGGTCTAAAATAAGGCATAGGTGTTTGTGGGACTATAAATCATTTCATTAATGGTAAGATTAGCATTTTAAAGTTAATTTGTTAGTAAATATAGAAATATGTCAACTTTTTGTGATTGACTAAAAAGGAAAGTGAGTCATATAATTGGGACAGAAGGAGTAGTTGATTTAGTTACATGTTGTTTGGAATAAACCTCTTTACCTTTAATGGGTAGGGGCACCATTATTCCCAGGCTTCACTTTTGGGATTGCACTGGTGTATGTTGTTGAAGTTTAGGCCAACTTATACGCACCTAAATTGATTTACAGGGTACTTGCTACCAATGGTGGCAAGGATTTTCAGGATTTATAATATGACGAATCATAGGAAGAAGCCCAAACACAAGTATCAGTAACTATCCCTGCTAAGGACTCAGGAAATGAGAAGAAATCACGTGGTGTTTTTGTATCCCTTGTGTTTTGAACATTAAACTCATGTTCTCAATCCCAATATGGTGGATAAATCTTTTACTTGTTTTAGAATCATGGTGTTTGGAAATAACCTCTCTACCTTTATTGGGTGGGGCACCTCCCTTCTCAGTCTCCCCTTGTGGGATTACATAGATTGATTTCATGAGTTCTTGCTACCAATGGCGTAGCGAGGATCTTCAAGATTCAAAATATATTGAAATAGTCATAGGAAGAATACCTGTGGAGATTTTACCCTTTGGGTGGCCTAGTGGTTTGGGCTTGGGACTGCCATATTGGAGAACTCAAGTCTGAAACCCCTTGCCTGCGAAAGCAAGGGGTTTGTCTTTTGGGTTGAGCTCGCACTGGGCTTGCCTAGTGTGGGTGGTTACCCTTTATGTGTGGTTTGCGAGCTATTGCATAGGAGCATGAGTTTTACCTTGTGTGCACCCAAAGGATAACGGTTGCGGATTTGCCCGTGTCATAAAAAAAAAGGAGGTCCTATTACAGTACCATAGCTCTGCCCCTGCTTGCTAGTGTAAACACATAAAAGTATATATAGAGTAATTTTCGTTCATTAAGGAGATTTGGATTGCGGTACCCTAGCTCTGCCATGCTTGCTATCTCTACCAACACAAGTAGCAAGTAACTATCCCCGCCAAATCTTGGCCAGATGAGAAGAAATCACCTGGGTGGTTTTGTATTCGTTGGGGTTTGAAAATTAGACCTCATAGTTCTTAAATCTGTTTTATTGATCACCAAGTCACATTTTTGGGTGAGATATGGTGGGTATATTTATTGATCACCTTTGTTGGCTTTCATGGATGTATTTAGTTTTATATCGCAAGTCCACCATAGAGAGGATAAATTTGTATCAATTCAGTCTCCATTGACAGCACAACTCTGAAAGATCTTTTTACTTGTGGATTTGTTGTTTCATCATGTTTACTTAGTTACGACGGAGCTATCAGTTTAACTTTGTTTGTTATGGTTTGTGGATTGTCAAATTGTTTGGGCAAATAAGAAATTTCATGTGTAGATGTGGTATTATTGTGTATGTATTCTTTTTACTTAAACAGCATTAACCTGTTTATAATTGCATAAAATCCAACATAACACAAACTTGGCATTATTTATTTATTGTTTTGCATATGGCTGCATTTTTAATTATTATTTTGCCATGTTGTGCAGGTGATAATGTGTCTACAGTGTGGTGACAAAGGATTCTCTAACGCCTTTGTTTTTTGTGTAAAGTGTCTTGAAGTTGCTATACATCGGTAAGTTAGATTGTTACCAAACGTCATTATTAAAGTTCAGTCATTTTATCGTCTCTTATTAGCTTTTGTTTTCATTGTTGCTCTTGATTTCTGCTCTGCTATTTTGCATGAACGTGCAAAGAATTGCCTTATTACTAGCTGGAACATATATTAGTTGATGAAGGAACTAAGATGAGTTCCTGTGCGATCATCATGTTCTTGGTATTTATCAACTGTAATCATGAAAGTAAATATTTAAGACCGTTCTGTAAATCCTGTTTTGGTTTGGACTAGCGATATGCGTATAGTTCTACTCTTCCGGCAAAGGTTAAGTCAAGATGAACATTTCAGTAGGCAGATGTTTTTTCGGAATCGTATTGTCTATAGCAATGTTTTTGACAGCGAGAAGTGAAAAAAAGGGACAAGGAAAAGAAAAGCTTAAGCAATGTTTCAGCAGGTAGAAATTAAATCCTGACTTCATTAATGAGATTGGTCTTTTTCATCTTTTGCCACAAAAAGAAAAGCTAAATCGATAAAACTGGCACCCAAGGGTGTGGCTTAGTGGTCAATGAAGTGGTTGAGAGTCATGAGGTCTTAGGTTCAAATCCCAACGGAGACAAAAAATACTATGTGATTCTTCCCATATGTCCTAGCCTTGGTGGACTAAGTTGGGAGGTGGCAAATATCCCATGGAATTAGTCGAGGTGCCTAAAAGTTGGCTTGGACATTACGGCCACAAAAAAAGCTGATATAACTGTTTGCACCAGAAACAAGAAGGCTAATGCAATTCAATATGATCTTTTGTACTGCATTTCTGCTGTCTAAGGAAAAAACCTTCGGGAGAACCATTGATAAGGATTGAGAATTTTGAGTGTTGAAATACAGTATCTTATCCAGTTAATCCATTTTCCTCCAAAACTCGTGCATGAGAGCAACTTCAGTATGGCCAATTGACATGATCATAGGCCTTTTCAGTGTCCAGCTTTTGGAATCAGCTACTCCATTGGCAATTAGGACATCCATTATTTGTCTTTCTTTAATGAAAGGCATATGTTGAACATCCACCAGCTTATGAACGGCCCTTTTCAATATCTCTGTAAGAACCTTTGGTAGTAGCTTGCACATACTTCTTATAAGGCTTATAGTTTAAGTCCTCTCAAATCCTTGGCTCCTGTCTTCTTAGGAATCAAAGCTATGTTAGGTGTGTTGAGTTTTTTCTCAAAAACTCCGTGAGAATGGACATTCTTGAAAGTATCCATGTTTTCCTGTTTCAGCACTTAACAACATTTGATGAAAAAACTCATTGTGTAGCCATCTAGACATGTTACACCTCTTGCTTATCAAAATTCCTTTGTAGAGCTTCTTTTTCAACTTTTGTGATGGCTGGGCAAATGATAAAATTGCATGATGGTCTCCGGTCCTGAGTCTCAGTGTAAAGCTTCCTATAAAAATCAATTATTCCCCCCTTAATTCCAACTGGATCTTCCACTTGTTCATCTTGAATTACTAGTTGGTCTATATTACTATTTCTCTTATGAGCATTTGCCACTTTACGAAAGAAGTTGGTATTCTTGTCCCCTCCTTGAGCCCATAAGGCTCTGGGTCTGTCTCCATTGGAATTTTGTTCTCCTGTACAACTTCCAGATTAGCCAGTTGACTCAGAACCTTCTATTAATCAGAAAATTTCTCCATAGCTGGAGTTCTCTTGCAATTTCATTGCTTGGAAGGAAACTTTGTCACATTAAAATCTCCACAAACAGCCCATGGCCCTTCGAACAGTTCCGTAACGACTCCGGTTTCCTCCCACTCATTTTCCCTTTCCAGATTACAGTTTGGGGCATATACTCCCATTACGTGGCACTCAAAAGTCTTGAAGATGTGCGACAAACTTAAAAGTAATGGTATATAATCCAATTTCCAGAGTCTCCCCTCTCCATGCTATATCATCCCACAACATCAGAATTTTCCCTCTTGTGCCACTTGCTTCTAGGCCGGAAAATTTCACCCATCTCCCTCCCTGTAACTCTTTGACAATCTCTTTGGCATCCCCCTCCAACTTAGACTCCTGAAGACAATGATATCAGCCTTTCAGTTGTACATAAGGCTCTTCAGAATTCTTATTTTAACCCTATTGTTTAATCCTTACATTCCATGTAACCAATTTAAGTTTCATTGTAAAAGGTTGCCATCTTTTCCCGAACTCTCCTCCCATCACTTTTGATCTTAACATCAAAAGAGGTGAGCCCCTTGAGTTCCTGTGTCCCTTTGTATCTAGGCCTCTTTAAAGATGCCTCGTCTCGGGGAGCCTTGCCTGTCTGCAGCTATCTATTTGCATCAGTAGTTCCCATGCTTCTTCTTCATTCTCCTGGAAGTCGACCCTGAAAATTTTATCAAGAAGTTGAGTTTCATGGTTGTCATTAAATACTGATAATGGTTTTAGGTTAGCCTTTACATGTCTTTCGTTAGTTTGTTAATATTCCATGTTTTAATCTTTTCAGCTACTGCCTTGATAAAATTCCCAGTACATTTGATGAATTTGTCTATTGGGTCTGTGATGATTGTGAGGTGAAGGTGCCAAATGAACTCACTATCATGAATTCTGTTGGCGTCCCACCTGAAAATTGCACTAGTTCAAGACATCTTAAAGCAAGTTCTGAAGCAAAACTTGATATTCCTCCATCGATTGCTGAGGTAGATCTAACGGCGGTTCAAAATAAGTCTTCCGAGAAAGATGTTGAGAAACATCCTAGAATTGATTTGGTAGAGCATAGTCACTTAGATAAGAAGTCTAATCCTACGTCTCTGATAGATGAGAAAAACTGTATTCATGCTGTCGTGGAACAAGCACAACCTGTTCTTGATCCTATTTGGAGGTGAGGAGATATCTCACAGATTATTTACTTGGGTGATAATTCATCAATATTGACCTGTCGTATTGTGAATGAAAATGTCCGTTTTCTTGCACTTCTTCTGGCAGGGGTGGTTTTAACATATGGAACAAAGAGTATAAGACATTTGATGGACTTGTTGCTCACCTATCAGTCAAAGCATGCCAAAAGGTTTTTGAAGAAGCGAAGTTATTTTCACTTTTGCTTCACTTGGAAATGCTTCCGAAATCTGATATATGGCCTAAGAGTTTCAATACATTAGAGCCTAGAGTTGATAACATTGCATTGTATTTCTTTCTTTCGGATGCAAGGTAATTACTTTATTTTTTCACCATTTCACACATAGTTTCTTCATATTCGCGTTGTTGACATTTTATTTTTCTCAGTACAGATACGAGCAGGATTTTGATCATTTGATTGAGGAAATGATTGGTGAAGAACTTGCTCTCCGAGCAGTTATGACAAATGCAGAGCTGTTGGTTTTCACATCCACAGAACTTCCCCTGCAAAACTGGAGTAAGTTTTCACTCGATGATGCACCAAAGCTTAGATCTTGATTTCATTGTTAAGTTTTTTGATGAAATTGGTTGGCAGGATTCCAACACAAACACTACTTATGGGGCGTTTTTAGAGCGAAGCAGGAATCCAGTAGCTCTCAAATGGTATCGAACAGGGGTAAATCTGTGATACTTCAAACTCCTGTGAATGTTCTTGCTGCCGGAGATCATATAAACCTTGTGAAACTCAACACTTCTCGTGCTGAGAGTCCTATTAGCACTTTAAGCAATAACGTAAGCTTTGGGTCTGGCACTTCCTGAAGAATCTGTCCTCTTCTTTTCATGTTGAGCTTCTCAATATGAGCTAGTTTCTGTACCATCTGACTGACATGGAAAATTTTGATACCTCACGAACGCGTTTGTGGGCTGTTGGTAAATAACCTGGTGGAGAAAGCGACAAAGCTGGTCTACTGGGATTTGGTCTAATGGTAAGAGCGTATCACATGATGTGAGAGTTTAGACGCACATGACTGGCTAAGTGAAGAAGGGATGAACCCATTATCCACCAGATTTCGGATCTTTGTGCTGCTGGTTCTCAGAGATTTCTCGGTTATTAAAAAATAAAAACCGAGTTCTTTCTTCAGTTGAAGAACCTGATGTCCTGTGAAATGCTCTAACCATTTGTAACATGTCATCTG
Organism: Solanum habrochaites; assembly: GCA_027704765.1. Taxonomy (NCBI): domain Eukaryota; kingdom Viridiplantae; phylum Streptophyta; class Magnoliopsida; order Solanales; family Solanaceae; genus Solanum; species Solanum habrochaites. The sequence continues at coordinate 2,870,103 of JAKWJA010002492.1, forward strand.
TTTAGCTGTACATGGTAGATAAAGGGTGGTTGTTTTGGAAACCGAGTTTTGCTCCCATAGTGACTCGAACAGCTTGGAGGTGAAGGTGTCTATCATCTGAGAAACTCGTCTTATCTATTTCGGATTATAGGGACGAGGTTTGATTACGTGTAATTTATATGGATATTAGCACTTTTGGTCTCAGGTAAATTCTTATTTTGGTCGTTGTTGAGATAATGACTAATGGCATTTAATCTTCACTCAATTAAAAATGTATGTTGGTCCATTTATGTAAGGAGTAGTAATTTATATTTGGATTATTTTTATACTAATTAACTAAGTAACAATACAAAGTTAAATGTTTTTGGAGAATTTGTAAATATTAACTAGTAAAGGGATAAAAATACACATTTTAATTAATTGAAATCATAAAATATTGACCAATAAGGGATCAAAAGTATGATTACCCCAAGTGGCAAATAAATTCACGACATAAACAATTAATCAGCAAAAGGATATTAATTTATGAGAAAAATAAAATACGAGGTAGAACTATGGTCAATATGTAGGATAAAAAAATTAAATCATCATCAGTATTTAATCGAAATCATGTCACAGAAAATAATAATTACATAGTGTAAGTGAATGCTTAGTTTGATATATGTATATGTTATAATATATTTGTTTAATTTTTAAATAGATCGCTTTTCTTGATATTATTGTGAGACCTCATATGCCTGAGTAAAGGAGAAAGGTTGCGATAAGTCGACAACCAAACATAAAACTTGTCATGATCACCTAGTTATACATATGATTAAATAATAATCATAAAAAATCACTACACTATTAAGAACTTTAATTTTATAGTTTCAATATTTATTTAACACATATATTAGCCATAAAATAAAAAAATAATAATAAAAAGGAGTTCATTGAGCTTCTCATAAAAGTACAATAACATATCGCTCACTTCTTACAATCTAACTTGTGTATAAAAATATTTCATCAAGTTTCTCATAAATACACAAACGTATTTGGCTTTTATATAAAAATAATCAAATATACCTCGAAACTTTATTAAAAAGGTCAAATATACCCTTGAATTTTACAAAAAAGATCAAACATAGCTAAAAAAAATTTTGGACATTTTTGACCCTATACTTTTGTTAATTTAAATCCCCAAAAATTCAACATTAAGGTCCTTGCACAATTGAAGTGTTCTTCAAGCCATCAAAAACTCAGTCTCTCTTCATTAGCAAAAGCATTTGGCGAAAAACTTCGATTCGTTTCTCTAAAATCACTCTCCAATGTCGGTAAGTTCTTCGTCTTCTTCCTTCGTTCTATGAACTGCACAATTTTTTTTCCCTTTTTATGCTTAATACAGTTATAAAACCTAGTTGTTTTCGTAGATCGAATTTGATATATGATAAAATAGTGTATTTTTTTCAATTTTTGGTGAATTTTTTGAACAGATCTTTGAGTATAATGGAAGTGCTTTGGTTGCGATGGTTGGGAAAAACTGTTTCGCTATTGCGAGTGATAGGCGTTTTGGAGTACAGCTGCAGACAATCGCTACTGATTTCCAGAGGATTTATAAAATACATGACAAGCTTTTTATTGGACTTTCTGGCTTGGCTACTGATACTCAAACACTGTAATGTCTAATTTTGTTTTAATTATGTTTTTACTCGTTTTTTTGCTGGCTAAAGACCCTTACTAGCATGTAAGGGTGTGAGTTCGTTTTTGCTGGCTAAAGATTGTTACTAGCATGTAAGGGTGTGAGTTAGTGGTAAATGAACTGGGTTGAGAACAATGAGGTCTCAGGTTTGAATCCTAGCAGAAATTAAAAATACTAGGTCATTTCTTCCCATATGTCCTTGGTTTTGGTGGTCAGAGTTGTTAGTACTTGTTGCGGGCAGGAGGTAGCAGGTATCTTTTGGAATTAGTTGAGGTGCGCCCAGGCTGGTTAGGATACCACAATTATATAAAAAAAAAAGTTAGATAGAAAGCAATGAAAGAATAAGATCAATATAGGTGATATGTGCAAGTTTTAGACTTATTAGAGAACTTTTAATATTATTATTATTATTATCATTATAGTATATATTTAACTTGTTTGGCACTGAGGCGTAGTAGTTGTAGTTATTATTAGAACTATTTATGCTGCCTCCCCATTGTGTTGGGTGTTTTAAGCCTTTATTTAAGAAACTACCATCATTTATTAAAGGACCTATTTCTTTATTTTTGAAAGATTTATAGAGCACACTAATTAGAGAAGTATATTGGAATAGAAATTTAATATTTTGAGTGGGAGTTTGGAGTTAGTGATGACTGACAAAGAGGAAGGCTTCCTGTGGGTTGGGTGTGTGGAGAGTGGACAATGAAGGGTGAAACTGGTGTTTTACTTATTTATTTGCTGATGCATTCTTGTTGATTGTGGAATAGGGAGGGGGTGTATTACAATCTGCTTATTAGTAGTTTGATTTGTTTGGATTATGCACTCTGATATGTGCTTTTGGTAATGGTTTCTTCAGGCATCAACGCCTCATGTTCCGTCACAAGCTATATGAGCTTAGAGAAGATAGGGATATGAAGCCCGAGACCTTTGCCAGTCTTGTATCTGCTATGCTGTATGAGAAAAGGTTGGTAACTAGCATATGTTCTTTGACGTGTGTTAACGTTTATTTCCTGAAGATTACATGGTGTCAGAGTCATAATTGCATGTTCTTGAATATGAATAGCATTTTTGGAGAATTGATGAGAGTTGTTAATTGAGTATTAAGTGGTTTAATGGCTGCCTTTAGACTCAATAGGACTTTTAAGAACTTTACTGTACTTCGTAAAATAGGTGAGGTGTGTGCAAGCAGGCCCATATATTTTTGAAAAAGAGAAGCTAATGTTTGGTGGCTTGTTCCACAAGTCTTTTTGACCCCAATAGTGCAAACCCTTTAGTTTCAAGCTCAAACTAGCTATTGATCCGTTGGATCTTAGATTTAAGTTGACTTTTAATTGATGAGTGGGCTGAGACATCATTTTCCATTTAATAGACTAGATCTGAGGTTTCATTTATTAGATTAGAAGAGAGGAGAATAGAGAGAAGAGATATGAAGAATGAGTAAAGAAAAATCAGAGCTTAGAAAGGACTCTTTAGTGTGAAAATATTTCCTATATTGTATCCAAAGGTTACTCAAGATAGGAGGATGTGCTCAGCTATTAATTTAGGTAGAAATCACATCTGATGACATTATCTTATTTTTAAAAAAAAAATCTAATTCCACTACTTGCAATACCCCCCCCCCCCCCTTTTCCAAGCCCCAATATGCAGACATGTTTTAAACATTATACATTGATTTTAGAGGTATAATTCATATGAAGTGGTTAATTAACTTTCTCTTCGAACATCTCCTGTTCGTATTTGAGCTTAAAATTTAATCAAGCTTAACCTTAGCATTTGGGCTTAATGAACTAAACAAAAAATGCTCACTCCAAGTAGCTGTTTAGCTGGACAAAACCTGTTAAATCCAGTCTGGGTTGTTGTTTTGTCTATCCATGAAAAATGGTTCATCAACTTGTTAATAACTTCATTATTCATTTGGTTTTGTCTAGGTTTGGTCCATACTTGTGCCAACCTGTAATTGCTGGATTAGGAGAAGATGACAAGCCTTTTATTTGCACAATGGACTCTATTGGAGCAAAGTATGTTGAGTTTCTTTCTACTGCTTCAAGTTCTAGAATTTGGAGACTTATGTACTCTGCCAGGGTCCCCATGGCATTGCATGCTTATAATATTGCTACTTATTAGATGTTATGTGTGTCGTGCAGGGAGCTCGCAAAAGATTTTGTTGTTTCTGGCACTGCATCTGAATCACTTTATGGTGCTTGTGAGGCCATGTACAAGCCCGACATGGTTTGTACTGTTCTTGCTTTATTTTTTGCCATATAATTAGATAATCCATCTCTAGCTTGAATGCCATGTATTGCACGTCCATTTTTTTGTTATGTACTGGAAATAATCATCCTAGAGTTGCTGAGATGCTTTTATTTGATGCTTTGGAGTCTCATAGTCACTGTTCTCTGTTTTGATTTATCTTTTTGAAAATACTCTGTTTTGACAAATTGATTTTCTTTAAGTAGACACTGCTTGATGGGTGAAAACTCTGACATTAGTAATGCTCGAAGGGGGAGGGGGGACGCGGATTGATAACAATCGATAATATGAGGAAGAGGAGGGTGGTGGTGGTGAATTAATATTGTTTGTGCAAGGAAAAGTTGAACACATCACATCTCATTATATCGTCGGTTCACAACACAATTGTGGATGCTGCACTTTTTTAGTTGATCTAAAATGATGATACTGAGGAGAGCATAGAGATTATCATCTCCTAAGAACAAAGGATTGGGTAGGAGAACATGGCAGCATGGGAAGTATACCACCATGTATTTTTTGGACTATCCAGAACGAGATTAAAATATTAAGCCATAATAATGTAAAGATGTATTTTAAAGTATTTCTATGACATTCTTTTATTTGTAGACAGAGGATACCATTGTGTGCAAAATAATTGGGATAGCCAGATGTGCATTGGGTATTTGAGTCACTCGCTTTGAAAATTATTTTTGACACCATCTTTGTGTGATATCACCGAAATGATTTTTGCCCAAGAAACAAAATGAATAAGATGAGTATGACATGTATTTAAGTTTCCATCGAGGTTCAGAATTTTCATTCCAGACTTTTTTTTGAAATAGAATTTCCATTCCAATATTGCTGGTACATGCTTCAGAATTTTTCTCTTTTACTTCTTTGCAATGCTTGTGTTGTTTGTCATGCATTTATTTCTTATTTTATTGGCTTTATGGTTTCTTATTGTATTCTAACATTTCAGGGACCGGAAGAATTGTTTGAGACCATCTCTCAGGCACTGTTGTCATCTGTAGACCGTGACTGTTTAAGTGGTTGGGGAGGACATGTTTATGTTGTGTAAGTATTTAGATGCTTTCATATACCTATTTTCTTGATTATCTATTTTTAGTTAGTGTCTACCAGAGTCTCTAATTGAAAAAAATTATCCATCATCTATTATGTTCAAGATGGTGGTCTTTAAGGCAACAACAAACGGTGTGTGCCCAACATGTTTAGAGGGTTAGGTAATTCTAGAAAAGCGCTCTCCTAGAAGAGAAATTAGGAGTGTGCAGAGAAGATATGGCATTGTTAGGTATGGGAAGTGGTTGAGTTGGATTTGTGAAGGATCGGGTTTCCAATGTTGGAGATATGGTTCTTGCTTGGGGCTTGGGGAACGAGGGGAACTGGGTTTAGGAAAATGACAAGTCTTTAAGGCCTTGGCAGATTGAAGAGGCTTGACAAACTATGTTTCTCGGATCCTCCAGAAATACCGTTGAACTTGTCTCATACCCTCCAAATATGAATAACTTTTGGAGTATTTGTCGGTCTTGGCGTCATTTTTAAGGATCTGAACAAAATTGCTGGTAGAAGGGGTGGTTGGTTTGGAGAAAATGGTTGTCACATGTCGTAGTTAAAGGCATGTTCAGATTCTTTACAACCTCCAATTACATGTTGCTGGTTGGAGTTTTCTGTTTCCTTTTTCATTTATTGATCCTTGGTGGGGGTGGGATGGGGATCATGACATATTTAATGAAATCATATTAGTTTTAAAGTGTTTGTGTTTATGTTTTTGGGTACTCCAATCTTATTTGTTCCAATCCATGTATGTGGTTGCAGGACACCAACTGAAGTGACAGAGAGGATCTTGAAGGGAAGGATGGACTAAACACTTGTGGGGTGCTATACTTGTTCACTATTGCATTTCACTGGGATGACATTTCACTTGTTTTGATGAATACTCAACATTTCATATTTGATGTTATCGCATCGACTTCTCTTCAAGATTGTTATTTAATAGATTCAGTTGTCTGTCACTAATGGATGTTAACATTCTAGTTAGTTTACAATCCTCTATTTGAGCATCCCAACAAATTTCTGCTGCCATCACACACTAGACAAATTATACAGAGGATGAATCAATTTCTTTGGGGACTCCTTGTAGAATTGCAATATTGTAGGATAGGCAGATGTTGTCGTCGTTTATCAGTTTTTGGCAAACCTATGTCACGTTTAAATCAGCCGACATTGGTTAAGGCTTGACCAAAATGGTGTCAACATGATAATGTGATAGAGGTGTCTATTGCCAACTTGAGGGAAGAACAATGTATCAGCGCGAGGTTCATGAGTCCATGTGTATAGAGTTACTATCTGTTAAACGGAACATAAGTAGCCACTTGAGACTCTTTTGTCATACACACACAGAGCTACACGCTACACATCAAGACGAATGTGATGCTCGTATTAAAGATAAACAGGTTAGTACTATTAAGTAGAAGAATTACAACACATCACCCCAACGAAAAAAAACCTGGGGCTCAATGAAGGGGAAAAAAGAGCTCATGTTGATTTAAGTTGAAGGAGCAATATCAAAGGAATGAAGAATTTGTTCCAACGTATTTCTTCTATCAGGATCAATAGGACTTTCTAACCCATCAGAGTGAGCGATGTTTAACAGATAGAGCTTGCCAGATGCAACAAATGCAGCAGAAAGTATCCTCTTCAACCCTCCCCTCGTGCTATCGACCTTGTATTCAAACTCGTATACTTGAAGACCTCCTTCACCCGTTCTCTCCGATACTGAAACCACTTCAGCCTCCTTTGTACTTTCCTAAAAGTAAAAAAAAGACAGTACTATTAGTTGCCAATAATCCTTAGAAGCAAAAAAATTTCAGTGGGATCTACAGTCTTTCAACATTGTTCTATCAAGTCCAAATTTAAAAATCTCACTTGCTGATAGGATTGTAGGATAGGGGTAGAAGGTTAGCAGGTAGTGGAGGGTTGTTATTGCTTTTCGAGGGTTTAGGCTTCTTTGTGTTTGTTGTTGTACTAGCCGTATTATTCTTGCTTATGATACCTATCATCGTTTGTTGTTTAATGTGTTTCGACTATCACACTATTTTATTGTTCTTGTTCCTTTACTGTAGGCTTTACACTACTTCCTTTGTTAGTTGCTATGTTTCTTCTTCTTTGTATTTGGATTTGCTGCACTTCAGCTGAAGGTCTTTCGAAAACAGCCTCTCTAGCTCCACAAAGTAGTGGAAAGGTCTGCGTCCACTCTACTCTCCCCAGACCCTACTTGTGGGATCTCACTAGCTATGTTGTTGTTGTTACTTTCGGATATGATTCACCACTAGAATGCAAAATATGTGAACAATAACCACTAGAATTTCAACCTCATTAATACTCTTCCACTTGCTACCAGTTCCTCATTAGTAAATATAATAGCAAAAGCAAAAGGATTCTGACCTTGCGCTTTTCAGCAAGAATTAGCTTATCTGCCACGAATTGTGGAGTTCCGAATTGGCTGAGGGTTGTTATTTTTACAGGTATAACCACGACGCCTACATTGTTGGATCCCTTGTTTGCATCCTGAAACAGGGCAGTTGCCCCAGCTTTATCAACCTGAAGAACCCAATAATAGCATAATCAGTATCCAAAACCTCTTCATCTGGTAAAACTCTGAGAGTGATTTTTTCTCTCCTTCGTACAACATCAATCATGATAACAATTTTGGTCTAGGATGGTAATCAACACTGAAATCCTATGTTGTTTGGACTCTAAAAAATATCAAAAGTACGTGTCGAATTCGCCAAAAGTAGTTGTACTTTTGAAAAGTAGCTGAGTATGTTTGGCAAAACCAATTTGAAAAGCATCTTTAGTCAATATTAGAATCATCAATTTGTGCTTGATTGATGTCCCAAAAGTGATTCCAAAACTCAACTTTTGCAGCCTAAAATGACCAAAAACTTTTTAAAATATTACTCCCTTTGTCCCAATTTTAATCACCACATTTCTATATTAATAACAATTTAAATTCAAAATGTTCATTTTAGCCTAAATGAAACGACTTTTAACCATACTACGAATTACTTGGAATCACAAGTCTCAAAAGACTTGTTTCTTAAACTCCGTATATGTCAAATTACATATAAACAAGAGGAAGTTGTTCGGATGATAATATAAGCAACCCTCAATTCCAACCCAAAGATTGCGAGTTCGAGTCAGAAACAAAAGCAGAATATGGTTTGGTAGCTGATTAATTATTGAAAAGCTGCAAATACAATAATCAATAATCAATTAATTTAGGGATAAAATTAGGGCAAATCGAACCTTGCTCCAAGAAGAGGGTTTGAGAAGAGTGAAACCTTCAGCTGAATCCGTATATCTTTCAAGCTCTAACACCTCACCAATGGCAATAGCGAAGCTTGAGAAAGGTATCGAAAGCAACACCGTCAAAATTGATACGTTCAGGGCTCTTCTTCTCGTTGAATAAGTTGGAACCAATTCATCCTCATTCGATAACACAGTTAAGGATCTGTTTCTCGTTTTCAACTGCAATGGAGTGACAATGGATATGCTCGGGAGACACTGAAAGAAGCCATTTCGAAAGAGATTTGAGCAAACCAGTGAGCTAATGGCGGACATTTGTGTGTTACAGTAATTGAGAGGAGATGAAAGGAAGGGTCATCTTATTTGTGCTGCCTCTGCCTTACATGAACTGACCTGAGGTCCATTTGTTTTTATCTAAATCTAAAAAAACATGAAAATATTTTTTTTTAATTTTTTGGAAAATAAGTAAAAAAAATATACTTATAGTTTTAAATTTTTTAATTACAATTTATTGACAAATTATATGAAATAGTAAAATTCAAACAAAAGTATTGAAATGATAAACAAATAAAGTAAATATTGTTATAAAATCTAAACTCAGAATAAAAACAAGAGAAGTAGATGTAGGAGAAAATTTTCTTCTTATTAAAGTGTATATAAGTCTCATATGTATATCATATAATAATGAACGAACAATCCCATTTATAGGTTGAAAAATCACTTCAAAAGTCACCATATTAAGTATATATAATGAATATATACATTGTTATATGAAACCTAATGAATATGAATAGTTGTTCATGTACTAACTTTATGGACTATCCACCTATTCAATAAATTTATAACAAATATTTACTTTTTGAATTTATATTAATTGATTATTATACTTAAAAATAATTACGTCATATTAATTGTTCATTTTATTAAATAAATAAATAATTTTTTTTTATATATAAGCCTTGCAATTATTTGTTTTTTTACTAGTGCTCATGTTCAAATCTAAGATTACGAAAAGTAAATTTTGTGGGAGGTGTATAAAAAGCTTTAAATAAAAAAATGATATAAATATATAAATATGAACTTGACTTTAGCTGATATGTCTTCAATTTTGAGCGTGCATAAAGTGTCAACTATGCCCTTCAACTTTGAGTATGTATAAGATTATAATATCACGTAAGATGATTACATTTATTTAATTTTATATAAATTTAAAATTACTTTTACATATTTAAAATTTAAAATCATAATTATCGAATGACGTTAAAGTTAAATATCATATTGATGTGTTACGTCAATAAATAAACTATTTCAAGATTAAAAAAAAAACAATACAAAATCAACCACATATGTGAACTGAGAAAAATAACCATTGTAAATTTCCCCTTTTCAGTTGTGAGCGGTGGAGAATTGTTCGACGTGGAAGACGATACATTCGATGGCGGAACAGCGAAGAACCTAAAAATAAGGAAATTGAGAGCAAAAATCTGAAATTACAGTCCATTTCTATGGTCATGTCAATGTCCCTGCGACTTTGTTGCAGACCTTCAATCTCTGTAAGTTTATAATAATCGAACTGTGAATAACCAGCAGCAAATTTTATCTAATTGTTGATTTCGTTGATGTTTTTATGCTAAATTGCTGTAAGTTTTAGATTTATGAGATACATTTTCTAGACATATAGTGGGAAGTGTTTTCTCTCTCTTTTGTTTCTTCTTCCCTTTTTTTTTGTTTAGTTTTGTTTTTGCTTTTGAAGTTTGATCTAATCATATGGCGCCTATGGGTTGGGTAGGCTTAGTGGTCAATGACGTAAGTTAAGTTATAAGTATAATGAGGTTAGAAGTTCAATTCTCAATATAAACAAAAATACTAGTTGATTTGGATCGAGGTATGTGGTATTTGTTGCAGGTGATAGGTATATGTGGAATTAGTCGAGGTGTAAAAGTTGATCCAAACACACCACGGTTATAAGAAAAAAAGGTCTAATCATATGCAAGGACCAAATGAGCCATACATGTATCTTTTAGTTTGATAAGAATGGACTTGGTGCCAGTTTGCTTGCACTTTGACTAATATCAAGTGTATTTGCTACCTCACACCAGTAAATACCGAGTAAGTGCCCGTTTGGATTGCTTATTTTAGGTGCTTTTAAGCCAAAATAGCTTTTAATCAGTTTTGAAGTGTTTGGGTAAAGCTAAAATGACAAAAATAAGTCAAAAGTCAAACTCCAGAAATCCTAACTTATGACTTTTGGTTTATAAGTCATAAGCCAAAAGCCAATCCAAACGGGCCCTAACTCTATTCATCAAGCTGTCCTTACTCCTTACCTCGTATTTTTGCATTTTGTGGTTTAAACCTGACACCGTCCGATTCTCAACCTACTTCGTTGTCCATACTGACCAATATATTTATACAAGGGGATTCGAAAGAGTGCTAGAATATCACAACTGGAAATTGGAATTGTGAATTAAAGCAAATACTTGATAGCTCTGTCTATCAAGGCTGTCCTTACTTTGTATTTTTGTTTCAGCTAGGTTTTATACATGACACCTCATATTCTCAACCTACTTCATTGACCACTAGGCTAATATATTTGTTCACGGGGATTCAAAGACGTGCTAGAATATCACAATTAGAAATTGTAGCTGTGACTTAAAGCAAATTTTTGAACCCTTCTTTATTACTACGCTGGAATCTTCTGTTTATATTCAACAATTTGCACAACAACTGCCTCATATATATAACAAAAGATAGTTCATTTTTACTCTATTTGGACAGTATGATTTACAGTGAAGGAATTCAATTGAACCCCTTACCTTTACTTAGCTCCAAAGTCCAAACCTTTTCTTTTGGATATTAGAGTGATGGTACCTTTAACATAACATTTTTGGTGGTCTGGATAAAATTATAATGATAACATGCGAATTGAATGGGCAGGGTTTCAAGAATAAAAGAGATTTGTTGGGCTTAGAATTGGCAGGTAAGTCTTTGTTCATGAAAACCAAGTTCTTAATATATGAACTTATTAGATGGCTCTGGCTCTGAGCAGTTTTTTCTCTTTCTTGTTTACAGCTTATCAATCAAGTAAGACAATGGGGAAATGGTTAAGTGGAGTGAAGAAGTTCATTCCCTTTGAGGGATATGTTAAGTCTGTGAAAACGGCAGCGCGAATATCATTTCCAAAGATCTCAGCAGACTGTCAAGATAAAGAGCCTTCAAATTTTTTGAGTCACAAGAAGATGGTTCCTTATTCAAACCCCCCTAGCACGGAAGATGTGGATAGTTTGTATGAATTCTTTGATAGAAGGTAGGAATTGTGCTCCTTCTCTGTTTTGAATTAGAAAGGTCAAAAAAAATACAAAAACGGAAGTTTAACTAATTCTATTGTGCTGGAAAATACTTGGTTATCCTTGGAGAAATTTGGTTGATTAGTTGTTTGCCGTTTTTCTTTTGTGCTGGTATGGTCTACTTCTACAGTCATATTTTCATGTAAGGAAATGTGAATTGTTTCATGTATTTCTACATATTCATTCTGGGGACCCTCTCTTTCTCTCCCCATTTTCTCGGTAGGGCATTTTTGTTGTTTCTTTCTAATCATGCTGCAAGAAGAAATTGTAAACCAATTCAACCATTTGATCTGTTTATGTCTTCTTAAATAGGTACAACAATGTTCATTATACATAGATTATGTAGTACGGAGAGATTCACAATCACGTGGCAACTAAATATAGGAAAGGTCAAAATAACAGGAAAAAGCCGAACGAATGGAGGGAAAGAATGGCTGAGGTTACGTGAATTGTGAAATGTGTTTTACTACAAAAGAGAGTGCAACTGAAATAGCATTTTCTAAGCAATAATCAAAGATAGAATCCCTTGAAACTTATGACATCATTTACATCAAATCCCTCAATTTATTTCTTGCATTTGGTAGATTTATAACAATAACAAGACCGTTGATTCTGACTACACTTCTCTTTACTGCTATTAAGTTCAATATTTTGAAGTCATAAATTTAAAAAAAAAGAAGAGGAAGAAAGATATTATTTCAAAGTCGTTTAGCTAAATAATATGTAGTTAAGAGTCCAAGTAGCTAAAGTTTTTGTGATATAATACACATAGTATAGATGTGTTTTTATTTGTTATCTGAATTGACTACTACTATGTGATAGGCCTACATGCAATTACTTTCTATATTACAAATGTGGTGATTCATTTGCTGATTGTTTATTTGTAGGTCAAATTGGGTGTCCCTTTAACCACACTTCAGTTATAAATACTACTTCCTTTTGTGTTTTCTTCTAATATCAACTACACTATGATATCAATTACTGACTGGTTCCTTTCCATTGTTTTTGTAGTACCAAGCTTGTTGTATTGACGGGAGCTGGCATGAGCACAGAGAGTGGAATTCCGGATTACAGAAGGTTGGTTTACAACTAGATGAGCATGCTCAACGTTCTCAACAGTTAACAGTTTGATCATTCTCTGAAGTTTATAATCTGAGTTACACTTCAAAAGGAAATACATTTTACTGCAAAGGGAAGAAGACGTTGTCAATATTTAATTTCTTATCCTAGCTGAGTTACATTTCCAAAAAGGAAGACACATTTCTTATTAAAATAAGAAGGCTGTCAACATTTAGTTTTACTGCTATTTGGTGCAGTTATAAACAAATTAAAACATCTGACTTTTTTGGTGTTGAGCATTTATATAAATTGTACGAAGTGAGGAATAAATCTGAAAGTGCGGCGAGATGTCCTGTTTGATTCAATGCAGGACGGTATGTGAAACCGAAGTTTCTTTGTAATTACTCTATTTTGAGCATTCCCTGCAGTTTTCGCCTTTTTCTATAGGGTGGTACGTCTGTGTTGTGTTTAAGAGTGTAGTTGGGGATTCAGTATTACAGCTTTGTGCTGCTTCTAGATTTTATTTTGGGCTGTATAAAGAAGTTAAAGTGATATTTTTGGACAAATGGTAATGCTTTTCCCTCTTCTCTTGGCAGCCCAAACGGAGCTTATAGTACGGGTTTCAAACCAATTACCCATCAGGTGATTTGAAGGCATGTGCTATGATTCTTGGTTCCATTAAAGTGTCATTATTCATTTATAAATACCATTTCTTGCATATTTCACAGAGGAAAAAGAATGTATTAGTCTACTACGGATTTAGTTCTGTTCATCTCTAGACCTATATATTTCTTGTAGACAATAAATCCTACATGAATTTAGTTGTGGTCATCTCCAGAAATTATATACATGATACAACAACAGTCCCAAATAAATCAGGATTGACTTATGAATACTCATGATTCTCTATTTAAGCTCAAATCATGTCATCATCATACCCAAAAAGTATTTTAAAAAATAAGTTAGACCTATTCCCAACTAGTAGATCTCACCTATATGGATCTTTTCCTTCTGCTGTGTCCTATCGTTAGCTAAGTGTGCTTTGATTCCCAGAAATTGTAGGTCTTTCGAGACAACTTCCTTATTGTGATTCCTACCTCTTCCTCGTTAACACGTTCACTCACCATAGTTGCATTTGCACATCTATGCACAAAATGTACTGGTTGCAGCTGTAGGTCGATGCAGAGCATGACCAAACATCTCAGGCAACCTTCTCTCGTTTTATCCTCAATGCATACTACTTGCACCGTCTGGCAAATTTGATCATTTCTTAATCTTATCCATCCTTTGGACTATCACATAATACCCTAGTAGCACTTCTCCATTTCAATCATTTAGTGTTAATTCCCGGTGTAATATCTAGATATGCAAACTGATTGTACTTTGGCACCACCACCCCGTGTAGTCTCACCTCAACTTCGCTCTTCTCATGCTGACTAAACTTGCATGCGTGTCAATTATTCCAACAGTTATGTGCTACCTCTTGCCAGCGCAGGTACCGACTCTATGTTGCTCAGATTCTCCATAATGATGTTGCAGCCGTGTTGGATCCTTCAAAAATGTACTACTTTTGAAGGATCCGACATGCACCCGTAGACATTTTTTGAAAAGCCAAGCAACATAGGCCGTGCCATAACTCTGTCACTAATGCTTAGGCAGATAGGAAGTAATCACCTAGTGATTTTTCCTCTTTTAGGATTTGAATTGGTCTCCCAAAGTTACAATCCCGCTTCATTTTCTGCTAAACCACATTCTTAGGTGCTAGAAAAAGCTCCGCTTTCATTAAAATTTACAGAGTCAGCTTCTGCTTACTGCCTACATTCTAACTGTCTGATTTATATATCCAATTGTAGGAGTTTCTACGATCAATCAAGGCTCGAAGGCGTTATTGGGCACGGAGCTATGCTGGCTGGCGACGTTTCACTGATGCTCAACCTAGTACAGGTCATATAGCTCTATCATCTCTTGAGAAAGCAGGCCGTATAAGTTTTATGATTACACAGAATGTGGACAGGTAGTTGGCTCATCTTTCATTTCTTCATTGATTTTATGAGCCTTTTGACACTAATTTGTTACTCTTACTCTCAGGCTGCATCACCGAGCTGGAAGCAATCCTCTTGAATTGCATGGGACTGTCTACATTGTTTCCTGTACAAATTGTGGTTTTTCTCTACCTCGAGATCTATTTCAAGATCAAGTGAAGGCTCATAATCCCAAGGTTATCTTTATTCAGTTATTCTGTTAATTGAGTTTGAAATCACTGCCTAATTATCGATTTGAGTTATGTTGATTTGACTTCATGAAAGATGACATAGAAATCTATTTCAGCACTGTTCCACAAGGCACTAGTCTATATGTATGTCCAAGTCCTATAGAACTATTAACACCGACAATGCTTTCCCTATACATGTCTAGCAAAAAGAGGAGGGACATTTTGGTGCATAGAATGTTACTGATTCCATTGTCACCTCTATTTACCACAAAAGGATTTCATTGTCACACAACCATCTGCCTTACCCTCGGGTCTTGACACATCAGTTCCTCCCCTACCCCAAACCTTCCCCCTTTGGCCTGCAATCCTGTACCTGTTACAGGCTTACAGCAATTGCTTTTCCTTGTCATCCATGATCTCATCTTAAAGAGTTCTGTATCTACATACAACTGTGTTACCTTGTTTCTGCAGAAAACTGTCATTCATTGATATTGGACTGCAATAAGGGTCTATTCAGTTTGGATGATAACACAGCATATGTTAAGATTTGGATTAACAAATATTAAGTACTAAATTAGCTGCCTAACTACCATGTTCAGTTATGACATCATATATGTCTTCTTGTGTATAGCAAGCATTGGTTTTCGATGGTTTATTTGGCAACATTATTAGAATTTAACAGTTAGCCCTTGATTATGGTGTATGAGATATAATCTAAGGGGTATTACAATAGCCAACCCAAAATTTGTAAACTGGAATAACAACAAATCATGTTCTCTTCTTGATCAACCTAATGTATTCACTGTTTTGTTCTGTTGGCATAAACTGAACTGGAAATATTATAGTACTGCAGTGGGCAGGAGCTATTGAAAATTTGGACTATGACAGTCGATCAGACAAGAGTTTTGGAATGAAACAAAGGCCTGATGGGGATATTGAGATTGATGAGAAGTTCTGGGAAGAGGATTTCTACATTCCTGAATGTCAGAGCTGCCAAGGAGTTCTGAAACCTGATGTAAGTGATTTTCAATTTATCAGATGAACTAGTTATATAAACTTGGAGCAGCTTCTCTTTTCTCTTGCTTTATGTTTTTTCATTTCCTAGAGGTTAAAATTGGCCTAGGAGGAATTGAGTAAGATGATTCCTTTGTTATCACGAATATGTCCAAGAGTAATCTTGAATTGAAGAACGAGCCTTTCGCCGGGGTGAATAAGAATAGCCAATAGGTACAGATGACTTTCAAATTTCTGCCATGTGCCATAATTATACACATAATACCATGGGAAGAAAATTCATATGTAATAAGTCTGCTGATTTATAATGAAAATTATATGGACTTATTACATATATCTATTCTTGCTCCGTTCTAATTATTGCTCCGGATCTAGAAAGAAGGTTGGATCTTGCAATGCAAAACCATTGGGAACTGTATTTTCGATTTCGCTGTAGGATATCACAACTCTATACGTTCTATGTTGTTTTTAATAGTTAGTTCAAAGTTTATGCTATTTATTACAGTACCTAGTCAGTGGTATACTTTTAACTTCTAAAAGTTCATTAAAAAGAAAAAAGACACAAATTCACCTTTACGAGTAATTTTATATAATGACTCCACGAGGCAGTGGTAAGGTCTCATACACTCTACCCTCCCCAGATCCCACTTAGTGGGTATTACACTGGGTATGTTGTTGTATTCGATCAATCATTCTTCCTCTGAATTTCAGGTCACATAGACAGTAGAGTACTGGTATAAGTCACTAAAATATGGTACATTACAGGTCGTCTTCTTTGGGGATAATGTCCCCAAATCTAGGGCAGATGCTGCTATGGAAGCTGCAAAGGGATGTGATGCCTTCCTTGTACTTGGTTCATCTTTGATGACCATGTCCGCCTTCCGGCTTATTAAGTGAGAATTTGCTTCTCTCCCATTTTAATAAAAGAAAATCTGGTCTACTTGGTTACTCTAACTTGTTTGCTCATTCGGTTCTTGTCTAAGTGCATCATTGATGAATTGGTCTTATACCAGCATAAGATTTTTTTCACAAGGATTGCAATTGCATGACCCGAGATTTCATTTGTGAGAGTGGTCCCTTCTGATTCACTTACTCTTCTCCGAAAATAGTTCCAGATGGTTCTGGAAACGTAACATTACTTCTCTCTTTGCATATACCTGTTAGATTATCACATCATAATTTCTTAGTTTCCTTCTTTGTGTTGGTTTTTATTTCCTTCTCTCCCTTTTGGATAACTTATATCAACAACATGAGAATAAATCCTTGCAACAGAGCTGCACGTGAGGCAGGTGCTGCTACTGCAATTATAAATATTGGTGCTACACGAGCTGACGATATTGTACCTTTGAAAATTAGTGCTCGAGTTGGAGAGGTTAGTGCTTTGTATGGAATACCAGAAGTTCTAGTTTCTGTTATAGTCATCCTCGCATCTATTTTTACAGCTTTTCTTGCTGCAACATTCCTGGAACCTTAGCTTATACAATTATATGATGCAGATACTTCCAAGATTGCTCAATGTTGGATCATTAAGTATCCCTGCTCCCTAGTTCCTGATTCAGAGAAATGCTAATTAATAGCATCCCAGATTCTTTTTCATCAGTTGCTGCAAATGGATTGTACACTTGGTCTTAACGTGCTAGTTCGCCCTGCATCTCACGTGTGGTAAATTCACTAAATTTATCTCGACGTTGTTTGTAATTCTTAAAAATGAACTTCTCAAGTACCACACACACTATTTATGTGCGCGTCTGTATTGTCACACAACTCGACTACTTTGAACTTCTGATTAGTGAGTTGAAGCTGAAATGGTGCGAAAGTACACAGAAAATTGCTTGAAAATGATGAATTTTAGTATGGCCTTTTGCATAAAGACAAACATTATGTTTGTATAAGATTATAGGGGAAAAGGGGTGTAAAAAATAGTACCTCTATGCTATACACACTGCTCGATTCTTTTACCTTTTTTTTTTATTATTTGGGTCATTGGATGCATTGATATTTCTAATGTATCTCAACGACGTCATTTTTTTTTGGATTTTGATTTTAGGTAGAGCTCTAACATGAAGGGGTCGTTTTATTGGGTACAAGTTATTCTGTAAGTTATTCAACCAAAAATATGAGGTTATATATCCTATCACTAAGGTATAAATGGCGGGATAAATAATATCACGATTGCTTAATACCTTCAACCAAACACTGGATAGAATAGTCTTGCATTTTATCCCTAGGATTGTTATACCTTATACCTCACATCAAATGACTCCGTAGAGTTATAAGATGGATGATCTTGAATCATAGTCAAAAGTAGATGCGTCTATTTGACACATGTAGTAGCAATTTCGATATTAAAATAATGTTATTTGAAAGGGGGGGGGGGGGGAGTTGAAAAATTATTTGAAAATGGTTTAAATCGCTTTTTTAATCTTGAAATTCATTTTCAACAGTTTTTCTACAAAAAAATCAATGCATTGTATTACCAAATGATACTTTAAAAGAAGTAAAAAAATTTTGTATGGACAAACGGAAGCATAGTTCATCCGGTCTAAAATAAATACGAGATGATTTGCTAACGACAAGTATCAAAAGTATAACTAAGGGTACATCAGAACAAAATTTAATGGAGAGGAAAAGTAAATACGAGATGATTTGCTAACGACAAGTATCAAAAGTATAACTCTGGGTGAAACCGAACAAATTTTTAATGAAGAGGTAAAATTAACTTTTTTTTTGGACTCTATACAAAGAGAGCGAAAGGATGGATTTTTTTTTACTTCGTTCACTTCTACTTGTTCTTAATGAATTGTTTCGTAGTGAAATGTACATATTTTATCAAGACACGCATATTAATTGATGTATAGTTTTCAATAAAGTGGAGAGTATGATTTGAAATGAGTAGTTAATGTAATCGATAAAACATGAAGTAAAAACATTGTTTTTCTTTTGATATGTTATAAAAATTCATTTTTTATTATAATAAACAAATGAAGGAAAGATAGTTTTATAATTGGTTGTTTAGAATTTTAGGAGACAATATAAATTTGAATATTAAAATTACAAAAAACCATTGTTTAGCAAATAAGTAATGAAGAAACTTCGAGGTTGGAGGTATCCACAAATATATTCTCATGAAGCACGTCATAATCCAGTCAACACTTCACATCATCTCTGAGTTGTCCTATAAAAAAAAGTTGAAAACTTCACCACTTTTTTCTGTTTTTCTTTTAAAAAAAATAAATTGATGTTCGATATCTTTATTAAAATTTGACTATTTTAAATCTAGAAGCCTCATTTAAGAGGAAGCACTTTCTATCAATGAATTTTTAATACTAAAATTTGAATTCGAAATATCTGATTAAATGAGCATCACATCTTTTGGAGTTTTGGTGCTTCATCACTTTTTTATGTTTCTTTTTTTCTTAATAATAACTTTCTTGCTTTGGTGGCCTATTAAAGTGCTTAAATTGCTTAGTCAAAGGGTTGTGAACTCAATTATTTTTTATTTTTTGGTGAACTCAATCTGTTGTTAGTTTTTTTTTTGAATTCATAGTATTTTGCCAGTTTTTTTTAGCACTTTATTAGTCATTTTTTTTAATAGATTTGACCAATCAACATCAAATTTTATTGGTTGTGGTTTTTTTTTTGTTTTTTTGTGAGTTGGGCATATCTGGTGAGTGTCTACAATTTTATCTAGAGACGTCAAATCCTCCTCCTTAGGACTTTATTCAGGGTTGGTAGGAGTTTTATAACTATTGAAAGTTACGAAGTAAACAAAAATTATGACCGATTAAAAGTCGAGTCGAACTCAGAATTTAAATTTTAAATTTATCTAAGTTATGGAGTTCGCAGTTAAATATTGTTACATGGATAATAGTTTTTGTAAAAATATAATATCTACCTACACACGTTTGATCTGGAGATATGGAGGATAGGATTCACAAATTTTTTATTGTTTAGAGAATTAGATCGTGAGTTCAAGCAAAAGCTTCTAAATTTATTCATAACTCGAATAGAATGGTTTAGCTTCACCCTTAATCACACGTGGAGTCAAGTTTTCTGCAATCAAGAGTCGAAATTTTGATGACTCGAAATTTTATAACTCGAAATTTTATATTAGTGTAGATATTTTTCATAAGTCCACTAATTAATCGACGCCTTCATATATTTATCACCCGAATTTTTAAATTCACAACATTGAATATTTATATTTTTAATTTTATGATGAATAATTATATGTTTTGAATGTTTCGTAAATAGTCGATAACATTGAAGAATATTCAAAAATAGGAGTAAAAGCTTGAAGTAAAAAGTATTAACTAGTCATCTACTTCAGTAGTTAAAATTTGGAGCTATGAACAAACTAGTCTTGTACTCCCTTTATCTTAATTTATATAATATTTATTTTTTTAATCGATCTAAAATATAAAAACATATTTTTATTTAATTTAATTTTAAAATATTTATTATACCTTATTTTTTAAAAAAGTTAAGTCAAGTCAAACATTTGAACAATATCTAATAAATTGAGATAGAAGAAGTATTACTTCCTCTATCCTAATTTATATAACTCGACTTTTTTTTTTAATTTACATATTTCTAAATATAGTAATTGAATTTTAAAATATTTTACTTTTTAAAGATATTTATCTTCGTTTAAAAAAGAATGACCATTTATCCTTTTTAATTTGTTTAAAAAAGAATAATCTCTTTTTTGTTTTTGGTAACAATTTTTCACGTGGCATTTTTAAAAATTACAAGATTAGAGGAGAATTTTGTACATTTGACATAACTTTAATTTAGGACCACGTGATCAAAAGTCTTTTTTATTTTCTTAAATTTCGTGACAAGTCAAACTAGATTATTCTTTATGAAACTGAGGAATTATTACACGATACTTATGTCTAGTTTTAATCACAAGTTTTCAAGAAAAAAAAATTTCTACTATATTGTATCAAATCAAATAACATCACATAAATTGAAACGAAAAAGTGTATTACTCCCTCCGTTTAAAAAAGAATGACCTTTTCTTTTCAATATGTTTTAAAAAGAATGACCTTTTTTTTTCTAACAACTTTCCACGTGGCATGTTAAGACCACAAGATCAAAGGGCAATTTTGTAAATTTGATCTAATTTTAATTTAGGACCACAAAATTTTTAAAAAAAATTATACGCTTAAATTCCGTATCAAGTCAAACTAAGTCATTCTTTGTAAAACGGAGTAAGTATTATTCTAAGAATATCCTTTTGACAATTGTGGGTTAGGTGAGTAGCACACGAGTGGTCTTTTTTGTCCTGACCTGACCGCCGTTTGATTTTTTTTAATTGGATAATTATTATATTATTTTAACAGCCGACTTATTTAAAGTTTTCACATTTTATGATATATCTTAAAAATTGCATAATATCATTTATTGATATTCACCTCACAAAAACGATTGCTAGCGAAAATTATATTTTAGTATTTTTTATAAATGTTATGAAAATTTATAATAATTAGTTAATATTGATAAAGATTTTAACTGTGGATTAAAAAAAAATTAGTAATTAAAATATATATTTTTTTCCCAACTCTATACTAAATATATCATAATATTAATATGATTATAATAAATTATCATTAAGAATGAACAATATGAAAAGTATAAATTAGTTATATTTTTTTAGTACCAATTAAAATAGGAAACTTTTTTTTAAAAAAAATAAATTAACATTAATTTGGACGGATATTATTATTTATTGGATTCTCAATGAGGAAGTGGTCCCCAGCAAGTGACGAGAGCAGTGACAAAATCATAGGCACACGTGGGCGAATCTTTACAGGTGTTGTTCTCTCATTGGATGTTACTCTTCTATTGAGTCTATGGCTGCGGTCAATCTAAAAGCAAAGTGGGTCCCACACACCCACTAGCTTAGACTCTTGATCACCAAGTAACTTTTTCTTAAAAGTACTCCCACCACCCCACCCCCACACCCCACTTAATGCTAATGAAATAAAATAATTATTTTTTCCGTTTAAAAAATAATAAATTAGTTTGACTTAGAATAGAGTTTACGAAAAGAAAAAAGACTATTTAATCGTTATGTCAAATGTATCTGAATGTTCTTTAATCTTATGGTCTTAAACATGTTATGTAGAGAGTTAAAATTAAAATATTGTCTAAAAAGGAAAGGGGTCATTCTTTTTTAGACATACTAAAAAAAATAGAATTTTTCTTTTTGAAACGGAGAGAGTATCTTTTTTTTTATAAAAAATTATGTGATCTCATTTGACTAGATATAAATGATAATAATATATTGTAAATGAAGTAAAAATATTATTAACCTTTTTTGTCTTTAACGTTCGATTTCTGAATCTTTATCGTAACAAGGGTCATGTCTTCAACAAACAAAAATTATGTCATCTCGACACATTTTTCAGTCTATCTTTCCTCCTCTTTTTTGTTACAGAAGCTATTTCCAAGTTGTAAAACTTCGTTATCAAGCATATCTTTCATAGTATATTCACACATCTATCAGAATATAATCATTTCTACTATATTCATCTTTTAAACGTAGATATTCTTGAATATACTACATGAACAAAGTTGGTCTAGATTTAATTTAAAGTCACTCCATTAAAAAAAAGAGAAGATTTTACTTTTCTTTTCGTTTCAGTTTTTTACTTGACAACTGACATGTTTTAACTGACAAAAATAACTATTAATTTGATATATTTGATATAACTTTAATTTAAAACTACAAAAAAAAAATCAACTTTATATCAATTCAAACTAGATCATTCACGTGATTAAAAAAAAGATCTTGCCAAAAAAGTCTCAATACTTGAATTTTAATGAATTATCAAACATATTATAGCAATAGATATATACAAAAATATATTATTAAATACTTTATACTAATTTATAATTGTCGACATAATAACGGTGGTCCTGTTATTGCCTGGTTTCTGCTGTCAAATTCTACAGCACGTTTTATTTTATATTATTATTACATACGACTAGTTTCAATCCACCACGTGCAAATTTACCCCCTATTTTTTCATCTATATATACACTTCAAACCCATAATTATTTTTTTGTCAAAGCAACTGAAACTAACACAAAGCAGGAGCAGAAGCAGCAACAAACAGAGAGAGAAGAAAACAGAGGAAGATAAGAGGAAAATTTATCGAATCGAGAGAAAAGGGGAAGTAAAGTTGCGAAGAGTGAGAATTTCAAAGGAAATGAACAAAGGAGCAAACGGAAATCAGCAATTGGAGTTACCGGCGGGATTCAGATTCCATCCGACAGACGACGAATTGGTGCAGCACTATCTCTGCAGGAAATGCGCCGGACAGTCGATTGCAGTATCAATTATAGCTGAAATTGATCTTTACAAGTTTGATCCATGGCAGTTGCCTGGTAATTTTTGACTCTTCCTCCAAATTTTCATAGCTTGCAAATTCTAGGTCAAAAAAAATCGAAACAGATTAAGCTTAGCGTTTTATCACAGTTGTTGGATCTGTTCCGCCATGGAATTTGAAAATCAGATCAAGTTCCTTAAAACAAGTTTTTCGACTTATAGCATAGCAACGCAACTTCAAAAATCAAAAATCACAATTTCGAGAACTCATAGATTTCAACTTCTATGGAGCTAAATTAGCATTTGACCATAGATTTGGATCGAATTTTAAAAAATTATCTTGTAAAAGTTAATCTTCAAACATTTTTAAGTTCCCAAAACTGTTTGGTTCTTTTTCTGAACTTTATTTTTTGTTGGCAAGTGCAGAGAAGGCTTTGTACGGTGAAAAAGAGTGGTATTTTTTCTCACCAAGGGATAGAAAATATCCGAACGGTTCACGGCCGAACCGAGCAGCAGGAACCGGTTATTGGAAGGCAACCGGAGCTGATAAACCGGTGGGAAAACCCAAAACGTTAGGGATAAAGAAGGCACTTGTGTTCTATGCCGGAAAAGCACCTAGAGGTATAAAAACCAATTGGATTATGCACGAGTACCGCCTCGCCAACGTGGACCGCTCTGCTGGCAAGAACAATAACTTGAGGGTAAGTCCTTTTGTCAGCTGTAATTTTTTATTTTCGGAGATGAGATTCAAGATTCGAGTAATATAGTATGGTAAAGTAACTGAGTTTACTTGAACTAAACTCATGACTAGTATTGTAGATCCTAATTCAAGATTCGAGTAATAGTATGGTAAAGTTACTGAGTTTACGTGAACTACACTTTGTAGATTCTAACTTAGTGAAAGGTTTACATCTCTAAGAGTGATATCTCCTAAGATTTACAATGTTTCAAATGAAAAATAGTGGAAGATTTCACTTTAATTATCAACAATAAGGTGTGGCACCCATTTAACAAATAGTAATAAGTAAAATAAAATGGTTATTATATTCTGTAAATTATGAGTGCAAAATACAATTTGTAAATTGTTTATTGATTATGTGATTTGACATTATTTCAGCTTGATGATTGGGTATTGTGTCGAATATACAACAAGAAAGGCACACTTGAGAAGCATTACAATGTGGACAACAAGGAAACTACAAGCTTTGGAGAATTTGATGAAGAAATAAAACCGAAAATATTGACCACACAATTAGCACCGATGCCACCACGGCCTCGATCGACACCGGCAAACGACTACTTTCATTTCGAGTCATCAGAGTCGATGACTAGAATGCACACGACAAACTCGAGCTCTGGCTCAGAGCATGTCTTGTCGCCATGTGACAAGGAGGTTCAGAGCGCGCCCAAATGGGACGAAGACCACAGAAACACCCTTGATTTTCAGCTAAACTATTTGGATGGTTTACTAAATGAACCATTTGAAACCCAAATGCAGCAGCAAATGTGCAACTTTGACCAGTTCAACAATTTCGACATGTTCCTATACATGCAAAAACCTTACTAAAATTGTATAAATTCATTGGATCTAAATTGAGTGTGATCCATGACATTTTCTTTGTTCTTTGGTGGTGTAGTTCAACTTTTTATTAAGTAGTTTAGAAAAGTACAAAATGCTAGTCAAATTTGGTGGGCTACAGCACAAATGAGCCTTGATAAGCATAGCCAAAGAGTCATATAGAAGGGCTTATTATTATTGTAAGGTACATGTAAAAACAAATGAAAATTTGTTAATATCAAGTTATCATTCTTCAAATCTCCGTGATTATGACTCTTCTACACTGGTTCCAATAGAAATTAGCATATTTGCGGTCTCAGGGTTCACGGCAAAGTTATCGACGTGTCTGATTCATGTAGGCATAAGAGCTAAAACTTTCTATTGTAAGATCTTCAATAAGACACTAAACAAATCATCAAGTTGAGTTGTTAACACTAAACAGTGACGAAGACTCTTTCCTACATACAACATAGACGAATGTAACAAATAACAAGGCAAACATCTTTAACCTAGCAGTTAGTAAGATTTCGATTACCTCATATAAGAACTTCACATGGTCCTTGATTACGTAAGGAGCAGTGTGGCTGCTCCTCGTGTCATCATCATATGTTAGCAGACACTTATCCTTTCCAGCTTCCGCTACATACTAGTGAGTGCTGACTCCTCGGTAACTGTCAACGCACCTCCAAATGGACTGCAAGCCGGTATGTACCTGGAGTTTCTCCAAGTGTCCTTTAATTAAGTGTCAATCGCCTCCATATGTCAAACATTACATCATTGCAATATCATCCTAGTCTCGAGACGATCCAAACACTAACCTGTAAACTGTAATCAAGTTGCTGGTTATTGTCTCTCCTGTTGATTCTGTCTCTTTTAAATCAGGATGTCCTCCTCCTCAACTGGGGAAGTGGAGCTTTGAGTTTCAGTTATGGGCCTCTTTGAACAATTTGGATTCCTTTGGGGTCTTTGATCCAGTTTCACACTGTCTTTCCTATCTCTTTTTCACATTGAAGGACATAATGGATATGCAATTTGGTATGTATGACTACCTTGCAAAACAAGACGTAACACTTTTGAGTAGGGACTGAAATTATGTACGAGATATGTCTGTCTGCACTTGTTATACCATTTTCTGTAGTCGAAAGGAAGTAGACAACAACAGAAACATACCCAATGTAGTATCCAGACCTCAGTTTGGAAAGGAAAATACGGAAATGAAAGTAGTAACAACGATTGCGCTAGGGTCGAAAGGAAGTAGACATGATGAACTTTTCAACGTCCAATTTTCATAGTAACATCCACGAAGGCATCAAGATGAGAATAATTAATGAGCACACTAAAAGAAACTTCCAGTATAACAAAAAAAACAAACACAGATTTACTAATGTCCAAATAGTCATTATCATTATGACGAAAACCAAAAGTTGCAAGAAGCTTACATATTACTAATATCTACAGAGTCCTACCCAAAATTTCTTCTTGCATTTTTAAAACTATTCATCGTCACTTTCAGATTAATATATGCTCTCATCATATATCCAGAGATTGTCGAAACCACAGAAATCACCTAAAAGAGAACCATACTTATCAATGATTGGTACACCCAATTCCAGCGAAAATTTGACTTCCCGGCCATCTGGAAGTTGGACCCATTTTCCCATTGACGAATCTGTGTCTTCTTGACTTCCTTGCTTCTCCCATGTACTAAAATCAACCGGCATTTTGCTTTGCAACTCGGACTCCTTTGATCTCTGAACATCGAATTTCATGTACTGATTAGCATGGAAAGTTTCTTCAGCAGCTGATTCGGGCAGAAATCCTTCAAAATTTACAACTACTTTCTCTTTCTCAGCTTGCTTCTCTGCAGTAATAAAATCAACAGGCATATTGCTTTGCAACTCGGCCTCTTTTGATCTCTGAACGTCGAATTTCATATACTGATTAGCATGGAAAGTAACTTCAGCAGCTGATTCTGACTGAAATGCTTCACAATTTACAACTAATTTCTCTTTCCCAGCTTGCTTCTCCCCTGTACTAAAATCAACCGGCATATTGCTTTGCAACTCGGCCTCTTTTGATCTCTGAACGCCGACTTTCATATACAGATTAGCATGGAAAGTTTCTCCAGCAACTGATTCAGGCTGAAATCCTTCACAATTTACAGCTATTTTCTCTTTCCCAACTTGCTTCTCCCTTGCATTTAAATGAAGTTTCTTACTATATTTCTTCTTTGGCTTGACTATTTCCCGAAACTCGAGCTTCTTAGATTGATAAGCTAGGGAAGCCTCTTCATACGTGCCAAAAGTCCCCAACCAAATCTTTTTCTTACTAATGGGGTTTATAATCTCAGATGTATATTTCCCCCACTGGTTCTTGCGAACCCCAATGATACGCGTTGTTTTGGGAGAATCCATTTTTTTATTTCTACCCCCACTAGACAATGATGCCCCAACAGATGATTCAGGCTTAGTTTGATCACAATTATTTGGTTTATCCTCCTTATATCCCTGAGTTAACATATCAAACTCAGACTTCTTTGACAAATAAGCTTGTGAAGCCTCTTCAATAGTGTTGAAAGTACCTAACCATACTTGCTTATGCTTAATTGGGTCTCTAATTTCAGCACTATATCTCCCATTCTTTTGCTTTCGGATTCCAAGTAAGCCTGACTTAGCTTTAGGATTTCTTTTCATAGTATTACACCTATCAGCTGATTTAGACAATGAACATGATGTTTGTTTACAAGATCCTAGATTCATGACGTTTATCGGTTTGTTAGATGCATGCATGTTAGAGTTAAAGCCTTTGCATACCTGCTTTTTCTTGAATGTTTTTTTTCTCAATTTCCCCATGTTATGCCATTCAGCTCCAAGTAACATGCTTTTGTGACTGAAAGATATCTCCTGAATAAGGGGCTTTTTCCCATGATCAGCATCAGTGGAACCGGCAGCAGCATTAGCAGTTTTGTTAGTCGAATTTGAGCTTGGCATTT
The DNA here is from genome assembly GCA_027704765.1 of Solanum habrochaites. Taxonomy (NCBI): domain Eukaryota; kingdom Viridiplantae; phylum Streptophyta; class Magnoliopsida; order Solanales; family Solanaceae; genus Solanum; species Solanum habrochaites. The sequence goes on from JAKWJA010002492.1 coordinate 2,897,833, forward strand.
CATCAAGCATGTGGTGGGCAGTAGAAAATTCGCATTGCTTAGCTAAATAAGCCTCGGAAGCTTCTTCAGCAGTGATGAATGTACCCAACCAAACCCGTTTTTTCGTAATCGGGTCCCATTTTTCAGCAACATACTCACCTCGTTTCCTCTTCCGAACCCCAGAAAAATTTGCTGCATTCTGCAAACCCAAAACTATACTGTCACTCCTTTCAGCAGCACGAACACTTTTGTTAGTGGAATTTGAGCTTGGCATTTTATCATACATGTGGTGAGCAGGAACAGAGCTTCGATTTTCTTCTGCATTTGCTCCTGCAGATTCCATGGCAAATTACTATGTACAAGAACAATGCATGGGATTGAAGGGTGAGATCGAAAAGGGGAATTGGAATTGGGAATGAGCATGTTTGAGAGTGTTAATGGTGGAATTTCCATTGACACTTGTCCTGAGCATTGACACATTTTACAGTGGGATGATGACAACTGTTCTCAAGGGTAGAAATGTAAAACTTGGCAACTTTTGATGTTTTCAACACAGAGTAGTTAATTTAGTAGAAACAATATATTCCGTGTAATTTCAAAGGGGGGGCCAGTAGAAATAGAGTATAGACCAATTTACCCTTACATGGTAACCGCGGAAAGTTTGTTTTTTTAAGATGAGTGTCGAAAGAGAATAGAGTATAGACAAATTTATCCTACATGTTGTAGGTGAAGAGCCTGTTTCTTAAAAAACTTGATTCAAGTGCAACAAATCAAAATATTTATATAAAAAATATGATAATAAAGAAAAAAGTAGATTATGTATAAAAAGAATAATATTACAACACACATGGTCGTTTGGTATAGTGTATTGGAGAAAATAATGCTTGTATTAATTTGATGTATTATTAGTACCTTGTTTGGTATACTTTTCTAACCTATGCATAACTATTGTTTGTATTAGTATTACACTCTATTTTGTATTGAATGGTGTATTACTAATACCATCTATTTCTATGCATTAGTAGTGCAATGAGTTTCAATGCATGCATTAACATGATTAAAGACACAATTGCCCTCAAAAACTCTTTTTACATCTTTTCCACTATATTTATGAAGGTTTTTTTTTTGTAAACATTTTTAAAAAAAATTATGTAATGCATAATATTTTTGGTACACTATACCAAACATTGCATAAAAATATATCGTCATAACTAATGCAAGCATTACCAATACACTATATTTTGCATTTTTCTGATAAACTCTATCAAACGGCTGTGCCCAAGCTTTCACCAAGTCTAACTTTGTCGAAAAGTGAGTCAAAACTCAATTATCTATAATATTTTATTTCAAATCGTGCTTTCTATATCTTTATATTTAAGGTCATGTCCTCTAATAGTTGGAGTTGTATATATATTGTTTGATCGCCTCTTGTCAATACTTCTTCGACCTACTTTACCTTTCCTGATACCTTCTATATATCAAACCTCTTACACCTCCTTAGGGGAGCATCTTAACATCTCATGTTCATATATCCAAATTAAACCATATTTATCTCGCTTTCTTCATATTCAACATGAAGAAATTATACGTACTATATGAAATGATTTACAAATTGATTTATAAATACTTGATTTCAAATTTGAAGCAAAAACAATAACGAAAAAATTATGTATTATTTTACGTAAAATTACCCAAATTTCATAGTGTTGAAAGCTAATCATGTCATATTTCAATTCTTTTCCAAATTACAAAAAAATCCCTAAAATTTAAGGATTTCGAACACATCATTGCACGTCCTGATACATTATGTCTTGATACATTACCTTTGTTGATACAAAACATACCTATCCCAATGCATCACTCAATGTTATGATACATTGCGTCTTGATATGTCGCTCAGTGTTCCGTTACATCGCGTTTCGATACATTAATTTTGTTGATACAAGGTACATCAGTCCCGATATATCTCGTCCTGATACATGAGTGATGTATCCAAACATACGTGAGGGAGGAAAAAAAGATTTTTTAATCTTTTTTTCAAATATAATGGAATTTTAAGAAATATGATAAAATAAGTTGCTTATTTAAATAATTTTTACTTATTTTATATTTATACAAATAAAACATAAAATAAGCCATGTATGAATAACTAAACTCTCATCAATTCTCACACAAAATAATACAAAATGTTTCGTATTTAAATTTATTATTAATATCTGCTTAACTCTAGTGAGTTATAAAAATATTATTTTGTTTTGAGGAGATGTATGCGCTTGTTCTCTGTATTCTCTTTGGAAAATGTTTTGATTTTTCTTTGATCGGAACGTATAAATCTGATTTTCGATCTGCAAATCAAATCAGTATTTAGATTAATTTGAATAATCGAAGATTTCTAGCTCGTTCTCGTGCTCGATTTAGGCTAAATGGGTTGAAGGTACCGCCGGAGATGTCGCCGGAGACGTTGCCGTAGCCATAGAGTCTGGTTATTGGTGGAATCTAATTCCATCCGGTGGTCGTCAAAGGAATATTAACACAATCTAAAGATTTTCTTTTGTAAAACGAAAATATTTTATTGAAAAACAAGTAATTTTATTCCATATTCTCATTGTTTGATTGGTTAATTGAATTTCAAAAATTCAGAATCGATCAAATCTCCCCAAGTAGTATTCAAACTTATGACCAGTCGGTTAACAACTGATAGCTCTACCACTAAACTACTAAAGAAGTAAGGAACAACATGAGACTCTCATAGAGTTCAATTCCCGTTCCAAACCCTTGATCAATCTGAGCTCGAAATGACTAGTTGTTGCCACTAATAACAAAAATAAATTTTTAGCGGTATTAAATATTGGCTTTAATAAAGAGTGCTAAAGAGTTTAGAGACATATACAAACACTGCTAATTGTTGCCGCTAATAATCATTTTTGATGCACTGATACTCACGTGAATTGGATAATAACTGATGTTGTCAAGAGAAAATAAGTTTGTCTTTCACTAAATGATGCAATTTTAGCTGTTATTCCTGTTTGTGTAAACGTCATTCATAAATTTATTTGATATTGCAGGAGGATTATACGCAAAAAAATATCTCCAAAGACACGAACCTTGGAGGCGAATTCTCAATATCAAATCAATTACTTCGATCCTTATGTTGCAAATGATGGTCAGAGAGCCCATGTCCCTGCAGGTGATCAATGAAAGTCTATGCTTTTTATTTCGCATTTTTCACTTGCAATTCGAAATTAAGAAAAATGATACTCTCATTTTTCATGTTCTGTTTGATTCATTTCATTTTTCAAATTTCTTATGTGGCGGCGTACACAACAACAAGGAAGCTTATGGAAATTAAATCTTGAACGTGAGTTTTGTTGGAAGTTAACTTCCCTGTAGGGAATCTTCCTTTTTACTTGTCATTTTAGTTGTTTCTAAAATTCCGTTTTATATTGAAATTTGAAACTAAAATATGACAATGGAAGCTACTTCCTACAAAACTACTTCTGGGCCGGAGGAGAGTGACGATGAGGAAACATTTGAAGTACACGATAGGGACGTGCCAAAGGAGGATGTTGTAGACGAGGTGGTGGTTACAGAGAAGCAAAACTACGTTATTAGACAAAACGAGAATGAGGTGATTCTATTCTCTTAAGTTACTATTGATCTCGTGTTTTGTATATGTAAATGATCTCTTCTGTTTTGTTTAAAGTTGATGGTCTCTGAAGATTTATAAACGTCTCAAGTTACTAACAGTTGCTCGTGTGTTTTGTTCTAAGATCTCTTGTGGATTGAGTTCTGGTGCTAAACTTGATGAACGTCTAGCACAAGTTGAGGAACGATTAGAGAAAATGGAAGCTCAATCAGAAAACGTGGAGACATTGTTGGTTGATATTAACGAAAAATTGAACTATATAGTGAAGATGCAGGATGCCAAAGTTTCTAGGGACATTAGACGTCCAGCTAAGTACATGAGCTCCCCGTGGACTGGTAATAGACGATTTAAGAGGAAACATAGAGTAGCTGAGATGATAAAGAAGTCGTGCAAGCATCAACGCTTGGGAAGAGGTGATTAGGCAGTACATCGAGTTACTGACCAAAGGAAGCTGGGTGAATAATTAGTTATACTTTTTTCCTTACTATTAAGATTGTTATGATAATCACAATCTTTATTGATTATAATAAAACACCATGTGGCCATTGTCAATGTATTACTTCCATTTTAATGTAATCATCAAATAATAATCTGAGGTGATGGATGAATTTGGGTTAATTAATTTTATAAGTCCTGAACGGTTATATCAAATCATACTAAATCATAAACTAAAACGAGAATGTGTTTGTCACAGCCGGCATCTGGATGAGGTTTGATCCATAACTTGATCAAACAAATCGACTTTACCAGATTATACAAAGCGAGAATGTGTTTGTCACACCCCGAATCCGGATGAGGTGGATCGAGAGAAATGCAAAAGAGAAGTGGTAGGGAAATATTTGTATTTGTATGATTATAAGTGTATAGGACGATAATATATATATTTGTATTAATAAATACAATTTTCACTCGCTTTATCCAAACACAAACACAACTTATACATTTGTGTTTGTATAAATTGAGAGAGGCGAGCGAGATTTCTAGGTAGAAATGCGAATGACCAAGTGTTTGCTACGAATTAAAATTAAATAAAATCGTGATTATAACATTTATTTTGAGAAAACGATATAGAGAGAATTGATATACAAATGTTTTATTTCAATTAAATTGTATACAAATTCAAATATACAATTATCTAACCGATAAACATATACAATCGTTGCACTTTTATACTAACGAGATGCCTGCTTGCATTTATACAAATCTGATATTTTCTATGGAGCGTAAATAACAAAACTGTAGCTATAAAACGCTAACATAATTTTTATATTTGCTAAATCTAAAATTTACTCTTTTTTATATATTAAAAGTAATTTTTTCATAACCTTTTGAAATAATTACCATTACCTAAAGTGACTTTTATGTTATTATACAAACTTTATTTACTTTAGTGTATAAAGATTATTAATTGAGACACCAATGAGAAATTAACTGTTATAATATATATATATATACACATACATCATTTAAGAAATTTTTTACCTTCGAGGTTAAGGAATAAAAAGTTGATCAATTGAGATGGATACTCACGGTGGTGAAGGTATCAACCCAGCCGTGGTTCCCGCCGGAGAAGCCGCCGGAGGTAATTTTATTTTCCAATTTTAACTTGTATATGTATTTTTTTCCTCTTTTGGTAGTGATTTTACACTTCTGATCAAGCTTGTTGTACGGGGTTTGCCTAGTACGATTTATCGATTTGCGATGTATTTTACTGGTGCGAGGTTTATCCTGTGCTATCTAAGAGTAGCAGCAAGTGTGTGTTCCTTGTCATAAAAAAAGCGAAAATGATAAACCCCTAATTCCTTGGTCTAGTGGTAAGAGTGAATTATTTGTGATGTATGGATTAGAGGCACATAACACGTTCGAACCCAGTTATAAAGGTGGGCTCATTATTTGCTTCGAGTTATTCTACTAGTGTTGGCTGGAGAGAGTAGGATGTACGCAGACGTTACCCTATCTTTGTGGGGTAGATAGATCCTCCGCTCAAAAGAAGTTATTCAACGCAGAATGCACTTACGAATGGTAATCAAAATTTTGTGTGGGGGGTTCCTACTTCTATAATAGTATAGATTAAAAGGATGGAAATATTAGTATGTAACGAAAAACCCAATCGATACCCTAGTGTAAAGTGGGAAACTTAGCTTTCTTAGACAAGTATATTTGGAGGGTAATTAAAAAATGTATTAATATACTTGAAATATCTAACACTGTTCCAAAATTTGCCTAAAATTCTAATGTTGTAAGCAATCAATAGTTCTGTGATATTTGTGTTATCCTCATTTTTTGTTTTATTTGTAGCTTATTTAGATTTTGTAACTCAGACGCGAAATGCCGATGCAGCTGATTGGCAAGAAGAGGTTTACCAACAGGTATTGTCTGCAATGATGTTTTTATTTACGCAAGATTTTGAAAATTGAGGAAATTACATATGTGAATTTTGATTAATTGCCTCGTTATAACATTATTATATATAGCTGAATCTTGTGAAATATTTTCTATGATAAAATAGAGTAGTAGAGGAGGTTTACCATATCGAGTATTTACTACTAAATTTATGGTCATACCCTTCCCTGCAAGGTGCTTTATGTATCCATTTTTAGAGGAGATAGAAAATTGAGCCTGTTACTTGGTAATTTGTTAGAAATTCGTATATTCTCAATTGAGAACTACTTGTACAACTATGCCTCAGTCCCAAGAAAGTTGAGGTCTATGCTATACCCTCCCCGCTAGGTGCTTTATGTATTCCATTTTCTTTAGAGGAAATAGGAAATTGAGCCTGTTACTAGGTAATTTGTTAGAAATTGGTATATTCTCAATTAAGAATTACTACTACAACGGTATAGCTATGCCTCAATCCTAAGAAAGTTGAGATCCACTATATGAATTCTCACTATTGATGGCCCATTGTTTAACCTTGTCTTGGTCCTTTTATCCTATATTGTCAATGAAAAAAAATAGTTTCACAAGCACCGACATAATTGAGAAGTGAAATATTGTTTGATAAATTTATTGATTGTAGAAAATTAGTTTTTGAATGTTGTGATCGTATTATCTAAATTCATGAGGTAAATGTATGTAAGTTCGAGTCGAAGTTTTTATTTTTTTTTGAAATTGGTAAATTATATTCCTTCAGCATTAAGGTTATGCTGGCCACCTCCAAAAATTTACAAAAAAGAGATACTTACAAAAAACTTATAAAATTCACTAGTTGGGTTTCCTCTTCTATACTCTGTTATTTACACCAGAAACCAAGTGAAGTAACAACTTTCCACTTAATCTTCAAAATAGAGGATTCTTTTCCTTCGAAGATCCTCTGGTTCCGCTCCTTCCAAATGGTCCACCAGATGCAGGCTGGGACTGTCCACCACCATATTTTTTGGCTTTTACTTCCTCCTCTTCTGATCCAGCAGCTAAGCAAGTCTGCAATATGTATAGGCATGATCCAGTTGATTCCAGCAATGGCAGTGAGCATATTCCAAACTTGTGTAGTTACTTTGCAATGCATGAAAAGGTGTTTATTGGTTTCTAGTGCCTCCTCGCAGAGGAGGCATCTAGATGCTATGATGGACCCCCTTTTTTGCAGTGCCTCATGTGTCAAGCATGCTTTCCTAGCTACTGGCCAAGTGAAGCATTTCACTTTATTAGGAGCCACACTTTTCCAAGGTCCAGTTGACCTGCCTCCTTCAACACTCAGTTTCCTTTTGTATACTCTGTTAACAGTGAAAATTCCATCATTGTGGTGCCTCCAAATGAGTTTGTCTGAGTCTGGCAGACTGCGCAACTGCCAGCCCACAAGATGTCACAGCTTCACCAGCTAACTGATGCTAATGACCTAATGATGAGGCAGCAAATGGGAATGAAAACAGGAGTTTTACAGCAACAGCAGTCAGTTGGATTTCATCATCCGCAAGTTAAGTCGGAAATATCTTCAGCTCAAACTTATCAGGCAGTATCTCCTCAGGTATGTCGTCAACATTTTATGGATTGTGTATAACTAAACTTGATGAGTGTTTATAGCATGTTGAGGAGAAAAGGCTTAAAATAATCTATTATCTATGGACTAAGCTCAAAATGATCCTATTTCTTTCATATGGAGCACTAATAGTCCCTATTCTTTGATAAATGGTGCACTTTTAGTCCTAACTTTACACCGTTAATCTTTTAATAGGAACAAAACCTACTTGCTGTGGATGAAAGCAAGAACGGTGCAAATGTGTCCTGGAATTTTCAATGAAGCTTTTCCCAATAAATGAGGTAATCATTTTGTTCTTGTTCGATCTTTATATATCTGTCCTTTTAAATGACTTCTACTGAAAGAGAGAACAAGAACTTGACAACCATGACAAGCTCTTGTCCATGGATTTTTAGAAACTGGAATAAGTCCCAAGTGTGAGAAACGGAGAGGATGAAATAGTGTAAGCAAGGAATAGGTGTTTAATAGTTATTTTATATACTTTCAGTCTTTGTTTGCTAGAGTAAATTACATCAAAGAAAGAGAATTATGACTAGTAAAAAGTTTCACGATGATTAGGATTATTACCCACCACTTAAACAAAGACTAAGAATTATTAGTGTTCCTGGAAAAGAAATAGGATAATTTTAAGCCTGTCCAAAGATAGTGGACTATTTTGAGCCTTTACTCGCATGTTGAGGAATAGATGAGGAGAGATTAGAGAAATATTGAGGCTTATTTGAGAAGGCCGAGACATTGTTGGCTGATATTTAAAAAAAATTGACTTATTCGGTGAATATGCAAAATGTTGAAGTTTCTAGGGACATAAGATGTCTAGCTAAGTTCGTGAACTCCTCGTGGACATGTGATGATTGACCAAAGAAGAAACACATTTGGTACTTATCCTAATTTCATGCAACAATGGTTTATGTTAGTCAAATGTAATGTTCGAAGACTAGTTTTATACGAAACTGAACACAACCCTAAATTCAATGAACAAACTTTAAAAATTAATCTAATTGTGCTTGAACAAACAATGCTTCATGGATTCTTTATACTCAAAAGAATTTTTTCATTGACCAAGCAAGAGAATCTAAACTATAATATGATTTTTGACAGATAAAAGTTGTTTGTTAGACCTATAAAGTTGCCTTCGATTTCAACATTATGAGCATTACCAATGTATTATTTTCATGCATCATCACAAAACTTTGAAAGTGATAGTTGACGTGTTCAGGAAAGCGAACGTTGGTTTATTTATGTCGTCAACATAAACAAGAAGTACAAGAAATCTCGATGCTGTTTTCTTTATTAAAAAACATAAATAAGAAAAGTCACTATTATATTCTTCGTCGTCGATGAATATTCACTAAGGTGATTAAATCACATCCACCTTATTTGATGTTCTCTATAAGGATTATGAGTTTATAGAAACTTGTAAATGCTTCAAGCATTTTGAGTCCTTCGGGAAGTTTCTTTTGAATTTGTCAAGTGACAATATCTGGTATTAAATGTCTGATCCTCTGATGCATCGATTGTTGGTCCAATAAGGTTACACTTATCAAGATGCATGTCATTTCACTTGATAAACATTTCTACACCAGTATGCTTAAATAAACATATAATTTAGATCCTCACAATCTGTTACAATATTATGGGCTATATTGTATCAAATATATTGTCATTGAGGTATCTTTTTGTATCAGTTCGAAGTGCGACGTAACTTACTAAGATCTCATCACTTCATTATTTACAGGTGCGTGAAGCTCTCATGAGGTTTCATAAGTCGCAGGCTCTTCAAGAGCACATTTACTCGTTAGTATGATCATTTTCTGTTTTCCCTTTCTAAGGATTATTTCAATTGGAATTGTCTGGTCTATCATGTTTCATGCATGCCATAGACTCTTTCCTTCTAGGAAATTTAACATGAGCATTTGCAACTGATATGTGGGATTAATTTTGGGTTAGCAAATGCTTAAAGCATTTGACTTGAATGGTCTTTTGAATGAAAACCATACCGATGATAAATTTTTCTTGAAAATTTTCCCCTTATGTTAGAAAAACTTAACATATATCCCAATTTAATTGGGTGAATCTATCTTTGTGCATCATAGTATATCTTTCTTCATATATTGCGCATCAATAGCTATTAGATGGAATACATTTAGTTCCTGACCCTAAACCAATCAAGAGTTGGCAAATTAGGGGGTGACTGAATGGTCAATGGTTGGGGAGATTGGGTGGGTGGAAGGAGACAATAAACTTAGAATGTCTCTTATGCAACTTGTTTGGCCTACTTTCATTAGGGAAGTCATTTTTCTCATTTTTAAGGAATTTGTTTTCCTATGGACTATTTTTCCGAACATTTTGACCAACCAAATATAAGAAAATTGAAAAGCATTTTCTAGAAAAATGTTTTCCTCTATACCAAGCACCCCTTAGTCATAATTTGTTGGTCTGATGCATTGAAGTGTTGTTGTATACAATATATCCTATCATAGACCGACATAGAGTTTTGTTCTCATAAGCAATGGTTCAATTATTTATTGAAGGTATTCAATGTCAAACTAGCTCGAATATAAATTAGATTTATCAAGATGAATTGTCTTGATTACACAATCTGAAAACTATGCTTTTAACTCGAACATACAACTTTGTGAATGCCAAAATGCATGTCGACAATAAATGCACATGTGATCATCTTATAGATGCATCTATTTAAAATATCACATGAGACGTGAATATGCTCACTTTCACTTCTTATATTTTCCAGGATTTAGGGTATTCATTTCAAATATTAGTTAGTTTAATCAACTTATCATGAGAACATACAACATAAAAGAATTTTTGAAGAATCTTCTATTTGTTGGACATATGTTGAATACTTAATATGCATATCTTCAGAATTCGAGAATCGTATGAGTACCATCTATATTTTTTTTTAATCTAAGTGTTTTATATAGTCACACTTCCATCAGGAAAATATATGAATTGTTATTTTCTTCAAGGAATTAATAAAACATTACCATAGAAATCATTCAACAAGATATATTTCCTTCTTCCTTAAAATGATATTTTAATAACGTAGACACACGTGTCATATTGCAGTGACTTCTATACCACAAAAACATGTATATCCTTTTTTATTCTATCTCTTCGTGAGAAGTTGTGGTGTCTCTTTCATCCACTTCGGGGAGTGAAATCTGATTATTTGAATGTGCTTGAAATACCAACCCCCTCGACCTATTTTCAAACTTTAAATAGATAGGACGTCGATTGCTTTGTTGAGTCGCACATGGAATCAAGAGCTCCAAGTGGGCCATTTTTAGTAAGCTAAAGTGGCAATGCGGGATGAACCAAAAGTCGGGTTACAATTCCAAACTGCGCGTTAACCAAGATCCCTCAAAGGGTCTTGGTCGATTAAGACATAGATCATTATTTTCCTTAAGTAGAAGACATTGCTTAAGAGTATTTCTCATATATTTTTCAAACTTTTTTTGCTTTAGGAGAAAATTTAAAAGTTTACTCCTTGGAGAATGTAATTTTAAAATTTTACCACTTTTGGAGTAAATTTCGAAGTTGTACTACTTCGGGAGTAAAGTTCAAAGGTCCGTTACTTCGATAGTAGATGCCTGATTCTTGTTACTTTGGGACTTAGTTGCAAAGTGTTTACTATTTTGGGATTGATTTTTAGGTTTGTCATACCCCAAACTACCTCTGAGACGTGATTGACACCTAGCACACACCGTCGGCCATGTGAACCCAATTACCATACCTTCACCATTAATTCATAACGTTTGATGAAAAAAATAAGTATTCAAACAATATGATAGATAATTATGAACACTCGGTATCTCAAAATGTGAATCTAACACTCTTGTGCAAATCCCACGCTAAACCAAGGAGCATCAAAAGGAATCTCAAAAGGACTCGGAATATTAATAATAATGACTCTTTTGAATCCCCCACAAATAATGCAGTTGTTCACCTCAATAATTAGATCAACTCGAGCGGATTCATCAACCTCGACGACCATTTATTCTGCCAAGCACATGTTCGTCACAACTCAAGCAGACAGAACACATTTTGAAAATGGATTTGAAAAGCAAGCACACAAAGCTTAAACTCACTTACCTCAAATTCACAACTCAATCATTCTTTCCATTAGATCATAACTACGATCTCGAGTCTCCGGATCACCTCAAACTAACACAAAATGGGTTAAGAATGGTTAGGAACCCTTTGTTGGATGTTTTCTTAATTTTAACATAAGTCAAATTTGTGTTTAAAGATTAACCCAAAAAGTCAACTCGGATTAATGAGTTAGAATTCAAAACCAATAATATTTTGAGCTAGCCATACCTCGTAGGATCCAAGTTTATAATCGAGTTTCAACCCTTGTTGTCAGAATGATGGATCAATTTCCAATTTCATTAACTTTCAAGCTTAGATCTTAATCGTAACTTTATACCTCGAACATATCTCAATATCATCATTCAAGCTTAATTAGTGAATATTATGTCTAATATAAATTATCCGTGTCCCCAAAATAATAATCAAAATGTGTATAAACACAATGCTGAAACAATAGAGCTGCATAGCCAACACCGATGGCTTAACCCCTATTTCTCAAAATAATGTTTAATCTCATAATTATTTTCCATATGATATCATCCATCCTAATCATTGCAATATCACATAGTACTTGAAGCTTTTCTTTTAAATGTGTGAAGGACTATGTTGTTGTTCGCCTGTACTTCCTACTTCTAGTTCCTTTAAGAAACTTGTAATTTTAAGGCTTTGTCCAATAACTGCAAATTAAATTAGTTCTCCAATCTTTCCATAATAAGTACTCATAAAAATTAATTGTTGGGTTATTGCAGTTTTACTACTTTGTAATAAATTTTAGATTTATTACTTTAAGGTTAAATTTAAGATATTTCTTTTTAATTTTTCTACTTCTTCTAGAACACAACCAACATTCTTTTATTAGTGTGACAATAATCATCATCATCGTGCATAAAAGATAATCAAGCTATGCATGAACCAATGTATTCATATTATTAAATCATCCCACTCATCCATAGATTTCAAATAATGAAATCTTCAATTCACAATATTTATCCAAGATGGCTGAGTCTCTTGCTGATAATGCGTAATAGATATAAAGCAAAAGGAAGAAAATACAGGAGAAACGTAGAGAGATGGGAGAAAGCTTTTTATTTCTCTTGATGTATAAAATACAATGAATGAGAACTCCTTTATTTACAAGGGAAAACTAATTCGATCCCAAAGTAACTAACTCGCAACTATTCTATTAATGTCCCAAAATTTGCCTGAAATTTGAATTATGTAAGCACTCTACTTCTTTAATATTTTTGTTATCCCCAATTTTGTTTACTCGTAACACCTTTAGATTTCTCAGCTCAAATAGGAAATGCAAATGGAGCTAATTGGAAGAAAGAGGTTTACCAAAAGGTTTTGTTTGCAATGGTATTTTTATTTGCGCAAGATTTTAATAACTGAGGATATTACATACGACTTGCTGAAAATTGATTTTTTTGCATTAGTTATGATGTGGAATTTGTTTTGATGAATTTTTTTTAATGCAGATTAAGTCTACGAAGGAGATGTATTTATTAGAGCTCAAGTATTTATACCTGAAAATTGCTTCTAAAGTCTGGCAGGTTTGTTTTTAGCTAAATTTGCAGATCCCAAGCGAACCGTAGTCCTTGATATAATTGTTACTGGATTTTGAGTCTTAACTCCTCTTTTACTTCCTTTAATCATCATAATGTCCCACTTATTGATGCTCTCGGATGACTTCTTAGGACATGTCTATACCTTCTTAGGTGATAGAGCCATCTTATACGGCGTCTCATTTTAACGTTTGTGTTCCCTTCACTGAAAGGGATCAAGGCCTCCCTAATTCTTTGGGCTTGGGCTTTATATATATGACTTTTTAAAAAGCACTCATAACAACATTTTGTTGAAACATAGAATGCTGGTTAGTTTGTTTTCTTTTGCTTTTTTTTTTTTGCTTTGTTTTATTTGATGGTTGAAGGTAACGTATGTTTTCAGTTTTACTATGTTATTTGTCTCTTAATGCCTTTTCTCGAGTTTTCCGGCCTTTTTCTTGGCATGTGAGGGGTACTAAGGGGTCGTTTGATAATTGGTTAAAGTTATGCACATCTTAGTAATGTAGGCATTAGTTATGAGTGAAACTATGTATTATTTTATGTAGATATTCGTTATGTAGAGATTGGTTATTCATGTATTAGTTATTCCACCTTTTACCCTGCATAAAATATTATATAGATTCCCAGTAATTATAGATTGTCAAGTAAACGTCGTTTTAATTTTTATACATGAATTACTTATTTCCTATCTATCTACCAAACGTCGTATAAGTTATGTGGAAATTAATGTGGATAACTTGTTTCTTATGCAGGTAACAAACGACCCCTTAAAGCTAAATCCATTCTATACATATAAAACTCTTCTAATCTATCTCAGGTTCTATAGTTCTCTTTCAAAACTCAGTTACATAATTTTTTTTATTTTCTTTGGATTGTGAAGAAAGGATTTTGATTAGGTCAGAAATTGAGATGGATTGGTATAATTGGATGGCTGCTCAGACTTGGGAAGGTGGTTTAGGTGCTGGAGCTGCCGCCGGAAATGTGCATTCCAGTGATTGGCGTATTGGACATGCGCCCTATACTCGTCAAAGGATTGTCAACCAAATGTAAACTTTTAAAAGAATTTGCAGCTTGTTCTTGTGGTTTTGTTGAAGATTTTGGATTTGAAATTTAGGGTTCTTCAGTGTTTTATCAGTTTTATGAGAATAGCTAGTTAGGCAGAACCTGTTTTTTTTTAGATCTCAATTTTGTCAAAACTCACTTCTCTAAGTGAATTGGGGGATTTCTATTACTATTACTTGGTGGAGTAATTGAAAGTTCATGGTGAAGTTTTTTTTTATTAAATCTGGTGTCTAGGCCGGCTTTCGTGTGTTTAGACTAATTTCATAGGATCTAAACATGTCCACCAAGGCTAGGTCATAGGTGAAGAAATCACCTGTATCAACATTAGATCACACCCTTGACTACTTCATGCCCTAAACATTTCCAATTTAGGTTATCAATCAAGAAACTATTTCAAGTGGAAAACCTACTTTTTCTTTTTGTTCCTTGTATTTTGTTTTAAATTTTGTCGAAACGACAGGTAGTTGCTTGATCTAATTGGATTATAACTACTGATATCTTTAGAGAAAGCAAGTCTTAAGTCTTTCACAGCAGGGGCATGATGACAAATTGTTTTTGATATATTTGAGAAGCACTTATCTAGATTGTGTTCTTGTCAAAGCCTTTAAGCTGATCTTTTGTCAATATGTTTGTATAGATTGGAGGAAATTCAGAGGATTTTTCCTGTCTTTAGGCATCAGAATGTACAGGAACTTATGGAAATTGCAGTGTTGTTTGAGGAAAAGACGTATAATGTTGCTACAAGTTGGGTATGCAGTCTAAACTCTTTTCTGTTTATTTGAATGATGCAATTTGTTCTCCACTTCATTTGATATTTCTATTCCTGCTTTTTGTATACTTGCATACATTTTAATTTCCAGTCATCTCATGTTGTATGCATTCTAACTTAAATTTATCTAATATTGCAGTATGATTATCTGTATAGAATATACTCTAAACTGCGTGGAATAGCCCATTATCGTCATATCAACACTGCAATTAGTGGTCAGAATGCCCATGGTCCAGGTGAACAATGAAAGCCCATGTTTTTTATTTCACATTTTCACTTGCAATGTGAAGTTAAGAAAAATGATCCTCTCATTTTTAATATTCTTTTTTCAAATTTCCTATGTGGTATCGTGCATACCAACAGGGAAGCCTATTTTTTGTTGTTGCAAAAGTAGACTTTGAAGGGACTTGTTTGTTAAATAAACTCTTGAGCTTTTGAGTTTTGTTGGAAGCAAACTTTCCCTTTGAAATCCTCTATTTTTTGGTTGTCATTTACTCATTTCTAAAATTCCTTTTTAAAATTGAAATTTCAACCTAAGGGATGACAATGGAAGCTACTGTCTATGAAACTACTTCTGGGCCGGAGGATAGTGACAAGGAAGAGGATGATGATGTTGTAGAGGAGGTGGTGGGTACAAAGGAGCAAAACAATGCTGTTGGACACAAAGACAGTGTCCGAGTTGTGGAGAATGAGGTAATTTTATTTTTGTTGTTCTGCTTTCCCATTTATTTTCTTTCTTTGATGCATTTTCTCTATTAAAATGGAAGAGAAAAAATAGCATTATACCATTGATTTGTTTGTTGTTAATGATACAAATTGAATTTTTGTATTTGCCAAGTTGACTATCTAGCATAAGAAGACCAGGCGACTGATTTACATTTTGTTGTGGGGGTAATTGTGGTAAAATTAGTTGATGTTAGTAGTTGCTGGTGTTGATGGTGGTGGTTGATAATGTGTTGGTGGCGGTTTTAGTTGTGATGATAGAGGTGGTTGGTAGTAGGGATTAGTGATAATGGTGGTGGTGGCGGCTGTGACAGTGGTGTCAGTTGATATAATTATAATGATGTGGATGGTAAGTGTGGTAGCGATTGACAATAGTGGTTGGCAACGATGGTGGTTGTGGTGGTAGACAAGGTTAGTGGTGTGGTGACTGGTGATTGTGAATAGAGTGGAGGTGAAAATTATCCAAACAAATATACCTCTTAATAAGACATTCAAGATCGTAATGATTAAGACCTATTCAGATCAAATAATTGCTTAAATCTTATTGTATGCAAGTGCATTTATGACCTAAGGTTTGAACTATTCATACCAACATTGTTAAGTACAGGCTAATGAGGCCTAAGAGCGACACTCTAGTATCCACTTGTACCTAAACTTGTCAGGGAGTAATCCAAAGTTAACGAGTGTTTTTATATGCGTGGAGTTGGGGGTGGTAGATGATTTAACTGTATACTTGTGATCATTCTGATAGTATAAATCTCCTAAGTTACCAATGATCTCTCTTTTTTTGTATAAATGATCTCTTCTGTTTTAAGGTCTCTTAAAATATATTAACCTCTTAAGTTACTAGTAGTTGCTAGTGTGTTTTATTCTAAGATCTCTTGTGGATTGAGTTCTGGTGCTAAACTTGATGATCGTTCAGCCCAAGTTGAGGAACAATTAGAGAAAATGGAAGCTCATTAGGAAAAGATGGAGACATTGTTGGTTGATATTAACAAAAAGTTGAACTACTTAGTGAAGATATAGGATGCTAAAGTGTTTAGGGACTTTAGACGTCCAACTAAGTACATCAGATCCTCGCGGACTGGTAATGACCAATCAAAGAGGAAACGTAGTGCAGTTGAGATAGTAAGGCAGTCGTGCAAGCATTGATGATGGGAAGAGATGCAATAGTGCAGTAGTTCCTCCTGTTGCTTTGCATGATGATTGTGTCGTAAATGTTCAATTTACTAAGTTATCAAGTAAAAAAGAAACTCTTGGTTTAATTTTTCTTTTTTTTTTTAAACAAAAAGATAAAAATCTAAGATCTCTGTCCTCCTCTAAAATTCTAAGATCTCTTTGTGTTTAAGGTTAATTTTCTTCTAAAGCCACGATTTTTTAGCAGGAATCTAGCTCCAACAAAGTTGTTGGGAGGCCTTCAGTATTTTTCAAGTAAAATGAGTAAGTAATTGTTCACATCCATCATATATTTCTTTTGCATCGTTTTAATTATATTTTCTTTTTATGGTATCTATTATGTGTTTCATTAAATTTGGATTTACCTTAATAATGAGATTAGATTCCTTCCACAATCATTATTCTATGAACATGGTCAAACATCTATTTCTTATAATTCTTCCCCCTCTTGGTGAATAATAACTTACTGCTTTGGCTGAAAAGCCCTTCTGTTGTTGTGTTTTGGCTTTGGGTTGGATGATCTTTTATCAATCTGATAATTTATAGTAAAGATGTAATCATTGTGGCAATGCTATTTATAGTCTGTTTGGCCAAGTATTTTGAAGGCTAAAAGTCTTTATTTACAAAGATGATGTGTCTGGCTATGTTTTTGTGGAAAATAAGAGCTTCTAGGAAGTTGTAGGAGTTATTTTTCCGAAATTATGGGAGTAGTTTTCCCTAAAAACACTTTTGAGAAAAACACACTTTTCAAAATAAACTGATTTTAGAAATTCGGCCAAATAGGCTACAATTCTATTACAAGTTTATAATACGAAAGTACTAATACTGTGTCTTTCTTTTTTCAGAGGATATCGGAAGGTGGAGCTTTTATCAAACAGTGAGAGAGACGAAAAGAGATGCATCTTCAGTTGCTTTGAATTTATGAATTTATATAACTTGGCTTGTTGATTTTTATGTCCTTTGAAGTTTTACTATGGATCTAGTTATATTTTAAGAGTATGTTGCTTGATATAATGTTGAATGTTGATCAACTAAATTATACAGTGATTGTCAAGTGTCCTAAAACATTTTTCTTGTGTTGGATTTTTCACAACATTATATGTGCGTTGTCAAGTTTGACACAAGATTTGAGCATGCAAAGAGGAGATGAATAGACGTCTCACTTAGGAGGTCTGAGAGGTTGGATACAATGGGTTATAATAAGGAGAACTTAAGCTTATTGAGGAGGTCTGAGAGGTTGGATACAATGGGTTATAATAAGGAGAACTTAAGCTTATTGAGGATGTTATGCAGGTTGCGTATTAGTATAGAACGTTGGTAGGTATTTGAGTTGTTTTGTTTTTTGGTGGTAGGGTAATAGCTCGTAGCCCTATATCTGTCGTAATTTTATTGTAGGCAAGTAATTTCTTCCTTTTGATATATGATATTATCTGTTATTTATTTTATTTTAGTATCACATTATTAGTCCTTATTAGTATTCCTTTTCGGAAAACTTACATAAATATATTATAATTAAAAAAATATTTATCATTTATAGCAATTACTTAATCACTTTTAATTCATTTATAATACAAGTTTAATACATATTACAAAGAACAATTTATCATTTACATATAATACAAGTTTTAGTGATGGATAATACATTTATCACACATTTTAATACACTTACAATACAATGTGACGATTGTTTACCAAACAAACATAATTAACAATTATAATTCAAATATATTGCATACATAACTCACTCTTAATACATATTACAAATTTATCACAATATTGCTATAAATGGTAAAAAAACAAAAAGTATCGCTGAAATAAGTAATTATTGTTTAAAATGTATTATTTCATGTGATTTTCCCTTCTTTTTCTAAATGATGTGTACTTCTTTCTTTATTAATTGATATGGTTTTTTGAGAATATCTCTACCTTCACGGAATAAGGATAAGTTGTGTGTACATTTTACCTTTCTCAGATCCTAGGATTGTATTTGTCCTAATATAACTTTAAGGTGGACAATCCTATGGTATACATCTCAGAGGAATAATAATATTTTGATCATGATAAAGTAGTCATGCCATTGAAATAGAGTCACCAAAACAATATTTTTTCAACAAATAACAACATATTATGTGTACGATAAAGTTGGTTTCCATATTTAAAAAAAAACATTTCATTTTCTTTTATCCATCAATTGCATCGAATCAATTATTTTTGGTTGAGTATGATCTTTCAATTTTTATGTAAGATAACTGGCTCGAGATGTTCATGTGATACACATGAATAAAAAGCTCTGAAAAATAACAATTTATAATACATCGTCTGAAAAGTTCTAGGTTCTTGAAAAGATGATGATAAAGAGATCTGAATAAGTTAAGTGAAATCAAAATGATTTTAACGTGATAATTCCTTTTGTATTGAATATTGCTATTGAAGTAATGTAAGAAGGCTAGGACCATAGTAGACAAAAGAGCGATCATGAGATGACTATTGAAGTAATGTAAAAATATATATATTCATTTTGAATGTGGATGAAAAACTTTATAGACGCTTGATGGATGTTGTTACATTCTATTTATATGGCTCACTAGACAATGATGATTTTTGGAATTTCCTAAAGAATTGAAAATGATTGGGGCATGTAGAGACTTCCGTTTAACTTATTCAATAAAATTTGAAAAATTGTTAGAGATATTGAATCAATAAAGGTGAATGTGATACAATCATCTTAGTGAATAACATTTCATAATAATTATTTATGTTTATGACATGAATATCAATAGAAACTTTAATCCCTATACAGTAAAAATTAAATTGTGTGTTCGAATTATCTCAAATCTAAACAAGTTTAAAGTTCAATTGATATTTTTCCCTTTTTTATTTATATTTTTAATAATGGAGAAAAATTTCAAAATACAAGTTTTTTTTTCTTCCAAAACTTGTATTTTTAACAATAAGTTCACAAACTCAAAAAAATTATTCACAGAGATTACTCAATTAACAATAATTTTTTTTGAGTGTTCATATATTAGATAAAAGTTTAATAACTCATTAGATAATTATCATAACTTAAGTGACTTTTATGTTTTCAAAATATAAAGATAATTGGGTTTATGGTATAAAAACTATTAATTGAGACCCCTAATGAGAAATTAACTCTAATATTTTTTTTATTTCAATATACACAAACGTCAATAACAATTTATATCTTCCAGGTTAAGGAAATTAAAGTTGATAAATACTCACGGTGGTGGTGAATGTACCGATCCAGCCGTGGCGGCCGCCGGGGAAGCTGCCGGAGGTAATTTTCTTTTTCGATTTCAACTTGTTCTTGTTTTAATTTTCTTGTTTTTCAATGATTTTACACTTCTGATCGAGCTTGTTGTATGGGGTTTGCCTAGCCCAGTGTAATTTGCGGGTTATTACACTAGTGTATAACATATACTAGTATTTTTTATTTTTAGTCTCTCTGTATATATTTGAGTGCCCTATAGACTAGAGGCTATAGAGGGTTCAAAATTGTCCTTAGGGTTCCAAGTTGAAATAGTGCCCTAAGCACAAGACTGGAGGCTATGGAGGGTTGAAAATTGTTCTTATGGTTCCAAGTTTAAATTGTAGGCACTTTCTTTAAATGCCCAATGCCTTGGTCTCGAAGAGTGATAGTTTTATGGGTTAGAGGCACTTCGTAGGTTCGGACCTTGTTACAATGTAGAGCGCGGACTCATTGTTTCTTGAGTGGCTAACTCTCTGCCATTGTGGTAACAAAAAATTTGTTTGAAGGTTCCCACTTTTATACCTGAAATATCTAACATTATCCCATTTTCCTAGAATTCTAATGTTGTGAGCAATCAAGTTCTGTACTACTTGTGTGATCCTCATTATTTTATTTGTAGCACCTTTAGATTATACTACTCAGACGAGAAATGCAAATGGAGACAAGAAATGCAAATGGAGCTGATTGGCAGGAAGAGGTTTACCAAAAGGTATTGTTTGTGAAAATTACTTATGTGGATTTTGATAAACGGATGGTTATAACATTATATGAAATAGTTGAATATTTTTATTTATATAAAAAAAAAGAAATAGTTGAATCATTTGAAATATTTCCTATCCATATATACCAAGTGTTCAACTAAATTCATGGTCTTACCCTTCCTTGCAAGGTTCTTTATGTCGATGATCAGCTATTTAAGTTCGTCTTGGTCCAATATGTCAATGACAAAAAATAGTTTCACACGCACTATCATAAATGAGAAGAAGTATTGTTTGATCAATTGTTTGATTATAGCTAATTAGTTGTTCAAAGTTGTGATCGTATTATCTCAATTCATGAGGTAATATGTATGGAAGTATGGATCAAATTCTTCATGGCATGTCACCAATTTTCTTTATTCTCGGCAACTAAAATCTTTAATTGATAGTTTGAAGGATTGACTAGTTCATGCAATACGTGTATACCTGAATATATGGCTATTAAATATGTTCTCTGTGTTAAGAAATCACGCTCTTGGGAAAATGATTGTTAAAATTTGGAATAGAGGGAGAAGCTTTATGGAGAGGGGTGTTCGCAGATAAATATGGAGAGATGGAGAACAAATGTGATCACGATGCCCTTCGCGTGTGGTGTGTGGAGGAATATCATAAATATGAAAGGGGCGGAATGCCTTAAACGATAACATTGGATTCAAAGTTGGGGAAAGGAGTAAGGTTAGTTTTGGGCGACAAAAGTAGTGTGGAGGATTGGTGCTTAAGGATGAATTCCCAGTATTGTATAGTGTCTTGCAAAGGAAATTGTCTTTTCAGCAAGTTAAGGGGGCATAGTGATGAGAGGCTCTAGGTTTACTTCAAAATCAATGCTAGCAATCGATAGACAAATGCTTTGAGTTGGGAGTTGGGAAATAACTAAGTGTTCTGGGTCAAGTCCTTGTATGAGAAGCTTTTGGTTAAGGTAGTGTTTTGGACGACAACGGCAAGGCGCTCACCTTTTTGAAGTGCTGCCCAATTAATACCAACATATTTTTCTGCATATATAAATAATCAAATCTAAATTTACATATTAGTAAATATTTCAATTAAAAAACTGAAAATAAATAGTACATACTTAGAACCTGAATAAGAAAAAACAGAACAAAAGTCACAACAGAGAGAAAAAATAGAGGTAGATGTGACTCTAAAATCTGAAGAAAAGAGGAAAAAGAACAACATATTGGTTGGACTTTGGAGTAGTCGGAAAATTCTGATCGGCTGCCCGAGATGTCTAGTTGAAAACCCTAAAATTATCTTTTAAATTTAAAAACCCAAAAGTAGTCGCCTTTTAAAAAGAAATAACAAAAGGCGACGCCTTTCTCGCCACGGTGTCACCTTTTGAAGCTCGCCTCGCCACAAAGCTAGAAGACGATGAAGGTCGCCTAACCTCTTCCATTGACGACGAGGTGATCACCTTTCACAACACTGGGTTAGACGTCAAATTTAGATTCTCACCATCTTTTACAATATTGTGCGCTATATTAAATCAAATATATATCGTCAATGAGCTATCATTTTATATCAGTTCACCACGCGGCATAACTTACTGAGATCTCATCACTTTATCATTTCCAGGTACATAAAGCTCTCATGAGGTCTCATAGGTCATAGGCTCTTCAAGTACACATTGCATCCGTATTATAATCATTTTCTTTTTTCCCTTTCTGAGGATTATTATAGGTGGAACTTATTGCTTTACAATGCTGTATGTATGTCGTAGACTCTGTCCTTTCGCAACATTTAACATGAGCATTTGTAACTGAAATATGAGTTAATTTTGGGTCAGCATATGCGTCTAGCATTTGACTTGAATTATCTTTTGAATAAGTATCGTACTTACGAGGTACCTGAAGCTCGCATGAGGTTTTATAAGTCGTATAATCATTTTCTTTTCTCCCTACCTAAGGATTATTGCAATTGGAACCGACTGGTTTACCATGCTTTATGCATGTTGTTGACTATGTCCATTTAGGAGATTTAAAAGGAGATTTTGCAACTGAAATATGAGATTAATTTTGGGTCAGCAAATGCTTCTAGCATTCGACTTGACGTATGTATTGAATAAGTATCCTAGTATGCTCTAGAACCAACCTTCACACCTCACTAGTGTGTCTATTCACCCCTCTTCACGTGTCCAAATCATCTAGTCTCTCATTCCTTAACTTGTCCACCACAATGGACACTCCCACATTCATTCGAATATCCTCATATAACGCACGTTAAAACCAAATAGGTGGAAATATTTGATACCTGACCCTAAGCAAATTGAGAAGGGGCAAAATATGCCATGATTTGTTGGTCTGATGCATAAAAGTGTTGTATGCACTATATCATATCATAGACCAACACACAATTTTGTTCTCATAAGCAGTGGTTCGACTATTTATCAAAGGTATTTAATGTCAAACTAGCTTGGATATAAAACAACATTATCGAGATGAATCAACTTCACTCTTGATTATACAATCTGAAAACTATGCTCTTAACTCGATCAAAGAACTTTATGAATGTTAAACTGCATGTTGACAGTAAACGCACATATGACAAACCATCTTATATATGCATCTATTTAAGATATCACATGATAGGTGAACATGCTCATATTGACCTTTTGTATTTTTCACGAAAACAAACAACATTAATTTTTTTTTGAAGAATTTTGTTGTTCTTCAATATATTTTGAATACTTAATATGCACATTTTCGGGATTCCATAATCATGATTAACATTTAAATATTTTTTATAAAAGCGGTAATTTGATATTATTGTCACTTCCTTTAGGGAAGTGTATGAATTGTTATTTCCTTAAAAGGAAATTAGTAGAACATACATAGAAAGCATTCAACAAGATTTATTTCCTTCCTCCGTAAAATGATACTTTACTAAAGTTATACAAGTTGTTTCTATGTACGACATGTACATATTGCAATGACTTCCATACCACAAAAATAACATGTATATCCTTTGTTATTTTGTCTCTTCAAGAGAGAATTGGGGAATGAAATCAGATTATTTAAATGTGCTTGAAATACAACATTCATCAATAGCTCATTATTTTTCTCAAGTACAATATGGCATTGCCTTAGAATATTTCCTAGACATTTTCCAAATTATTTTTGCTTCAAGAGAATTTTGAAGTTTTACTATTTGAAGAATGTAAGCTCAAAATTTTACCACTTTCGGAGTAAATTTTGATGTTCTACTACTCCGGGAGTAAAGTTTAAAGTTCTGCTACTTCGGATGTTAGTTGCAACGTATTTACTACTTTTAGGGAGTGAATTTTAGGTTTATGTCATGTCCAAACTACCCGCTAGGCATGATTGACACAAGTACGCACCATTAGCTAGGTGAACCTAATTTCCATACCTTAACCATTGATGCACAACATTTAATAAATGAAATAAGTATTCTAACACTCTTGCTCAAATCCCACACTAGACCATGGAGCATCAAAAGGATTCCGAAAAGACTCAGAATAAATGTTAATAATTCTTTTGAAAACCTCCATGAACAATGCAATTGTTTCACCTCAACAGTTGGAATAACTCTAGTGAAACACCTTAACTACTAGCTTTGTCATCACCATTAGTATCTGCATGGAAATTTATGGAAAAAGTGGGTTATACATAAATGTAACCCAACTACTAAAATCATTGACCTTCCCCTTTAAATACCCTTGCAATAAGCGTTAGAAAATACAAACACACCCTAGCACATAAGTAAATTTGCGCATGAATTATATCAACTATTCTAATTCAAACAATTGTTTATCAAGAATACTATATATCTCATCATAAATTGCATTAAGAACTTGTCATAAAAGAGAGTTAAAGCAATTACTCAACACCATCAGTCCACGACAACATACACAATGCACCAAATACATTGAGAAGCAAACACAATGCTTAGTACTTTCAAGAAGCATACATGATGCCTAGCACCCAAAATTTTGAAAATCAAACACCCAAAACCTTAAGGAATTTATTTTCGTATCATTCTTTGTTTGGATGGTAAGAAATTTTTTAAGAGTTTATCTTTAAGGATGAAAAAGAATAAGCAAAGAAGTTGCCTAGACGGGAGAAAAAAACATAGGTGGATCAAAATTTGTATGATGCTAAAGGATATAAACGTGTAATGATGCAAGAGAATAAAAGCTCTAAAATTATGAAGTAGCCTTACATGCTTGTTGAATATGAAACATTGTTGGCGGTCGTGGTCGGGTGATGGCTTGATGTTAGATTATTTAGAAGGGTATTTTTAGTAATTTCACTCTTAAGTTGGCATTCCTGCTTTTAATTTAATATAAACAAATATAGAATAAAAAGATGGACATATTAGTATATATATTCATTCTTAGACAAGTATATTTATATGACAAATAGAATGTATCTTGGGGTTTCCTATGGAAGACTTTGGAAAACAAGGGTTTTGGAGAAAATGGATAGACTGGATCAAATTTTGCACCACTACAGCGAAATTTTCAGTTTTGATTAATGTCTCTCCCACAGGTTTCTTCTCATCTGAGAAAGGCTTGAGACAAGGGGATCCATTATCTCCTTTTCTCTTTATATTGGCAATGGAGGGTCTCAATGATATGCTAAGAGCAGTCCAGACAAACAGCTGGATAAGGGGATTCAATGTAAACATGAAGGATAGACATAGTCTAGCTATTTAACATCTCCAATATGCAGATGACACGCTAATATTTTGTGATGCAAACATCGGTCACTGAAGTTTTTAAGAATAATATTGATATTGTTAGAAGAAACTTCAGGTCTACACATCAATTGGGGCTAAAGTTACATTTATCCAGTGACTGAGGTACCCAGAATTAATAGTCTGGCAAATATTCTGGGAAGCTGCCCATAATATACTTGGGAATGCCTCTAGGAGATAAGAGAATATCAAAAGGCATATGGAACAATGTGCTGGAGAAATGCAAGAAGAAGCTTGCCAATTGGAAAAGTCAGTATTTATCCCTGGGTGGCAGAGCTACTCTCATCAACGGTGCTCTTGATGCTTTGCCTACCTGCATGATGTCGGTGTAACCTATACCAGCAAGTGTAAGAGACAAATTAGATGCTATTAGAAGAAATTTTCTTTGGCAAGGAAACTGCGATCCGAATAAGTACAAATTTCACTTTGTCAAGTGGAATGAAGTTTTCGTCAGCAAGAAAGAAGGGGAACTAGGAACAAGGAATCTGAAAATATAAAACCATAACCTGCGAATGAAATGGTTGTGGAGATTTGCATCACAAAAACAGTCGCTGTGGGGAGATACCATCAAGGCTAGCTAGAGTGTGGAGACAAGGTGGATTAGCAATATAGCAACACAACCTTATGGCACCGGATTGTGGGGGACAATTAGGAATCTATGGCCAAAATTTATAAACAAGTGCACAATTAAGATACGAGATGGTGGAAAAACTTTATTTTGGGAGGAAGTTTGGGTGGGTCAAGCTCCACTTAGAGCTTGTTTCCCTGAACTATTCAACTTGAGTCTACAAAAAGTGGCCACTATCAAAAAAATGAGAGATGCTCAGGGTTGGAATTTAAGGTTCAGAAGACCTTTAAATCATCTCTTTTTACACTGTAAGGAGGCGACAGTGAAACTTTGGCAAATTTTCATCAATAAAAGGTGCATTAGGAAATATAAAAGAAGCTTTGGCATGTTAGAATTGGGATGGAAATCAGTTAGGGCATAGGGAAAGATGGAAGATTGTCTCAGCCTGCATTTGGTGGACTTTGGCTGGAAAGGAATCAGAGATGTTTTGAGAACAAGAGCTGCTTATGTAGAAGATGATGTTGAAATGTTTAGCTCTTTTCTATTTTTGGTGTAAACATGAATGAGGGTATCCCTAGTATCTTAGAGTACCTAAGGAGTTCATAGGGAAACATAGGAAAATATCAACACTTTTGTATTTCTAATTGTAAGTACTACCGGAATACGTCCCGAGTATTCTTGTGTTTATAATACAAGTTACCTTTCCTCAAAAATAGAATGTATCTAGATACTTGAAATAATATCTAATATTGTCATAAATTTAGAAAATATAATGTTGTAAGCAATCAACTTCTTATTTTGAGCTATGTTGCTATCCTCAATTTTGTTTTACTTGTAGTACCTTTATATTTTTCAAATCATATGGGAAATGTAAATGAAGTTGATTGGCAGGAAGGTTTATCAATAGATATAGTTTGTAATGGTACTTTTATTTGCTCAAGAGTTTGAAACTAGGGATATCATAAACAACTCACAATTTTTTTGCATTGAGTAATGATGTGGAATTTCTGTTGTTATAATAAGTTAGTTTATCAAATTTCAATTTCCACCAAGTTGTCTGTGATATCCTTAGTTTTCAAAATCTAGAGCATATAAAAATATCATTGCAAACTATCTTTTAGTAAACGTCTTTTGCACAATCAACTCCATGTGCATTTCTCATATGAGCTGAAGAATATGAAGGTGCTACATATAAAGAAAATTGACGATAACACATAAGAAAGAAGTAGATTGCTTACAACATTAAAATATCGAGGAAATTTTGGGACAATGGTAGATATTCTTTCAGGTATATAGCTACATTCTAGTTGTCTTCTAAATGTACTTGTCTAAGAATGGGTATATATACTAATATGTCCATTTTTTAATCTATGTATGTAAACTAAAAGATGGAATCACAAGTTAAATTATTAAAGTACCCTTCTGAATCATCTAATCTCAAGACAAAACCCCCTCCTTAACAATCAACAATGCTTCGTATTCAACAAGCATGTAACTCTATGTCAGAGTTAGTTTTAAAGTTATTACATTGTTACATGTTTAGATCCTTTAACACCATACAAATTTTGATGCACCTATTTTTTTTCCTCTAGTCAAGATAAGTTTTTTAAGTTTCTTAATGATAAAAAACAGAGTTCTTGCTATGCCAATAAAGAATGACATGAAAACTTAATGTCATGGCTGTCATCTATCTACGAATAATTACATGACTAGCTTGATTGTCCTACTATGACAAGAACGACAACATAAACTTTTCAGCGATC
This sequence comes from Solanum habrochaites, assembly GCA_027704765.1. NCBI lineage: Eukaryota > Viridiplantae > Streptophyta > Magnoliopsida > Solanales > Solanaceae > Solanum > Solanum habrochaites. The sequence continues at coordinate 2,925,909 of JAKWJA010002492.1, forward strand.
AAACAAAAGGTGGTAAATAACTAAAAGGTTTGTTATGTAATATATTTAATCTAGCTTTCAGATGGTTGCCCTCGTTCAACATTACAGGTAATCTGTTTACCTAACCATCCAATTTGATATTTTAGTTATTTTTCAAGTCAAAACAGTTTCTCCTTGTGAGTAAGTTGAATCTCGTGCTCGTTAAACCGCAAGAGACGTAGAATGCGTCCCAACATGAGATTCAGCTTACTCACTTGGAAAAATTGTTTTTGCTTGAGAAGCACATACGTTTTGTTCTTAGTGGAAAATGACAGCATAGGCTTACTTCTTCATTGTATGAGCAACTTTCATGCATACTGATAGTCCAATTGTTAATCTGCTTGTGCTAAAATACATCTACATTTCCATTAATTGTTTGTACAGAACCTTGTCGTGCAACATTTTGAAATTAAGGAGAGTGTTTTTTTCATGGGGTGTGGTCTTTCATAACTTTGCACTTGTGATAATCAAGCATAAATCACATACGTGATGTATGATTTCTCTTGTTTCTTTTTCTTTATTCTAAGATCTCATGTGTTTAAATAAGATGGTATAAATTAGAGTAGATGGTTGGTAAGCAGTTGATTATTGTCGTATGATTCGAGTATTGTCTTGTTTCTTTTTTCTCTGATGTGTATTACTATATGCTGCTGCATGTTTTGTGTATATTGCTATTTCTTGTCTCTTTTTTCTTTCTTTCCTGCATCAGTTCTATTTTCTTGAGTTGTGCATCTATCATAAACGACTTCTCTACCACGCAAAGATAGAGATAAGGTCTGCGTGTATTCTATCCTCCTAGACCCCACTTGTGGGATAACATGGGGTTTATTGTTGTCGATGTCTTTTGTTCTATGATTTTCTGAGTGTAAAGTTAGTGATCTCTTGCTATTTTAATATTCAGTTACAAATTATGTCTTGCACGTAATATACTGTGCAAGCACCAAATACACATGCACGCCAATTGCTTACCATGGATCCAGTGGGTAATGTATGGAATGGTTTTGGTAGTGATAGTTAAGGTTCTAATTTTGATGGATTGAAATGTGGTACTAAACATGATGAGTGTTTAGGATATGCAAGATCGCATTTACATGGAAGAGGTATGGTATCATATGAACCCCTCGCTATATGATTTAAGTACTCAAGCACTCCTCCCAAGACTATGTAAAGTACACATGAACCCATGCAACCCTCCTAAGATCATGTAAAGTATTGGTGACCCCATGCACTCCTCTCTAGATTATGTGAAGTACTACAATTATTTTGATAAATTACATAAATTTTATAGGGGAGCTCGGCTAAAATTTGAAATATTATCTCCTAAAAAGTTTATGTTTGAATCTTTAGCAACTTTTTTACAAACAATGGTCACACTTCTCTCAATATTTATATGGTATTTTATTGTCTTCAATTCTTTTCTTTGATTTGTGAAGTGTTTCCCTAAATAATGAAAATTTTTAATCATTTTTAAATATCAAAATTTGTTATACTATTTTTCTGTGATGATAATATTAATTATAGTTTACTTGTCAAGTCATTGTCTTGGCAAAATATTATATATAGCATTAAACCTAACGATAATATTTTTTGGATAGAAGGTGGCAGCCCTAATTGATTAACTATGAAGGTGCCTCTTAGCTACATCAACACTCAAATTTCTAAAATCGTTATTGCCCAGGCTTCAATGATCAACCCCTAACACATTTTGGGTGTTCTGAAATCATGGTACACCCTTGAGCACATGTTGAGGAATAATTAGAGAAAATTGAGACCCGTTCTAATGAGGTAGATACATTGTTGGCCAGGGGTGAAGTGAGGTAAGACTGAGGGGTTCACCTGAACTCTCTTAGGCAAAAACTTACATTGTTTATACATGCTTAATATTATTTTTTATGTATATATGATAGATGTTGAACCTTTTTTGACTTCTTCATGTGTTTACTAATTCATATCTTGAACCCTCTAAGTGAATTTTGGCTCTACCACTGTTATTGTTTAAGATCCTATCAGAACTCTTGAGATAGTTATGACTTGCAAAAATTTAATCTATCAAGGCACAAAATTCATTTATGTTTTCAAAATAATTATCATTAGTTGAGTGACCTTTGTGGTACAAAACAAAGTTGAATGACTTTTCAAAATAATTATCATTAGTTGAGTGACCTTTGTGTTACAAAACAAAGTTGAATGACTTTTCTATTATAAAATAAAATTGAGTAACTTTTTGAGATAATTATCATTAGTTGAGTGACCTTTGTCTTATAAATAAACTTGAGTGAGTTTTTGAGATATAAATTATTACTTGAGGTCCTACCAAAAATAACTCTATATTATATAAATAGATACTAGGGCTCACATTAGGGGGAAAAAGTTTATCAAAATTGAGATGTATACTGATACTCAAGATTGTAAGAGTACCGCCTCGGCTATGGCTGCCACCGGATCTTCGACCGTAGAAGGGTCAACAAGATGTAAATTCCTTTTTCCGATTGTAACCTCTACTTGTTTTTTTTTTTTTTTCAATGATTATATACTACTATTACTTTGTGGCCTAGTTTTACTCTATGAACCCTAAGAAGAGTAGTGATTTTTTTTTTTTGAAACTGGTAAGTTTGTAGTCTTCAGCATATATGCAGAAAACACCTAGAAATCAATTGTCTTCTTCTGTAGCACTTTTTGGGTTAGGCAGACCCTTTTGATAATCAACCAAGTGAAACACTTACTTTGGTAGGAATGCTGCTTTTCCAAAAATAATTTGGCTTGCATTGAGTATTTGCATTAATCACCTGGAGACCTCTTGTGTAGGCACTCTTTACAGAAAATATCCCGTTATCATTGTGTTTCTAAAGAGGTATATCAACCTTTGTACTGCTAATAGAAGCTTGCCCTATTTCTCCTAGTAACAGGGCTACCCTCTCTATCTCCCAGTCATTTAAACGCCTCCTAAAAGAGATATCACACCCCTGTGTGGACTAACACTCTTGGATTGTCACCTCAAGGTTTACACAAATAAGAAATAGGTCAGGGAAAGCCTCATTTAAAGGAGTTTGATCAAACCACCTGTCTCTCCAAAATTTTGTCTTTGCTCCATTGCCAACCTTGAGGAAAATATTGTCTTCCATTAATTGCCATAAATTCCTATTTGTTCTCCATACTCCCACTCCATAGGTATCAGTTACCATTTCCGTGCACCATGGGCTAGCTTCACCATACTTAGACACAATGACTTCCTTCCACAAAGCCTTTTCCTCATTGATGTATATCTCCATAACCATTTCAATAGAAGACTCTCATTTTGAAGCCTAAGATTTCTGATTTCCAGACCCCCATCTTTTTTACTAAGCAACACAGTTTCTCATTTCACCAAACAATAACCTTTCCCCTCTTCATTCCCTTGCCACATAAACTTCCTCCCCATGTTATCCAGTTTTTTCACCACTTTTGCTGGGATTGCAAGAAGTGACATCACATAAGTAGGTAGTGAATCAAGGACAGAGTTTATCAAGATCAATCTACCACCATTGATAGGTACTGGGCATTCAACTTAGATAACTTGCTCTATTTTTCTCTAGAATCCCATCCCATATCTCTAGTGCTTTGTGCTTATAGCCTAGGGGCATACCAAGATAAGTGGTTGGTATTTTCTATTCTGCATCCTAGTATGTTGGCCAAGCTCTGAACCTGAGGGACCTCCAAAACTGAAAAAGGCTGCTCTTTCTCTGATTGACTCTCAAACCTTAAAGCACTCTCAAAGAGTATCAAAATTAGTCTAATAAACCTAATTTTATCCACTGTTGGCTCACAAAATATGATAGTGTCATCTGCATACAATAGATGACATATCTCCTTACCCCTCTTCATTTGGAAACCTGAGATCCATCTCTTTTGGATTGCAATCTTCATCATACTGTCAAACCCCTATTTATCTAAAATAAATAGAAAAGGAGAGAGTGGATCTCCTCGTCTATAACTCCTCTCAGAGGCAAAAAACCCAATGGGCTCACCATTCACAAGAGCATAGAATCTAACTGCTTTGATACAAACTTCCATCCATTTCACCCATTTATCTCCAAATCCTATTTGCCTAGGATATTGAGGAGGTAGTCCCAGTTCACATGATCATAAGCTTTTTGTATGTCAAGCTTACAACCTTACACATTATTCCAGGAATACCATTCTTCCATGATTTGTCTTCTCTTTATGAATGCCATCTGTGCAACTGGTTTCTTTGGAATTAATGCAATGAAGGTTGCATTGAAGCTTTTCTCAAAAGTTTGGCTGGTGTGGAAAAAATTGACAGTATCTATGATGTCCTTCAAGGTGTCTCAGAAGGTTTTGAAGAAAACCATTGGGAAACCATCTGGACTAGGAGCGTCTCCATAGCACACATATCAAGGCATTTCACGATTTCCTCTTCTTCAAATGGTTTCTGCAGCCATGCCTGTTCTTCGACACTAATTTTTGTTCCTCCATGTAGATTTAGATCTGGTCTCCATTGCTCAGTCTCTTTATATAGCTCTTTGTAAAAACTCGGCACCGCTTCTTTAACACTGTTAGGATTATTTATTTCAGTGCCATCCACATTTAGTTGATCTATAGAGTTGAATGATTGTGGGTTCCCTTGTCATAAATAAACAAGAAAAGGAAATGATGATGGGTAGTGGATGGACCCATTATTTGATAAGTTATCTCACATGTATATGGGATAAGTTATCCCAAGATAAGTTTATCTCACATGTATATGGATAACTTATCCCATCAATATAGTATAAATGATGGGATAAATAATCTCATGACTACGTAATACCTCCAACCAAATGCAGGATAAAATTATCCTACATTTTATCTAGGATTATCATACTCTATACCACTCCCAAAATTTGCCTGAAATTTTGATGATATAAACAATCAAGTTCTTTAATATTTGTGCCATACTCAATTTTTGTTTTGTTTGTAGCACCTTTAGATTCTACAGTTCAAACGGGAAATGCAAATGAAGGTGACTGGCAGGAAAAGGCTTACGAAAAGGTATTGTTCGCAATCGTATTTTCTTCTACACAAGATTTTGAAAACTGTGGAAATTTGACATGTGGATTTTGATACACTGGCTGGTTGTAACATTATAAAAAATAGCTGAATATTTTGACATATTTCCTATAATTATAGAGTAACAAAGGAGGTTTACCATACCAAGTGTTTAGTTAAATTCATGGTCGTACCCCTCCCCGCAAGATGTTACAAACTGGTATACTGTCACTTGAGGAGTACTACTGCAGCTACATCTCAATCCCAAGCAAGTTGAGGTTGCCACAATGAATCCTTATTATAGATGATGCCTTGTTTAAGCTTGTCTTAGTTCGATATTATCAACAACAAAAAAAATAGTTTCAGAAGCAATGGAATAATTGAGAAGTGAAGTATTAACTGATAATGGAGAAATAGTTGTTGAATGTTGTGACCGTATTATCTAATAGTTCACGAGGTAATATGTATATAAGTTCGCATCATAGTCTTCATGGCATGTCACCAACTTGCTTTATTTCCTGGCAACTAAAATCTTTTGTTGCTACTTTGAGAGATAAACCTATTGGTGCAAGAAGTATATACCTGAATATATGGCTATAAAAAAGATGCTCTCTATGAAAAGATATTTGTTCATCTGTATTTGCTGGCATACTTTTTCTGTTCTTTAATTTTATTTCTTTATAATAGAGAATTCAATGCCTCTATCTTCGAAACTTGGTGGGTAACATGTCTGTCCCTCTATCCTTCTCTACTTACATCCCGACTTGGCTTACTAGCTACTTTGACTTCACTAAGAATAAACATATAACACTTGCATGCTCTGTAGACTCCATTCCGTCGTTTTTCACTTGTGAAGCCAACTACTTAGTTATTATTTCATTGTTTTACTTCATAGATGGTAAAGGTGAAAATGAGAGGAATATGATGATTGGCATTATACTGTATTATATCTCCCAACCTAACTTTTAAAAACTATAGTCTAATTACAAAAGTTTGTATTCTTGATGTGAGCACCAAGAAGCTAAAGGATACAAAACTCAGTTACTTTAATAACATTTACGTGTTTATCAGTTGTAGTATTCCTCTTCTACTTCACTTTAAACCTTTTTATCTGGAAGGTTCTTTTGTGAGGATTTTTATAGTTTGTTCTCTACTGCGTCGTGAGTTGATCTAATTATCAAACCTTATGGCAATGTGTTCTTGACATTTCTGTAGTTGACTTCATGAAAATTTGTAATGCAGATCAAGTCTATGAAGGAAATGCATTATTCAAAGCTCTATTCTCTATATCAGAAAATTGCTGATGCACTGGAAGAGGTATGTCATCAACATCCCTCTAAGTGCTTCATAATAGAGCAAAACTTTGGTAGACTCCTAGCAAGTTTTGTCAACATGATCCAAGGTGTTCTTACATATATTCTCTGGCATTTATATTTGATAAAAACAACTTGATTTGCCCAACGTAATCCTAGAATATTATCCGACTGAGAAATGATGTTGAAAGCTCAAAACTCTAAATTCACATTTTTGCTTCTTTGGTTATTTTCTGTTATCGTGAGAAACAGTACCCGCATAGTGGGAATATGTTATTGTAGTAGTTAACTCCCTTTTATTTCTAGCATCAGCATCATTTGTTTTCTGTTGAAGTTTTGTGAATGATTGTGAAATCGAGGTGGTGGTGGACACCATAAAGGGAGTTATTTTCACATATCTAGGTAGACATTGCAGTGTAGATGTCATTTTGTGTTAGTTTATTTCCTTTTGGCGAAGGAATCAAGGCCTCCCAAGTTCATTGGGCAAGGGCTTGATTTATCTGAATTTAAAGAGCATTTGAGTCAATATTATGCTGAATTTCGGGAACCTTGTGAGCTATGTTGTTTCTCTTTATGCCATTTCTTGAATTTTTCTTCCTTTTTCTTTGCCGTGGGAGGTAGTTGAAGCATGTATTTTAAAAGTTTGCAGAGGGAAAGAAACAGGACTGTCACTAAACTGATTTTTTCTTCTTCTGATTTTAAGCAGAAATCTCAGCATCTTACAAATGAGCAAATTGCAAAGCTGAAGATGTTCAAGATAACGTTGGACCGCATTATGCTTTTCTTGCAGCTTAACAAGGATTATGTCACACTTGCTCACAAGGAGAAACTGCTTTCGGTTGAGAAACACATAAATTTCTTTCTTGGACCCCGTCAGACACCAAAGCCTACTTCTTCTCCAGTGCAGGAGCAACTTCCTCAGAAGAGCAAGCAGCAAACTGATGCAGAACCAGCAACTAAGAGAGCAGTCCCACCATCGGCAGATGCAGCAGCAACGTTTTTAGAGAAAGACGTTAGCGCGACAGCAGCAAGCAAAGCAACAGTAGACCATGCTATTGTGAACCCACCAGATGTCACAGCTTCAACAGTCTTCGATCCAGCTTCAGCAACCTCAATCCCTTGATGATTGAAATATATGCAACAAAACAGTATTATTGACTTGCAACATGTTTGTTTTGGATAATTCTATTGTTTATGTTTCGTGCACTCGTTAACTCATGCACCCTGCCCTAGATTATGTGAACTATTTGCAATTATGATGATAAATTGTTTAAATTATATGCGGGAACTCAGGCTAAAATTTGAATTATGCATCTCCATATTTTTCTCTGTTTGGATCTTGTAGCTACACTTACAAGCAAAGGTCAAAATTCTTCTAAAAAAATTTATGGTCTCTTTTTTTCCTTTTTCGTTTCTTCTATTGGTATGTTTCCTTCAATAATGATATACTATTTTAATTGGTTTTCAAATATAGAAGTTCATTATTACTATTTTGATGATAATATTAACTATAGTTTACTTGTCAATTTGCTATCTTAGCAAAGTTTTATAGCATTAAATCTAACCATGGTGTAGTGTATTTATCATTTTGAAATCTTGGATACACCTCTAAGTACTAAAAAAAAAAAAACGAACTATGAATAAACATTTGATGGTGATTATTGATATTCTTTTTTGAACTCTTGAGATGGATAAGACTAGCAAAGTTTGTAACCTACTAGTCTTTGGAAAAGTGAATTGCACGTTTGTTCTACACAAATATATATATATATATATATATATTATATTATATATATATATATAATATATTATATATAATGAAAAAGATGTATCTTTATAAGCTTATAATCTACTTTTTATAATTACATATAAAAAGTTGTAGTGGGGAATAAAATTTACTTTTTAAACAAGAGTATACAGATTCGAACAACATATGTATTCTTACGATGGATAGTAAATCATTATGAATTTTAGGAAATATATCTAAATATATATATATATATAACAGTATCATGGTTAGTTTAGTCATAATAAAATCACTTTTATCATATCATATATTTATATCTATACTACTTTAAAAGCATGAACTACGAAAAAGAATGTTAAATTACTAAAATATCTCTCACTTAAAATATATTTTTGCTTCACTTATATGTTATCGTTTCTATCTATGGCCTTATTACTTCTCTAATGACATCCCATGCCACTATACATCAATACTAGGGGACAAAGTTTACTATTTAACAAGCATATCATGAAAGGACTTTTTGAAGACAAATAAAATTTACTACATTGCTAAAGGGCTGTTGGATTGGGTCAAGTCCAACTATACATATTGATAATTATTTTCCACCTCGTGTCCATATTATTTCTCCGGCATAATATATATATTGGACCCTAAACTTGGCTTTAAATTTTAACTTTGACCTCCAACTTTCATAATGCACAAATAGGCACTTTAACTATCCAATTTTTAAATAAATAAACACATGAGTCCTGCATGGCATAATACACGTAGGACAAAAAATGACATGTAGGACTTGTGCGTCTATTTGTTCAACTTTATACAAGTTAAGTGTCTATTTGTGCACATCCAAAGTTGAAGGGCATAAATGTGATTTGAAGCCAAGTTGAAGGGCACATTTATGTATTATGCCTATTTCTCCAGTGCTTTTATAATATTCGTCTAATTGATAATCTTACAATATTTGTCTAATTGATTCAAATTCTTTACGATATTAAATTTTCTATCTCGTTGTTGTTTTACTTATATAGTTTTTAATCAAAACGAGTAAACATACCTTCTAATTACTGCATTTTAACTAATAAAATGTGAAGAAAATGAACAAAATACGCCTTTTAGTTTTGTATAGTAAATGTTTGAGGAAGTTATTCATGTACCAAATGTGGCTAACGGAAAGTGAAAAATAACTTTTAGTTTTAATTCTATAATAAGTGGAGGTAATGAAGAGTCTATAAACACACTCACCAACAACATTATAGATTATCTTCTTTCATCCAAATTTGCGATTATCTTGCAAAATGTAGATTATTATGCACCATTTGTAAAAAAAAAATGATTATCCATTTTTAATTGTAACAATCCTTACTAATTCTTATATTTGTGTTCTTTACAATTTTATTCATATATATTTATTTTCTTTTTGTTGAGGAATATGTGAATTGGAATGGCTACAAGATGGATGTTAATCAAATACAAAATTGTAAGTGAATTTTGATTTTTCATATCTCCATTTTTTTGAATTTTCAAATATAACTTTGTTATTGGTTATTATACTTTTTAATTTTTTATTTCTTTTATTTGTAGGATGTAAATATAATAAAACTAACCCCAAATTTATATTATTATTAACTATTTTGAGGATAAGCTAAACATGTTGAATCTCTCGGAACATTTTGGGAGGCTCAATTGTTTCTGATTAAAATAGCTATCTTAAACCGCCACATAAACAAATAACGGTCGCCGCTAAATATAGATATTCTTGGCAATTAAAACCACCACTAAAACCAATAAAAGTCGCTGCTAAAGCTAAGTATTGCTGGCAACTTAAATTGCCACTAAAACCAATTATTGTCGCTGCTAAAGGTTAATTTTAGTGGCAAGTAAACCGCCACTAAAACCAATAATAGTCACCGCTAAAGAAGTTTTAGAAGCAACTAAAACCGCCACTAAACAAATACAAGTTGCCGCTAAAGATTAGTATTCGTGGCAACTAAAACCGCCACCAAATAAAATATAAGTCGCTGCTAAAGCTAATTAAGTATTAGTGTCAACTTAAATCTCCACTAAAACCCATTATTGTCGCCGCTAAAGGTTAATTTAGTGGCAACTTAAACCGCCACTAAAACCAATATTAGTCGCCGCTATAGATAAGTTTTAGTAGCAACTAAAATGGCCACTTATAGCGGTCGACGCTAAAGATAAGTATTTGTGGCAACTAAAACCACAACTAAATAAAATATATAAGTCACTGCTAAAGCTAAGTATTAGTGTCAACTTAAATCACCACTAAAACTAATTACTGTCGTCGCTAAAGGCTAATTTTAATGTCAACTTAACCTGCAACTAAAACCAATATTAATCGCTGCTAAAGATAAGTATTCGTGGCAATTAAAACCGCCACTAAATAAAATATCAGTTGCTGCTAAAGGCATGTATTCGTGGCAACTTAAATCGCCAATAAAATTAATAACAATCATCGCTAAAGATAAGTTTTAGTGCAACTAAAACCGCCACCAAAACAAATACAAGTTGCTGCCAAAGATTGCAACTAAACCGCCACTAAATAAATAAAGTCGCTGCTAAAAGTGTGTGTTAGTGGCAACTCATATCGCCACTAAAACCAATCATTGTCGCGCGAAAGCTTAATGTTAGTGGCAATTTAAACCGCCACTAAAACCAATGTAAGTCGCCGCTAAAGATAAGTTTTAGTAGCAACTAAAACTGCCACTAAGCAAATACAGGTCGCCGCTAAAGGTTCGTATTTGTGGCAACTAAAGCTGCTACAAAATCAAATAAAGGTCGCCGAAGGTCAGTTTTAGTTAAACCACCACTAAAATAAATAATGGTTGCCGCTAAAGGTATGTTTAGTAGCAACTAAAACCGCCACTAAAACAAATTACAGTCGCCGCTAAATGTCAATTTTAAGCAACTTAAATCGCCACTAAAACCAACATCCGTCGCCACAAAAGGTAAAATTTAGTAGCAACTAAAACCGCCACTTAATAAATAAAAGTCGCCGCTAAAGGCAAGTATTCGTGCCAACTAATACAGCCACTAAAACAAATAATTTGCCGCTAACCATTAGTTTTAGTGACAATGAAAACCGCCACTAAAAATATGTAAAAGTTGTTGCTAGGAAATGTTTACTGGCAACTTAAACCGCCACTAAAACAAATAACAGTCGCCACTAAAGGTAAGTAGTTGTAACTAAAACTGCCACTAAATCAAATAAAGTCGCCGCCTAAAGATTAGTTTTAGTAGCATTGTAAACACAACCACTAAAACTAATAAAGGTCGCCGCTAAAGATTGGTTTTCGTGGCAACTAATTAAACTGCCACTCAGCCAAATAAAAGTCGCCGATAAAACTTTATTTTTAGTGACAACACAAACCGCCACTAAATCAAATAAAAGTCGCCGCTAATAATAGGTATTCATGGCAAATGAAAATGCCACTTAACTACATTCGAATAATAATTGTGCATTACTATTCAAAATCAAAAGTTGAATATGAAGAATCATTGTAAAAACACTTCTAGAACTAAAATTTGAAATTGCTTTTAAAGAACCAATTTTAAAAAGATTGATGTTATCATCATTGCACAATCAAATTTTAACATGAAAAGAAAAGAAAGTGAGAAACTACAAATGAAGGATAAAAAAAATCTCGAGTTTATCATCTATTTAATGTTCTTCTTCATAGACCATAATATAATTTTTATTATTTAGTGAATAAAATATAAATGGTAAAACTACTATTGTTAATTTTTGCATTTTCGCTTTTATAATTCAACTTATTATTATTATTATTATTATTATTATTATAATAATAATAATAATAATAATATAAGAACAATAATAATATTAAGGAACAAACGTGCAACGCACGCTCCCAAAAGCTAGTATTATTATTAGTGGAAAGATTTTAACTTTAAAATTGGATTACGATTTTGCACCTTCACTAAATTTAAATATTATTAACAAACTAATTAATAAATTTTAAATAATAATTATATGGTATTAATCCATTATATTTCTTTATAGAATTAATTCACAGAATATTTAATTTGTTCTAATTCTAAAATGAAGTTTGGTAGATGAAGTGTTTCGTCCTTTAACATTAAAGAACAAAAATGCCCTTTGAATTACCATATATCGGCACACATATATAGATTTTAGTTAGAAACTTTACATATCCCAACTTTAACCAATTGAATTCTCCTAGATTTATGTATATCAACAATTTTTATATGACTTTTGTAATTCCTGACCTTATTATATACATATCAACAAATTGATTTCAAAATCACTTTATATTAATGTATACACTTAGTTATTTCGATGTATAATTGTTGATGAATGATTATTGATGGATGTATTTACATTTTTCATCACAATCACTTTATGTTAATGTATACACTTAGCTATTCTAATGTATAATTGTTGATGAATGTAATTAGTCATCACATATGCAATAAAAATAAGGAAAATCTATTTATATTTTGTTAGTTATGGAGGAAGTTTCTCCATTCTTTTACACTTAAGTTTCATGTGGCAACTTAGGCTGATATTCGAAATATCCATCGCCAAATTTTTTTCTGCTTGGATCTTTTGCTACACATCTACAAACAACAGTCGCAATTGTTTCACAAACAATATTTTTAAGGTCTTTTTTTGAAAAAAAAATCTATTCTTTGATTCGTAAAGTGTGTTTCCTTAAATAATTATCCTAGTTTAATCGGTTTTCAAAGATAAAATTTGTTATACTATCTTAATGATAGTTCTTGTTCTTTTTTTCTTTTAGAACATTTGAGATATTTATCACAGACAAAATTTACAATCCATAAGTTACTAAAATTACTCATCTTTGTGTTTTGTTTTAAGATCTCATGTGTTCAAAATTAATAATCCCTTGCCATATATAAATCTTTTTAGTTACTAATGTTATTTCAATTTTTTTGTATGAACCTTCTATCTTAAGGACCAATATTGTTATTATTCCTCATTATTTTATATAATTTAACAATTGAAAAAATGATAATTATATCATCTATGTCAAATAATTTTACCTTGTAAAATCAAACTATGTAAGAATATCCAATATTTTTCATTATACCTCTCTCTCCTATGAAATCATATCAAAAAGAAAAAAATTGACCAATCAAAGAGACAAAAGATAAAAGAAAAGAAAAATACAATAATCATCATACATGTCTCAAAATAGGTTTTTATAAGTGTGAAGTTGTGAAATTATACATTTGTAATAAATTCAACTTTTAATTAATTTAGTAATGTCTATAACTCCTAACATTTCATATTCATAACCTTCAAATTATTTGTTGGTGTAATATACCACAAATATAAAATATTACGGTTGAAAATAAAACGACAAACATGAATAAACAAATCTTTAGGTCTACATCGGTCCAGCAATAATACTCTTGACTAGTCCCCTCCAGGATACAACAGTTCAACAACGCCGTACAACTCAAACAACTTCGGGTTAGTTGAACACTCCAAAGCTCCCCAAAAGAACACCTTTCTTTAATATACAAATACTCTCGAATATTTTTCTATGTCTCAACTCTCTCTTTCACTACTACACATTGCAATTTTATTTCATTCTCATTTTTTTTAGATTATTTCACATTTTACTTGGGATACTTCACAAAGGAAGAAACACCACTATTTATAGGTGAAGAAGTCTTCCATATAATCAATAGTTAGAATAAGGGGTAGTAATATGGTAGATGTTACATGAGTTACTAATGGTCATATGAGTTATAAGAAACTAATGATCATGAGAGTAACAATAACTAATGATCATACGAGTTACAACAACAAATAGTCATCTTCTACCACAATTTATACCCACAAACATATAAACTTAGTATTTTATTTTAAATAATAAAATGCATATACACTAACATTATTTATAAATAATACTTAAAATATATTTGTCATTAAAATAAAAGCACTATATTGTCTTACGTACAAAAATTACATCGTAATGAACATTAATAATAAAAATAAAAATGATAATTATAACATCTTATCATTGATCCTTCAATCAATCATATTTAATTTGATTTTATAATTTATCATTTTGCCTCTAGGAAGTGTAACTATTTGATATTCTTTGAAAATTAGATGAACATCAACAGAGCCAGCAAATGTTGCAGAACTAGCAATTAAGACAGCAGTTGCACACAAGCTGCAGCAGCACATGCACCCTTCCCTAGATTATGTGAAGTACTGCAATTATTTTGATAAATTACTTAAGTTTCATGTGGCAACTTAGGCTGAAATTCGAAATATCCATCTCCAAATTTTTCTCCGTTTGGATCTTTAGCATCACTTACAAGCAAAGGTCAAAATTATTCTCAAAAAAATTATGGTCTTTTTTCTTTTCTTCAATTCGTTTCTTTGATTGGTATGTTTCCTTAAATAATGATACTATTTTAATCGATTTTCAAATATAGAAGTTTTTTTAAAGCAATTCTTCTAGGCAAGGTATGCCTAGGGCTAGTTTTATTAATAACCGGTTGATGTGTCTTAAATGTTTGAACTTAATGCTTGCTTGGAGTGTGTAAATCCTTTTGCGATAAATCAAAAACATTAGATTTAGTTCTTTCCTTTTTTTTCTTTCTTTCCTGGGTTGATTTGATCTCTTTTCGAGCTATAGCATAGTTAAGTGATTTTTCTATATATGAAGAAATAGAGTTGAATGACTTTTTGAAATATTTGTCATTAATTGAGTGAGCTTTATATTACAAAAAAAATTGACTAACTTCTTATTATAAAATAAAATAAGATAATTTTTAAAGATTATTATCATTCGTAGAGTGACCATCATTTTTTTTAAAAAAAAAAAAATTGATAAAAAAATATTGTCCCTTCCGTTTCAAAGAGAGTGGTCTAATTTGACTTGACAAAGATTTTAAGAAAAATAAAGAAGATTTTAAATCATGTGGTCCAAAATTAAAGTTATATTAAATATACAAAATTAATCTTTAATCTTATAGCCTTAAACATGACACGTGAAAAGATGGAATTAAAATTTTACCAAAATAAGGAATAAGTCAATCTTTTTGAAACAGACTAAAAGAAATTTAGTCATTCTTTTTTAAAACATAGCAGGTAAATCTTTTGGTCTTAAATATGTCAAGTGAAATATGAAATTAAAATATTACCAAATAACAAAGAAGTCAATTTTTTTTAAACGGACTAAAAAAGAAAGTGATTTATTCTTTTTGAAACAGAGAGATATACACAAAATTAACTCCACATAAAAATATAATATATATACTAGTGCTCAGGTTAAGGTACGAAAAAGTTGGTCAGGATGGAGAAGTACATTGATAAAAATAATACTCAAGGTAGTAATTTTTCTTCTTTTTTCCAATCTTTACCTATACTTTTTCCGTCTTTTGTTTTGTCAATGATTTTACACTACTACTATAAAAGTTGTTTATTTTTAATGTGTGGTTTGTGGCTTATCACCCTGAAACTGAGTTTTACTTTATGAAACCCTAATGTAGCAAGTGTGGGTTCTGGTTGGGACAAGTTAACTTGTCAGGATCCCGATTTGGATCTGACTGTAAATTGCAATTTCAAAAGTAAATCAACTTAGTTTTTTGGGGACAATTTTCTATGATTTATATGAACTGGAAAATGGATGTCTAGTACAACAAAATTGAACAGTATTGAAATCTAAGATAGCGAGAATGAGTGGGTATCATCGTAGATCTCGGATCTGCAAATAGAAGAAAAGGAGAATATCATAATTAGATAAGAAGAAAATAGAAGGGAAGAGAGAAGAGAAATGAGGGAGAAATTGATTTACCAGAAATTTTTTGTTACATTCTATCTCCTTTTAGAGTTTATAACAACCTTCAAATAACGTGGCGAGATGTTGATCCTTGTTGCCTCATTAATAGGGATTTAATCTTGGTAGTTTATTTGTCAATGTAGTTAATCTTGTTCTGTAATTCAGGTTCGAATTAAGCTATAGTAAGTAAGATCATTACATATCACGAATTAATTATCCTCTCAATATTGTTATCCAATAAAAATAACACTATAATCTCAATTAGTTATCATTTATCCCTAGTTTGTCATGAGTTCTTAGCATAATCCTACTAATGAGGTCTCTCACTAGGTAGACTCTGGACTCAAAAGAAGTATTATCATTAATTGTAACAAAAATATTATTCAATACATGTGCACTTATAAATGGCAATCAAATTTTGTAAGTGGAGATTCGTACTTTTATAATAGTACAGATTAAAAGATAGAAATATTACCAATAAAAAGTGGAGATTAATTAACTTTCTTAGGCAATTACCTTTGGATGTAAGGATGTGGCATAGTCGTCAATAAAGGTCGAGAATCATAAGGTCTTATGTTGGAACCTCACAGGAGACAAAAAAACACTAATTGATTCATAAACTAAAAAACACTAGGTGACACCTTTCATAATCTTTAGTAGACAGAGTTACCTGATACTTATTGCTGGTGGGAGGTGCTCGGACACCACATACATTAAAAAATTATAATAATATGCCTGAAATATGTAACATTTGTTGTACAATTTGGTTGAAATTTTAATGATGTAAGCAATCAAGTTCTTTAATATTTGTTTTATTTTTAATTTTTGCTTTACTTATAGTTACTTTACATTCTACAGGTGAGATGGAAAATGCAAATGGAGCTGATTGGCAGGAAGAGGTTTATCAAAAGGTATGGTCAGCAATGGTACTTTTAATTTGCACAAGATTTTGAAAAATGTGGAAATTTGATATTGTGGATCATTAAACTTAATTCATGAGATAATTTGTCGGTAAGTTCAAATATAAGTCTTCATGGCATGTCACCAATTTGTTTTATTTCCCGGCGACTAAAATCTTTAATTGCTAGTTTGAGTGATAAAGCTATTTGTGCAAGATGTGTGTGTGAAAAGACATTTGTTCATCTGTATTAGTTGATATGCTTTTTTCTATTTCTTATTTTATTTCTTAAAATAGAGAATTCAATGCTTCCGTCATTGATAATCGTCCTTCTCTACTTATACGACTTGGTTTACTTTGATTTCTCTAAGAATAAACATATATATAACATGCTCTATATTCTCCATTCTGTCGTTTTTCACTTGTGAAGCCAACTACGTCATTATTTCTTTTTGGTAAAACTGTAAATTATCACAAACCAACAAAGAAACATTACACCATAAGGTAACCTATCATCTCACTCACCTTCTAGGTTTCCAACAAAACAAGAAAAATAATTAGCCACTATAACGTCTAATCTTTCTATAGCGTCTTTCTAAATCTGTACTAACACTATATCAGTATTCACCGATGATCCTCTTTATATCTCTCAATGTCTCTATCCAAGATGTGTAGCTGAGAATCCAGAGATTGACTCGCATAAAGACAACATGTAGTATCTTCCACTAGAACATTTAGATGCCTTCATCTTTGTTTTGTTATAACCAACGACCTTCATCTTTCTTTTGTTAGCCAACGACTCAATATTTATTTTGCTCTGCTACCCCAACATGGCATTATAGGTAATAGAATATTTAGTATCACCAAACACCTTATCATTATTATCTTTTGTATTGTATTGTATCGTTACTATTTTAATTGTTACTTAAAATGTATTGTACTGTATTGTTAAATTTTGTTGTTACGTAACAAAGAAAACCCTTATTTTATGGAACAATCAATTTGTTGTGTTCCCATTGTTACTTAATTTCTTTTTTCAATTCTATCTTTACATAATATTTCAAAATACTATTTCACCCTTTACCTTAATTATTAAAATCAGTCAAATGGGAATGCATTCTTGACATTTTCGCAATTGACTTATTGAAAAATTGTAATGCACATCAAGTATATGAAGGAGATGTATTTATCAGACCTCAAGGATTTATACGAGAAAATTGCTCATCAAGTGCAGCAGGTATGTCGTCAACACCCCCTTAATTAAGTGCTTCATCATTGTTCACTCCCTTGCGAGTTTTGTCAAATGAAACGCCATCATTTGCATATAGCATGCCCAAGGTGTAGTGCATATTGTATTCTATTGGTTATTGGAAACACCTCAAACTGGGAACTGAAGCATAAAGCTCATCAAGACACTAAACTCTCATTTTGGCTTCTTTAATTTGGTTCCTTTTCTGTTGATTGTCATCTTTAGAAAGAGTGCTCTCATAGTTGTAAAGCAGCTAATACATTCCATTTCTAGCATCTGCATTATGTCTTTGTGTTGAAGCATTGTTAGTGATAGTAAAGTCGAGGTGGTAGTAGATACCATATAACAGTCATTTTCACATGTAATTTTTCTGTTCCTTCTTTTTTTTCTTTCGGGGAAGGAATTAAGGCCTCCATAATTCTTCGGGCAAGGGCTTGATTTATCTGAATTTGAAAACACTTGAATCAACATTCTGTTGAATTGTGTAAACCTTGCGAGCTATGTTATGTAATTGAAGCATGACTGTGACTGAACTGATTTCTTTTTACTGATTTTAAGCATGACTCTATTCATCACCGTCTTCAAAATGAGAACATTGAAAAGCTCAAGATGTTCAAGGTGGCGCTGGAACACATTATGCTTTTCTTGCGGCTTAAAAAGCAGGACATTCAACTTAATCACAAGGGCGAGCTGGACTCGGTTGAGAAGAACATAAGTTTCTTTCTAAGGTTCAATTGGGAACGCAGCATGACTTCTTCTTCTCCACAGCAGGGGGGACTTCATCAGGATAACATAAGCTCATTAAGTACACAAGTGGAACGAACCCCGTAAAGGCAAACCTCGAATCCTACAGCAAAATTCAAACGCTCTGTGCAACCAGCTACTGATGCAGCAACAGATTCTTCAAAGTCAGCAGTTAATGGAACATCACCGAGCAATGAACTCACTGCAGCAGTTAATGCAACCGAATAATTTCACCAAATTGCAGCATAATTCCTTGTCTGGCGTATCGACAAATATCAACACTCAGCAATACATGATAAATTCAGTACAGCCTGATTTTAATTTCAATTTGGGACAGAGTAATTCTTTGAACTTCCTGCAACAGGTGTCTACTGGATTTTTGCAACGAAATCCTGTTAACAATCTTCAACATGGTAACATAAGCTCATTCCGTACACAAAGTGGAACGAATCCCATACGAGGAAACCTCGGTTCCCTACAGAAAAATTCAAGTGTCAGGCAGCGAATGTGGCAGAGCCAGCAACTACTTTTTCGAAGATTGAAGTTAATGAAACAGAGGCAAGCAAATCAACAGTAGACCAGACTATTGCCAACCCACCAGGCGTCGCAGCTTATACAGTCTTCCATGCTACTTCCGCAACCACAATCCCTTGATGGTCGAAACTAATCCACAGATGCAATATGAACAGGGTTCCATGGAAGGCATTGCAACAAAACAATATTATTTGATTTGCAAATGTTGTTTGGATAATTAAATTGTTTATGTTCGTGCACTCGTGAACACATGCACCCTTCCCTAGATTATGTGAAGTACTGCAGTTATTTTGATGAATTACTTAAGTTTCATGTGGCAACTTATGCTGAAATTTGAAATATCCATCGCCAAATTTTTTTCTGTTTGGATCTTTTGCTACACTTTTACAAACAACGGTCGCAATTGTTTCACAAACAATATTTTTAAGGTCTTTTTTTGAAAAAAAAAATCTATACTTTGATTTGTAAAGTGTGTTTCCTTAAATAGTTATCCTATTTTAATCGATTTTCAAAGATAAAATTTGTTATACTATCTTAATGATAGTTATTGTTCTTTTTTCCTTTTAGAACTGTTGAGATATTTATCACAGGAAAAATTTGCAATCCATGAGTTACTAAAATTACTCATCTTTGTGTTTTGTTTTAAGATCTCATGTGTTCAAAATTAATAATCCCTTGCCATATATAAATCTTTTTAGTTACAAATGTTATTTCAATTTTTTTGTATGAACCTTCTATCTTAAGGACCACCAATATTGTTATTATTCCTCGTTATTTTATATAATTTAACAATTGAAAAAATGATAATTATATCATCTATGTCAAATAATTTTACCCAAAATCAAATTATGCAAGAATATCCAATATTTTTCATTGTACCTCTCTCTCCTATGAAATCATATCAAAAAGACAAAAAAATGACCAATCAAAGAGACAAAAGATAAAGAAAAGAAAAATAAAATAATCATCATACATGTCTCAAAATAGGTTTTTATACATTTGTAATAAATTCAACTTTTAATTAATTTAGTAATGTCTATAACTCCTAACATTTCACATTCATAACCTTCAAATTATTTATTGGTATAATATACCACAAATACAAAATATTACAGTTTAAAATAAAACGACAAACATGAATAAACTAATCTTTAGGTCGAGGCACAGATATCTAGATCTCTTTAAGGAGATTAAGCCCACTCCGGCATAATCTACACCGATCCAGCAGTAATACTCTTGACTTGTCCCCTCCAGGATACAACAGTTCAACAACGCCGTACAACTCAAACAACTCCGGGTTAGTTGAAGACTCCAAAGCTCCCCAAAAGAACACATTCCTTTAACATACAAATACTCTCGAATGTTTTTATATGTCTCAACTCTGTCTTTCACTACTACACATTACAATTTTATTTCATTCTCATTTTTTTAGATTATTTCACTTCTTACTTGGGATACTTCACAAAGGAAGAAACATCACTATTTATAGGTGAAGAAGTCTTCCATATAATCAATAGTTAGAATAAGGGGCAGTAATGTCGTAGATGTTACATGAGTTATAAGAAACTAATGATCATGAGAGTAGCAAGAACTAGTGGTCATATGAGTTACAAAATGTAGTTGTCATATAAGTTACAACAACAAATAGTCATCTTCTACCACAATTTATACCCACTAACATATGCACTTAGTATTTTATTTTAAATAATAAAATGCATATACACTAACATTATTTGATATCCAAATTTATAACTTCTTAAACTCACATTACAAAAGTTAAAATCTTTTTGGCCAGAATTTGGCCATATTTTGTCTTTTATCTATGTTATTTTATCTTTTATAAAATATTTTTCCCCTTTTAACTTTTATATCGTTATACTAAAAATAGAAAAAAAATTATATTTTTTTAAATTTTCTGGTCATTTACCACTTTTCAAAATAAAAATCTATTTTGAGACATATAATTATCACGTCGTAAATCAATAATATTAAATTTAGTTTTTTCCTTCTTACTTACTTTCATGGTTTGGTTTGGTTTGGTTTGATTTTTCCAAGTTGTAACATTACTAGTGAATTCAGTCGCGCTTCGCGCGGTCATAATAACTCGTTAAATTCACTAACTAACTTTTTAGAATAGTTGAGTACTTAAAATATTCTATATAATTTTTATAGTAACATCCTAACGATTAAATCAGATTTCAAGTTTTAATTAAGTTTGTTATTAGTATTTAAGTTTTATATCTTTTATAATCTTAAATAAGAGTTTTCGTCTCTAATAATATTTTTATACCGCTAAACTTATGCTCCTTATTATTGTAAGTAAAAGAAAATTTAATTCAATAAGTTATATACATGTTTATCTATACATAATTTTTCCTTTCATTTATATGGAAGCACTGATGAAACACATTTCAATATAAATGCAACAACCTATTTAAATTAGTTATTTAAACTTGAAAATAAAAAAATAAAAAACATAGAAACATAAGAAAGAAATAGTTTTAAATTGTGAAAACCCAATTTATCATTTGACCTTCATTTTTATGATTCTAACATTTTAACCAATTGAATTCTCATAGATTTTTATGTATATCAACAATTTTTATATGACTTTTATAATTCCTGACCTCATTATATACATATCAACAAATTGATTTCAAAATCACTTTATATTAATGTATACACTTAGTTATTTCGATGTATAATTGTTGATGAATGATTATTGGTGGATGTATTTACATTTATCATCACAACCACTTTATGTTAATGTATACACTTAGCTATTCTAATGTATAATTGTTGATGGATGTAATTGGTCATCACATATGCAATAAAAAGGAGGAAAATCTATTTATGTTTTGTTAGTTATGGAGGAAGTTTCTCCATTCTTTTACACTGGAACTATTTCTCTCTTTAATTTTTGTTATTTAAATATTTTAGAATTCGTTAGCTATTTTATTATTTTTAATCTACTCTATTTCATCTTATTTTCAAATATTTGTGGGATAAGCATAATGTACATATGAAGTTGTATAATTTATTGTGATTCTATAATAATGTTATGAATATTGAAAATTTTAATATAATACATTCTCTTCAAACATTACGTGAGATCTTCACAACTAATAACTCATGTGAAATTTAATATTTCTTAAAATTATTTGATATGATCATTAGATAGTCCATTTGATCTTAAACTTTAACTTGGTGTTACACTCCTCATTTGAGTTTTGATTACTTAATTTTATAAATAACTAGTTATACATATTGAAATAGAATTTAAATTATTTACAAATATTTGTACTAAGTAGCATGCAATACAAGTATATTTTCTATTCAGAAATTTAATTTTTTCTTGAAGTATATAGAAATCTTGTTATAATCACAAGGGACAAACGTTCAAAGCGCGTCTCTATAAACTAGTAAGCAAATAAAAAGGACAATCTCAAATTCACGTTCCATATTGCATAAAGATTGCCAAAAAAATATTAGTAACTGCTAAAACTTCTTTTTCTCAACAAAATACCTAGAGTAACAAGTTTTGGAATTTCATAAAAATTCTTTTTATTAGTTAGACAATATAACGAAGATACAAAATGCATCCGTAATATTTAGTATTGCGTCTTTCTTGTTTGTACTTCAATTCTTCCTCTTCCGATAATATTTAAACACAAATCACATATGAGTTGATTTGAGTTTCATATATAAACTAGTAAAATTATTCGCGCTTGGCACAACGATGTGATATCACAACATTTATAAATAATACTTAAAGTATATCTGTCATTAAAATTAAAACACTATATTGTCTTACATAAAAATTACATAGTAACGAACATTAATAATGAAAAGAAAAATGATAATTATAACATCTTATCATTGATCCTTCATTCAGTCATATTTAATTTGATTTTATAATTCATCATTTTACCTCTAGGAAGTGTTACTATTTGATATTTTTTTAAAATTAGATGAACATCAACAGCGCCGGCAAATGTTGCAGCGGCATGATTGTTGGATAATTAGAAATTGTTTATGTTTCATGCACTTATGAACACATGCACCCTTCCCTAGATTATGTGAAGTACTGCAATTATTTTGATAAATTACTTAAGTTTCACGTGGCAACTTAGGTTGAAATTCGAAATATCCATCTCCAATTTTTTCACAGTTTGGATCTTTAGCAACACTTACAAGCAAAGGTCACAATTTTTCTCAAAAAAATTATGGTCTTTTTTCTTTTATTCAATTTGTTTCTTTGATTGGTATGTTTCCTTAAATAATGATACTATTTTAATCGGTTTTCAAATATAAAGGTTTTTTCTAAAGCAATTCTGCTAGGCAAGGTATGCCTAGGGCTAGTTTTATTAATAACCGATTGATGTGGCTTAAATGTTTGAACTTAATGACATTGAATAGTGAATTTTAATGTTTGCTTGGAGTGTGTAAATCCTTATGCGGTAAATCAAAAACATTAGATTTAGTTCTTTCCTTTTTTTTTCTTACTTTCTTGGGTTGATTTGATCTCTTTTCGAGATATAGCATAGTTAAGTGATTTTTCTATATATGAAGAAATAGAGTTGAATGACTTTTTGAAATATTTGTCATTAATTGAGTGAGCTTTATATTACAAAACAAATGACTAACTTCTTATTATAAAATAAAATAAGATAATTTTTAAAGATTATTATCATTCGTTGAGTGACCATCATTTTTTTTTTAAAAAAAAAGGTTGATTAAAAAATATTGTTCCTTCCGTTTCAAAGATAATGGTCTAATTTGACTTGACAAAGATTTTAAGAAAAATAAAGAAGACTTTAAATCATGTGGTCCTAAATTAAAGTTATATTAAATATACAAAATTAATCTTTAATCTTATGGTCTTAAACATGACACGTGAAAAGATGAGATTAAAATTTTACCAAAATAAAGAATAAGTCAATCTTTTTGAAATAGACTAAAAAGGAAATCTAGTCTTTTTTTTTAAACATAGCAGGTAAATCTTTTGGTCTTAAATATGAATATGGAATTAAAATATTACCAAATAAGAAAAAAGTCAATTTATTTTAAACAAACTAAAAAGAAAAGTGATTTATTCTTTTTGAAACAGAGAGTACTATTTGAGAGCATATACACATATAAATATAATATATATACTAGTGCTCAGGTTAAGGTCTGAAAAGGTTGGTCAGGATGGAGAAGTATATTGATAAAAATAATACTCAAGGTATGATTTTTCTTCTTTTTTCCAATCTTTACCTGTACTTTTTCCGTCTTTTGTTTTGTCAATGATTTAACACTACTACTCTAAAAATTGTTTATTTTTAATGTGTGGTTTGTGGCTTATCACCCTGAAACGGAGTTTTACTTTATGCAAACCCTAATGTAGCAAGTGTGGGTTCTGGTTGGACAAGTTAACTTGTCAGGATCCCGATTTGGATCTGACTGTAAATTGCATTTTCAAAAGTAAATCAACTTAGTTTTTTGGGGACAATTTTCAATGATTTATATGAACTGGAAAATGGATGTCTAGTACAACAAATTGAACAGTATTGAAATCTAAGATAGCGAGAATGAGTGGGTATCATCGTAGATCTCGGATCTGCAAATAGAAGAAAAGGAGAATATCATAATTAGATAAGAAGAAAATAGAAGGGAAGAGAGAAGATAAATGAGGGAGAAATTGATTTACCAGAAATTTTTTGTTACATTCTATCTCCTTTTAGAGTTTATAACAACCTTCAAATAACGTGGCGAGATGTTGATCCTTGTTGCCTCATTAATAGGGATTTAATCTTGGTAGTTTATTTGTCAATGTAGTTAATCTTGTTCTGTAATTCAACTTCGAATTAAGCTATAGTACAAGTAAGATCATTACATATCACGAATTAATTATCCTCTCAGTATTGTTATCCAATAAAAATATCACTATAATCTCAATTAGTTATCATTTATCCCTAGTTTGCTATGAGTTCTTAGTATAATCCTACTAATGAGGTCTCTCACTAGGTAGACTCTTGACTCAAAAGAAGTATTATCATTAATTGTAACAAAAATATTATCCAATACATGTGCACTTATAAATGGCAATGAAATTTTGTAAGGGGAGATTCGTACTTTTATAATAGTACAGATTAAAAGATAGAAATATTAACAATAAAATGTGGAGATTAATTAAATTTCTTAGACAAGTACCTTTTGATGTAAGGATGTGGCATAGTTGTCAATAAAGGTCGAGAATTATAAGGTTTTATGTTGGAACCCCACAGGAGACAACAAAAACACTAATTGATTCATAAACTAAAAAACACTAGGTGACATCTTTCATAATCTTTAGTGGACAGAGTTACCTGATACTTATTGCTGGTGGGAGGTGCTCGGACACCACATACATTTAAAAATTGTAATAATATGCCTGAAATATGTAACATTTGTTGTACAATTTGCTTGAAATTTTAATGATGTAAGCAATCAAGTTCTTTATATTTGTTTTATCTTAAATTTTTGCTTTACTTATAGCACCTTTACCTTCTACAGGTGAGATGGAAAATGCAAATGGAGCTGATTGGCAGGAAGAGGTTTATCAAAAGGTATGGTCTGCAATGGTACTTTTAATTTGCACAAGATTTTGAAATATGTGGAAATTGGATATGTGGGTCATTAAACTTAATTCATAAGATAATCTGTCGGTAAGTTCAAATAAAAGTCTTCATGGAATATCACCAATGTTTTATTTCCCGGCGACTAGAATCTTTAATTGCTAGTTTGAGTGATAAAGCTATTTGTATTAGTTGATATGCTTTTTTCTGTTTCTTATTTTATTTCTTAAAAAGAGAATTCAATGCTTCCTTCATTGAAAATCGTCCTTCTCTACTTATACAACTTGGTTTACTTTGATTTCTCTAAGAACAAACATATATATAACATGCTCTATATTCTCCATTCTGTCGTTTTTCACTTGTGAAGCCAACTACATCATTATTTCTTTTTGGTAAAACTGTAAATTACCACTAACCAACAAAGAAACATTACACCAGGTAACCTATCATCTCAGCCACCTTCTAAGTTTTCAACTAAACAAGAAAAATAATTAGCCACTATAACGTCTAATCTTTCTATAGCGTCTTTCTAAATCTGTACTAACACTATATATACTATATCAGTATTCATCGATGATCCTCTAAAAATCTTCCAATTCATTGCTTTCCATGTATAATAGATCACTTCTTCCTCTTTATACCGTCCATGTACTAACACTATATCATTATTAACCGATGATCCTCTTTATATCTCTCCATGTCTCTATCCAAGATGTGTAGCTGAGTATCCAGAGATTGACTCACATAAAGACAACATGTAGCATCTTCCACTAGAACAGTTAGATGCCTTCATCTTTCTTTTGTTAGCCTATGACACAATATTTATTTTGCTCTGGTACCCCAACATGGCATTATAGGTAACACAATATTTAGAATCACCAAACACCTTAATGCTATTGGTAGTGGAAAAAGCTTAATGCTTTGAAGGAGATGAGCGGACTTTGACCTATTGGTAAGAGTATAACATGTGACGTGTTAGATTAGGCACATGTCACTAAATTTTAGTATTTTGTGGAGAAGGATAGAGGAGCAGAAGCATTATCCACCGAGTTTAGAACTGTGCCCCAAATAAACTCGTGTTACCAGCCACAAAGTGTTCTTACTTTATCAATATCTGATATCAGCATTGAGATTTCACGCACGTTCAGCTGCTACAACACTCCAATTAACCACATGGAAATGCATTCTTGACATTTCCGCAATTGACTTATTGAAAAATTGTAATGCAGATCAAGTATATGAAGGAGATGTATTTATCGGACCTCAAGGATTTATACGAGAAAATTGCTCATCAAGTGCAGCAGGTATGTCGTCAACACCCCCTTAATTAAGTGCTTCATCATTGTTCACTCCCTTGCGAGTTTTGTCAAATGAAACGCCATCATTTCCATATAGCATGCCCAAGGTGTAGTGCATATTGTATTCTATTGGTTATTGGAAACACCTCAAACTGGGAACTGAAGCATAAAGCTCATCAAGACACTAAATTCTCATTTTGGCTTCTTAAATTTGGTTCCTTTTCTGTCGATTGTCATCTTTAGAAACAGTGCTCTCATAGTTGTAAAACAGCTAATACATTCCATTTCTAGCATCTGCATTATGTCTTTGTGTTGAAGCATTGTGAGTGATAGTAAAGTCGAGGTGGTAGTAGATACCATATAACAGTCATTTTCACATGTAATTTTTCTGTTCCTTCTTTTTTTTCTTTCGGGGAAGGAATTAAGGCCTCCATAATTCTTCGGGCAAGGGCTTGATTTATCTGAATTTGAAAACACTTGAATCAACATTCTGTTGAATTGTGTAAACCTTGCGAGCTATGTTATGTACTTGAAGCATGACTGTGACTGAACTGATTTCTTTTTACTGATTTTAAGCATGACTCTATTCATCACCGTCTTCAAAATGAGAACATTGAAAAGCTCAAGATGTTCAAGGTGGCGCTGGAACACATTATGCTTTTCTTGCGGCTTAAAAAGCAGGACATTCAACTTAATCACAAGGGCGAGCTGGACTCGGTTGAGAAGAACATAAGTTTCTTTCTAAGGTTCAATTGGGAACGCAGCATGACTTCTTCTTCTCCACAGCAGGGGGGACTTCATCAGGATAACATAAGCTCATTAAGTACACAAAGTGGAACGAACCCCATAAAGGCAAACCTCGAATCCCTACAACAAAATTCAAACGCTCTGTGCAACCAGCTACTGATGCAGCAACAGATTCTTCAAAGTCAGCAGTTAATGGAACATCAGCGAGCAATGAACTCACTGCAGCAGTTAATGCAACCGAATAATTTCACCAAATTGCAGCATAATTCCTTGTCTGGCGTATCGACAAATATCAACACTCAGCAATACATGATAAATTCAGTACAGCCTGGTTTCAATTTCGATTTGGGACAGAGTAATTCTTTGAACTTCCTGCAACAGGTGTCTACTGGATTTTTGCAACAAAATCCTGTTAACAATCTTCAACATGGTAACATAAGCTCATTCCGTACACAGAGTGGAGCGAATCCCATACGAGGAAACCTCGGTTCCCTACAGAAAAATTCGAGTGTCAGGCAGCGAATGTGGCAGAGCCAGCAACTACTTTTTCGAAGATTGAAGTTAATGAAACAGAGGCAAGCAAATCAACAGTAGACCAGACTATTGCCAACCCACCAGACGTCGCAGCTTCTACAGTCTTCCATGCTACTTCCGCAACCACAATCCCTTGATGGTCGAAACTAATCCACAGATGCAATATGAACAGGGTTCCATGGAAGGCATTGCAACAAAACAATATTATTTGATTTGCAAAATGTTTGTTTGGATAATTAAATTGTTTATGTTTCGTGCACTCGTGAACACATGCACCCTTCCCTAGATTATGTGAAGTACTGCAATTATTTTGATGAATTACTTAAGTTTCATGTGGCAACTTATGCTGAAATTTGAAATATCCATCGCCAAATTTTTCTCTGTTTGGATCTTTTGCTACACTTTTACAAACAACAGTCGCAAATTGTTTCACAAACAATATTTTTAAGGTCTTTTTTTGAAAAAAAAAATCTATACTTTGATTTGTAAAGTGTGTTTCCTTAAATAGTTATCCTATTTTAATCGATTTTCAAAGATAAAATTTGTTATACTATCTTAATGATAGTTATTGTTCTTTTTTCCTTTTAGAACTGTTGAGATATTTATCACAGGAAAAATTTGCAATCCATGAGTTACTAAAATTACTCATCTTTGTGTTTTGTTTTAAGATCTCATGTGTTCAAAATTAATAATCCCTTGCCATATATAAATCTTTTTAGTTACTAATGTTATTACAATTTTTTTGTGTGAATCTTCTATCTTACGGACCGATATTTATTATTCCTCTTTATTTTATATAATTTAACAATTGAAAAAATAATAATTATGTTATAAATCCATTGAATGAGTGGATAGTCCATAAAGTTGGTACATGAACAACCATCCATATTCACTAGGTTTCATGAACCTTTTTGAATAAGAATGTATCTATTTATTAATATGGTGACTTTTGGAGTGATTTCTCACTATATAAATATGGTTGTTCATTCACTATTGTATGATATATATATATGAGACGTACATATACTTGAATAAGAAGAAAATTTCTCTTCTTCTATCTACTTCTCTTGTCTTCTTCTCTTTATGATTATATTCTTATAGCTTGATTTTATAACACGTTATATGCACGAGTCTCTAGCCAATTGAGAGTGAATTTTAATTTTTATTTAAATCATGTTTTGGTTGATCTCGTTATGAGAATCAAGGTATTATTTGCACAAAATCAGGTATATATTTTCTAAAATATTTAATGATTTAGAATAAAAAATAGTATTCAGTCACTAACAATTATCAGGAACCGAAGACATATACTTCTATTGGTTGAATATGACATGCTATACAAAACTTCTTAAATGGACGAAGGTATAAAATTTTAATACCATGAGTTTGAATATTATTTTGATTGTTTTAAAAACTCAAAGGGTAAATCATGTTGTACTTCGGTCTATTATACCATGGGTAAGGGTAAGACGATGGATTCAAGTTTCATCGCACCAAAAGGGTAAGAAATCATGTTAAAGTCCGGATGCACCATAATGAAAAATATTTGAGGATAAGACGATAGATTCAAGTTCTATCGCACCTAAAGGGTAAGACATCAATTTGAGTTTTGATGCACCATGATTGGGTTCAAGTCCTATAGAATTATGCGTAGCACGCCTTATATGGGTAAGACATTGAGTTTGAGCCAATGCACCATAGCGATGATAAAATGATGACTAAGAAAAATAATATATTTTTGATGAAAAGCCTTGAAATTTGTCCCATTGAATTTTCTCCATTCCTTGACAAGAATGTGGTAGCAACATATGAAAACTTTGAAATCTGATGTTGACTTGCTCCATTCTATCGTATGAATGTGGTAGCAGTAAATAATTAGTCTGAAAGATGACAAACGATTAACGATATGAAAAAGTACATGAAGGGACGGAATTATAATAGTCATCATTGTGGTAATTATAAAAGGAAGAACACTATGGGTTCTCCAAACAGTCCTTCGAAATGTGAAGGCAGTTTTCATTATCAAAATGTTATGAAAGGACACTGGACTTGTGAATGTTGTCGACCCAATAATTTGACAAGTTTATAAATCCTCCATCAAAAGACAAGAAGATAAAGTGATGGTACACTTGATCTTTCAAAGTGATGTTGAGGTGTATCATGGAAATATGATGAATTTTAAAATCATGACAATGTACTTATAATGCAAATTTATGAAGTACATATAAATGATTGGTCCATTTCTTGAAGAGAATGTGACTTGTGATGAGTATCGTGAATGCTCGACCATTCTATAAGAGAATGGGTCAAGATGTGATAAAATCATTATGGGTTGAATATACGCCACAACTCACCTCTATGGAAGGTTTGAGAAAAAATGATATATGTCAAAACTCACCTCTACAAGAGGTTTGAGAGGAAATAAATTTTATTTGGCAGAAATCGCTAATCGTATTGTACGTTTATACGTCACCATGGTATGTTTGATATGAACTACCGAAAGGGAAAAAAGAAAGAAATAAGTCTTGCCTATAAAGGTTGTGGCCATGATAAAATACATTGTGTGACAATACAAACTTGTCATTGGTTGTGTACCTATGGTACAAAAAAAGAAAAGAAAGAAACATGTCTTGCTCGTAATAATTTTAACCATGACAATAATGATATAATTTCTCCTTGAGGAGATGTTCATCATATGGATGGTGTCATGGAATATGTGATAGTACACAAAATTAATTGCAAGCTCTAACGAGTTGTGCTATTATCAGAGGAATAATATTGGGGTTGTAGTAAGCCTCAAAAGAAACCTTTTAAGTTTCGGATGAATTGAAAATAAATATTGAGACTATAAATCACTACAACCGAAAAGGGTTATAGATATTTATGTAAAAGATTATCCCACTTTTCCTCTTGTTTGTTCCATACAAACATGTACATGTTGATGAATTCACATGTAAAAGTAAATTATAAGTGTAGTAAAATAAAGATCAGTTGGTATGATTGGTTGACCATTCCGATTGAATGTGATACAAACGTAATTAAGAATTCAGGTGATTTATATGATAAAGAAATAAAGATTCTTCAAGAATTCTCTAGTGTTGCTTGTTTTATTGATAAAATGATCATTGTACCAGCTAAGGTTGGGATTGTAATCCCCTAAAATTTTTGGAACATATAAAAGGGTGAATATGGGCACGTTCACCTGCCATGTGGATCATTTGCAATTATATGATCGATGCATCTATGCGATAGTCACATGTTTTTGTTGTCAACTTATAATTGGTTTTTGTAAGGTTGTTTGCTCGGATTGTTAAAATTGAGAGCACAGTTCCAAACTATGAAATTATATTAATAATGCTGGTTGATTTAGCAGAAATTCTATGCCTCCAATTATAGCTAAATCATGATTATGAGAACAAAACTCCCAAATAAGATTTGGTATGAGATAATTTTATTTAACATATAGCAACACATGTATGCATCAAACCAACAAGGTTTCCCCATTAAAATTGGTTCAGGATTAGGAACCATATAATTTTCATCTAAAATGTTGAATGTGCGGTTATGATTTTAATTGCTACACCATGCACAAAGATGAACTTCTAAATAAGGTTGGAATGAATGTTAGATTTTCTACCATTAGGGGGAGAGATGATTGACAGCTGAAAATTATATGTGAGGTTAATTATGAATTATCTAGATCCTCGTTAAATAAATATGTGAACATAAAGTTCAAGGGATAATTCAATTGCATAATGTTGCAAATCAGTTGTCAAATGAATGCACTGACCCTATGATATAATTCAGCTATAAATACTCCAATGTGAAGTTCTTGAAGGACAGAGTCTATGATACGCTGAAAGCGTAATAGACCAATCGATTCCAAATATAAAATTTCTTGAAGAAGGAAATGATCAATATGGTCATGATAATGAGGCAAGTGCTATAAAAGAGCACATTGACATAACACTTCATAAATTCTTTAAAAAGGTTCAGGTACTTGAAAAATGAAGAAAAATGAAGAGATCTCAATAAGTTATCTCTTGTTGAAATCGATATCAAATAACCGTCGACGGTATCTTTGATATGAGGTAGCGCTCAATGATATAAATTGTGACAAGGATCTTGAATTCAAATCTGTCATATAGTGTGGACAGATAAAAGGTTGGCCAAGTAAAATGCATGATTCGAGTATATTGTTTCACTTTTTCAAAGATTGAAGTTAATGAAACAGAAGCAAGCAAATCAACAGTAGACCACACTATCGCAAATCCACCAGACGTTGCAGCTTCAACAGTTTTCCATGCTTCTTCTGCAACCACAATGTCTTGATGGTCGAAACTAATCCACCGATGCAATATGAATAGGGTTCCATGGAAATCATTGCAACAAAACAATATTATCTAATTGCAACATGTTTGTTTGGATAATTAAATTGTTTATGTTTCGTGCACTCGTGAACACATGCACCCTTCCCTAGATTATGTGAAGTACTGTAATTATTTTGATGAATTACTTAAGTTTCATGTGGCAACTTAGGCTGAAATTCGAAATATCCATCTCCAAATTTTTGTCCGTTTGGATCTTTAGCAACACTTACAAGCAAAGGTCACAATTTTTCTCAAAAATTTTATGGTCTTTTTTTCTTTTCTTCAATTCGTTTCTTTGATTGATATGTTTCCTTAAATAATGATACTCTTTTAATCGGTTTTCAAATATAAAAGTTTTTTTAAAGCAATTCTTCCATGCAAGGTATACCTAGGGCTAGTTTTATTAATAACCGATTGATGTGTCTTAAATGTTTGATCTTAATAACATTGAATAATGAATTTTAATGCTTGCTTGGAGTGTGTAAATCCTTTTGCGGTAAATCAAAAACATTTGATTTAATTCTTTCCTTTTTTTTCTTACTTTCCTAGGTTGATTTGATCTCTTTTCGAGCTATAGGCATAGTTAAGTGAATTTTCTATATATGAAGAAATAGAGTTGAATGACTTTTTGAAAAATATTTGTCATTAATTGAGTGAGCTTTATATTACAAAATAAATTGACTAATTTCTTACTATAAAATAAAATAAGATAATTTTTAAAGATTATTATCATTCGTTGAGTGACCATCCTTTTTTTAAAAAAAAATTGATTAAAAAATATTGTTCCTTCCGTTTCAAAGAGAGTGGTCTAATTTGACTTGACAAAGATTTTAAGAAAAATAAAGAAGCTTTTAAATCATGTGGTTCTAAATTAAAGTTATATTAAATATACAAAATTAATCTTTAATCTTATGATCTTAAACATGACACGTGAAAAGATGGATTAAAATTTTACCAAAATAAAGAATAAGTCAATCTTTTTGAAACAGACTAAAAAGGAAATATAGTTATTCTTTTTGAAACATAGCAGGTAAATCTTATGGTCTTAAATATGTCAAGTAAAATATGAAATTAAAATATTACCAAATAAAAAAGAAGTCAATTTTTTTAAACAGACTAAAAAGGAAAGTGATTTATTCTTTTTGAAAGAGAGAGTACTATTTGAGAGCATATACACATATAAATATAATATATATACTAGTAGAATCGTCAATATGGGCTAGGCCAATTGGGCCGGCCTGGCCTAACCCGGGATTTAATAGGGTTGAGCTAAGATTTATAGAGCCCATTTAAGAAAATGGCTTTTTAGCCCGGCCTGAATAAGCTTGCTCATTTGGGGGCTTGAGAAATATTAGTAGGGCCGGCCCGTGGGCCAATAAAAATTAATCAAAAAATATAATATAATATTAAAATTTAAAAATAAAGAGAGTCCAAATCAAAACAATTAGGTTAATATTTCTATTTAGATATTTATACTTTTAGTTGAAAAAAATTAATAAATATCAAGAAAAATGCACAAGTACCCATGACCAAAATCCCATAGACACGCCTTAACTAAACTTTACCCCCTGAACTTTTTTTTTATACACATTTTGTCTTATGTGGCACTCTATGTGACTCCACTCAATTGAGGCGCGTCGTAGATATTTGGATGCCACGTAAGCCAAAGAGGTACACAAAATTACAAAAAAAAAAGTTTAAGGGGGTAATACGACCTTAGTAAAGTGTGTCTTTGGAATTTCGGTCATAGTCTAGGGGGTACTTGTGCATTTTTCCTAAATATTATAAATATAATTTTATTTATGAATTTGATTAACAAGTAGTGACATTAAGGTCTCATTTGTTTCTATTAAGATTAAGACGTCTGAATTTGAATACGCATTTAAATATTAAGATCTGCATTAAGATCTAGATGTGTAAATCTGAATAAACATCTGAATATTAAAATATTGTCTCTGAATCTGAACACTAAATTATTGGGACAGTTTGTTTTCAATATATGAATGCACATATGAAATTAAACGTTATATCAATAAAATATTACCAAAACCTTGTTAGTAAAATAGTTTTTTTTCATATAAAATAATATTTTGAACTTTTTTTTATCGTAACAAGGTAATATGATTTATCTTTTAAGAACTCAACATCAAGTTACATCATTAATATGATTATTTTTTGCACTCAAATACTTTGAGAATCTAATATAATGCAATTTAAAATAGTTTATATAGAGTAGTAAATATATAGTTTAGGAAAATATTTTATTTTAGAAATTTATTATTGTTATCGATCAAAAAACTAATACTTTCTTATTTTTTGAAACCTTGCTAAATATTATATCATGGGATTGCTTATCAATTCAAATATATTGATTAATTTATAAAAGTAAAAGATGTATATTATGTTAATATAAATAAAGGAAATTATAATGGCAAGCATGTAATTAAATATTAATTAAATAAGAAAACAACTTTTATGAGTTGTTGTGATTTAGTTGAATTAAGATAGGAGTCTTATTTTTTAGTATGAATAGTGTTAAGGGTGTGTTACAGATCTGATTCATTCAGATATATCCAGACCCGTTAAGAGACTTATAAGAAAATAAAACAAACGAACTTAATTAACTGAATCTGAATAATTAAGATTCAATTCTTAAAAACAAACACACTTAATGATGCAAATCTGAATGATTAAGATTCAAACCCCATTAAATGCAAACAAATGAAGGCCTAACATAATATAATATTGTTTTATCGATATTTATGATAATATTTTTAAATCATAATTAATAATTTAATTTAATAATTATAAAAAATATAATTTTTAAAAAATGGGTTGGCCTGGCAAGCCTGTAGCCCACATACTTGTGGGCTGAGCCGACCATTTTCTGGCTCACACAAAAAATGGGCTAGCCCGACCTGACCCGTAAAATGTCCAAGCCTGTTTGGGTTAGCTCGAATGGGGTGGGCTAGCCCATATTGACAGCTCTATATACTAGGGCACAAGTTAAGGTGTCAAAAGGTTGATCAGGATGGAGAAGTATATTGAAAAAAATAATACTCAAGGTAGTGATTTTTCTTCTTTTTTCCAATCTTTACCTGTATTTTTTCTGTCTTTTGTTTTGTCAATGATTTTACACTACTACTATAAAAATTGTTTACTTTTAATGTGTGGTTTGTGGGCTATCACCCTGTAACGGAGTTTTACTTTATGCAAATCCTAATGTAGCAAGTGTGTGTTCAGGTTGGGACAAGTTAACTTGTCAGGATCTTGATTTGGATCTGACTGTTAATTGCAATTTAAAATAACGTGGTGAGATGTTGATCCTTGTGCCTCATTAATAGGGATTTAATCTTGGTAGTTTATTTGTCAATGTAGTTAATCTTGTTCTGTAATTCAACTTCAAATTAAGCTAAAGTAACTAAGATCATTATATATCACGAATTAATTATCCTCTCAGTATTGTTATCCAATAAAAATAACACTATAATCTCAATTAGTTATCATTTATCCCTAGTTTGCTACGAGTTCTTAGTATAATTCTACTAATGAGATCTCTCACTAGGTAGACTCTGGACTCAAAAGAAGTATTATCATTAATTGTAATAAAAATATTATCCAATACATGTGCTCTTATAAATGGCAATCAAATTTTGTAAGTGGAGATTAATTAACTTTCTTAGACAAGTACCTTTGGATGTAAGGATGTGGCGTAGTTGTCAATTAAGGTCGAGAATCATAAGGTTTTACGTTGGAACCCCACAGGAGACAAAAAAACACTAGGTGATACCTTTCATATTCATTAGTAGACAGAGTTACCTGATACTTAATACTGGTGGGAGGTGCTCGGACACCACATACATTAAAAAATTGTAATAATATGCCTAAAATATGTAACATTTGTTGCACAGTTTGCTTGAAATTTTAATGATGTAAGCAGTCAAGTTCTTTAATACTTGTTTTATCTTTAATTTTTGCTTTACTTATAGCACCTTTACATTCTACAGGTGAGATGGAAAATGCAAATGGAGCTGATTGGCAGGAAGAGGTTTATCAAAAGGTATGGTCAGCAATGGTACTTTTAATTTGCACAAGATTTTGAAATATGTGGAAATTGGATATGTGGGTCATTAAACTTAATTCATGAGATAATCTGTTGGTAAGTTCAAATAAAAGTCTTCATGGCATGTCACCAATGTTTTATTTCCCGGCGACTAAAATCTTTAATTGCTAGTTTGAGTGATAAAGCTATTTGTGCAAGATGTGTGTGTGAAAAGACATTTGTTCATCTGTATTAGTTGATATGCTTTTTTCTGTTTCTTATTTCATTTCTTAAAATAGAGAATTCAATGCATCCTTCATTGAAAATCGTCCTTCTCTACTTTTACGACTTGGTTTACTTTAATTTCTCTAAGAACAAACATATATATAACATGCTCTATATTCACCATTCTGTCGTTTTTCACTTGTAAAGCCAACTACGTCATTATTTCTTTTTGGTAAAACTGTAAATTACCACTAACCAACAAAGAAAAATTACACCAGGTAACCTATCATCTCAGCCACCTTCTAAGTTTCCAACTAAACAAGAAAAATAATTAGCCACTATAACCTCTAATCTTTCTATAGCGTCTTTCTAAATCTGTACTAACACTATATATACTATATCAGTATTCATCGATGATCCTCTAAAAATCTTCCAATTCATTGCTTTCCATGTATAATAGATCACTTCTTCCTCTTTATACCGTCCATGTACTAACACTATATCATTATTAACCGATGATCCTCTTTATATCTCTCCATGTCTCTATCCAAGATGTGCAGCTGAGTATCCAAAGATTGACTCGCATAAAGACAACATGTAGCATCTTCCACTAGAACAGTTAGATGCCTTCATCTTTCTTTTTTCAGCCAACGACACAATATTTATTTTGCTCTGCTACCCCAACATGGCATTGTAGGTAACATATATTTAGAATCACCAAACACCTTAATGCTATTGGTATTGGAAAAAGCTTAATGCTTTGAAGGAGATGAGCGGACTTTGACCTAGTGGTAAGAGCATAACATTTGACGTGTTAGATTTGGCACATGTCACTAAATTTTAGTATTTTGTGGAGAAGGATAGAGGAGCAGAAGCATTATCCACGAGTTTAGAACTGTGCCCCAAAAAAGCTCGTGTTACCAGCCACAAAGTGTTCTTACTTTATTAGTATCTGATATCAGCATTGAGATTTCACGCACGTTCAGCTGCTACAACACTCCAATTAACCACATGGGAATGCATTCTTGACATTTCCGCAATTGACTTATTGAAAAATTGTAATGCAGATCAAGTATATGAAGGAGATGTATTTATCAGACCTCAAGGATTTATACGAGAAAATTGCTCATCAAGTGCAGCAGGTATGTCGTTAACACCCCCTTAATTAAGTGTTTCATCATTGTTCACTCCCTCGCGAGTTTTGTCAAATGAAACGCCATCATTTGCATATAGCATGCCCAAGGTGTAGTGCATATTGTATTCTATTGATTATTGGAAACACCTCATACTGGGAACTGAAGCATAAAGCTCATCAAGACACTAAATTCTCATTTTGGCTTCTTAAATTTGGTTCCTTTTCTGTCGATTGTCATCTTTAGAAACAGTGCTCTCATAGTTGTAAAGCAGCTAATACATTCCATTCTAGCATCTGTATTATTTCTTTGTGTTGAAGCATTGTGAGTGATAGTAAAGTCGAGGTGGTAGTAGATACCATAAAACAGTCATTTTCACATGTAATTTTTCTGTTCCTTCTTTTTTTTCTTTCGGAGAAGGAATTAAGGCCTCCATAATTCTTCGGGCAAGGGCTTGATTCATTTAAATTTAAAAGCACTTGAATCAATATTCTGTTGAATTGTATAAACCTTGCGATCTATGTTATGTAATAGAAGCATGACTGTGACTGAACTGATTTCTTTTTACTGATTTTAAGCATGACTCTATTCATCACCGTCTTCAAAATGAGAACATTGAAAAGCTCAAGATGTTCAAGGTGGCGCTGGAACACATTATGCTTTTCTTGCGGCTTAAAAAGCAGGACATTCAACTTAATCACAAGGGCGAGCTGGACTCGGTTGAGAAGAACATAAGTTTCTTTCTAAGGTTCAATTGGGAACGCAGCATGACTTCTTCTTCTCCACAGCAGGGGGGACTTCATCAGGATAACATAAGCTCATTAAGTACACAAAGTGGAACGAACCCCGTAAAGGCAAACCTCGAATCCCTACAGCAAAATTCAAACGCTCTGTGCAACCAGCTACTGATGCAGCAACAGATTCTTCAAAGTCAGCAGTTAATGGAACATCAGCAAGCAATGAACTCACTGCAGCAGTCAATGCAACCGAATAATTTCACCAAATTGCAGCATAATTCCTTGTCTGGCATATCGACAAATATCAACACTCAGCAATATATGATAAATTCAGTACATCCTGGTTTCAATTTCAATTTGGGACAGAGTAATTCTTTGAACTTCCTGCAACAGGTGTCTACTGGATTTTTGCAACGAAATCCTGTTAATAATCTTCAACATGGTAACATAAGCTCATTCCGTACACAAAGTGGAGCGAATCCCATACGAGGAAACCTCGGTTCCCTACAGAAAAATTTGAGTGTCAGGCAGCGAATGTGGCAGAGCCAGCAACTAATTTTTCGAAGATTGAAGTTAATGAAACAGAGGCAAGCAAATCAACAGTAGACCACACTGTTGCCAACCCACCAGACGTCGCAGCTTCAACAGTCTTCCATGCTACTTCCGCAACCACAATCCCTTGATGGTCGAAACTAATCCACAGATGCAATATGAACAGGGTTCCATGGAAGGCATTGCAACAAAACAATATTATTTGATTTGCAAAATGTTTGTTTGGATAATTAAATTGTTTATGTTTCGTGCACTCGTGAACACATGCACCCTTCCCTAGATTATGTGAAGTACTGCAATTATTTTGATGAATTACTTAAGTTTCATGTGGCAACTTATGCTGAAATTTGAAATATCCATCGCCAAATTTTTCTCTGTTTGGATCTCTTGCTACACTTTTACAAACAACGGTCGCAATTGTTTCACAAACAATATTTTTAAGGTCTTATTTTGAAAAAAAAAATCTATTCTCTGATTCGTGAAGTGTGTTTCCTTAAATATTTATCCTATTTTAATCGGTTTTCAAAGATAAAATTTGTTATACTATCTTAATGATAGTTATTGTTCTTTTTTCCTTTTAGAACACTTGAGATATTTATCACGGGCAAAATTTGCAATCCTTAAGTAACTAAAATTACTCATCTTTGTGTTTTGTTTTAAGATCTCATGTGTTCAAAATTATTTATCCCTTGCCATATATAAATCTTTTTAGTTACTAATGTTATTTCAATTTTTTTGTATGAACCTTCTATCTTAAGGACCAATATAGTTATTATTCCTCGTTATTTTATACAATTGAAAAAATGATAATTATATTATCTATGTCAAATAATTTACCTTGTAAAATCAAACTATGCAAGAATATCCAATATTTTTCATTTTACCTCTCTCTCCTATGAAATCATATCAAAAAGATAAAAAATTGACCAATCAAAGAGACAAAAGATAAAGAAAAGGAAAATACAATAATCATCATACATGTCTCAAAATAGGTTTTTTACAAGTGTGATTTTATGAAATTATACATTTGTAATAAATTCAACTTTTAATTAATTTAGTAATGTCTATAACTCCTAACGTTTCATATTCATAACCTTCAAATTATTTGTTGGTTTAATATTCCACAAATACAAAATATTACAGTTGAAAATAAAACGACATGAATAAACAAATCTTTAGGTCGAAGCACGGATATCTAGCTCTCTTTAAGGAGATTTAAGCTCACTCCGGCATAATTTACATCGATCCAGCAGTAATACTCTTGACTTGTCCCCTCCAAGATACAACAGTTCAACAATGCCGTACAACTCAAATAACTCCGGGTTAGTTGAAGACTCCAAAGCTCCCCAAAAGAAACCTTTAACATACAAATACTCT
The DNA here is from genome assembly GCA_027704765.1 of Solanum habrochaites. Taxonomy (NCBI): domain Eukaryota; kingdom Viridiplantae; phylum Streptophyta; class Magnoliopsida; order Solanales; family Solanaceae; genus Solanum; species Solanum habrochaites. The sequence continues at coordinate 2,966,877 of JAKWJA010002492.1, forward strand.
CGAATATTTTTATATGTCTCAACTCTCTCTTTCACTACTACGCATTACAATTTTATTTCATTCTCATTTTTTTTAGATTATTTCACTTCTTACTTGGGATACTTCACAAAGGAAGAAACACCACTATTTATAGGTGAAGAAATCTTCCATATAATCAATAGTTAAAATAAGGGATAGTAATGTGATAGATGTTACATGAGTTACAAGTTACTAATGGTCATATGAGTAATAAGAAACTACTGATCATGAGAGTAACAAGAACTAATGGTCATATGAGTTACAAGATGTAGTTGTCATATAAGTTACAACAACAAATAGTCATCTTCAACCACAATTTATACCCACTAACATATGCACTTAGTATTTTATTTTAAATAATAAAATACATATACACGAACATTGTTTAATATCCAAATTTATAACTTCTTAAACTCACACTTACAAAAATCTTTTTGACCAAAATTTGGCGAGGAAAGAATCAAAATAGTCCCTCTTCTTTGGGTTAAGACTCAAAGTGATCCTTGAGTTTTCACATGGAGCACTAATAGTATCTCATGTTTGCAATATTGGTGCACTTTTGGTCCTCCTTCGAAATTTTACCTATTTTTTTGCATTGATGAGGGACTATTAGTGCTCCATGTGAAAACTCAAGGACCACTTTGAGCCTTAATCTATGTTATTTTATCTTTTATAAAATATTTTCCCCTTTTAACTATAATACCGTTATACTAAAAAATAAAAAAAAGAATATTATTTGTTTTTATTATTTTCTGATCTTTTACCACTTTTAAAATAAAAATCTATTTTGAGACATATAATTAATATGCCGTAAATCAATAACATTAAATTTAGGTTTTTCCTTCTTACTTACTTTCATGGTTTGATTTGGTTGATTTTTTCCCAAAGTTATAACATAATTAAGTGACTTTTTTAATTATAAAAATAGAGTCGTATAACTTTTTGAAATTATTATCATATAATTGAGAGACATTTATGTTACAAAACAAACTGGATGGACTTTTTATTATAAAATAAAATAATTTCTGAGGATATTTCTATTTAACAAAAGTTTATAAAAATATTATTTGAGAGACTATATATAAACTTTTTAACTCTATATATATATATAAAAATACATATACTAGGGCTCAAGTTGGGGGATCAACAAAATTTATCAGCGATGTATATTGATAATAATACTCGAGGTAGTGATTTCTTCTGTCCCTTTTTTTTTTTGGATCGTTACTTGTACTTGTTTTTTTTCTCTCTTTTGTCAATGATTTTATATAGTGTTTGAAATCTTTCGTATTTATTTTTTCGTGTGATTTGTGAGTTATTGCATCACAACGGGGTTTACGCCAATCCAAAGGTAGCAAGTGTGTGTTTTGTTTCGTTGGGACAAGTTATACTGTTAGGATGTCAGGATCCCAATTAGAATTGGAATCTGATGGTAAATTGCAATTTCAAAAGTAAATCAACTCAATTTTTTTGGATTAGATTTAATTGGAAAAGTTGATTTCTAATACAGAGAAATTGAAAAACTAATTAAATCTAAGATAGCTAGAATGATTGGGTATCCAGAGAGAGAAGAAGAGGAGAAGATCGAAAACGACATTTAATCTTGATCGTTATCCAATAAAAGTAACATTATAATCTCGATTAGTTATCCCGTACGAGGTCTTAGTGTAATTCTACTAGTTAGGTCTCTCCCAAGCTCTTAGGGTAAGAGAGATAGGAACATCTTATTTATAGATAGACGCTTGGCTCAAAAGTAGTGTAAAAATTAATTGTAATAACAATATTATCCAATAAAGGTGGTGTAAAAATTAATTGTAATAACAATATTATACAACAAAGGTGCAGTTATGATGGATAATTTTTTGTGTGGAGTTTCATACTTCTATAATAGAATAGAATAAAAGATAGAAGTATTAATATATTTTCAAATATCCAATAAAAGTAGAAACTTAACTTTCTTACCCAAGTACATTTGGACAGAAAGGTGTTGTGTAGTGGTCAATAAAATGGTTGAGAATTACGAGATCTCGAGTTTGAATCTTAAGGGGAGACTGGAAAAAAAAACACTATGTGATTTTTCCCTTCTTTAACAGGATCATAGCCTTAGTGGACCGAGGTAGGAGGTGCTCGAACACCATGGTCATAAAAAAAGTATTAATATGCTTGAAATATGTAACATTGTCGCAAAATTTACTTGAAATTTTGATGATGTAACTAATCAAGTTCTTTACATTCTACAGTTCAGATGGAAAATGCATGTGGAGTTGATTGGCAGGAAGAGGTATACCAAAAGGTACAGTTTGCAATGCTACTTTTAATTTGCACAAGATTTTGGAAATTGTGGAAATTCGATATGTGAATTTTGATAAATTGGCTAGTTATAATATTATAAGAAATAGTTGAATGTTTCGACATATTTCCTATGATTATAGAGTAATAGAAGAGGTTTACCGTACCAAGTGTTTCAGCTAAATTCATGACCATACCCCTCCACGCAAGGTGCTTTATGTATTCAATTTCTTAGAGGAAATAGAAATCTGAGCATATTAACAGGTAACTTGTTAGAAACGAGCATGAATCCTCACTGTCAATGGCGCTTGTGTGAGCCTGTCTTGGTCCAATATTGTCAACGACAAAAAATTAGTTTCACATGCACTGGCATAATTTAGAAGTGGAGCGTATTTTGATAAATTAATTGATTACAGTAACCTGGCAACTAAAATCTTAATTGCTAGTTTGAGGGATAAACCTATTTGTGCTAGAAGTATATACCTGAATATATGGCTATCCGAAGATGTTTTCTGTGAAAAGACATTCGTTCATCTGTATTAGTTGGTATACTTGTTCTGTTTTTATTTTATTTCTTATAATAGAGAATTCAATGCTTCGTCTTTGAAAAACGTCCTTCTCTACTTACGTGACTTGGTTAACTAGCTAGTAATAAATTGGAATACTTTGACTTCTCCAAGAATAAACATATAACACTAACATGCTTTGTATTCTCCATTCCCCCGTTTTTCACTTGTGAAGCCAACAAAGAACGTTACACCATAAGATTACTAAGAAGAATAGGTTTCCAATTAAACAAGAAAGATAATTAGGCGCTAAGTAACTTGATAATCGACCTATGACTGTTTCTAGCTTTCCTAGATCTTTTCAGTAAGTCTAATACTGAACCTCACCCTTGGGTATGATTAGTCCTTCTCGTTGTTGGATGCTATCTCTCAATGTCTCTATCCAAGATGTGTAACTGAGTCTCCAGAGATCGACTTTCTTTTGTAAGTAATCTACCTTGTACAGCCAACCACACAATAAATCGATGCTTTGGCTGTGAAAGTGCAGTCCAAATGAATTCTGCAATATTTAGTCTGCTCTGCTGCCCAAACGTAGCATTCAAGCTCCCTGTAATAGAATATTTGGACTCACCAAACACCGCAAGACTGTTATTGATATTGGAAAAAGATTAATGCGGAGATGACCAGACTTTGATCTAGTGGTAAGAGTGTAATATTGGACGTATTGGATTAGGCGCATCTCACAAAATTTTAGGATTTAAGTGGAGAAGGGTAGATGATCAGACGCGTCATCCACTGAGTTAAGAACTGTGCGCCTAAAAAACGTTAAAAACCCAGGTTACCAGCACCTTCTCTGTGATGAACCTCCCTCTTTTACCAGATTAGGTGTTGTTCCAAGCAGAGGTAGAGCAGAGCACCAGCCTCGAAGTGGTCTTACTTTATTAGTAACTCACATCAGCATTGAGATCTAATGCACGTTCAGCTGCTACAAAACTCCTATTCAGCAGGAAGCGGCCTCAGCTTCCTCACAATCAACCTGCGTGAAACCAAGTTTTTTTAGTGGTTCGTCCAACCTGTGTATGTCTTATTTAGGGATTTAGTAGCAAAAGAAAGACCAATAATTCATCTGAGCATGAAATACATTGATGTTAGGAGGTAATACACGTCTGGTAATGTAAGAAACCAAGTTCTATTATTGGTTCGTACCTATGTATGTCTTATTTCGGGATTTAGTTGCCAACTACATCATTATTATTTCATTGCTTACCCTTGTTTTTGACTTCGTTGATGATAAAGGCGTAAAGTGGGGGGAAAATGGTGATTGCTATTAAACTGTGTTATATCTTCCAACCTAACTTTAAGAAAGTATATTTTAATTCCCCCTGGTTGGGCTAGTCTATGATCACATTACGGAAGTTGTTTTCTTGATGTGAGTACCAAGAAGCTAAAGGAAGCAAAGATCAGTTACATGTTAATTAGTTGTAGTGTTCCTCTTCTACTTCACTTTTAACCTTGTTATCTGGAAGGTTCTTTTGTGAAGATTCTCTAGTGCATCGAACAGTTGATCTAATCATCACCTAACAACGTGGAAATGCATTCTTGACATCTCCGCAATTGACTTATTGAAATTTGTAACGCAGATCAAGTATCTGAAGGAGATGTATTTATCAGACCTCAATGATTTATACGAGAAAATTGCTCATAAAATGCAGCAGGTATGTCATCAACAATTCCTAAGGTGTAAGGCATATTGTATTCGATTGGTTACTGGAAACTCCTTAAACTGGGAACTGATGCAGAAAGCTCAAAACACTAAATTCTCATTTTTGCTTCTTTAATTCGGTTCCGTTCCTGTCAATTGTCATATTGAGAAACAGTACTCTGGTTCATTTCTAGCATCTGCATCATTTGTTTCTGTTGAATTTTTCTGTAAGTTTGTTTTGCTTTCGGTAAAGGAACTAAGGCTCCATTCTTCGGGCAAGGGCTCAATTCATCTTAATTTAAAAGCACTTGGATCAACATTGTTCCTAATTGTGTGAACCTTGCGAGCTATGTTATTTGTCTCTTTATGTCCTTTCTTAAACTTTACTCCCTTTTTCATTGCCATGGGAGGTACTTGAAGCATGAATTTCAAAAGTTTGCTGAGGAAAAGAAACTGTAACTAAACTGATTTTTTTCCTGATTTTTTTCATGACTCTCTTCATCAGCGTCTTGAAAATGAGAAAATTGAAAAGCTCGAGATGTACAAGATAATGCTGGAACGCATTATGCTTTTTTTGCGGCTTAACAAGCAGGATATTCAACTTATTCACAAGGAAAAACTGGTCTCGCTTGAGAAGAATATAATTAAGTTTCTCAGTTACAATTTGGCACGCAGCAAGACTTCTTCTCCACAGCAGGGGCAACTTCATCAGTCTTCCATGCAGCTTCAAACTAATCCACCAATGCAGCCCGTACAGGGTTCCGTGGAGGCAATGCAACAGAGTTATCTCAGCAACTGGCAACGTTATTCCTTGTCTGGCGTATCGACAATATCCAATTCTCAACAACACATGATAAATGTGGTAAAACCTGGTTCCAGATCGGATTTGGGACAGGGTAATTCGTTGAACTCACCGCAGCAGGTGGCTACTGGCTCCTTACAACAGAATCCTGTTAATAGTCTTCAACATGATAACATAAGCTCATTCAGTAAACAAGGTCGAATGAACCCTGTAAAGGCAAACCTCGAATTCCTACAGCAAAACTCAAACGTGCTGCCTCATTTACTTCCTACAAAGCACGAGCAGCAAATGTTGCAGAACCAACTATTAACACCGCTGTGCAACCAGCTACTGATGGAGCAACAACTTTTTCAAAGTCAGCAGGTAATGAAACATCAGCAAGCAATGAACTCGCCGCCGCAGAATGATTTCACCAACTTGCACCATGATTCCTTGTCTGGCGTATCGACAAATTCCAACTCTCAGCAAGACATGATAAATACAATACAGCCTGGTTCCAATTTGGATTTGGGACAGGGTAATTCTTTGAACTCACTGCAACAGGTGTCAACTGGTTCTTTGCAACGAAATTATATTAACCGTCGTCGACAAGTTAACATAAGCTCATTAAGTCGAAAAAGTGGAACTAACCCAGTGCAGGCAAACCTCGGTTCCCTACAACAAAATTCAAACGTCCTGCAGCAAATGTCGCAGAGCCAGCAAATGTTGCAGAAGGAGCGGCAGGTGCAGCAGTTAATGAAACTGCAGCAAATGGAAATGAAAACCGAAATTTCACAGAAACATCACCTAATGCAACAGAAGTCAGTTGGCCAGCGAGTTGAATCTCATCAACCACAAATGATGTCAGGAATATCTTCACCTCAACTCCATAAGGCACTATCTCCTCAGGTTACCCAACATCCTTCTCTGCAAATTGACCAACAAAATATGTTGGCATCTCTTTCCAAATTTGGGACGCCTCTCCAATCTGCAAGCTCACCATTTGTTGTCCCATCTCCTTCAACTCCCTTGGATTCATCTCCAATGACGGGAGATTTTGAAAAAGTTAGTGCTGGCCTTGCATCACATAACACGGCTGGAAACATAATGCATCAGCAAGCTACACTACCTATAGAGTTTCAACCTCACACCTCTACTGTGAAAGGTATAGAGATCTCACCAAGTGAGCTAAGCTAACCCTTCAACCCCTATTTATATATAATAATGAAAAAAATGGTGCAATTACAGTTGCCAAAAGTAATTTTCTGAATATAAGCTAAACAAACTGGTGCACAAAATGTATTAATATACCCTGAAATATCTAACATTCTCCCAAAATTTGCCAGAAATTTTAATGGTGTAAGTAATCAGGTTCTTTAATATTTGCTCTATCCTCATTTTTGTGTTATTTGTAGCACCTTTAGATTCTTCAGCTCAGACGGGAAACACAAATGGAGCTGATTGGCAGGAAGAGGTTTACCAAAAGGTATTGTTCGCAATGGTATCTATTTGTTCAAGATTTTGAAAACATAGGAAATTGACTAATACTATTACAATGACTATGCCTCAATCCCAAGCTAGTTCGGATCGGCTATATGAATCCTTACTATCCATGCCGGTCTGTTTAACTTGTAGTTCATGGTGATCTATGATCATGTTATGGAATTTGTACTCTTTGACGTGAGCAAAAATGTGAACCAAGAAGCGAAAGGAAGCAAATTTTTTTTATCATTCACATGTTAATCAACTGTATATCCTCTTGGCCAAGCTTTGGGAGGCCAAAAGTGCTTTTTTTAATAAAAAAAAAGTGAGATGTTCAGCCAAGTTTTTGGGAGAAAATAAGTGTTTTGGTGGAGTAACAAAAGTTGCTTTTTAGAAGCTAGAAAAGTACTCTTTGGAAAGCACTTTTGAGACAATACACTTTTATAGCACTTGTTAAAAGCTTGACCAAACACTAATTGTTGCTCGAAAATGTTTTTAAAATTGATTAGTCAAATACATACGGCTTCTCACCAAAACACTATTTTCTTTGAAAAGAATTTTTCAAAATAAGCATATTTTTAGAAGCTTGACCAAACATGCTTGTAGTCTCTTTCTCTTTCTATTTCACTTTTGATCTTTTTATCCGAAAGGTTCTTTCATGAAAATTGTCTAGTTTGTTCTCTACTGCATCGTACAATTGATCTGATTATCACATATCCTCAGGGGAGATGCAATCTTGATATTTGTGAAATTGACTTCATGAAATTTTGTAACACAGATCAAGTCTATGAAGGAGATGTATTTATCAGAACTCAATGATCTATACTGGAAAACTGCTTCTGAAATGCAGCAGGTTTGTTTTTTTTAGCTAAATTTGCATCGATTCCAAGAGCACTTACGTCCTTCGCTATAATTACTATTGATAGATCTTAAGTTTAACTCATCTTTTTTACTACCTTCAATCGTCATAATGTCCCACCTATCGATGCTTTCGGACATCTTCTTTTTTACTATGTTGTTTATTTCTTTATGCCTTTTTCTGAAGTTCCACTCCCTTTTTTATCGAGGGGTACTTAAAGCATGACTATTAAAATTTTGCATAGAGCAAGAAATTGATTTGTTTCTGATTTTGAGCATGACTCTCTTCCTCAGCATCCTCAACATGAGAAAATTGAAAAACTCAAGATTTTCAAGATGACGCTGGAACGCATTGTGCTTTTCTTGAGGCTTAACAAGCGTGAGATTCAACTTTCTCACAAGGAAAAACTGTTTTCACTTGAGAAGTACATTACTTTCTTTCTTAGTGGCAAAAGTCCGCACAATCCTACTTCTTTTCCATTGCAGGGGCAACTTCCTTAGCCTTCCATCCATACCAGACAGGTATGCAAGCCGAACTTGTTTGGATAATTCAATTGTTTTTCACCTTGTTGAAGTTGTTTTCCTCTTGTATTAACATGCATCTACATGTCCAGTAAAGTTTTGAATCGGCTGAAAGAGTATTTTGATGTCACTTAGAGAAGTATAAGGAAAGTGTGTCTGAGTCTTAATAAGTAGTTGTGACTCGGTCTAGCTAGGACAGAGCCATTTTTTTTATTTTTTTGGGGGGTTTGGTGGTGGTGGTGGGGGGGGGGTTGGTAACTCGGGACTTGTGACTATTTTCCTAGTTTAGATCTCTTAAGCTATAAATGATCTAAGATCTTATGTGTTTAAATAGGAAGGTATGGAGGTCAAAGATTTGAGTAGAAAGTTAGTGGGGAGTCTAGCTAGTGTTGTTGTAGTTCTAGTAGTATGATTTAGGTAGCTCGTAGTGTTTTTTTTTCTCCTATGTGTATTAATATATGTTGCTACACTTGTTTCTTACGTTGCTACTTTGTTCTCTCTTTTTCTTTCTTACTTTTGGTTACATTTCTTTTGAGTCGAGGGTCTATTAAAAACAACCTGTCCACGATAAGGTTTGCATACATCCTACCCTCCCCTAATCACACGTATTGAATTACATGAATACGTTATTGTTGATCTCCTTGGTTTCGTTCTAACCTTTTATGTATGTAAAAAGCTTACAATCTCTCGCAATTTACTCGTGAGTTACTAATCATATGTTGCACGTTATATTCTACGCAGGCACAAGATATATATGCACGTCAGTTGCCTATGTTGGATTCCGGTGGGCAAGATATTGCTTCTGAGTTTGATAGACTTCTGCAATTTGATTGCTTAGATGGTAGTTATGATGGATTGTGTTATGTATGAAATGGTTTTGGTACTTTTGGTATTGATAGATTGGGTTGTAATTTTGATGGATTGAGTTTTGGTACTAAACTTGATGAGCGTTTGAGCACTCGAAGGGGTTGTGTAAAGTACTTGTGAACCAACTTATGCATCCTTCCCTAGATTATTTAGAAAGCACCGCAAATATTCTGATAAATTACTAAAATTTTATGTGGGAACCCTGATTAAAATTTGAAATATCCATTTTCAATTTTTTTTCTTATGTTTGAATCTTAACACTCTTACAAACAAAGGTTACATTTCTCCTCGAAAATAATTATGGCCTAGTGAAATCTAGTTGTGGGATTGTTTTTGCATAATCTAAGATTGTTTTGTTTAACCTATTTATATATTTTAGTCACAATAATTGAGGAACAAAATAAAATGGAGCGAAGAAATTCTTTTTATCAGTATGATTATGTCACAAATCAAAATTTTATTGGTATTGATACACAATAACACACTTTAAAAGATTAGGAATAATGCACAAGTATTCCCTCAATCTATGTTCGAAATTTAAAAATACACTTATACTATACTAAGGTCCTATTATCTCCTGAACTTGTTTTATTAATAAGTTTCTATCAATTTTCGGTCTACATGGCACTATCTTGTGGGCCCAACGTTGGCTGACTTTTTTTTCAAGCTAGTGTCAGGTAGGTCGAAAAGGGGTAGAAATTTACTTATAAATAAGTTTAGGGGGTAATAGGACCTTAGTATAATATAAGTGTGTTTCTCGAATTTTGAACATAGGTTGAGGGGATATTTGTGCATTTTACCAAAGATTATGTAAATATACGTGAACTTATGCTCCTCTTTTGAATCATACATTGTGCTGTTATATTTTTAAAAGAAATATTTAAATATAAATGTGTGAACTCAAACTCAAAGAATCATATTGCAATGCAATGTTGATCGGATGCACCTCTCCAAGTGAGATTTAAAATTTGTATCTTATATCTATCTTGTCCTAGGTTAAAACCTCTCTAAGTGGTTATCGGTAGCACTTTATATGTATAAGTTTGATCTTTCAAAATTTTTGACTTTGTAAAATTAAAAATTCCTTTTTTTGGCATTGTAATTTTATATAATTAAACCAAATATGTATATTAAAACTAGCACTACTGGATGATATAACATACAACCAATGGGTTCAGTCCAGTGGCGGAGCCACATATATGGACACCCCTTTCTCGAAAAAGTACATCGTGTGGCGGGTAAAAATATTTTTAATGTGTGTGTATATATATACTACATTACTGACATTCCTTGACGTCTACGTGATTTTATTTCTTCATATTTTGACACTCTTTCGTTGAAATTCTGACTCCATCACTGGTCCAATAGTTTTTATATACACGCACACGCACACACTATTTGAATAGATAAAAACTATTGGATCAGTAATTTAATAATTTTAACGATTTTTAATGTAAGAACCTAAATGTAAAATCGATCAAATTTATATATTAGATCAACATTTTCATAATAGTACACCCATCATCTCAAAATTCTTAACTTGCCTATAAATTGAATATATATTTTCGTATAAAGTGTTTTACTAAACTCATACACAACTAAACTAGTTGTTACATTCATGTTTAATTGTTTGGGATGTGTTTGATGAATTTGGGATAAGATAAGAAAATGTATTGATTTTTAATTTGTATATAATAAAGGAAAAAGGGATAAATATACCCCCAAATTATCGTAAATGATATGTTGATTCTGTTATTGCATGAATTACATACACGACAATACTTAATTTATTACAATTTAATTTATAAATGCATAGAGTTTTTTTTATTCCCAAACTAACCATAGTTTAACTAGGAAAAAACCATACTTCTTTTATTGTCATATTGCGCTTTTCGAAAGTTAATTTGACTAATTTTTAAAGTTAAATTAGATTATGTTAATTCAATTTTTTAAAAAAAGAAAATAGATATTCAAAAACTATAAAAAAAAGTAATATAAATTATAATTTTTGCATATCACTATGATAAAAATATTAATCAAAATTCTTATACCTTGATTCTAAAAAAAGGAAGTCATGAAAATTAGTTATGGACGAAGAGAATAATAGTTAATCGTAATAAAAATTGTCAACAAACCTCGTCAAAATGCTTATCTCGTTGACTAGTTAATTTTCCCTTTATCTATATTAAAAATAATTCAAAGAGATAAATTTCGAAACACTTTTTATTTAGGTTAATTATACATAACATACAAAATTAACAACTCTAATATTTCAATTACTATTGCAAATCATTACACTAATCTTCCTTTTTGCGACAATATATAATATTTACTCGAAGAAAATCACGTATTCTACTAAAAAGAAAAACTTGATCATTTAGAGTGTGTTTGGTACGAAGGAAAATATTTTTTGAAAAATGCTTTCGAATTTTTTTATGTTTGATTGAGATAAAAGTTTTGGAAAATATTTTTCAAATCAACTCATTTTCCTCAAAATTAACGAAAATGACTTCCCTTCAAAAATTGAAGAAAGCATTTTCCAAAACTCTCTTCCAATTTCAAATTACATTTTTTTTGGGAAAAACGTCAATTTTTAAAAAATATTTTCAATTTAAAATTTTATTTATTCACCCGATTCTGACCCACCCACCACCGGCTACCCCCCTCCTCAAAAAATTAATTTTACTTTTTAAAAATATTTTCAACTTCAAATTTTTATTTTAAACTCCTACCCCCCTCCGGTCCCCCCCCCCCCTAAAAAAAATTAATTTTGTTATTTAAAAATACTATCAAATTCAAATTTTTATTTTTTCACTCCTCCCCCTCCCCCCTCCCCTCTCCCATTACCCCCACCCCACCACCACCACCACCCCATAAAATAGTAATTTTGTTTTTAAAAAATATTTTCAATTTCATAAATTATTTTTTCCTCCAGTAAAAATAAAAGTTATCTCTCAAAAACATTTTTCATTCATAAATCAAACACTAAAAATCATTTTCGGAAAATATTTTTTACTCACCAACCAAACATGAGAAAATACAATCCAAAATCTACTTGTTTTTCAGGAAAACATTTTCCTCCGTACCAAACACACACTTAATAAATCAAGCAACGAGAATTTATTACTTTTATCACTATTCAAATCATTTTTAAAAAAAATAATTTTTTTTTATAATATATACTACACAATGCTAAAATAAAATCACTATATTAAACATAATTTTTTTTCTTAAAACTAGCTTAAAACTAGTGAATGGGCCAAGAGATATTGAGTCAATGGCGGCTGGACACGTTGGTAATAGTCAGATATTACTGAAAAATTTATTACTATATATGAAATGTATAATATAAAGTCTTTGCGAGTTTTATTTTCTTATTTATACACTCAAGAAATCTAGGCGCAATTGTGAGTTTTCATCGTTGATCGAAGCCAGAAATTGTGATTATTGATTGTGGATTAAGGAATTTTGGTGTGGAGTTGAGATGGATGGGAATAATTGGAGGGCCGCTCAGGCTCAGGCTCAGGGAGGTGGTGAAGGTGGTGGAGCGGCTGCCGGAGCTATGGAGTCCGGTGATTGGAGGACTCAACTTATGCCCGATTCGCGTCAAAGAATTGTGAATAAGATGTAAGTTTTTTTTCTTTTTTTAATTTTTGGTTTTGCGACTTGTTCTTATTTTTTTATATTTGTTAGAAGGATCTGGAATTTTGAATTTTAGGGTTTCTTTTGTGTTTTATCGGTTATCTGAAGAAATCCGATTTCGTTAGAAGTATTGATTAATCAATCTGATACCTTTTTTTTTTCAGTGTCGTTCTGTTTTATGGAAACTTACTTTATTAGGTGAATTTTGGGGGTTTTTTGTTAATGGTATTGGGTGAGTTAATTGGAATTTTGTGCCCTAGTTATTACCAATTTTGGTAATTAGTCGAGGGTTAACATATGCTTACACTCTGATCCCATGTGTGGGATTACACTAGGTATGTTTTGTTGTTGGGGGTGGGGGTGGGGGTGGTGTTGTGGTGGATCAGTCAAGGAACTAGTTCAAGTGGGAAAACCTAGTTTTACTCACTGTGCTTTATATTTTGTTTTAGATATGTCGAAATGGTTGGCTGTTGTTCGCGATAATTGGATAATAACTACTTATATTTGTTCAGAGGAAATAAGTTTTAGTCTTTTGTGGCAGGGTATGATGTCAAATTATTTTTAATATATTTGAGAAGCATTTATCTAGATTTTGATCTTATCAAGACTTTGTTCTTGATATGTCAAAATGACAGGTTGTCACTGGAGATAATTGGATTATAATTGCTGATATTTGTTTAAAGGAAACAACTTTTAATCTTTTGTAGCAGGGCGTGATGTCGAATTATTTTTAATATATTTGAGAAGTATTTATCTAGATTGTGCTTTTATCAAGAGTTTTGATCTTTTGTTGATATGATTGTATAGAATGGAGACCTTAAAGAGGCATCTTCCTGTTTCTGGGCAAGAAGGAGTACAGGAGCTTAAGAAAATTGCTGTAAGGTTTGAAGAAAAGATCTATTCTGCTGCTACAAGTCAGGTATGTAGTCTAAACTTGTTTCTTATTTGTTCAAATTGTAAAGCTAGCTCATAAACCACCCATGCCTTTAAAATCCGATGTTAGACTTTTGATGCAATTTTGTTTTCAAGACCATATGAGGGAATCACTCATCCCGTTTTCATCCAATGTGTGACTCTTGTTTCAATTTGTTCTCCGAGACCATATAAGCCCATCCTTTTTCATCCGATTTGAGACTCTTGATGCAACTTGTTCTCCAAAACCATACAACCATCCATTTATCTGATGATGGATTCTTATACATAAATGATTCAATTTGTTCTCCTCATCATTGATGTTATTCCTGCTTGTATAAACTTGCATCTAGACACATTGTATTAGGGATGGCAAGAGGACCGGGTACAGTGCGGTTGCAGGCCAAACTCGCATAATCCTGCGAAGATTTTGACCCCCCACCCATATCATTATGTTTATGTTGATTTTCGTACTCCTAAACCAAAACATGAATCACTATTTTAGCAATTTTACCAAGACATTGCTGACATTAAAAATAATAATTGGATATTCTTATATTTGCTCTCATCAAGGTTCTTATAACAGGGAAATGGAAGAGCCTGATAGTATATAACAGTTCATCTTAAGCATGTGATTTGTAAATCTTATTTAATTGGTAATTTATTCAAGTAAAATTACCTATTACAGTGATGTCAAGAACAAAAAAAAGGGTTAATTCTGCATATTGACATGTTTTTCTCACACGTAAATATTATAGTATCATATTAATTATTATTCCCCAAGAGTGCTCACTATATATATATATTATTTATTTATTTTAATAACCGAGAAACCCGTCTGTGACCCGCCACCCTTTGGACCAATCACAGTCTTCTAAACTGGTGAATAATGGGGCCGGAGAAATCCGTCTGTGACCCGCCACCCTTTGGACCAATCACAGTCTTCTAAACTCGGTGGATAATGGGCCCGGCCCTCTACCCTTCTCCACTTAAATACTTAGCGTCGCTTTGCAAGTTTGCATGGTAGGGCTTGAACCTACAACCTAAGTTACAAATCCTCCACCTTTTACAACTCGAGCTAGGCCATGGGGGCAGTGCTCACTATATATTTGTCAACGTAAAATGGATAGTAATAAGTTATATGGAACTAAATAAAATAATTTCATATTTGAGTAACCGACATAGATTCATAAAATCTACTTTTACACTAATTTTTATACTGACCACCACAAAAACATAATTAGATCTAATTTGAATGTCTTTGCACGCCTAAGCAACCTCCACAAAGTAGGTTTAAGGTTTGTGTAAACTCTATCCTCCCAGATCTGTTTGCACGCCTAAGGAAAGAACTTAATTTCTTTTTTTGTTCTTGTTCAAATCGCTGCTTGGAGATTCTTTACTTCAGCAGAAGCCCGAAGGTTTATCGAAAACGATCTCTCTATCTTTATGAGGTAGTGGTAAGGTCTTTGTACATTCCTCACCCTCCATAGACTCACTTGTAGGAGTTTACACTGGATAAGTTGTTGTTTAAACCCCCTTCATAGTTCTGCAACCCGCCTTATGCTGCATCACTGTTTTTTAAAAAACATTTGTACTCGCCCTGCATAGCCTACCCTCAGTTTGCCGACCCTATGTTGTATGTGTTTTAACTTATATTTATCTAATATTGCAGCAAGATTATCTTCGGAAGATATCTTTAAAGATGCTGACCATGGAGACAAAATCTCAAACTCCTATGACCAATTCTGTTCAGCCAAATCCTGCAAGTAGTGGTCAGAATGCCCTTGGTCCAGGTGAACAATGAAATCTCATGTGCTGTATTTCAAATAGGGAAAACTTGTATGACAGGACGTTCTGTGTAAACCTAATTACTTCGTTCTGCTATTGAAAAGTTTGTTCTCTGTAGCTAATAAGTGTAAAGGAAATTTTAGATGCTTGAACCATTGTGCTAATCTTTGAGTGATCTATAATTTTGGTGACTAGCCCTAATAAGTATTGTTTGTGCTCTAGGTCAGAGTCCTAGCCCTGCTCTTTCTCTATATCCAGACTATTCTTTTCTTGTTAGCTAACCAAAATAAGGGACAGAAGAAAAGCTTGTGATTTACAGTACTACATACTGTTGTTTATTTGTCTAGTAAGTAACTTAGTCAAACTTCTCTTTTGTACTTTCGAATCAGTTTTCACAAAGCTATGACTTCTGTTTCTTGTATCTTAAACTAAAAAATACGTGTTTACTTTTGCTGCTTGTTTGTATTTTATTTTAATGTTATTATGTTTGCTGGTTATTTGATAGCATCTTGACTGGCTTCTTTTTGATTCATTTCTGTAGGATCGCACAGTATGCAATCCCAAGTCAACAGCCAAGCACAGCAACTTCCTGTACCTATGGTGGCTAATCAAACTCAAACACGACAACCACTGTTGCAGCAAAACCTTCAGAACAATATGGCATCGACTGGGCTGCAAAATTCTGCTAGCTTGGCTCCTTCACTTCCTTCTGTGAGTAGTTTGACGCAGGGTACCATGCCAAATGTCGTGGGCCAGAATTCAAATTTGCAAACCATGCAAAACATGCCAAATGTTGGTCAAAATTTGGTAGGAAATGCCATTGGGCAAGGCATGCCTCCTAATATGGTTGCTAATTCTCAGAGGCAGATGCAGGGAAGACAACAACAGGTTGTTTCTCAACAGCAACAGCAGCAGTCCCAGACGACACAGCAATATATGTACCAGCAGCAACTGCATCAGCATCAAATGATGAAGCAGAAATTTCAGCCGGGAAGCACATCACAATCCTTGATGCAATCTCACATGCAGCAACAGCAACAGCAACAGCCGCAGGAGCAGCAGCAACAAAACCTTCTACAACCTACTCAGACACAACCTTCTCAGCAAGCTATGATGCAACCTTCTTCAATACAATCAACTTCTTTGTCCAACCTTCAGCAGAGTCAACAGTCGACTGTTCAACAGTCAACTCAATCTGTACTTCACCAACGGCAACAATCAGTTATGAGGCAGCAGCAGGCTCCCATGCTTCATCAACAGCAATCGTCAATGCTACAGCCACCAATTTTACCAGCGCAACAGCACCAACAACAACAACAGCAGCAGCTGATTGCACAACAGACAAATGTTGCAAATCTCCAGCAGAACCAATTGATGAGTCAACAGAATACAATGCCTGATGTGCAGCAGAGGCTAGTGGGCCAACAGAACAACTATATGCATCAGCAAAACAACTTTCAAAATATGCATCAGCAGCAGCTGGGCTCTCAAAGTAGTATTGCTGGGGTCCAGCAACAACAGCTGTCTGGAAGTCAACAACCTGGTAACTCTGGCTTGACATCTAATCAGCACCCTATCCATTTGATGCAACAACCAAAAGTTCCTGTACAACAACAAATGCTGCAGAGTACTACAACCTTGTTACCAAATCAAGGTCAACAATCGCAGTCGCAGCCAGCACAACAGCAAATGATGTCTCAGAGTCAATCACAACCAGGACAGTTACAGCCACCTTTGGGTTTGCAGCAACAGGCGAATCAATTGCAAAGGGAGATGCAACAGAGGCTTCAACCATCAGGCCCCTTGCTCCAACAGCAAAATGTAATGGAACAGCAGAAGCAGCTATATCAATCACAAAGAGTCGCACCTGAAGCCTCATCAAGTATGTATTTTTCTTAATCAAAGCTTTCAATTAGGTCTCATAAATCACTCTGTAGCAGTTTGTCATTCTTAGATATTTCCACCTTTCATGCCTTATATGTGTGAAGGTATAGGACTTCTACACTATGTTAACCACTGGTTTACATTTTCTTTATGTAAAAATGACTAGTACTTTCAGGCAAGTTTTGGGATATGAAAGGTGATGGATATTTTAGATAATATTCATACTTATCTAAAATACCCAACACCTTTCATATCCCAAAATTTGCCTGAAATTTTAATGCTGTAAGGAGTCAAGTCCTTCAATATTTTTGTGCTATCCTTAACTTTTGGTTTATTTGTAGCATCTTTAGATTCTACAGCTCAGACGGGAAATGCAAATGCAGCTGATTGGCAGGAGGAGGTTTACCAAAAGGTATTTTTTTTCGATGGTATTTCTATCTGCACGGCATGTTGAGAACTGAGGAGATTACTGGAAATTGTTGTTTTGGAAATTGACAAGTGAACTGTATTTTGATAAATTGACTGGTTGCAACAATATAAGAAGTAGCTGAATGCTGTGAAATATTTTTTGTGATTGATGGAGTAATAGAGGAGGTTTATCAAAATAAGTATTCAGCAAATTCATGGTCATATCCATTACCGCAAAGCACTTTTACGGTGTTCCAATTCGTAGAAGCACTATGGAATTAAGGTTATTGCAGCTTACTTGTAAGAAATTGATTTATTCTCAATTGAGAAGTGAGGTACAACAACTATTACGCCTCAATGTTAATCAAATTAGCATCTGTTATATGAATTATTGTTGTCTTATGTCGCTTCATTTGAGCCCCTCTCAATCCAATATTATAGCACTTGAATTTCC
Source organism: Solanum habrochaites (assembly GCA_027704765.1). Classification (NCBI taxonomy): domain Eukaryota; kingdom Viridiplantae; phylum Streptophyta; class Magnoliopsida; order Solanales; family Solanaceae; genus Solanum; species Solanum habrochaites. The sequence continues at coordinate 2,984,990 of JAKWJA010002492.1, forward strand.
TTACACTTTCTACTGGCATAATTGGGAAGTGAAATAAAAAAATTGGTTGGTTACATTTATTTTTTGATGAAGTGATTAGAAATAGTTGAATGTTGTTATGTATTGTCTGAATTCACGAAGTGTGATATGTCCGTAAGTTTGGGTCAGGGTCCTCATAATATGTACCTAATTTGTTTTATTCCATGGAAACTAAAGAATTTATTGCTACATTAAAGGGTAGATCTATTCATGCAGGAAGTATATACTTGAATATATGGCTTTAGAAAATATTGTTCTTTGTGAAAAGGCACATCATCTGTATTAGTTGGTAACGGTTTTTGTTTCTGTTTTTTGGGATATCACGAGAAATTCATTGTTTCCTGTTTTGAAATGTGGATGATAATAGGTCTGTCCCTCTAGCTTTTTGTACTTAAATACCCGACTTGGTTTACTTGCTAGAAGTGTAAGTTGGAATATTTTGAGTTTGCCTAGAATAAAGATATAACATCAACATGCCTTTTTACTTGTGAAGCAAACTACATTGTTGTTATTCATTGTTTACCCTCATTTTGCTTCACTGGTAATAAAGGTGTAAAGTGAAAAAAAAAAATTATGTTTTCACACTAAACCATATTATATCTCCCAGACAATTATAGAAAAGTATATTCTAATTCCTCCTGGTTGGGCTGGTCTATTATCACATCTTGGAACTAGACCCTTGCTGTGAGCACCGAACAGAAACGTGTACCAAGAAGCTGAATTGCGAAGTTCAGTTGTTTATTTTTTCATTCACATGTTGAATCATGCAAAATGGATTCTTTAATGGGTTTTAGTCTTCCGCTTCCACTTCACTTTTAACTTTTTATCTGGAAGGTTCTTTCATGAGGATTCTCTAGTTTGTTCTCTACTGTATCGGAAAGTTGATCTAATTATTACCTATCCATATGGGAATGCAGTCTTGACATTTGCGCAATTCTGAGCTGATGCAAATTTTTAATGCAGATAAAGTCTATGAAGGAGTCGTATTTAGCAGAGCTCAATGATCTATACCACAAAATTGCTTCTAAAGTGCAACAGGTATGTCATCAACATTTTAATCCATTATTATCATTTTTGGAGCAATTCTACTAGCTATGTATGGTGCAGCATGTTTGATACTTAGTTTTTTTTTATTATATATAATTTGAGATGTTAATAGTTCTTAGAAGTCATTCTTCTTATGGGGACAGTACTTGCAATCATATATTTCTCCCCTACTTATCCAAATCCATTGCAGGCATTGCCCTCTAATTGCTTCATCATAGTTCTAAATTATGGTTTGACTCCCTTGAAAGTTTTGTCAATTGACACACCATTATTTGCATATATCATGCACCAAGGTGTACTGCATTTGTATTATATTGGTTAGGTCATCCATAACTAGGTTAACAAGTACTGGTATCAGATAAACTTTATGAACCTATGGTTATTTGAAACTCCTCTCATCTATTTGCATGTTTCTCATACCTATTATAGCTCTTTCTTACATATATTCTCTGGCATTTCTAGTTGATACAAACTCCTTGATACGCCCATAGGTAATCCTAGAATATTATTTGACTGAGAACTGATGCAGATAGCTTGAAACTCTAAATTCTCAGTTTTGCATCTTTGATTCCTTTCCTGCCATCTTGAGAAACATTTGTATCATACTGAGAATACATTGTAGTGCAGTAGTGCATTTAATTCTTTTTTATTTCTTGCATCTGCATCATTTGCCTGTGTTGAAGCGTTGTGTATGCTTGTAAAGTAGAGGTGGACACCATAAAATGAGCTATTTACACATATCTAGGTGAATACTGTGATGTAGATGCCACTTTTATGTTCCCTTGGGGAAGGGTTCAAGGCCTCCCTAATTCTTCGGGCAAGTGCTTGATTTGTTTAAATTTTAAGAGCGCTTAAGTCAGCATTCTGTTGAATTGGGCACCTGGCTACTATGTTATTTGTCTCTTTCTGTTTAAGTTTTACTCCTTTTTTCTTTGCTGTGGGAGGGAGGTACTTGAAGCATGAATTTTAAAAGTTTGCAAAGGGCAAGAAACAAGACTTTGACTAAACTGATTTTTTTTCCTGATTTTAAGCATGATTCTCTTCCTCAGCGTCCTCAAAATGAGCAAATTGAAAAGCTCAAGATGTTCAAGATCACGCTGGAACGCATTGTGCTTTTCTTGCGGCTTAACAAGCAGGATATTCAACTTTCTCATAAGGAAAAGTTGGCTTCGGTTGAGAAGCACATAAGTTTCTTTCTTAGTTCCAATAGGCCGCGCAGCAAGCCTTCTTCTTCTCCACTGCAGGGACAACTTCCTCAGTCTTCCATGCAGCTTCAGCAACCACCATCTCTTGATGGTCAATCTAATCCGTCGATGCAACCATCACAGGGTTCCATGGCAGCAATGCCTCAGAATAATCTCACCAACTTGCAACATAATACCTTGTCTGGCGTACCGACAATTTCCAACTCCCAGCAACACATGATAAATACAGTACAGCCTGGTTCCACTGTGGATTTGGGACAGGGTAATTCATTGAACTCACTGCAGCAGGTGGCTACTGGCACTTTACAACAGAATCCTGTTAACAGTCCTCAACAAGTTAACATGAGCTCATTAAGCTCACAAAGTGGAACAAACCCCGTACAGGCAAACCTCGGTTCCCTACAGCAAAATTCAAATGCCCTGCAACAGTCACTTCCTAGGCAGCACGAGCAGCAAATGTTGCAGAACCAGCAATTAAGACAGCAATACCACCATAGGCATATGCAGCAGCAACTTTTTCAAAGACAGCAGATAATACAACAGCAGCAAGCGAAGCAACAGCAGACCACGCTGTTGCCAAACCACCAGATGTCTCAGCTTCAACAGATGACTGATGCTAATGACCTAAAGATAAGGCAGCAAATGGGGATAAAACCAGGAGTTTTACAGCAACAGTCAGTTGGCCAGCGTGTTGGATCTCATCATCCCCAATTGAAGCCAGGAATATCTTCACCTCAACTCCATCAAGCACTGTCTCCTCAGGTTACCCAACATCCTTCTCCACAAATTGACCAACAAAATATGTTGGCGTCTCTTACAAAAGCTGGGACTCCTCTCCAATCCGCAAGCTCACCATTTGTTGTCCCTTCTCCTTCAACTCCCTTGGCTCCATCTCCAATGCCGGGAGATTCTGAAAAAGTTTGTGCTGGCCTTGGATCACATACCACAGCTGGAAATATAATGCATCAGCAAGCTACTGTTGCTTCTGCACCTGCCCAATCCCTTGCAATTGGTACTCCTGGGATATCAGCCTCACCTTTGCTTGCTGAGTTTACTCCTCTAGATGGTACACATGCCAATGTCTCAGCTGCTGTTCCTGGCAGGTCAAGTGTTGAACAACCATTGGATCGCTTGATGAGAGCGGTTTGTATTATACCATTAACTTAATTTGTATCTTCAGTAATCCCAATAATCTGTCTTCATTTGATTTGACTTGTTTATTACATTCAGGTTAAAAACATGTCTGACAAAGCATTGCAGTCGTCAGTTCAAGACATCTATTCAGTTGTCAGTATGAATGATAGAATAGCAGGATCTGCTCCAGGAAATGGATCAAGAGCAGCTGTTGGCGAAGATTTGGTTGCCATGACCAAATGTCGTCTCCAAGCGAGAAACTATTTTACACAGGATGGACCTACAGGAACAAAGAAAATGAAGCGATATACAACTTCCAACGTTGTGTCGTCAAGCAGCAGTTTAAATGATAGTTTCTGGCAGGTGAATTATTCTGAAACACCTGAGTTAGAGTCAACAGCAACATCCAATGCCAAAAGACCTAAAATAGAGGTAATTTTCTGCTGCCTACTTACAGGATAAAAGTACAAAACTGCACGTCCAAACATGAGAGCTCCGTGGTGGACTATATTGGTTCTTAAAAGAAAAAGGAGGTCCATTCAGGTGCATTTTAGAGTTAAAAAAGTAAAAACTGATCTTTGTCCATGACTGCTAGAGAGAGAGTAGAATGACCGAATGCAATATGGTGGAATATTTCCTGAAGTTTCAGCTTGCATGCAAACTGAAACTCGACTCAAAGTGGTTTTTAACAATCATTCCTTGTGCTGCTCTTTCATTTTTATTGATTATATTTCTGCAACTGGAACTTCAACCCCAAACTACCACTTATAGTTCTGTTCTGAAAACTTTGATGGCTATGGTAGAATATTGTATGGGAAAATCAAACATTACTTTATGTGAATGAGACATGAGTTTTACTTCTTTAGTACTCTTTCAGCTGTCTAGAATAAAGACAAATGCATTTTATTGAATGCTATATGCAACCTGAAACTTTCAGTTGGCTGCTCAGTCTTTGTACCAGACTGTCATTCAGTATCTACTTATTCAACATATGAGAATGCCCAATCCCTACCACAAACTTCCCGGCTCTTAAGTGTCCCTCAGCCTTACTGTGCCTGAGCAGCACTCGGTACAAATCTATACGGAAACAATAAAAATACGCCTTCTTTCTATATGGTTTCAATATTATCCCTTTTGTAGCAACTAGCGTGTGAATATATTCTAGTGGTGAACTAAAACCCTATCTATGAACTATTGACTTGAATTCCCAACTGCACCTCAATTTATTGCTAGGCTCTTTAGCATTTAGATTGACCCAAAACACTTGGTCCTTGCATTTTCATATTGTGTCTTTTTTATGCCTGGATTCACCCTACCTTTTTTGTGTTATTATAAACAATGTGAATCACTTGAATCCCACCAAATCATTTGATAGAGTTTTGCATTTCCAGACGAGTAAATTTGTTCAACAGGAAAAGCAGAAATACTAAGTGAAAACATTCCAAGCTTTGGCAGGATACAGGGCAATAGGCATTATAATTTTATAAGACTCGAGAATATAAAGCAGCTTTGCTTCTAGGCAGCATGTGAACCAAGATTCTGGAATGGTGTTTTTATTCCGTAAAGCTTTGCATTTATGGGAAAATGAGTTATTTTTGTTATTTTGTTTTCACATGGTTGCATTTCATCCTCTCTTTTTTTCATGGTCAGACATCCAATGTTTGTTGATGTAAGATAAGAGTGTTTGATCACAATAATGTTATCTTGTCCAGATGCTGATTTCCTTGATCTTGCATTCAAATTGATGTGTTGATCTTTGACAAGGAAATTGCTTTACTTGTCAACTTTTGGTTTCTCCAGCTTTACCTTGTAGATAACAGTAATTAGTACTCTATTGTAGGTTAATATTGCACTGGTTGAAGAGATACAGAAAATCAATCGGCAACTTATCGACACTGTTGTAGAAATTAGTGACGAAGGTGTTGATCCAAGTGCTCTTGCTGCTGCAACGGAGGGTGGTGAAGGCACTACTGTTAAGTGTTCTTTCACTGCCGTTGCATTGAGTCCAAACTTAAAAGCACTATATGCTTCAGCGCAGATGGTAAGATATTGATCTTCATATACTGAACTTGTGTCATCAACTACTTATCAAAAAAGGAAAATCTGTCATTAACTCTTTTACATTTTTTGTTTCTTTGGTTGAATGATGGTATTTTACTTCTGTGCAGTCTCCAATTCAGCCTTTGAGATTGCTCGTTCCAGTTAATTATCCAAACTGCTGTCCGATTTTGTTGGACAAGTTTCCAGTTGAAGTTAGGTGAGTAAATTTGGCAATCTTCTTGATAAGAGCAATTATAGTCCTCGTTATAAATTAAAAAAAGTAAGAGCAGCTATAACATATGAATCAAAATAGCATTAATAGATCTGATTTTTTGCCGTATTCATTATACCTTGTTGATTTGTGAAAAAGGTCTTACAATTTGAATTCTCTAATGGTCAAGCATAAAAGATTTTGTACAAGTGTTTGATCTGCGTTAAGATTATCAACTAGGTTCCGAAAATCTCCTTATACAATCTTATAGTCTCCACTTTTAACTACTATGTGATACATTTGAAAACTGTGTTTCAACTGTTTTCTTCTGCAGTAAAGAGTATGAAGATCTATCCACAAAGGCCAAGTCAAGGTTTAGTGTCTCCCTGCGAAGTCTTTCACAGCCAATGTCTTTAAAAGACATAGTCAAGACTTGGGATGTTTGTGCTCGTGCTGTAATTTGTGAATATGCACAGCAAAGTGGAGGAGGAACCTTCAGCTCAAAGTATGGGTCTTGGGAGAATTGTTCGACTGCAGCATGATCAAAGACGGAATAATGAGGTTTTCTTCAGCCGCCTTTGGCCTTGCTCTCCTGCTGTTACCTCCTATTTACTGATGGTGATTGCCTAATTGTCGTCTTCTTGAATTGAATGCTGAGATTCATTTTTATATACTGGCTGTTGCTGGATAAGCTTTTGTACCCCCTTGAGTTGTTTGTACTCAAGTGTGTGGATTTTACCTCTTGAGTTGTTTGTACTCAAGGTGTTTGCAGCTGAATATTTTTTAACTTAGCACTTGTTTGGTACAAGGAATAACTAATATCAGGATTAGTTTATCCCATGTTTGGTTGGGATAACTAATTTCGGGATAACTTATTCCCCAACCAAACATGCCCTTGGTGAAATTTCAAGGTTTTAAGCATTGTTATTTTTTATGGCTTGTTCATTGTGGTGGTCTGCTTTAATTCATTTTGGAACCATATGAGGTTTTGTAAATGGGGGTCTTACATGATTACAGGAGGAGGAAGTAATTCATATATATCGTTCGATCGACTAATTTACGATGACAATATATATTATCTGTATGTATAGGTACGAGTATTTAGTATGAAGTGTGTGCAACTTATACACTTCGTACATATTTTATTAGTTATTAGTGTAAGTGTTTAGAGCTGTAATTATTCCTAAAAGGATTTATCTGCCTATGCTTATTTACGTCCTTACAGTTTCTCTCATTTTTTTGCCTCGTCAGTATTATATTTATATTTTTTTCGTTGAACTTAATAGTAAAACTCAGAATTATTTATTTGCAAAATAAAAGTAGAAAGAGGAAGTGTCAAAATGTTTTGATTAAACTTGATATTGAACTAATTAACTAAATAAGGTGTTTCGAATTTGAGTTTTGGGAATGAAATTTTTTTTGTTTGCGAATAATACTATTATTATAAAATTTATAAAGAGAATTTGAATTCATCGAACAGTAATATAAATAAATATGCTATAGAATGATAATTTTTTTTTAAAAAAGAATCAATTATAATTAAAGTTGTGAATTTAATACATGGCACTACTAATTATATGATAGAATATAGAAAATTCAATATAGTGATAAGACATTTTCTTTGGATAATCATTTTTTTAAGGACTAATGATACGCAATAGTACTGGTAAATAATAAACTCATATTCCTATCATTCTCATTTCTCTACGTTCGAATTTTGGAAATGAAAAAAATTATATTGTAATAATATTTTATAAACTAATTTTATAATATACGAAACTTAACTTTAAAAAAATAATTATAAATAAAATTGAATTAGTAACTTTAATACGTGACGCTAATAATTTATAGAATAAAACAACGTTATATGATAGGATCTTGAAAATCCAATAAAGTCATAAAACATTTTCTTTTGGATAATCATTTTTTAAGGAATATAATGACACACCATTCAAAATTAGTAGTATTTAATAAACTCATATTCCTATCATTCTCTACTAAAATAACAAAATTCTATTTGTATTAAGGTTTCTGAGCATTCCTTTCTTAATCTAACAACTTTTGTTTAACTAACTTCTTTTATTAGAAACACCTTAGTAAAACAATTAAAAGCACAAAAATAGATTTGATAGTTTGTCTTCTCCGTCTTTAAAATTTTTCGTGACAAATTTAAGATCATAAAATTATATTTAGATATATATTATTTTCTGTGAATTCTATATGTGTATTATGATATATTGTTGTTGTTGTAATGCCAGGTGTAAGACTATAAAATTTAAAAGATTAAAATATCTTTTAAATTAAGATTAAATATCGATATTTTGTCTTTGAATTTAAATTATGTGTCAAAACAAACTAAGACACTAAGTTAGAACGAAAAGAATAAATTATCTTTTCTTAGTTTTTCACTCAACATTTGATATCCGCATTAAAATGTGATTAAGTCCAAAATATTGTTAATATTTTTTTATGTTGAGTGTTAAAACACTCCTTAAAAATTATATTAAAATATTAATATTGTTAATATTTTTTTATGTTGAATGTTAATATTTATATTAGATTAACGTGCTTCTTAATTAATATGACATCATATTCAAACTCAAAACTTCTCCATGTATTAACTTACTATTCATATTCAATTAATATAAAGAACTTTAATTTATCGTCCATTTTTAAAAGCACGTAATATACATCACATTCAGATTTAAATTTATTTTTTTTCCATATACTAACCATTGCTAGTCTGCTATTACAACATTCAAATTCAGATTCAAACATTAAAAAAACTTTAATTCATTGTTCATTTTTTGTTCTCTATTTTTTTTTTTCAGAGTTAATCGTAATAAAGTATTTATATTTTTTCCATTTATCGACTTACTATAACATTCAAAAATTGGAAGAGTTTTAATTTATTATCCATTTTTGTCTTCTATTTTCCCACTAGTACAACATCCTATTCAAATTTTAGAATAGCTTAATTTTTTTTTCCTTTTTTTGATAATTTTTTAATTTTAATTTCTCAGATGACATATTTTAAATCATAAGATTAAATAATATTTTAGCACATTTGATATATTTGTGACACAAATCATTTTTTTTAAAAAAAATATTCTTTATTTTATCAAGCTCCATTACCTGATTATCTTCTAGAATTTTTTAAAATCTTCACAAGGTAAATGTATGTTCTAAGTACACTTTATTATTTTTCGAATCAAATTTATAAAATTTCATTAATTATATTATTATTCATTTTTAAATTTGATACGAAATTAAAACATGACAAACGAATTAGAACGGAGAAAAAAAATACATTATTCAAATGTGGAAAATAGAAAAAGCTTTAATTCGTTATCCATTTTGGCCCTCTACTTTTTCAATTTTCCCTCTTTAGTGTGTGTGAGTCAATTATTTAATTATTTTTCCCATTTCCCGCTACATATAATAACAAAAAATATATATATATAAAGGAGTGTGTGGGGAATGTGAAAGAGGGAAAATTCATCAAATTAACAAAAGCCAACCATTAAAAGCGGTCTCTATCTTCTGTGTCTTTCAATCCTTTGGGTGGCCGTACTCTCTCTCTCAAGTTGTTTTTTCGCCTCTCTTTCTCTCTCTTTCTGCCTTTCTCTCCATCAGAAAAAAGTTCACTGTAAGTTTTTTTTTTTTTTTTCAGTTTTCTGCAAATCTGAGCTTTTCAAAACCCTAACTATTGAAGAATTCGGAAATGTATGTGTGGATTTTTTTTTTGATTTGTTAATTTTTGTGTTGTGTGGAAATGCGGAGGATTATATGAATGTACATGTATGATTTGTTATTATTGTTTTCGGTGTGTGAATCGTATAGCTAGATTTGTGAATTGAATGCGTTGAATCTATGTTTTTTGTTTTTTTTGAATTTTCTGATCTATTGTGGAAATGTTGGTGTGTTACCTGTAGATTAGGGTTTTGAAGTTTTTTTTTATTTGTTGTTTTAATAAATGTGTACTAAGGTTGGAGGAAATGTAGGTGAAGAGTATTAATGTGTGAAAGATGTTTGTTGTAGTAGAATTAATTGAATGTGATTTTAGATTAATTTTTGGAATTGATTGCAGGGCAATCATGAGCAACGAAGAAGAGAAAAGATGTCCTCTGTGTGCTGAAGAGATGGACTGGACAGATCAGCAGTTTAAGCCTTGTAAATGTGGTTATCAGGTATAGACTCTTTGGGTTTTTTCTTTTGTTTTTGAATTTTTCCTGTTATTTATTTTGGTTGAACTGAAATAATAGAGGGGAATGGGATATGGCATGTGTTGGTTCTGGTTGGTAGATAGTGCTACTGGTATTGAATATATGTTATAATTGAACTGGTATGAACTGAATTTCACTTTAAAAAACTATTTAAGCTGAACTAGTTTGCTATTATCTGGCGATTGTAGAAGTTTTTTACATTTCTGTGCGAAGTTATGTAGACATTTGCTGAGTCTGAGACTGCTCCAGATTTCATGTATTTAGTATGCGTCTGCCGTCTGTATTTGTATTTTTAAATTAGAAATCTTGGTTGGCTCAATCCTCGTTTCCTTTTAATTGCAGTTTTTGGTCTAAAACTTTTTTTACTTTATTGAGCTGATGAGAGAATAAATAACTTTGTTACAAGCTTTATTTTGATGTGAACAATTGCTTTAGGTAAGACTAGATCAATGATAAACACATTTTGTGATATCAGGAAATTTCTCCTTTTTTGGTTGTAGAATTAGTATATACACTGACGCAGTTCTTCAGCCTTACATTCAATATTAGTCATGAATACCGCAGTAGTGTTCACATTTTCTTTTCGTGAATATGACTGGATGGTTTAGACTTCAGTGATCATTTGAAAATATTGATGTATCAACAGACTCTATGTTTGTCAGCTTTGAAGTAGCTTCAGCTCCTAAGAGCATTACATAGGAAACAGTTCCTAACAGGATGACAACATGCTCTTTCAAGTTTATTAACGTGGATAATTCTTTCGTTATAATATGCCGTTTGTTATACTCTGAGTGCTATCTTTAATATTTTGAAAATGGGGTAGAGTTCAGCTAGAGAAAGACCAACAATATGCAATTATTGTTTTTCTTCTTGACGTATATGCTATTGATTTTTTTCCCCAGAACTCAGTTGGTTTCTAAGATCACTTCTGGTGCTAGCCTTTTTATTAGTTATCCTGGTAGACCCCCAGCCAATGTATTTTTCTTTAAATGAAGTTCCTGATAAAGCTACGTAAAGACTCTTATTTTTATTTCTATTTTATAAATATTATTTTGTTGAACTAAGAAAATGTTGACGATTCCAGTTCAAAATTTTCAGCCGTATAAAGTTAGTTGAAAGAATGATTAGATACATCGTAGCTATCACACTTCCAAGTACTTGAGTCATCACTATTAGATTTTGTTAGAAGCTTGGCAAGACAGCGCACTTTGTTAGTATGATATTTAAGGGAGGATTGCTAAAATGTAGACTTTCTAATACATCAGTTGTTTTCTTTTTGTGGCTTATATTTTACTATTATTACTACAGGTGTGTCTTTGGTGTTGGCATCACATAATGGACATGGCAGAAAAAGATGAGTCAGAGGGACGATGTCCTGCATGTCGAACAACATACGAAAAGGAGAAAGTTGTTAGAATGCAAACAAATATTGAGAGGTTTTTTCCCTTGTGACTAATTTACTTTTTATGGTGTATGGAGATAGAATATAACTGACAGTTGGCTTCTAACAGGGCAGGGAACAACTATGCCAATAGGAAAAGCAAACAACAACCAAAGGCAAAGCCAAAAACTAATGAAGCCAAGAAGGATCTCACGAATGTTCGGGTCATTCAACGTAAAATGGCATATGTGATTGGCCTGCCTCTAAGTCTTGCAGATGAAGATGTATGGAGTTATTTTCCATGTTACCCGTTGCTAATTTCTTTTTGATGAAGTAATTGGTTTTGTTAATTCTAAATTTTATTGACCCTGGAATTATAGGAAAAATTCTTCTTGTCCATCTCTCTCCTGATGATTTTTATTCTTGAGCAGCTTTTACAGCGGAAGGAATATTTTGGGCAGTATGGAAAAGTTACCAAAATTTCCCTCTCTCGGACAAGTGGTGGTGCCATCCAGCAATTTGTTAATGATACTTGTAGTGTGTGAGTAATGCTACATGTCTTGGTTATCTTGGCTTGTTTAGGTTTTTATTACTGAGAGATTTGCTCTTACGGGCTCTTTGTTTCCTTTGATTCAACTAGTCCAAGTTTTTTCTTAAAAGTCAGGACTTCATATTTTATTTTTCTCTGGTGCTATTACCTTAATATGTTCCCATTACTTCATCCTGATTTTCCCTTGTTTGGATCTTATTACTTTGTTTAGGTCAATATTATTTATCTCATGTTGCAATGGTCTAATGTCTTGGGTTTCTTCCTAAATTTGTCTTGCAGACAATCTTTTTTTGTTTTTTGTTTTTGTTTTGCTGAAACTGGGTACATATTCAGCACAATCTTAGTGCTGCTTCATCAGTTACATGATATGTTTACCTATGAATTTTTTTTTTGCTGAAAGCTGTTACATTATCCTTACTTATCTTAATACCAACATAAGGTGCTAGATTGTAGAATCCTTTCAATTGTAGGTGCTTGTACCCTAAGCTGCCTAATTTTCCAGTTAATCTTTGGGTTAACAATTAAAATCTGGATATGTATTTCCAAACTCTTGTAGTACAGAAGCTCAAATCATTGAACTTCTCATGATGAAATTTCCAAATTGAGGTTCAGAGGGCAAACCAGTTTGTCACAATTTATACATGTTTGGGTTGTTGGATACTACGAGAGCTCATAATCGTTTACTTGTTATTCCTATTTAAATTATTTCAAACAAAATTCATTTAGGATGTGATTGTATCAGTAGTTGAGACTTGACTCTTGGGAGGTGAAATTGGTGGCATTTAATTCAAAGGTGGCTTAGCCATGATACATGATCAGTAAGAGGCTAGAAGCCTAGAACTATAGGAGTTATTAAAATACTTCGGTGCTGAAACTGCATGTGGGGGAAAATAGAAGGTTTGATTGAATGTCTCTGTTTGGATTTGTTTTAGTACTATGGAAGTCAGAACTGTTTTGACTCTTGGTGTATTCAGTTATTCTTCACAATTTCATATACTTGTGCATTTCTAGAGTGTGCATAATTTGCTGTTCGATTTTGGTTTGATTGCATTCCCCCCCTCAGGATTGTCATTCTCATATTTGATCATTTTCTGCTTCTTCTTTTTTGCAGATATATTACATATTCAAAAGAAGAGGAGGCCGTGCGGTGTATTCAGTTTGTACATGGTTTTGTCTTGGAAGATAGATATTTGAGGTAAGGATCTACCCCTTTCTTTTGTTTCCTTGGTCAGTGATGTATACTTTGATTTTCCTTACGTTAAAAATGGCCTATGCAGAGCATCATTTGGGACTGCAAAATACTGCCATGCGTGGTTGAGAAACACGGTATGGACTGTGGTCTGTTTGTGATCACTATTCTTCTTGTCACTCCCTTTGTGGGAGCATGTTAAAGTTTGCTGAACAAATGAATAACCAGTGTTGACATGTTCCTTTTCTTTTGCGCAGCCTTGCAGTAATCCGTCTTGTCTATATTTGCATAGCATTGGTGCCGATGAAGATAGCTTTGGCAAAGATGATGTAGCTGCGATTCATACAAGGTATTCAAGATACAAAACTTCCCTCCAATACTGATGTGCTCCCTCTGATGTGCATATGTGATCTGAGGTTAATTGAGAGAGTAGTGTATTACTGCATTACCCGTAATAAACTATAGCTGTCATATATTTCTAGTGTCCTCTTTTGGGTGGGATGAAACACAGTGCATAAAAGAAGAATCAGTTTCTCAGTTTTGCAATACTAACTAAATAGGTTTAAATCCAATTGGTGTTCTGCAAACTTTACAGGCAGGAACTGGTGTTCCAAGTATATGATTTTGATACTTGGTTGACAAGAATGATGTTCCTGTTGCACCCAAGTAGATATCATTTTGGTCAACTTGGTGTTGAAGGTTTCATGTTGCCAGTTCCAAAAAAAAGCATGGTGCTGAAGGTCTCTTGAATGTCACTCTGCACATGCTAATATCCAGTGAAACATTAATTGCCTATTACTGTATCATGAATATATCTTCCTTGAGAATTGATGCATGCCAACCTGTTTATTTTCTTGGTGAGATACGAAGGAATTTTCTATTATGGATAATAAATAATGAGGAGGTAATTTGCATTTGCCCCTGTTTCCCATTTCTTGATATACTAGGCTGTGATGGCCTGTGCTAGCACAAGCCCAACATCGTAGAAGTTGGAACTTTCATTGTTAATGGACTTAATTTTGATATGAAGTTGCAAATAATGAAAATTAAGACATGTGAGTGACCATCAAATTAGATATAGACATCATCACAGCACATAAACATAGCTATTCTGTTTATAAATGAAATGACTAATATGCTCTCAGCTTGTAATTTAAATTCCATTGAATAGATATATCGAAACCTATGGCGGTTCTGTATAATATAAATAACTGTCTTGCCTTGGACAATGTCAAGGTTTATTTCTTTTGCTAATTGAATGTTGACTCTTCAGATCTTCAATGATACTTTTTTCCCAAGGAATGCCTGCAGATTTGTTCTAGTGGACCTTAGAGGTTCCTGAAGTTTATATATTTCTGTAGTTGGCCTAACTGAAGGGTTTTATGTAATTGTTGTTTTGCATAGTAAAATTCTCCTGGGTATAGTCTCAGCATTGGTTTCATTTGTTGGTTATACAGGAATAGAGTTCAACAAATAGCTGGTGACGCCAGTAATATGATGAATCGTTCAGGAGATGTCTTGCCACCTCCAATTGATGAATTATCTAGCACTGGCTTTACATTGACTGAGACATCTAGCATTAGAAATGCTGCAAGTGTAAGAAAACTTGAGGTTTAGTTCTACATTAAGCAAAAGTATCTAAACATTTAGCTTCAGTTTCAGCACAAAAGTTGCTGTAGTTTTCTTTTATATACTGTACGGATTCTTTGTTTGAACTGCAAAAATGTTCACCGAATGCTTTTTATGTGATTTAGGATGCATCAAATGATACAGTGAATTACAGTAGCTACATGGCTCATGTAGTTCCTCATGATAAGGATGGAGATGCTGGTGGACCAAACAGAATGACAACATTTGTTGATATTGTTGGACGGTACAATACTTCTGGTGCAGAGAGAGATGGAAATAGCACGGAAGATTGTAGGATTTTAAATTTATCTTCTGACCTATCTTCAGTAACCATTAGTAAAGATAATCATAGTCATGAAAAATATCCTGATAAAACTTTGTTCAAGGTTCCATCTTCAAATCACATTGTCAATCATCCGCCAGGCAACCTAAATTTTGTTGAATTTTCAGATGAACCTTACAGGGAAGATTATACATCTTTTGACAGTCAAGGACTGAAGGATCCAAATAACATGGATCAAAAGGCTTATCTTATGCCATCTTGTTCTACTCAATCCACAGAGAACTCTGGTAGTCGTTTATTAGTACATACGCCATGTAGTCTGAGTAGCAATGGAATGGATTATGGAGCTTTACATAATCAAGTGGATGAAGCTTCTCTGCCACATTCATGTGTAAATGCGATATTGAATGAAGGACTTCATGACTTGAAGTTCCAAAGTTCTGTCAAATCTGATAGGGTTTACAGAAGTTCTACCTCATTTTCCAATGAAGAAATAGTGGAGCACCTACGGAGGATTGATGGTGATAACTTGACGAACTATCAAGATTCTTCATTCAATGCCATAGAAAGCAGTATTATTTCAAATATTATGTCAAAGGACTTGAATTCATGTGATGATTCAATGGCCTTGCGTCGTAGTTTTGTTGGCTCGTATGGTGAATCTGTTGGGAAGCATGGTGCTTCCTGGAACTCTTTGCACAGCGACCAATTAGGGTTCTCTTTTGTGAAGCAAGATGACTTTTCCAGGCAAGGAGGTGATTTGGAGTCGTCTTTTAGAAATATTGGTCAGATATCAAAGAATTCGTCCATCCTTCAGGATTTCAGAGAAAACAAGGATCAGTATGTGCACAAGGCTCCCTATCAAAGTAAGTATTGGCAAACTTTTCCTTATTTTATTTAGTAAAACAGTTAGGTTTAGCTCCATTTCAACAAAAAAAAACTTGGATTTAACTCCCTGTATTACCTTCCATTGATTATTTTTTCATTTTCATTGGAATCAATTCGACCCTTGCTTGTCTATAGGTTTTCTGTTCTTTGATTATTAGAGAAAACCATGACACTAGCTTCAATTCTTAGCATTGCTTATCTTACTGCATTAGTTGCTTTCAGTGTATATATAATAAGGTATTTGGTCATAGTTTTGACAATTTTTCTTGCTTATGTTGGATTGCTAGCTACCCTATCCTTGCTTAGTTTTGACAAGTTTTCTGGCTTCAATTATCCCTGCTTTGTTTGGTATTGCTCTAAAGGGTGAAGAAGAGATGAGTTTTCCAGGCTTCAAAATGTATACCAATGAGGAAATACAAAGGGATTTAATTTGTATATGTGCATTTTCTCTGACCTCTATAACTTAAACCTACCCAGTTGCTGCACCATAGTGTTGTCTTTCATACTTGTGATTCAATTGATTATTGTATACTGAAATCTCTGAGCTGTCTAACAGTCCCAAGACCAAAAGTTTCGGCTCCACCTGGGTTCTCAATGCCCCCAAGGGACCTGCCTCACGGTTTTGCCTCATCCGATGATATAGGAGGAATGCCTCGTTCTCTTTCTGGTAACTCTCACATTTAAATTTTTCACAGTTACATGATAAGCTGTGTCTTGTTGTGAATGAAGTTAGTATATAGTTCTTATACTGCTATTTCTACAAGTAGCCGCTCAGTAAATAGTTCTTATACTGTTATTTCTACAGGTAGTCGTTTAGTAAATAGTTCTTCATCAAGTTTGCTTCACACACCATCAACCGGAAGCATTAGCAGTGCAGGTGATATCGATTTTGTTGACCCTGCCACATCAGTCTTTGGAAATGGCAAATCAACAAATGGTTTTGATATATCAGCCTTGGAGATCGGGTCAGCTTGTGTGCCACAGAGGAGAGGGTTTGAAGACGAGGCAAGAATCTGGCATCTTATGCAACAAAAACCTTTAGATCAAGGGAAATTCTCTCAACGAATTGCTTCTCAAACACCATCCATGCATCAGTCACGAAGGCATCCTAGCCATGGCGGAGATGAGTATCTTGGCCTGGATGATATATATGGCTTCTCATCAAGGATGGTGGATCAACACCAAAGTTTCAATTCATCTTCCTATTCACAATTTCCACAGCAGAAGCTTGCAACAAATGACCACATCTTTAATGGCTTCCAGCACAATAGCTTGGACGATATCCATCGTGGTAATGAAGTGGACAACATGACACAACACCAGTCAAATGATTCATTAGGTTTCAAAAAATTCTATGCTGGATATGGAGATGTGATGTTCCAGACGCCCCGGTCTGGCGATGTATACACCAGAGTATTTGGGATGTAACACACAAGACACTTTACTAAAATGAAATTGTCCCCAACTATTTTGTGTTGTTTGCAGAAAATTATAAATATGTTACCAGTTAATTACACATACTTGCCTGGTGTTGGCTTTTTTTCAAGTTGAGGTGTGGAGGGAATTGAGCCAATTATTTGTTTCTCATTTTCCAATCATCCATTAGCTGATTCAAAAATCTCATTTATCTCATCACTCATCAGTCCGTATTATATTTTCCTGTCTTTTTTTCTTTAGAAATTCAAGTATTTTAGAAAAAATTATAGAGGGCTTTATTTTTTTTTGTTGCGTTATTACTTATTTGTTACATTTTGAACATTAACCTCGATCAGAAATAAATACAAAATGTAAATTTGTGGGTTCATATAACAATATAGAATTAAATTTACAATCATATAGTTGTAGATAATTAATAATAAAAATATTATATATATATATATAGTGCATGTTCAAGCGACACTGCTATTCACATGACTTTCATGTTATATGTGCACCTTTGATGGTAATGGTAGAGTTTTCAATTCGATATGAATTTACATATTTACTGCATTATGATATATATTAGGTACTTCATGTATAAGGTGATTAGTATAATAAATGCAAGTGCATAACCAAAATATCATTAACTATGAATCACAATTTCTTTTGATTGTTAATTTTTTAACGTGAATATATGATTATTTGTCAAAATCAGTTATACGAATTCACCTTTATATATATTAAATTTATATATTAGTACGTTTTCTACTTATTTAGTATGTTTGATCATAGATTTTCAATATTTTATTTATAATAAGAAATTAAACGTCTGATCATAAATTTTAAATATCTTTTATTTTTTATAATAATAAAAAAATAGAGTACGATCGAAAGTGTAATACATTATTAGAAAATACCAGATTTATTAATCTTAACATCAAATTTGGAATTTTTATAATCAAACATTGATTACCAATTTTTAAAAATTATGACCAAACTACCCCTATATTCATATACATTTTACTAATACATTAAAAAAAAATAAAAAATAGAAGCATATTTAGCCCTATTTACTTACAAACGTAGGTTCTGTTTCTTCCTCATATCTCTCTACCGTCCGATCTCTCAAATGCTAAAGCTTTCAATCCATCAACAAAGCGCGCCAAATACAAAAAAAATTTAACTTCATTTTCTTCTCTACTGATCCAGAAAGAAAACGAACGGAAAATTGAAGAAAATTCAGAAAAAAATTCTGATCCGGTCAATAGTTAGTAAGCATCTAAGGTTAGGTTATATAATTTTTTAAAATTTTTTTGTGAATTTTATGGTGGTTGTTTTGTGTTTTTAGGGTTTGGATAGTATGGCAGAAGTTCCGGCGAGTCCAGGAGGTGGTTGTGGTAGCCATGAGAGTGGTGGTGAACGGAGTCCTCAATCGAATGTGAGGGAACAGGACAGGTACCTTCCGATAGCGAACATCGGTCGTATCATGAAAAAGGGATTGCCTGCTAATGCTAAGATAGCTAAGGAGGCTAAAGATACTGTCCAGGAATGTGTTTCTGAGTTCATCAGTTTCATCACTAGCGAGTAAGTGTTTCTAGCTCTGTTCACTTTTACTTGTTCAAATATATGAATATTTTACCACTATACCTATATATTAATATAATTGATGTGTAATTTAGTGTTAAATCTTGTGATATGATTTGGAAATAAGTAATCGATGTTGAAGGTAAAAGATGAAAAAAACAATGTTTTCCTCGTGAATATGCTAAAAGTGAAAATATATCTTAGTATAGTGGAGAAGTAAAAATGAATTGAGGGAGTATATTGCTAGGATTTGAACTTTATGGGTTCTAATTTAGTCCAGTGATATCAAGTGTTCCTAATTGGGTTCTAAATTTAATTTTGTACATATTAGTGAATCTTAATACAATCTGGGTCGGAACCCCATACATCGGCTTGTAGCTCCACCATGTGATATTAGGAAAATTGACATGCTTCCATTCCCTTTAGATTGATAATGGGATAAATACAGGTTAGAAGTTCATATTGTGAAAGCACATCCAAGTGTTCAGGAGTATGTCTCTGAATTCATGAGTTTGATCACCAGCGAGCAAGTATTATATTGTTGTATTTGAACTTTATGAATTCTAAATTTTAGTATAGTGACATCAAATGTTACTAACTGGGTCCTAAATTTAATTTTATACGTATGTATGTGTGTTTCTTAATATAAATACCGCATTTGAACTAAAGCAATTGGGTTTGGAACCCATTTGTTGGCTTGTAGTCCTCCCCTATACTAATAGGAAAATCGATACACTTCCTTACCCTTAGATTGATAATGGAATAAATACAGGTGGTGAGTTTTGTTAGTCAGAACACATCCAAGTGTTTCAATGAAGAGAAAAAAACAAATCAGTTAAGAGCGACATCATACAGTAGTCAATACAAGTTAAGAAGAGCTTCATATACCTAAGATTTATTTGAAATTTGATGTATTATTAGTTCATTGTACTTACAAATGTTTAAATTTGAAGTGGTATTCTTGAATCTCGGAGTTCATTGTGCTTGGAGTCTCTTTTTAGGTTTAAAATATGGTGGAATCCAGAACTTTCTTGCAACTGTGTTCTCTGCACATGTTTTCTATGCGTATGGATGCAATTTAGATGATTTGCTATACTTGTTGAAACTACCATGTTTGATATTCTTATGGATACGACTTAAATGATTTGCGATATATGTTGAAAAATTGTTGTGCATCTACATTTATGAGCTTCAAATGTTTTTGAACAAGAACAAAACAATGTTTGTAATTATTTTGAGCATATCGGAAACATTTGTAGGAAGAGGGTAAGTACTGTTGGTAAGGGCCTAAGAGGTGAGAAAGAGAGGCTGTGCGAGGGATGGAAGGAAAATTTTTTGGAGGCATTTGGGGGAGGGAAGAAGAGAAGAAAAAGAGGACAGCATGATTGGGGCGACTATGGGTGACAGAAGAATTTGGAGAAGTGTACATTCACATGTAATTCCACACCACATGAAGAATAGCACAAGCTGAGATTAAATGGTCTAGGTTGACACCAGTCTTCAAAGAATGGCAAATATGATATGAAAGGGTGACAAGGGTCTTTTTATTGCCTACTTTCAAAGGGGGCCAAAGATTAACAATATCAAATAGTTGAGGAGAAATTTTGGAGCTTTTCTGTAGTTATTATTGATGTATAACATAGTAAAAAGGTGCCCCATATAACAAAATGTTAGTCTATTTGTGTACACTGTATGTTTACTATATTCTTTCTTTAGATCAGAGAAATTCTATATGATAGTTTACTCTTTCTATGGGTACAGCTATTACTGTTCTAATGGTCAAGGTTTGAATTCCAACCCGTCTATATTCTCTTAGTCTTCAAGTGAGGACTTGTGTATTACTGTACATGTTAATAGATGATTGCAAATCGAAAAAATGTTGATAAATAATGGTTCTGAGATAGCAGCTTTCTTTTAACTTAGATGTTGACATTTACTAGTAACGTTGAAGTTGTAGTTTGTGGTCTTGCATGTGATTTTAAATGTGTTTCTGTCTTTTACAGGGCAAGTGACAAGTGTCAAAAAGAGAAGAGAAAGACGATTAATGGAGATGATTTGGTATGGTCACTGACCACCTTAGGATTTGAGGACTACATTGAGCCACTAAAGGCCTATTTGATTAGGTAC
The DNA here is from genome assembly GCA_027704765.1 of Solanum habrochaites. Lineage (NCBI taxonomy): Eukaryota > Viridiplantae > Streptophyta > Magnoliopsida > Solanales > Solanaceae > Solanum > Solanum habrochaites. The sequence continues at coordinate 3,005,921 of JAKWJA010002492.1, forward strand.
AGAGAGGTAATTGCAGTTCCTCCTCAGTTACTGATGATAAGTAAGCTTTGATAAATGAAGAAATCTTGATATTCTTGTGCGTGTGTTTATAATCGACAACTAAAGAGAGAGAATAGTTCTTTTCTGCTCATCTGGAAGATTTTTTGTGTGTCTGTGGTCTATATGAACTTCCTCTGTTTTTTTGAAGAACTTCTATTTTACCCCGTGTTATTATCCGATTATCAACTGATCAATGTCTCTTTTTCTGGTGATGAATCATTCTATTTGCTGGTCTGTGGGCTAATCATGGTATTGCAGATGGAGGTATGATTGCTTCCCCGCATCAATGATATAGAGTTGCTTATTGTCTTTACCTCTGATATGTCACTAGCTATGCCTTGGGGATTGTTTCTAATGTCAGGGAGACACCAAGGGATCTTCTAGGGCTGGAGATACGTCTGCTAGAAACGATATAGTTGGAGGTCAGCTCAGTCCCGGTACACAGGTAAGAGGGTACCGAACTCTCTATTCACCACGTTCTGGTAATCTCAACCCTTATAGAAATTAAGTAAATAGGTGTTACTATTTTGACTCCTATTTTTCGTGGAAAATGGCAGTTTGTCTATGATGGGTCTTTTTCACAAGGCTTTGACTATGGGAACTCCCAAATGTGAATTTCCTAGTAAGTGCTTCTTCATTCTCTTCATACTAACCTTGCTTCTCTCTTTTGTTTTCTTTTAGCCTTTATTTATAACATCTTTTGAGTGAGGAAAAACATTGGTTATCATCCTTTCATTAATTTTGATTTTCCATTGGAGCTGATTAGTTCCTGTATGTACCCTATGATGGCCCCCTTTCCTCCCCCACTATTAATTTATATATGAGGTGCACATGGAAAGATTTAAATAAGAGACATTTACCTTTTTACATTCTTTAGGGCGGGCCAGATGAACAAATATCGAGCTAACTTTCTTTAACTTGTGCTGGTGGCAGAAGGGTTGCTGCGTGTGTTCTGGCTCTGGGGTGGGTGGGTCTTCCCTATCTCAATTATGACGTACTCGGTTAGGACCTCAACTCCCTCCGGCACTCCGGCAGTAGTGTTTAGGAGTTTTGGATGTTCTGTTTAAAGGTTACTTTGGATCTAAGAGCTAGATAAAGTTGTCCTAAAATATTGTAATATTAATATTGACACCATTTTTATGGGCAGACCTGATCAAGAAAGGATAGTGAAGTAAAAGAAACACAATCATATGTAGAAGTGTTATTTTCCAGTTTGTCTTACCGACATTTCATAAAAGAAGCTTACCTGGGTTTGGGTTCTTCTTTATTCAGTTTGTTCTCTTTTTTTTTTAACAAGTAAACAAGCAACAAAGGCAAGAAACTAGATCTGTCTTGGTACAGTGAAGCTACAAGAGTGTAATTGTTCCTTATAAATCTGGTAAGGAGTTGAGCAAGAGTAAAATGTATGTAGTATACATCTTTAATATACATTAGAGGGCTAATATTTGTAACTGTTCTGTTTTAAGAGACGTACTGTAACAAATACTAGGTTTAATTGATTGCAGAGAAGACTATAGTTTGGACAATGGGTAGATTAAAATTGGTGTTCATCGAGCTTCCTACCTCTCAAAAAGAGAGGGGTTGGGGAGATGGCTGCCTACCTCTCAATAGCGTGTATTAAGGTAAGATAAGTTGAAGCATATTTTTGGGGAACTACAAATAAAAACTGTGATTTGATTTGTATTAAGATTTGCGTATGCTCTACTTTTTCCAAACCCCACTTATGGGATTACACCGGGAATGCTTCTTGTTGTTGTTATACAAATACGAACTGTAAATTAGTATTAGCATGAATGAAGAAGATTCTGTTGTGCGGAACAGAACTTTGATACTCTTGCTTCACTGTTACTGTCTTGATAGTTGAATTAAAGTGCTGATTATGTTTGTCGATTTGCAGTATTACAACGGTGCTGATACGAGTATCTTCTGCCTAAAGTTCTTCTTTATCTATGTACTAAGCCATTCAATGGTTGCTGATAATGTATGTTTGAAAGCTCTAGGAACCGAAAGTATCCTGCAAATCTTGAATTTAGCCATACAACAAAACACTTTATTTTCTGAACTTCTCTTTCCAGTACTTTGATGCTCTGTACATGTAACATGTAATTTGGTTTTTATTGTTGTAAACTGAGAGCAATCTTCTTTTTCTGCAAAATTTGCTAGGTTCTAAGGGTGAGTGACCTTAACTTTTTGTATGAAGTTACTTTTAAGACATTTCTTTTGGAAGTTTACAGAAATATTCTTGGTGTTTTATGATTATAAATAGTTACTGTGCAGCTGTATATTTCTAAAGGGCACCCCGGTGCACAAAGCATCCCCTGTTAGTAGGGTTTGGGAAAAGGGCCACACATGAAGAATTGTGAGGTAGACAGTCTACTCTAATACTGCTTATACGGCTCAAATCTGTAAGGTATATATAGATCATATGGAAACAACTTCACTGTGCAGCTATATATTCCATATGTGGAATTTTATGCTGAGATTAATCATATTCTAATACAATGAAAAAGACAGCCCCCTGCACATATTAACTGTTCAGAACTCAGCAGTGATCATTGCATAATTGTGGATACTGTGTAATGCTCATCAGAGCTGAGACTGCAACAAAGAAAGAGAAAGAAATGGTGGTATGGTTATAAAACAATTTCCAAATAAAAATGGGTTAGATTTTTGTACGGTCACTCACTTAATAGTTACTTATTATCTAAAAATGTCGTCCTTTTTCTTGATACTATTTTTTTTTTTTAATAAAGAAAGTGATCTTTTGAGATAATACATTATTAGTTGAGTGACTGTCTTAGAAATAACAAAAATAAAAACAGTAGACAAGCAATATACCAAGAAACGTCTTTTATAGTTCTCCAGGTGCTCCTTTGGGTCACGTTTAGTTACTGTATAACCTTCAATTTGGTTCATCTCCTGCAGTAAATACATTATACTACATCAACTAATGTTCTGCAAAACTCACAATGTTTAAAAGACCAGAGCTTATACACATGCTGAAAACTTGAGATATTAGGATGGTAATAGTAATTAACTACAAACAATGGAGAAAGGGCAATCGGATGCACGAAGCGTACAATCTTCACGCAAGGTCTGGAGAAGGGAAGTACCCCAAGGGGTATAATGTTGATTCTGAACATGTGATCAGAGGTGGAGCTGGATTTGAACTTTATGGATCCTGAATTTTAAAATGACGGACTTCATCAAGTGCAAATAACTGGCTTCTAAATTGGTATAATACATAAGCATTCACTCAAACTTGGCTTTAGTTGGCAAGTAAGCACTCCAACTTTGAGCGTGCACATCTAGACACCTCAATTCGTCTCGACTATGTCAGTTGAAACACTCCTAACATACAAAATGATCATCTAGACACCTCCAAAATTTATGTGTCATGTCAGCGCCAGATGTCCATGAGACAGTGAGACGAGTTGGAGCATTTAGTTGCCAATTGAGACCAATTTTGAGGGGGTATGTTATTGTCTTATGCCTAAAGTTATAGGTTTGTTGGTAGATTTTCCTATTGTATGCAAAGCACGATGATGGGCACTATAGAACTCAAGCAAATTCCAATAATAGCTTCGAGGAACATAATGTTCTGATATTCAAGTGAAAATATTTTGGTATGCTATAGTTAAAATTTACTTCTGATGGTCAAATCATTCCATTGGAAGAGTATCAAAGAAAAGGTAATATGTGCAATACCTTGATCCATGCTGCAAGTTTTGTCCTGCCTGTTGTAATGTCATAGTTTTTTACCTCGAGCAAGAAGGGCTGGAATCTTTCAATGAATGGCGCGTAAGCTATATCCACCTGTCCATCACATATACAAGGCAGTGAATACTGGAACAAGACATAAATTTGCTTCATTTGCTGCATCCCCAGAAAATAATTCTTATGGTAAACGTTAACAGCAGATCTCACCTTTTCACTTATTAATGTTTATGTTGCTCGGACTCTTCAAAAATGTCAACGGGCGTATATCAGACTCTTCAAAAGTAGTGTAACTTTGGAGAATCTGACACGGGTAAGACATTGAAAGTGAAGAGTCCGCGCAACTTAGACTATTGCATCTATAGATGAGGTCATTTACGAGCGTATATTGAATGACGAAAAAATAAGATGTAGATACTCACCAGACTTAATGAACCAAGGAAGAAAGATCCATCAACAAACTTGGAAAGAGCAGTCTCAATGGAATCAAATGCTGCAACTACACCAACTCGTCTATTATGATTCTACCGCAAAGCAAATAGGTAAATTACATAGGAGTTAAAACTTACTGGCATCATTTATTTTGTCTTCCTTTAAAGACGAAATTACAGCTTTGTAAAAGGAGTCAAAGTAGGAGAACAATTCTTCCGCGAATTCTCTCTTGGAAGGATCCTACATTAGTGAGCACACAAGTTGAGAGACGGGAAAAGTAGGAAAATCTCAGAAGAAATCCTATCAAGAACTTACATCAGGGAAAAGTGATGGTCCGTCAAAGTTACTGTCAATATATCTAATGAGATCCATACTCTCTCCCTTAACTTCATTGTTGTGTTCCAGTGATGGTACCTGTGAAAGAAAAGAATTAGCACAACAAAGTGACAGCATAGTGTAATGCAATGAACTAGTATGTACATTTTGCCACCTAAACCTGTCAATTAGCAGACCTAAATCGACTCATTTACCTTGAATCAATCAAATCATTCATAGATAAGCTAAACTTTCTTTCTGGGGCCTTTCAATTTAACCAACTTGAAATTAATTAAACTCAAAGAGTCTAAACACACATAAATACACAATCATTTTAGTAACAAGAAGAGGGCTAAAGCCACAATGGGTCCTTGCCATCTGAATCAGTAGACAAATGGACAGAAGGGACATTTTTACTAGTAGGGGGTTCTGTGGTTCCTATGCTGCTGCGAATTTTTAAAGTTCACGATATGTAAGCAAAATGATTGACGAACCCTTAGATCGCAGATGAAAATATATTAGAAGGGAACCTCAAATACACACACAGGAGAGGGACAGAGAGACATCATTGGTTTCAACTTATCATTTAGGAATTGATAAAGCTGGTTTATAGATTTACTGTGCTAAAACAACAAGCAGAACAGCTTAACTCTATTATGGATAAACCTTCTGCCTGGACTGCAGAACTTCAAAGAAAGCAGACACTATAGACCATTTGAATAACGGCATAATACATAAAACATATACTCAAACTTGGCCTTAGCACTTCAACTTTGAGAGACCACATGTAGCCACCTCAACTTGGTCTCAACTGGTAGCTATACACTCTAACTCGTCCCCACTGTGTCATGGACACTGTCCACGATGCTGTCGTGACAAATAAATTTTGGAGGTGTCTAGATGACCATTTTGTAAGTTGGAGTGTTCAACTGACACAATGGAGACGAGTTGAGGTGCCTAGATGTGCATAATCAAAGTTGGAGCATTTACTTTCCAGTTGAGGCCAAGTTTGACAGTGTATTTATGTATTTTGCCTTTGAATAACTGTCACCATTTATTTGAAACAATAATGTCACTTTCACCTTATTTGCTGGATAAACCTTCTCCTTATACCAATCTGGCCTGTTCTTTAGATCAATAGGAACCAACTTAATCTCTTCCTGCAGCGCCTGATTCACATACAAGAATATAAATCAACTAACTTTATAGGTACTGGAAAAATTCGAGTACACCCTAAATTTAACCAAATTCTAGATCAATAGTTGCTCCATACAAACCTTACAATTTCTAGCAATCCACGTACGTTGGGCATATGGGCATGAGTAAGAGATATAAAGCCTTCAACCAAGAAAATGAATAAATTGACTATCACAAGGGAGAGAAACTAATTTATCAGGCTGATTTCACATATGATCACTGAATTTTACCAACTAGAAAAGTAAAGTTACAAAACTGTTTTTTTGTCACAGCTTTACCTACTACAAGATTACCATCACAAAATTGTATCCGCCATAACAAAAAAGTCACCTTGATGGGTATGTTTTACTTCATAGTGGATAATGTTTAGCAACTTTAATGTTATAGCGGAGAAGGTTCAATTATTAGCTAGTTTCATGCGACAAAACAATAGACATTATCGTTGTAGTGTATAAAGGTCAGTAACCATATTTGGACTAACCATATAATATCCGACATAGAATTTTATCCATTATAACAGTAAAGTCATAGATTTTTATGCACTATATCAACAAAAGTCACTTCAATGGATAAATTTTAGTACTTTATAGAGGATAATGTTTAGTGACTTCATTATTGTAGGTGTTAGTTACTTTTAACATGACAAAAGAATAGTTAAGTGACTTAACCTTTGTTGTATATAATTTAAGTATTTAACCATATCATATCATATCATACAAAGAAGAAGAATAGAAATGCAACAATCACATTTGAGACTAACAAAAAAGTAAAAGAGCAACTAACTTTGGAGTTCCATCAAAGATTGCTGGTGGCTCTGAAGAGGAATCAAGGGCAGGAGGAAGCATCTCTCTAGAACTTCTGAACAAACAAGGAATTGTTAGAACTAACCAAAATTGTTGAACCCAATAGAAGCGCGCCTTTTAGAATCGAGTGATATCACGGATGATCACTTAACTAATAGATATTATCCCAAAAGGTCTCCTTTATTCTTGATTTCAATTTTCCTTCAACATTGAAGGTGATTTTCTGAGATAATAGCTATTAGTTGAGTGACCATCCGAGATCGATGTTTGAAGACAAGTAAGTAAGCAGAGTAGAAGAAATTACAACAACAACATACTAAAAGTAATCCTACAAGTGGGATTGGAGAACATAATGTGTACGCATCCTTACTCCTTACCTTGTGAAGCTAGAAAGGATTTTTTTCGATAGACCCTCGACGCTCAAGAAATACATATGAGAAATCAATTATATAAAGTATTATATATTAATGTAAAGTCATACTAACAAATAAATAACAGAGAAGATAACATAAACAAACAACAAATAATATGATAACTCAAGCTAAAGGAAACAACAAATATTTTTTTAGATTACATTTGAAACAATATTTTCTAGTTCACTTACCAACCATCATCAAAAAGATAAGGAATCAATAGTTTTTTTTAAAAAAATAATAAAAAAACTAACTCAATGTAATCCTTTTTCGAGTTTCACATATTAACTATCAATTGTTTCATTTTTATAAAAGATAAGATGATAAAAGTAAATAACTTATTGTTTGAAATGTTCGACTAAGTAAAAGCGATAATTCAAGTGTGTTTTTGAAATTATGTCAAAAATAAGTAAGAAAACAACTTATTTTCCGAATAAATATTTTAGTGAATAACATTTTGCATCTTACCAACCAAACACACCCTAAAACTATAAGAATACGAGAATTCCAAAAAAAATAGCTAAAAGAAATAGAGAAAGAGAGTACCCAGAAGCAATTATTGAAACAGCTGGTAGAGCACAAATTTTGAGGCAACCAATGTGATTCCATTTTAATGGGTATTTAGCATTAGAGAAAGTGAAAGAGAGTGAACTGAAATTGGTTCTCAAAGGAAGAAGAATTGGAGAATTGACATTAATATGAATCTGATGCCCAATGCTCGAAGCTGCCATTTTCTCCTTTAGGTTTTGGTGATTTGGTTTGTTAATGCGTTGTACTCCTTATCTCCCCCTCCTCTCTCTGGCAAAACTGTGTTTTTCTTCTTTTTACCCTTTTCCCTCTTAGCTTTGTTTGGACGATTGTTATTCGATGTATAATATTTTAATATAATTTTAATATATATATGTTTGTTTTGATTGTTATTTAAAATTATATTGTATCGTTTTTATAAGGATAAACAGATTTATTATATGTAATGATTGAATTGGTGTGGTTGTGTCTTTACTTAAATTTTATTGTATCGTTTTTTATAAGGATAAAAAGATTCATTTTATGTAATGATTGATTTGGTGTGATTACGTATTTGCTTATTATTTAATAATTTTATTTTAATATTTACTCTACTTTTTTTTGTAGTAATTACAATTTCTTATAAGTTTATCATTCAGAATATGAATATGTGATATTATGTAAAAACGAAGAATAATACAATTCAATATTTTTAAAAACGTATTTGGGGCGAGTCTCAGGACTAGTCTCGAGAAGTGGCGTATAAAAAACACTTTGGGATGTAAATTAAAGACGTAGATCCATTGGCATAAGCTAATCTAAGCATAAAAAAAGTATTTAGACGTAAAAACGTTCGCCTCGGATATTTTTAATTTATTTTTTTTGCTTCAAATCATATTTATGATATTTCTCTAATTATAGATTTTTTTTGTCCATTGTCAATTATTAATACTTATCTCAAATTAAAATCATAAATAATTGAAAGATTTACTTTTGCTTATTTTATTAGTAATTAAACTAAAAATTGAATATATCTGAAACTACACCCCTTAAATCTATGAGACTTACGCCTCACCATGTACTATATAAAAAATTTCATCTCAAGCTGTGTCTTTACAATACTGATACAATCTATTCAAATATTATATATATTAAAATAATACAATATTAATTCAAGCAAAGTCTAGGACTTGAGCAGAGAAAATAACAAAAATATCACTTGTGATTTTGATTACATTCAGAAATAATTTTTGAGTATTCTTGACTCTTTAAATTTATTTTAAGCCAGCATTTTTAATTGATAAACTTGTAGATACAGATATACATACTTGAAAAAGGATTGACGAGGTGTAGAAGGAATAATATTGAATATGGTGAATTTTAGTAATAAATAATATAATTATTATTAATATTTGTATGAGTTATATTTGATAGGAGTATTATTTTATATTTAATATTTGATTTGATGTAAAGAAAATAATATGTATTACGAACAAAATTCTTTATTTATATAAGTATCTTTCACAAATATAGTAAAATGATGGTAAAAGAGTTTTGAAGAGCAATAGTGATTTCATTATGCTAATGCATGAATTTTTTTTTTACTAATATCCACATAATTCCATATATTATACACACCTTAATGCCAAATACATCATATAATATTTGCATTAATTATACATAATGTGACTCTACTAAGAAATTCAAGCAAAATTAATAAAATATTTTAATATAGAAGAAAAATTGATATGATTATTACAATTTTTTTTCAAAAAAAAAATTAATAAAGCATCTTGAAATAATGATAAAATATATTTAAAATAACTAATTGAATCATATCATTAATGTCTCTAACATTTTGTTTGGATTATTGTTTCAGAATGTATTATATTGTATTGTATTGTATGGTATATATAATTTTTGGTTATATTGTATTGTTTGTTGTTGTTTAGTAACATTTTAATTGTTTGGTTTGATTGTATCGTATTGTATTGTAATTTATAAATTTATTAAAATATTTTAATTATTCTAGAGTAGGAGGTTTGACTAGACTTAAATGATTAAGATAAAAAGTAAAATAGTATTTTGAAAATATTATGTAAATATATAATTAGAAAAAGAAATTAAGTAACAATGAGAACACACCAAATTAATTATTCAATAAAATGAGGGTTTTTCATTGTCCTGTAACAACGAAATTTAATAATACAATCAAAACAAACATTGTAGGTATAGTAACGATATAATACAATATGATGGACAACAATGATCCAAACATAGTGTAAATATAATCAAACATAAGATAAAATGATTTTACATTTTATTAAATTATTATATTTTATCTATCATATCAAATTATCTCGAGAATTTTGATAATAATAATAATAACAATATATCTAACATAATTTTATAAATTAAAGACGATAAAATATAGGTAAATATTACACCTATCTTGCCTTTTTAACTTCTTTAATGGTTTGTTTGGTATGACATAAATATTTTCAAAAACATAAAGTTTATGAAATACCCCAAAATTCTATCTTAGCACAAAAGATAAGGCAATCCAATTCTCAAGCTATCATCAATGGAGGCTGCTCTCTTCAGCTTACCTTCCTCTTCCTCTCACTCTTACCCATTTTCCGTGAAATCCCACTTCAAAAATCCCTTCATAATCCCCCATTCCAGTTCTCACCTTAAACTCAAACCCAGAACTCTAACTATTCGTTCAGCCATTAGCAGAACCAAGAAAGAAGAAACAGTCGAAACAGTGAAGCAACAGCTTGAAGATTGTTATCTCTTAGCTGGAATCAGTTATAAGGGGTTAACAGTTAAGCAATTTCAAGATCTCAGGGCTCAACTCCCAGAAACAACAAAGCTTCTTGTTGCTAAGAACACATTGGTACTTAAAGCAATTGAAGGGACAAAATGGGAAGCATTGAAACCATGTATGAAGGGAATGAATGCTTGGTTATTTGTTCATAGTGAAGAAATTCCAGCTGCTTTGAAACCTTATAGGACTTTTCTAAGGGAGAAGAAATTGGAAGATAATGATTTTACTGGTGGGGTTTTTGAAGGGAAGTTTTATGGGCCTGATGAGTTTAAGGTGCTTGAGAATTTGCCTACAAGAGCTGAGATTTATTCACAGCTTCTTGGGTCTTTGAAAGGACCTGCTTCAGCTGTTGTTGGGACTATTCAAGCTCCAGCAAGGAATTTGGTTATGGTGCTTAAGGCTTATGTAAAGAAATTGGAGGAGGAAGAAGGTGGAAGTCAATAATTTTTGTTGTAATTCTTGGATATGGTAAGCTAATGCTATTGTCTATTTGGATCAATATTTGAAATTTTTCTGAGAGATGGAATTTTGTAAATTTTATGTTTTTGGTAGAATGAATTTATCCTTTGCCAATTGTTCTAAATTAGTGTCCTCGTATTTGGCGGAAAATTAACTGGATTACTTCATAACTGTTTGAGAGGATTTGTGTTATGTGAAATGTACTATTCTGCTCTTTCCATTATCACTGAACCAAGAAAATAGTCTGTATTCCTGCTTCAGCTCACTATATTTGTCAAATATGAAAAGTGCAGCTCGGTGCACTAAGATCTTGCTATTTGCTGAGTTTGGGCTTTGGTAGTAGTCTGGAGTAGCTTTATTCTTGCAGTTTCTTGCTATTGTTATATGTTGATCGCACTTTATTGTTGATGTTATGGTTCCTTGCATGTATGTGCTTTCCTATTACTAGTTCTCATGTTTTCCTTACTGTCGTTTTCCCTTTTTGTTAGTACTTTCATTTACTTCACTTGAACTGAGGGTCTTTTGGAAACAACCTTTGTACCTCCACTAGGTAGAGGTAGGGTTTGCGTACACTCTACCCTCCCCAGACTCCACTTTGTGGGATTTCTCTGGGTGTGTTGTTGTTGTTGGGAAATGCCGGACCACGTTGCATCTATTGTTAGCAACCTTAGTTTGCATTTCTGCAAAAGGTTGTTTCTGTGCTTAAACCATGACCTCTTGGTGAATTGGGCAGCAACTTCTGCCATTGTACCAAACTCTCCTCTTCCTATGTAGTAAAATAGGGTATAAAAAGAAAAGAAGCTGCAGCAGCAATCCTACCTCTTATAGGACGCATCTTCCACTTTGTAACTGAAAGGGCTGAATCCTCTGGCCTTGTCACTCAGTCCCTTATCTCCTCTTTTCCCCTTCCAGCATTCCAAGACTTACTTTAGTTTTGCATGGCTATAATCTGGTGGATGATTTCTCTTTAGAAATAAATTTAGTGCCTTTTGTTTAGGGAAAGGATGGACTAGTTGTTATGGTCGGTGAATAAAATTATTTTAGAACTTTAATGTTGTTTACTGGAATTAGTTAAAGGCCTCTGAAGAGATATTATTAGGAGGACAAGGGAGCAATGTCATTGATCTGGCACTTAAGCCATCTGATTTTAAATGGGTGAACAAGATTGCATTTTGTTCTATTTCAAAGCATGCCTATACTTCTGCTTTGGAAAAGCTACGACCTTTAGAGGCTCCAGGGGATTCTCTAGATGGTTAAGCAAACGTTATAAGCCGAATGGTTTTCAGTAAGTGAAGAAACTCTCAGTTTTATTCTATGTCAGAATATACCTGATCATTGTTGAGAATAAGTTTCTGTTGATGACTTTGGAGATTTGGATTCATCTAAATGGTTGCACAGATAGGCGTCGGGTTTATGGTTGCAGACAACAATTTGAAATAAGTATGCCTTTTTGTAGGCTTAGACATAACAAAATACTAGGTGTGCATGGATATTCTACCATTCTTGATGATACCAAAGATTTACTTCCCCACTACATAATGGGACTTTTTGCTCTATGAGATGCACAGTCCTACTGATGGTTCACATCTAAATTAGGGCAAGATTATTCCGTCAAAATGTGAGGACAAGGGATTTATCACAAGTTATTAGTATTACTTATTGCTTTTGAACATTCTGATGCTAATATGAGAAATCAGCATGAGCAAAGGCCTAGTCTGAAATGCTGGTGAAGAGATCTTACCCTTTGCAATATGCTGCTTGTTTTTTTAACCAATAGCCGAAAAACCAAGAAAATGTTGATGACCATCCGTTCATCCAGCCTTTACTATACGAACTCTCCTTTCACTGCTCTTCTGCAACAAAAGAAATTTCATGTCTCAGGGTATATCTTTGATGTTGAGATTCTCCTCCATAGCAACCATCAGTTCTCCACCTGAAAATGACCGCACTTCCTTTCCCAGATATTCTCTTTTTTTAAGAATAGTTCCGCCTTCTGTTTCTACCTTGCGAGGTTACTCTGTTGGTTCTTGTTTGACTTGTCATTCATGCACTAAACTCTGTTTCAACTCTCGATTGAAGTTTCATCTCAAACATTTATTTGTGCTGTGAATATAATTTTGACAGTTCAGATGCCTAAGTTTTAGTAAGCTTTCAGCATGTTGCACAAATTCTGTTGTGTTTCATTGATAGAGTCCCACATTGGTTCGGGGAATGGAGTGGTGGTCTGCTTATATGGACTTGAGTAATCCTCCCCACGTGAGCTAACTTTTGGGATTGAGTTATACCTAGATGTCATATCTTTACAACATTGATTTGTGCGGAAAGAGTAAATTTCCTTCTGCCTATCTAACTTATCTTAGATGAACGGCGAACTCTTTTCACAAAGCTTCACTTATGAAGCTCTGTAGGTATTTCAGTTTCATTAATGTGTATCGTGACTTGCTTTACTTGAGTCGAGAGATAATAGCCTATCAGAAACAACATTTCTATCTTCGGTAGGGTTAAGGTTTGCACACACACCACCTTTCTCAGACCCTACTCGTGGAATTACAGTGGATATGTTTTATTATTGTCGTAATGTGTATCATAAAAAATTGATCAGTATTGAACTGGAGGCTGAAATGGAGAATTCTGTTACTGCCTTTTTAAGTTTTTTTCTCATTATGAAGACATTGTACTCTGTTCCTACCTGATTTGTGCTATCATTGCTTACTATGACTAAGGGCTCGTTTGGACATGATTTCTTTTTTGACGTTGAAATTTTGTTTAGATATGTAATTCGCGAAAACTATCAAAAGTTTCTCAACTCTCGTACAATTTTACCAAATAAGCAAAATCATAATTCATACTCAGGCTTGCAGTTGAATGTTATTATAAATTTTTGAATGCATACAATTATACAAAGATTTACTAGTCAAGAACAGAAGTAATTAATTATTTTTTAATATAATATTCTTTCATATAGTACAACAATCTATTTACGTTGAATATAATTTGTTTTTCTTTGCAAAATTGAACTCTCAAAAAAAAATATGACAACTGATATAGGAATGGCTTGGACCTGCATTATTATTTCATAATCAACAAAATTAAATTATTTACATTATAGAACCAACAAAATGGATCAAAAACAATAAATCTTAATCTAGAAATGATAAATATCTGATACCACATAATTTTTTTTTATCGTAATTAGGATACTGATTTTATAATACGTGTGAAACTTATATATTCAAAAAATAAAAAATAAAAAGTAAGGAAAAGGCTCAATATGCCATTGAACTTTCAGAAAAGGCTTATTTATGTCATCAGTTAAAAGTTTGACTTATTTATGCCATTACCGTTAAAGAAAGGCTCATTCATGCCATTATTTTTTAACCGTGATTTTGCAAAATCATTTTTGACACGTGACCAATTATAATTCGGTCACATCATCAATTTTTTAATAAAAAAATCATAATTTTGGAAAAAAAAATTGAATTAAATTTTTTTATTAAATAAATTGATGACGTGACCAAATTATGATTGGCCACTTCATCAATTTTTAATAAAAAAATCATAATTGTGAATAAAAATTGATTCTTTTTTTAAATATTTTTATTAAAAAAATTGATGACGTGACCAATTATAATTCGGTCACGTGTCAAAAATGATTTTGCAAAATCACCGTAAAATAATGGCATGTATAAGCCTTTTTTTTACGGTAATGACATAAATGAACCTTTTCTGAGAGTTCAATAGCATATTTGAGACTTTTCCCAAAAAAGTAAAAGCAAAATGTTCAGTTATTTTACAAATAAGTTTTATCAAACAATTTTTAATATGTATAAAAAAAATTATGATTTCTATTCGAGAAAGGTATTAATCACCAAATGACGAAGAAAAAAAGTCTTATAATAACTATTTGAAAGATATCATTACAGTAATAATAAAAATATGATTTAAAGCATAAAGGTCCAGAGCATAAGTTAGCATAAAGGTCGAGAGCATAAGTTATTACGGGCAAGTGCTTGTATTTTACAAGCTTGAAGCTTAAAATCGAGCTTTAAATTCTAGAACTTACGCTCTATGAATCTACCCCACACGAGACTCGAAAAAAAAAACATTTTAAAAAACAAAAAACGCCTATAATAATTCAGAAATAAAGAAGCAAAAACACTATTATTTAAATATTTTTTTTTACCAATTATATAGAACAAAAACAAATAATCTCTCAGATACAAACAGGGCAAAAACGAACTTGTCTTCTCCGAGAAGAGAAGAGAAAAAAAGCCATTCGAATACAGCAGAGAAGCAAAGAGCAAGCATTTCTGCTTCTATCAAACTGTGCGAAGCCTCTCAAAGCAGCAGCAGCAGCAGCAGCAGAAGAAGAATCTGAAGAAATGGACGATTACACTAGAGAAATGATGGACCTCAAAACCCTCGTTACACGAACCCTAGAGAAGAAAGGCGTTCTCGCTAAGATCCGAGTAATTAACCCCTTTTCACCTCTACATTTTCATTTCTTAAATGTATTTGCTTATAATTTATTTTTTTTGGGACGTAGAATGATCTTAGGATCCGATCTGGTTGTTACATATCAATGTTTTGTGATATTTATAGTTTTTAAGTGTTTGTTAATTGTGGTGTCCGAGCCAGCTTATGAGCTGCTTGAATCATTTCAAGTATCAAGTAACTCTGCCAAATGCATGGAAAGAAGTCATTTACTCCCTCCGGCCCTTTAAGGAGTTGTTTGACGTGAGGTATAAGATATAATAATCCAGGATTATTTTAATATGTTTAGTTGGAGGTATTAGGTAATCCTTGGATTGTTTATTCCATTGTTTATACCTTAGTGATGATATAAGTTTATCTCATATACATGGTGGAATAACTTATAACGGCATAATTAATCTCGAGATAACTTGTTTCCAACCAAACGACTCACAAGTGTCTTAGTTTGATTGGGCACGAAGTTTATGAAGCAAGAGAGAATTTTGAATTTTGTGGTTTTAACTTAGAAAAATGTATGTAGTACTTTTAATCTTGTGTTCTTAAACGTGCTATGGAAGATGTTGGAATCGTAAAACTTACGTAGTACAGAAGGAGACTCTTCTCGAGACAAACCAAAAAGGAAGAAAGGCACATAAATTGAGACGGAGGGACAGAGGGAGTACTATTTTGCCGCCTTTGGAATTTGAACTTGAGACCTCATGGTTCTCAATGTGCAACTCTATATTATTTCAACGATAGTATGGATTGTAGAATCCATGAAAAGGATGTATTTGGAACTGTATTTTTATTTTATAAATAGCAACAACCAAGCACTAAGACAATGCTCATGATTAAATGATCAGGGATACCCCTATGCAAAAACAAAAAGAAAGGAACCCGTGTGTACACAAAGCCTACTCCTGTAGTGAACTGATCTAGTCTAGCATGTTGTTTCATCCTTTAGCTACATAACTGTAATAAAAACTAAAAACTGATGATCTCTAATTGTTGTGTCACGTTTGCTTCCTCTGAATTGGGTCATTCTTTTCTTGCTGTAGATTGTATTCAGTATAAGATATTTTACAAATTTTACATATTTTATCGTGTGATGATTTGTAGGCTGAACTTAGAGCAAGCGTTTTTGAGGCAATTGAAGATGAGGATAGGGTAATTGAGAAGGATGAAACCTTGCCCCCTGCGCTATTGGGTAGCTGCAATGATCAGGCAAAACAACTCCATAATTCACCTTCAGGTCATTTTCTATTTTTGTCCTTTTTGTTGGTCTTTTGCTTAAATCATTGCTAATTTTTGTGTTAAAGACGGAAGGAGACATACTTATCTTCTCTAGAACATTTTTATCAACTTTGGTAATATATATCAGAAATCTGAGTTGTTTTCATATAGTGCAGCAGACCGTCTATTAAAAGTTACAATCCGTTGTCTGGATTGACATTTGGTCGAACAACCTCTGGCAGCTCTTCGGACCTAGAAATTCTATCTTTTTTAGGATCTCATTCTGTGAATCTCACTCCTGATATATCTAAGTCTAACTTGCAGATGGCTACACCTTTTGCTTTCCCAACAAATATGTTACTTTCCTGTTTCAGATTCATTTGGTTTGTATTTTGTGATGAAATTGATATCCAAAACAAATTACATTCTCCAATATCAAATTTAATGTTTCCAAGACATTAAAAAGTCTTGGAGAAAAATACTAGAGTCTACATTTTTGCTTCCATGTCTGAACGGTAAAAAATCTTTGATTTATCTCGGGTAAACATACTGAAATGCAAATGTCTGGGAGCATGATAATAATCCTTAACTACTCAGCCCTAAATTAACTACTAAAGCCCTACATAGTCTAATATTTCAACTTTTAGCATTTATGTCAGAGAACTAGTGAAATGTGTTCATTCCATTTTTTAGTGTTTCTTTCCCTTTTTTTGATTGCTTTTAAACACTATTTAAATCATGCTTAATATATTATATTCCCAAAACCTCCTTTTCCTTCACATTCTTAAGCCAAACTCATAACTATTCTTGGTTTACTCACTATTTTGCCCTCATTATATTGTCAATGCTCCAAATACTAGCTGGGCGTGCGAGGGTGTGTGGAGTATTTCACATTGGTTGAGGGAATGGATTCTTATTATATTGTCTTGGCAACTCCATAAAGAATGTCTTATCTCAATATACAAAAAGCAACACCATTTACAAAAAAATACTAAATTTTGAGGACTATGCCCCTTGAAGTAAAACTTCTCTGTTACTTGAGAATTTTTTCAAAGGTACCTAGACATGTACCTCTTCTTGCAGTCCGTACATCTTGTGATCAATGTATCAACATAGTTGTGTTTTAGGTCTAAGAAGTGTTAAAATTTTGATGCATCCTTGATCCTCGAATAGTGCATCACTTTGCTTATTCATTTTAACAGTTTGGTTGTTCTGTGTGCAGGAAGGTTACTAACTGCACTTGTATGTGAATATTTGGATTGGGCTCAATTAAACCACACACTTAAGGTGTATTTGCCAGAGTGTAACTTGGTAATCATGTACTGTGCTCTCCGGTGTGAATTTATAATGCTTTTCACAAAGTCTTGTCAATATTTAGTTCTAATTACAAAGAACCCATTGTGTGATTGTGCAGCCAAAGGAGTCGTGGAAATCTGAGCTAAAAGAATTTAGCAGCAAGAATGGATATGATCTTAACAGGAATGGTGACAGTGCTCCGTTGCTTTTGGATGTTCTTGAAGGATTCTTGAAATACGAGGTTTGACACGTATAAACATTAGTTATTGATTGACATGTGTAAAGAAGTGTATCAATATGTAAAAATTGATATAAAAACTTAGTTGGTCGTAACTAATTGTTGTTCTGCTTTTTGGATCTGCAATGTTCTGGCTGCGTTGTTGCTGTTATTCCAGATGGTTGGAGGTGTTAATTTGTGTAAATGTTTTTATTATAGTATTTGCAAATAACAGCTTCCGCATTCCTGTACTGTGTGGGTGGGTCAGTATGCAAAGTGTGTCCAGTAGAAATATTAGTAAGTATTGTTTCTAATTTTATTTTATTTTTTTCAGAACTTCTCTCAAGCAAAGGGTGCTGGATCTCTGTCCAACACTGAAGCTAGGAATGTTAGGAAGCCTTCTTCATCTTCAGTTGCCGGGGGCTTACCACCGTTGGGAAGGTTAACATATTTAATATTATCACTTATTTTACTTTTTCATTTGGATTTAAAATTGACTTTTAACCATTTTACCGCACAGGCCAGGTCCTGCTGCCCAGTCATCTGGTAAGTAATCTAGCTGACCCTCCTCCCCCCGTGCCCTGGCAGTTAATTCCCGTCGAATGAATTTCTGAAATTGTTGAGTTTCTAGACAGAAGGGCAGGTTCATCTGTATCCGGATATAGGAAAGATGAATACAACTGGAGATATGAAAATGAAGAGCTTTCGCAAGATGTAATGCTTGCCTCATCTGCCTTAGAAAACCTTCAATTGGACAGAAAAGCTCGGAACCTTGCCACTTCATGGCGGTCAGTGTTTAAACTCTCAAAGGACTTAAAGTACACATTTGGTTATAATGTTATTATCTATTGGCTTGCAATGAGTCCTCAGTTTTTGTGGATTATAGTGCCAAAAAAATCATGTCTTTTAAGTGCTCCTCTCCAAAAGACATTACCATGCTTGTAAAGTCCTCCCCTTTTATTTGATAGAGTAGATGTTTGTTACATCTACATGTCAAGGTAAGGGTAAAGAATCCGTACACTCTTACCATCTCATATAGAAGTTTGTTACATGAGTATCATGGGAAGTTCAAGTATATCATCGTGGTAAGTGATTGCCAAGAACTGATGATAAGCTGCGGAAGTTCTTGAAAAACATGCATAGAGTAGTTTTTCCTTTTGTCAATGTCTCCATTGTTTGTCATCCTTTAAATTACTGTCCAGCAAATTGAGTGGTTTCTCAACTTGTGTTGAGATTTGCAGGCATAGAGGTGATGGCATTTCTGAGGATGATGGCAGGATGGAATAAGATGAGATTATATCATCTCCAAATCACTAATTATATGGGAATTGATGATATCCTTCAACGTAGAAATGCAGTGTTCTAATGTACGCTATGTATGATTTAATACACAATATTGCTTGTAGTAATTCGTGTGTGCTTCTCATTTTCCTTTCTTCCTTTTGTTCTCTCCCCTTATCTCAATGTCCCTTGTGTGGCTAAGCAAGCGTGTTTCTAATGCAATTTTCATCATGTTAATGGTTCTTGTGCTGGCATATGAGCATTTAAAATTAAGAGTTAAATGCTCAAAAATAAAGCTAAATTGTCATCTTTTTGCTACTTTTGTATCTCAACTATTCATTGTTCTTTCTTTGTATACATCGAAACCCTCAATCACTTTGTATTTTAACCTATCTCAATCCATAGCTAGCGCATGTAGATTATCTCAAACATTGAGGTGTGTTTTTACATAAAGAGAAGATAATCATCTCGAAAAATTAAAGAAGAAAGAGGGGTAAATTTCACAAATTACCAAAAAAAAGAGTTTGACGCGTCCATATCCAACGATCACATTAGCTAACCGTAACTATGACACGAGGGCTATGTAGTTCTCTTTTGACTCTTTTCTTTCCTACAAGTTGTAGGCTACAACTGAAAACTATCAAGACGCCAAACTTTGAAGGTTACAATCTTTGAAGTTCTTTTACATGATCTTATTATATTTTTATAATTATGTGTGGAGATTTAAGATAATTTTTTTTTTACATATGAGTATGTTTCGCATTGTAAATAGTCCGTACGGATGAACATGTGGAAGAACTAAATCTCCCTAAGGTTGTGGAAACACGTTCGTTCGAACCCTTATACTAACAGAGAATTGCTATAGTATAAGCATTAACGGGGTGGGGGTGAGGGGACTAGTAATTTCTTTCATATTTATCATCAAGTGCTTGTACACAACTTGGGCACCCAGCAAGATATACAATTGAAGGTAATTGAGAGTGTTTTTACAAATACAGTAAACCAAAATGCTCTTTTTTCCTTTACACCATGTGACTGATTATTGTCTTACTTTAATGAATAAGCAACTGAATACAAAAATTATCACCTCTATATATATAGATATAGTGACCAGTATTGAGAGCATTCTACATTTGGTGGTCATTATTTGAATCTGCATCTTTAGGCCTCTTGTATTTTCTTCTCAGACTGGTGGTCATTTATTTCCTTCTGCTCCTCATTCACTGTTTTGGTGTCATTAACCTCCTCGGTCAGCTTCCCCTGTTTCACTCAATTATTTTTATACCGGATATTAGAACCAGCTGTAGTTTGGTTTTTAAGGAACAAAGAAACCAGATGGCTTATATATTTTTCAATGCATATTACTACCTGTTGTCTCATTTGGTTTGTATCTTGTTATTTATTGTCATATTATTATTGCAATTATGATTCGTTGAAACTTTTCTTTTGAGTTGAGGGTCTATCGGAAACAACCTATTTACCTCACTAAGGTAGGGTTAAGGTCTATGTATATGCCCACTTGTTGGATTACATTGGGTATGTTGTTGTACAGAAGCCATACTACTATACTTCGACCACCGATGAGATGTCTGGGTTTATGTAACTTTTCTGTAAGATAATCTGCGGTTATACTATCAAGTGCTAATTCTTTAAAAGGGATAATGGCATCCCAACTCCTTTTGTGCTTTGGAATTAAGTATGTGTTACATGGATATATTGCACAAAAGAGTAGGAAAATATAGGACAATTTCATTAGTATTTAGTTATATATCTATCATAAATCGTGAAGGCTGGAGTCTGGCCGTCTTACAAGTGCACATGTGATGTCTAATAACTGCTAGAGAGGTGATGACCCAATCAACTAGATTTCATCCCTGAATTGGAGAAACTTAAGGACATACCTTGTTGCTGTCACGCCAGCCAAGTCCAAACGGTCTTGAGAGCAAACTGATTTTTCTAGCAGGTATCTCTAGTGATGATTCTTGGTTGCCCCCAACAGGAGATGAAACTTGCTGCGTAGATCTATAAAAGAACATATTCTTCCATGTTAGACAAAATACAAGCTATGCATTAATGAAGGTAGTATGTTTTTCTTATTACTACATACATACGCATGTATTGTCCTTTGGCAACCGACGAAGCAGTTGCAGTAAATAACACCACGATCACCAGCACATGGTGTTTAATAACGCGACAAAATTAGAACATGTAAGTATGCGTATATACCTTGGAGAGGGAAGCACTTTATCTTGTCCAGATTGGTACTGCAAGGTAGCCTCCAACATCGATTCTGCCATAACCACCCTCTTTTCCATTTCAGCAAGGGAAGCGATGGCTTCTTCATACTTTTCCTGCAGGTTGTTGCAAAGACAAGCAGGATGTTCAATATATCAGCCAACAAATGTCATATTTCCAATTTAAATTCCACCATCATGCATGAAATCGTGAACTAGATAGGTTTGAGAAGAAAAACACAAAGAATCCGGCTGAGTAAGAATTCCCATATTAAGAACTAGAAATCCAAATGTTTCGCCACGAAATTTGATCAAGAAGAAACCTGTAGCAATTGAGAGGTATGTCTTTGAGCTGCTGCCTCTTGTTCAGCAAATATACGAGCATCTTCTGTTACCCTCTGTTCTTGCTCCACCCTCATCAAAACCTACAAAAAATATATAAACCCAGAATTTAAGATAGAGAGATTAGGAGATAATGTTACAATGCATCATCAAACAAGTGACAATAATTGTCACCTGAAGCATGGCATCCTCTTGTTCTTGCTTAGCAACAAGGGCCTCTCGAAGCTCAGCAACCTGTCTTTCTAATTGCTCAACCTGAGTCCAAAAGAAAATGTCAATGGTCAGATATTATTGTGATCAATTCAATTTTTTCAAGGAAAAGGAAGACGATATATGCCAAAAAGAAATAAGCATATTACGGAGCAGAATATGAAGAGAAAGACTAAAAAGGAAATAAAAGTAAAAGCTCTAAATCCAAATGCACAGCTGGTAATGGTGATGCAGTCTATTGTGCTAACCATCTAGAAATTCCTCAAGTCTTCAATCCATACTGAAAAGATTGTATGGAAGCACATAGTCACACTCACAGTAAGCCGATTGGATTCATGGCACATTGTGTTATTTATTGATGAATGTGGTTCAGGTGTATATTCAGGAATTAAAGTTGTATTTATTGTCAGGAATCAAGTTCAATCTGGGATATCAATGTAAGCAGGAGTGAACTATAAATGTTAGACCAGCTCTATAAACAGGAAAGGCACATAAAAGCAAGCTTGTAGGAATAGACTGGAAGCTGGGTTATTATTTTTCCTTTGGTGTGTGTGGGGGGTGGGGGTGGGGGTGGGGGGAGCACATAATTCATTCATAAAGCAGCATCTTAAGTACCCGTGCGCTCAACTGCCGCCTGTTATCCTGCTTGACCATCTCCATCAATGCTGCTTCCAACTCCTCAGCTCTGTGGACATGCGAAAAATTGAGGAAAAGGATCAGTGCCCAATCAATATGAGATCTAGTTCCCTTGGCTTCAAGGTAAAAGATTTCATCATTCTGAAAGCTCTCAAATTAGATTTGCAGCAGAAGTTGAGAAATATTCAACTTCAATGAAACCTTCTACAGTTTAACAGGTTCCCTAAATGGACAATTGAACTGCCACTCGGCAAACATCGTAATTTTCCGTTTCTTGGGTAAGAGTTTTTGTGACTTTTTCAGTGAGCTTGACGCTGGCAGGGATGAGATCCCCCTCGCCCTTGAGACAATTATAGCTGAACCTTATAACATTTTGAATAGTTAAATTTGCACCACCTTCCCATGTTATAATCTGGTCTCACTCCCCCAAACCTGAATTTTGACGGTGCTGTGGGAAGGACAAGATTAAGGAGAAAAGGTGGTAAAATATCACAAGAGACGGGATTTGGAGAGCAGATAGGGCAGAGACATGGCCCTCAGTTCTTTATTCACTTCTACCTTTTACTTAAATTATGAAAAAGAGGTCATTGTTGATGCAGCCGAAGTTCAACATTTGACTTCAGATAAAGGTTACAGCTTGATTGTAGGCCGTAGCATCGATCATAAATTTTTGAAAATTTACACAAAAGTATATTACTTAGATGTTTCAAATCAGCACATTCCTAAGGAACACATAAACACTGGAACTCCAACTCTCCCAGGACTAGTTTTGAGAAAAGTCAACCTGGACAATATTGCTTCACTATATAAAGTAGCATGAACACACGAAATATGCACCTGAGTTCAGCAGATTTTTTCTCCTCCAGCAACTTGGACAACTCAACCTTCAGCCAGACCACCTGATTAAGGTCATGTAGCAATGTAAGCAAAATAGATGGAAATCAAGAATTGTGGATGACCAACTCAAACAACAGGTAATGATATTCAGATATTGAGGAATATTACTTTGAGGATTTCCACAACAACTGATCACTTACTCGCGCACACTACTATAAACTCAGAATGAAATGAAACAAAAAGGATAATACTTAAAAAAGTAGAGTTGGAAGTAGGACTATAAAGGATAACAAAGAAAGGGAGTGGAGGGAAATGAAAACAATTTAAAAAGAAAGTAGAATGAGAAAACTTGTGCATGCTTTACCATTAGAAATTCAATCAACGTTCATTTTCTTGGTTCAGCAAGCTACCTACACATTAGCAAGCTAGATTACTTTTAAGTAAAAAGGTCGCATACATCCCCATCACTAAAACTCTAATAGTTATGAACCCCAATTTATCCGCTCTTTTTTTCAATTTGTTCCTACATCCCAACCATAGGTACATATTGATTTGTAAACTAAGCTTAAATCAATTTGGTGTAAAGAAGAACTAAAGTTCTTGCTTCAAGGACAGTCCTTAGTCCTAATAAAAATTCCTAATTAGGAGAAGCTCCTTTTAAAATTGAGGCATCAAGCTCACTGCCCAGTCAAGTTCTGCTTTATCAGGCGATTCATTCAAAGTTGCCCATTTAAAACAGTATTTACTTAAAGGGAGTAGTATCTTGCTCCAAAATCCTTACTTAGATAATGACCATCCAAATTTCACCAATGAGAACATTTTCTATATGAATAATTCTGAACTAGTACATTCTGCCATTCCAGATAATTGTATGAAACAAATTCTAAAGTCCCCATTTAAGCAAAAAGAAGATAAAGCACGTAAACCAGAAATTATAAAAGACGATGAGGGAAAGAGGTGCAAAAAATTGAAAAGACAGGCTTCAATGGAATATGAATGGGAAAATAGGAAGAAAGTTACCTGTTCTTGGAGATCTGGAGCAGAATCTGCCACATTACCACTAAGGTTCATGTGAAGTTCATCCACATAATTAGATGCATCACTATTCATCACTTCATCAGTTTTTTTATCGGTTTCAGTGGTTCCAACAATTACAGATCCAGGATCATGCTCAAAACTGGAGAGTTTAGAAGCTAAACCCTGACAGTCCCTCCAAACTCGAAGTCCTTTGAACCTCTCTTCAACAGCAGCCTTCACAGCTGGTCGATGCTTATTTCTTAGTTCTTCTAATCGAGCTTCATTAACATTTTGATAGCCCATGCAGGCTGTCAGCACCAGTTGACTGCTATCGAATGTGGAGCCAGCAAGTGACTGCAACAGGGTAACTGCATCCCCTGCATCTTTTGTGGTAACTAATGCAGGTCCTGGATAACGAATGAGTACATCACTTTTGAGCGCCACAAACAAGTAATTGAATAGCAATAGCAAAGAAGAAGCTTTTAACACAATGTTTAGAAACTTTCCAACTCTCATGAATTTAAAAATTACCATAAAGCTCCATCAAAGCAAGCGCGGTATGGAATAACATCACTCGGTTTCCTTCAAACAGAAGTACATCCCAGACTCTGAGGACTAAAGCCAAAAAAGAAACATAAAGAAAAGGGGTAAATAAGCAGTAAGACAATTCAAGAGCCAAGAAGAAGGTTCAGGCAATTGTCCTTGAACTGAATCTCTCATCAATTGAAAACCTATAAATATGTAATACCAGCCATACTATAGATCAGAATTTTCAAGACAAGATAAACCAACTGACCACTTTCCCATGGAAGCATGTTCATAAATATGGAGAGGAACCATGGTCCTGTAACCCATGCTACCTGAACTCCTAGGTAATCAAGATGATTAACTGCATGGTTGCACCAATTGGGAAGTCAAAACACATGGCAAGCAATATAATAACAGAAATTTGAAAAAGGAGCTTGAATTAAGAAAGTGAGAACAAGAGACATACCCAATTTTGGAAATTTCTCTCGCACCAATACCTCAAGAACAAGTTGGTCAACCTGATGAGAGAGAATGTAACAAATAAAATTGTGATCTTGATATTTCTCACAATGCAATTTATGTGTTCAATAGGGGGGAGGGGGGAGTAATTGCATGCAGAAGAAATAGTGAACTGCAGCAAGTAGAAGCAAAACTTGTTTGTCACCTGACACTCTATCATCTCTTCTGAGTAATAGCCATCAAAATAATCATCTAGAATCCCCACTAGAGTCCTGTAAGTTTATCAACATTTTTATTCCACAGGAGTGAAACGTAGTTTGCACTTCAGATCAAATAGAACTCTTAAAGTGCAAGGTATAGAAGAACACAAAAGTTGTTCCCTCTGAATTGGAATTATAACCTCTTCCTTTTGGAAGTGGAAAACTACTGAGAAACATCTTTGTAGAACATAATTGAAGACGCATCCATCTAGGAGAACAAGATGTAGATGAAGTTCAAAACATACCAAAATGCATTTTCCTCGGGCATTAGAAGCAATAGCAGACCAGCAAAAAAATTCATGGCCTGCATTATCAAACGAGCAAAACTGAGCAATAC
The DNA here is from genome assembly GCA_027704765.1 of Solanum habrochaites. Lineage (NCBI taxonomy): Eukaryota > Viridiplantae > Streptophyta > Magnoliopsida > Solanales > Solanaceae > Solanum > Solanum habrochaites. Next base: position 3,031,993 of record JAKWJA010002492.1, read on the forward strand.
CGAAGGAGAATGATACAATCTTGAGAAAATCTAGTCCACTTAGAAGAAGACAGCTTGTGTATTGCCCAGACAGGTGAACGACAAGTTGGAAGAATAAGACCTTCATATGGAACTGGAAATGTATCATCATGTTTACGATTCATGATATAAAGTTTCCCCCTTTATATCTTTTTATTCTAACTTACTCATAAGAAAATTTTCGACCAAAAGGTTCTCACCCGGATTTTCTATTACGATCTTTTGGTTCCCTGTTAGGTAATAGTGATAGGCATTCAAAAGAATGTACAAAGCATTTCATTCAGGCTACAATACTACTAACTCTCAGAAGCTCCGATCGGGGCAGCTATCATTTGAAATTTTATCCGGTAACACTATTAAAAAAACATTTATGTGGTGCTTTCCCAAACACATCTTAACTTTTGCAAAGTGATTGCGTTTCAAAGAAGAATACAAATGACACCGTAAAATATAGAATTCAATCATGGTGATGTAGCAACTGAAGACAAAGAATGCTTTGGGCAGTATTACAAAATTCAGTAACTATAATTATATCTTCTCTAAAGATATCTGGAAAAAAAACTCGCACCAGTTATCAATCAAGAAAGGAAAATGTGGCACTAGTTATTTCTAGCTCTCAAATAAAGCGATAATAAAATACCAAAACTCAATGGATAACCAGTTTGTGTTGTTTTCATTTGCCAAGTCTTACGCCACATGGTCCATCCAAATGTCAAACATCAAAGCAAACATAACAAGTCCCCCACCACCATCCACAAAAAAGAGTGAGAGACCACTACCAATAGAATTACCTGACAGTAGCCTACACAGGGATTATGCCGAGCATAGGCAGTAAGTAAACGCCTTAAAGCATTTCTTCCATCCTCGTCTAGAGCTGGATGTCCAGGAAATGTTCTGGGTAGATCCTGTGTCAAAAGAGCAAGGCAAAGTTGAAGCCAAAGTGGATACTAACCCAACAGCTACATAAAATGTTGTGGTTGCTGAAAAAAGAGGTCAATAAGTAGCATGTTCAATGACCTTCTCAATTTGCCCTCTCCAATTTTCAGGAAGAAATGCAGTATCTATGCTTGGGTCCACACAACTTCCATCCTTTGATACAGTGCTTTTATCCTCTGCATTATTACCAGGTTTAGTGCCTAAAGCAAGCAAATCCTGGTAATAGGTCTCCACCCTGCGTGCCTTCACACCCACAAAGGCTTGCCAAAGCTGTGATGCAAGTGTCAAAATTATACAAATAAAGCTGATGCATGAACTCAGATAACTCAAGGAGAAACTGCATAAGAAGATTTTGAGCATTTTATCTAACCTCTCCCCTGAGAGCCATGGGTACTCCACCTCGAACAAGACACTCCAGTTCTTCTTTCCAAGATGGTAAAGACTCTTGACATTTAGTAGCCAAATGACTAATATTTTCATTTAGAGAAACATCTTGCATGGCACCTACATCTAATTTGTCCATAGATTCTGATCTTTCTAAATCATAAAACTCGTCTTCTGAGTCCTCTTCAGATTCTCCTTTTGTGGCACCAGACTCTTCAACTGCAAGAGGATGTTCCTGCAGACCACAGTCTTGCTCATTTTTGGCCAAATTTACCTTTTTTTTTACACGAATGCTCATCATATCCTCAATGGCATGAAGAGTTGGTCTGATCTCCGACCATATTTGGGCCTGATGAGTTTTTCTCTCAACTGAGGTTTTTGTATCATCCTTCTCTATTGCACCTTCAAGATGACCCTCAGAACCACGCTTTTCAACGGTTTGGTTATTGTCTTCATCTCCATTCTGTGAAAAGGAGTTTGCCTTCTGAAACAATAATCCAGTATCAGGTTTGCTGGAGTTGCCATCTGCAGACACCCCATTTATGATCAATTGGGCAGACTCCGCCTGCCGTTCCAAAAAGTCATTCCACCTATCTGACCTCTCTTCCTCTTCTTCCTAAAAACAACACAAACAGATTATGACAATCAGAAGAAGATTTTTTTCTATAAATCAAAGAAAATCAGAGAAAGGTTTTGCATGGTTGCTGAGAACTGTGGTAGAAGTACAATGGACGGAAGCTTCTCAACATTGTTCAGCTGGGTTAATTATGCTTCCTGTGTGGCTAACTAGTTGGATGAAAATTTGTTTAGCTGAATGCTCTTCTTTCTTCCATCCCTTCTCCCTACTTTCCACAAAACTTCTCACCAAGAAATAGGACATTAATTACTAAACCTGTTATCGTGACAAGATAGTACCTTGTAGATATTAGCATATTCACGATATCTTTGTACATGTTGAGGCCGTACAGAGAATCCATAAGCATCCCTGTTCATATTGATAGTCAATGGTCAAAAACTTTTTTCAAAGAAAGCTTGATTGAAACAAAAACTTTGATTAGAAGAAGTTCCCAAAACAAATACATTAAATTAGATATTTCTTCATAATTGAGCATTATTTCTTAAAAGGAATTTATTTTTTTCATAAGTTTCATGACAGCATTATAAAAACCAAAATAAGACAATGCAAGCTAATTGGACACAACAACCGACTGTCAGCCACTTCACTTTGTTTAATTGTTTACCAGCCAGCAGCTTATGCAATAGCTGATAAAATTAGTAAACACAAATTATCGAGAAAACACTCAGTTAGTATCCACTGCTTCACCAAACACTCAAAATTGCTATTCAACGCTTCAAATCTCGGTCGTACTAATCAATACTCACTTTAAACTCATATATCAAAACAACATTATAATAATCTAAAGTCATGATACATAAACAGGTACTCAAAATTCGCCTCATCTAGCAATTAAGCACTTCAACTTTGAATCTACACATCTAAACGCCTCAACTACAACTTGTGCTCACTGTGTCTCATGGACACACAAAACAATAAATTTTAGAGGTATCCAGATGATCATTTCATGAGTTGTGGTGTGAACTTGTCAGCTCAGGGCCAAATTTGAGTATCTGTTTATACATTATGCCTAATCTAAATAAGTTCATTTTCAGCACCACATATCATCATTTTTTTTTGTCCGGTGAAGTGTAATCCAGAATCCAGCAGCTTCAGCCATTGGATCAAAACGATTTACAAACAGAAATACAATGTGAAAAAGTAGAAAAACAAACCGACTGTAAGTATACAGTATACCTCTTATGATCGAAAGAAATGATGTTAGGATTCAACAAAGTTGTTTCAGCATTCGTCTTCGTCATCATACAAAACAACAATTCTCCAAAATCCTCACCGTCAAAACTGATTCAAACTTCTCTCCCCCTTAAAATTCTCCGTAAAATCCGAAAAAACGACTCTATTTCAACTATTTTTTGCTAGCATTCTACTCAAATCTCCATACTCACATGGAAGAAAGCGAGTTTAGCGTCACGTTATTCTGACGGTATGTGCTGTGTGATTCCTTAACACGGAGTTCAGAGTGTGAGTGTGAGAAAAAAGGGGGATTTTCTATGAAAGAAGAAAGAGAGATCTCAGGGATGGTGGATCAGGTTAAAATGAACTATTATAAGGCCCCATTGGTTAGCCCATGACTTTTGTCCAAACTCCAAAAAAAAGAACTATTTACCTTTATTTTCTGCTTATCGATGACTATGGGGGACCAAAATCATTACTCTATATTTTCGTTTCAAAATAAATGATATTTTTACTAATTTACTTTTAGTCAAATAAAAATTTAATTTTTTGATTTATTTTTAATATAGGAAAAGAAAAATAATTGTATTTTTCTTGTTTTACTATTAATTATTTATTTCAAAATTATTTTTGAAGACAATCAAATTAATATAGGTATTATGATAAAGTATGTGCGTTATTTTATGTTTCATTTTTTTTAAATAGCAACTTTTCCTTTTTCTTGATTTTTTTTTAAATTTAAAACTCTCTTTATTTTATAAAGAATATTCTGTTGATTTTACTAGACAGTCTGATTTTGGCTAGACTTTTGCAATTTTAGTTTATATATTTCTTTTAAGAAAAAATTATTTTACACGTAAATATCTAAAAGTTAAGACAAAAAAGTGTTTGATTTGTGACTAATTAGGACTAAGGGGAGTAATTGATTTGTGATTGCATGCCAAAGAAACAAAAATGTAATTTTTGACACCTTTTTAGTTGTTGGTTGTTCGACTCAAACTTATAATCTTGTCATTTGATCAACTTCCTCTTATTTATATGATGCAATAATAAATATTTCATAACTCAAAACAATATTGTCTTTATTACTTTTACTTGTTTAATATTTCAAAAATAATTTCTTTTTAATTTTTGGCTATCACTTTTAACACGTTAAAAAAGTTGTTTTACTTCGGATAATTATTTATTCTTTAAATTTATCTCTATAACTTAAAACTATACATCAATTGATATAGACATTATAATAAATACTTGTAATCATTATTAAGTAAAAGTGAACAAAAAGAGAGTTCCTAATATTTCATCAACAGACAATATAATTGAGAGATCTCTATAATTGATGGTAGAAGATTTGGTTACATGTTAAAGGACTTGTAAATATTTTTTCATCATCAAAAATGAAAAAAATTGTTGAACTCTAAGTTTGAAAGGGCGCGCTTCTCCCTGAATGGACCCACACAACGCGAATCCAAAATAGTAAGACTTCAATACGGGTATCAGATACGAAAACAAAACAAAAAAACAAATGATGTGTCAAATGTTATTTGACCTAGTAGCTTCAAAGATACAAGAGAATCTGAGAGATCATGATTATTACAACTTACAAGAGAGTTCAGTTCATGTCAATTACTAGTATTTTGAAAGCTCTATGGTGACACACACAGTATGTAAAAATAGCTCATTTTGCCAATACCAAAAATGGTAAAAGTATATTTAACAGGATACTTACACTAATGGGGAGTCTAAATTAGTCACATGTTATGGAACAAAATCTGAAATGGTAGCTGGGAATCGCAAGTCATCTGATAAGTATGTATTTCGACAGAGGAGTCAAATCTAGTGTTTGTCGTCTTTGGGGATGTCCTTCTGAGGTATCTCCTTCGGCTTTGCCTTCTCCATTCCCCTACAAGAATATCAATGGCATGGCATGTCACGTCTATCTCATACACACAAATAGAATGACGACTGCAACTAATAACCAAACAAGCAGAAGCGAAGGATTCAATATAAAGAGAAACAAATATGATGAGATGAGCAAAGATTAAGATACATGAGAAGACAAGAAATGATTAATGAAAAAAAAAGGCGCGCAAGGAGAAAGAGTTTTTGAAGTCGAACTTACATGTCAAGAATAAAATTCATAAAACAGTTCTCTGTGGGACTTATGCTTCTAACTATAGAATAAAGCATATTCTTTCATGTTATTATGCATTGAATTTTGCTATCATATTCCCAAACTATTTTTGGATATAACATATACAAACTTCATTGTATTACCAGAAGACATCGAGATCCAATGTTTACTAGCAGAATGTGGCAATAACTTTCTCTATGCTTGGACACTAATTGGCCAGTTATCGAGCTGTAATACCAATAGCATAGCATGGGGGGCTGAACGTTAAATGTGTGAGTGGAACGAACAACTGAACCGAACCGTTTTGAGACCTTTTGACAGGCCTAATGTTGAAGAAGAATATAAACCATTATGTTACTACTTCCTTTCTTCTCTTCAACAGAGTACTTTCTTTCTACCCAAAGGTATAATACGTGAAAGACCGATAGCAGATATGGCAAATTTCGAGTTTATGGAGGAAATTAACAGTAAGAAAAGAACCAAGAAGATTCTACCTAGAACTGATTAGTGAAGCGAGTCAATTACTTCTCACACTGCTACCTTTGTACAATAACACGACTAATTCTACGAATATGGTCAGCTCTCTTGCTTATCACTTAAGCTTCATCAACGGATAACTTTTTCAATCCAAACGGAGATGACTAAATGCAAACTATAAGCACAAGACGACTAACTTCAACCAGATAACAAAAAATGAACAGAGCAAATGCTTGATTAGAAACAGGAAAGAGTACGACGAGTAGACAACATACTTAGCCGCGGAAGCAGACTCTTCCTCAAGCCAGTGGCGAATTTGACGAACATTGCGCTTGAAGATGGAAGCAGACTGTTTAACATCGCTCCTCATCAATAAAACCACAGCGCTCACTCCCGCAACTGTCAGTATAAAGTTCGTTAACGCCATTCTGGAGATCAATTCGTTTCTTTGATTGTGAAATTGCTTAAACCTTGCAATTAATTAAGTAGAGAATCAATATATGATCGTACACTGATTCAATTTGAATGTAAAAGTAAAAGTAAACAGTTCCGAAAATAACAAGAATAACAACAACGCACAAATTACCATATCGAATTCATAACATCATATTGTTTATAAGCTTACAAAAAAAAAAAAAGAAGCAACAACAACAAAACACAAATATTCTGTAACACGAATCGATAGAAATTATCATATTCATTAAGAAACAAGAAATCGAACTAAAAAAATGAAAAATACGTAACCCTAAGTGAAGAAATTGAATTACAGTGATTCAGTCGGCAGCGGTAGAGGTGAACTTCAGGAGAACGCCGTGAGTAACAGAGCAAGAACAGAACTAGATCTTAGAGGAAGAGTATTCATTAGGGTTTGCGTTGATTTTAGTTAAATTGAAAAACAAAATTAACTTAGTTGATTTTTTTAATTATTAAAATTAAATTAAATTAAATTTACGCTTTGTATGGATGATTGTTGTTGATTGTTTCATAATATATTGTATTGTATTGTGCTTTATTATATTGTATTGTATAGTAGATACAATGTTTGGCTAGATTGAATTATTTGTTGTTATTTATTAATATTTTAATTATTTGATTTGATTGTATATAATTTATAAATTTACTTAAATATTTTTAATTATTCTAGGGTAAAGGTTTGACTAGGTTTAAATAATTAAGATAAATGGTAAAATAATATTTTGAAATATTATGTAAAGATATAATTGGGAAAAGAAATTAAGTAACAACGAAAACAAATTAAATTGGTTGTTCCATAAAATAGGGGTTTTCATTGTTACGTAACAACAAAATTTAAAAATACAGTACAATACATTTTAAGTAACAATCAAAATAAGCATTGTAGGTATTATAATGATACAATACAATACAATGAATAACAATGATCCAAATATAATGTTAGGAGGGCGTTTGAATTGATTTATTTTTTATATTTGAAAAATGTTCGGTAAGGATAAGAGTATTTTTTAAAATGAAATTCAAGTACTTATTTTAGGTTGAAAAACATAAAAATGATCTTGATATTTTCAATTTATAATTTTAATTTTTAACTTATAAGATTCCTTAAATATATAATTTATGTTTTACGTTTGCGGAGTCAAATTCCAGAAATAAATCATTAATTTTTAAAAAAATTAAATTCAGCTTGAAATTAAAATTTTAAAATATCAAAAAAAAACAACATCTTGCCCTTTTTCGGTCACAAAAATTCAAACACTAATTTAGTATATATTCATAACCAAATACAATCTAATTTTTAATTATTCATTTTCATTTGAAAAATAAAAAATATTTTTTTTTCCAAATTATCACTGGAATTATCCAACCTATATGTAAAAAAAAAAAACTCTAATAAAAAAATAACATAAATTTTATATTTTATTAAATTATAAGTGACCTTTAGAATAACATATATAACTTTATAAGATAAAACAAAAAAAATACAATTCATGTCATTCAACTTGAGATTTTTGTCTTTCAATGTTAAAAATGTACACAAATCAATATTTAAAATTATATAAATTTAAATAATTAGACACCCATTTGTTATGTGATATAATAACCTTTTATATAAATCCTCTACTTCCTAGTGATATATGAGTGTAAAATGCAAATTACCATATTGATGCAAATTGTGAGGTAGAATATTGAATAAAAACATATACACTTATTTATTTAATGACATGTAAATTCAAGTGTTTATTTAAAGGAAAATTATATGATCAAACGAATTTATTCTTCTTAGTTATTCGTCATAGTTATAGTTAGCTATATTTATCACTCGCGAGTTGCGGTTAATATTATATATTAATTATGTGGGCTGAATTCGAGTTTGTATAATTAGCCACATTTGTACATGTATTATTCGTCATAATATACAATACATATGTATAATATACAATTATCTTATTGATATACACATACAATTCACCTCTCTCGCCCCTCTCTTCCCTCTCTCCTCCCTCTCCCAATGTTGCTAGCCATATATACAAATGCATATGTATAATATACAATTATTTAACCAATATACATATATAATTCACCTCTCTCCCACTCTCTGACCTCTTTCGCTCGCCTCTCCCAATCTCGCTCACGTCTCTCCTCTCTCTCTCAATCTCGCTTGCCATATTTACAAATACATATATATAATATACAATTATTTAGTCGATATACATATATGCAGTTCACCTCTCTCCCACTCTTTGCGCTCTCTTGCTCGCCTCTCTCTCCCAGTCTCACACCTCTCTATAAAATAATTAAATTATATTTAAATGGCTATATATAAAAGTTCATAATTTAAACGAATAAAAATTAAAAATATCACCAATTGTGCAAGTTAAAAGAGTTCATTAGCAAAATAAGCCACTTCACCAACTAGCTCGGCTAACCTAAGCCTTTGTGCGTATTATTACAAAAAATAAAAAAATTGACGATGCTCGTGGGGCTCAAACTCAAAGCTGTGGCCTCTATTTATGGCCACATGCCCTACAATTTGTACCGCACCTTCTCCTCCACCGCCGCGCCAACAAAAAATTTACCGGTGGTGCCGACACACATTTACCGTTGCCGGAGGATCTCAACTCCGGCGCCGGCATTCTCGAAGGTCTCAATTTTTTCCTGTCAAGGGGAGAAGGAGGAGTATGCCCCTTTTTCAGTGAGGAATATTTCTACCACTGGCATGGGCTATACACCTGGTAACAAGGAGGATCACCACCGGGAGAAGACATTGAGGTCATCGCCGTCGTCATCAGCTCCATCGAAGTCTGCTAAACTGCTCACACTGCCTACAATTTTGACAATCGGACGTGTAGCCGCTATTCCGGTTCTCGTTACCAGTAAGTTTTTGGGGATACAATTAGTTTTGTTTAACCCTAGCTAATTGAGAGTGTGCAATGTGGTAAATACAGCTGTGATATCTGAAATTGGAGTGTAATTGGAGGTGATTTTCTTCTTTTTTGGTGAGTATCAATGTTTGTTAAGTTGATTAGTAGAATTGATTGATGCATTTAGATTGATTCTCCAGGGATGTATGTATTCGTCTTGCAATAAAGTTACTCAATTTGACTTATCCAGAAAAAGGAAGTTGCTCAATTTGATGTGAAATGATTGGTATAATGAGTGGCAGAAAAAGGAAGTTGCTCAATTTGGTGTGAAATGATTGGTGTAATGAGTGGGAGAGGATAAAGTCACTGGTTTTCAGCCGAAATTCCGTGTACTAAGAAAAACTAGTTACTTGTATCTTTATGCAATGGAACAATGGTTTGGAGGCTGGAATTAGTAAAAAGAGATCTTTTAGTTTTAATTTCCCTTTGCTTGTTGAACTGCTAACTTGAGGAACATGGTGGCTGGTATATACTGATTAGAGACAAGAGACAGATGATACATTATGAGGAAACTGTCCTGGGTTCTGATATTAAGGCTGTGTAAAACTTCTGAATATTTGAAAAAAGAGAGTAAGCGTTTCAGAGATCTGATGATTAACATAATTGTCTTGTTATTAGTCTATTGTATGCTTTTATGTAAGCTTTTCTAATGAGTTGCGTATGAGTTTGCTGATCTCTTTCATTATTTGATCTCAGAAATTTTTGGATTTTAGTTTCACTTGTTACCTTTACACAGCCGTTCAGACAAATCAGGATGAGAGCATGAGTTTATTAGAATTTCATTACTTTTTCTATTTTCTTGGTTGGACAACATTAATTGTTTTCAGATGATACACTGTAAAAGAAAACTGATTTGTAGCCTTTTTAATATAGCATTCTATGTTGATAGCTGGTGGGGACCAACTGCTACAACATGTATATTTATTGCTGCAGCAATAACTGATTGGCTTGATGGATATCTTGCTCGCAAGGTACATGCTTCTGCTGTTCAATAGAATCATTTTTTCTTGAATTATAATTTCTTATATTTCAACTTTCAAAATTGGCTGGTTTGACACGTCCAGATGAATTTAGGAACTGCCTTTGGTGCATTTTTAGATCCAGTGGCTGATAAGGTATTTTCTCTTTATTCTTCAATTCACATGGTATTACCTGGAAGTTTGGCCAGTTTGCTAGTGTTGCTTCCATTATCCATAATGTTCGAGACTCTTCAGCATAATTCCTTGTAATGAAAGAGCAGACATTTTTTGATACAACTCTTCTTGACTTCAACAGCTAATGGTTGCTGCCACATTGATCTTATTGTGCACCAAACCTTTGGAGGCTAGTTTGTTTGGACAATTGCCATGGCTACTAACTGTACCTTCTATTGCTATAATTGGCAGGGAGGTGAGTGATTAACTGTACTTCTGTTCATAATTGCATTTCCTTTCACATTGGCAGTGTTCCAAAGTGCCATACGACGTGCTTTAGAGCATTATGGTTGCCAATTAAGATATCGTAAAACTTCCTTTGGATGACAGTCTGACAAGTGAGGGAGGATTTAGTGAAGGAACAGTGCCGCTTTATACTAATATAGATTGCATTTCCTTTCATATGGTATTTTTTTCAGAAATAGAACTTAAGTTTGTGATATTAATAGTCATGAGATCAGTAACTATGTTGTCATAGTTCTTTTCTCTTGTAGATCTGTAAACACCACAACGGACTTGCAGTTTTCATTTTCAACATGGTTTTTTTTGTTGCAGTACACCCGGGGAACATTTTGGATAATGAGTTTCTGAAAGAGTTTTTAAATTTCCATAAGGTTTCATTAAGATTATATTTCTGTTAAATTCTATGGTACACTGGCCTTAGGGAAATAGAAGATGTTAGATGGGCCATGAAAACTGTAAGCATTGATGTGAAAACTTTTGGTCCTTTTAACATTCTATTCACCCTATCAGTATACAATTATATTGCATGGGACTTCGGAGCACTTCTTTCGGTGGTCATTGGATCATTGTCCGCTGCACTTTTCAGTTTTTATTTTACTTGTTTTCTAGTGGTTGGGGCGGAGTTGCAAGGGCCTGGAAGAATAAGAACTTAACTGGAAAATTCAAACCATATAGTAATTGGATCCATCATGCACATTAAGTTTGATTAGCAATTTGAGCTTCTAGTATATTAGAAAGAAACTACAAATCTGTGTTACAAGGGAAATGAAATGACATTTATCATGAGGTAAATTGTGTTAAGCAGTTAATTGTACTTTTCGTGTTTAACTGAATTATTATCTTAATTCTAGGTGCGCGAAAGCTGGCCTAGACACCACGGTCCCTAAATTTTTTATATTTTTTAATTCTAATACGTAGATTTTCTACGTATAAGTTAAGTTATTCAAAAGATATTATCTTTGCTATAGTTCTCCACATAGTGTGGGATTACAATCACAATATTTTTTCTAGAGTTCCCTGAAGCTATTATTCATATCCTTCTTTCTGAAATGTAATTTTAGTTAAAACTGTTCCTCTTCATTTGTGTCAAGTAAGTATGAATATTTCAAGTAATGCCGCGAGGATAAACTTCTCTGAAACATGCAAGCAGTGATCAGCTTAGATTGAAAAGAAAGAGGAATTTGAGAGCTCTTAAGAACATGGATTGGAACTGTGGGTACTCTTGATGAACCTTATTTTTCACTTGATTTTTTAGATTAGTAAGTTTTGCATAGTATGAAGTCTTTCTGATAGTCTGAGATATCATAGTGTCCATATTTAGCTTGGGAGTCGCTTTTGCTTAAGGTGTGATATCTTTTTTTCCAATATGATATTTATGATATGACACTCTTTTATTACCTTTCTCAAATATACATCATATGATGCTCTTCCATGTTCCTCGAAAATCTTTTCACTGCACCATTAGTTATTTTCATTGTGGATGAGTGATAAACACTGTTTTTTGATTCATTTTGCAAATCTTTTTGTAGATAACTATGTCTGCAGTTAGAGAATGGGCGGCTTCTCAGGGTGGTAAACTTTCAGAGGTTCACAATCAACCTATTATTATTTACTCTTAAGAGCAATCCACATAATGATTTATTATCCCAATGTTAAATAATGAATTTTCCAGGCTGTTGCTGTGAATAACTTGGGGAAGTGGAAAACAGCCACTCAGATGACTGCATTGACCATCCTTCTCCTTACTAGAGATGGCAGGTAACTTTCTGTTCTAAACTCACGCTAATATTTGAAGGAAAAAGGGATGTTGATTGAAGATTCATGTGAATGTTTCTTTGACCTTTGTAACTATCCTCTCTGCAGTTTATCAGGGGCTGGAACTTTTGTAGCTTCTGGTGTGATCTTGCTATATGTTTCAGCATGGTTAGCTGTATGGTCTCTGGTCGTATATATGAGAAAGATATCGAAAGTATTGTTGATGTAGAAATCATGGCCAATGATCACTCACATTTTGGCTCATTCTACTAGCTGTGGAGAAGCAGGTTGTACACAAGCTGATCCATGATTCTGCAAAAGGAAACTGCCCTTTGCAGTTGCATCTCGACTACGAGGGAAGTTGCTAACTTAATTCTGACATACCTCGCCCCATATTTATCCCGTGCACTTTGGTTGTGACAGAGAAATGAAAATGCTGGCTGTGTTCAACGTTTGCTTTTCCACTTCATTCTTTAACCATATTCTTTAGCGACATTGGAGGCTCAATAGGAATTACTATATCATCAAATACATGGAATTTGCGATATCTATTGTAATCAATTCTGATAGGAAAAATTTATACTCAAATATCGTTCCGATTGAACCGGACTGATCTATGGCTCCTTCGGATCAATATTGCTATACACATTGCAGTAACTGTTTGTCATGCAATAAATTATGCACGAGGTGTTTGTTTACAGAGTTGTTTAGAAGTTTTGATAAATTTTTCTGTTTAAGGTCATTATCTGTCTTATCAGAGATGAAATATATGTAGTGAAGAATTATCCGTCTGAGTTGGGCAATTGTTGCAATCCATGTTGATTGGACTCTTAAATTTTTTTTTCGTATTCGTGTCGGATCTTCTAAAAATGCACTAGGTTCTTTCACGCATTAATCAACATTTTTGCCCTACCATCCAATTTCAGGTACATATCTTGTGTTGACATTGTGCTTAATTTGTTGCATTTTTGGTGTATAAGAGTTGAAATGATGTTAAGATGTATTGAAAATTTGATGAAATGGTGCTTACTGTTTTGGGATGCGGCTCCTACAGATTTGTATTCAACAATAACTTTTGTAAAAATTATTTTTATGAATAGAATCATTGTCTTTCTAATCGTCGTAACTAATTGATCATCATGTTTCCAATAAGATATTGATATATCAATTTTCAGTGATGAGTAGTAGCCCTAGTTCCCTCTATGTCAAATGTTATGGGTTCAAAGGGTGGTATAATAATTAAATTAGGAGAAAATTTTAAGTAGAACTAAAAATGAGGATATAAGACTTAGCGGTTCATGCGTCTAAAGTTGAATAACAAGGACAAATATAATAATAAAATATGACGAATGACGAATATAATTCTTTTCCAATTTTAGAAACTAATGAGTGAGCGAGGCATAAAATATATTAATTTGAATTTTCTAGTAAAACGAAGATAGAAACTTTCTAATTATTTAGATTTTAATCGAATCATTCTATTCAATAATAATCGTTCAATATTAACTACACACATATTTAAAAGCAGTAAATAATAGTGGTAATTTTATCGAACTATCCTTATTAAATATAACTCATCTAAACATTGAAAAATAAATATAGTATTTAATAGCAAAGTAAAATAGACACAACATGATAAATTATTAATTAATTTTATAAATTGAACAAGTATTATAAAAATCTTAAAATAATATTGTGAATAAATAAGAATAACTTTATACGTCTCATACAAATATTATTATATATTTTAAATTACAAATTTTAAATTTCGATAAATTTTATATGGATTCCAAATTATATCACATAGTTTTAAATCTCCAATATTATAATATCCCACCAACAACCCAAAGATCTTTTTGATTTCTGGGTCAGAACCGTCCAACCTCCTTTTGTCTGAATTTGCATTTAATTAACCTAAATCTATGTCGGATTTTAATTAAGAATTTAAATTTTATTTGTAATTATTTTTTTCTTTTATTATTACTTCCTCAATCTATTATTAATCGTCATATTTTTCATTTATAGAGTCAACTATAAAATGAATTTTAACTAATCATTTAGGATATATTTTTTCATTATATTAATAATTAAAAATTATAATGTATAGTACCTTTTGTATAGCTTTTGAATATCTAAATTCTTTATTTAAAAAATCAAATTAATGTAATCTAATTTTAATTTTGAAATAAGTCAATTTGATTTTCGAAAAACGCAACATGACAAATAGAAATGGACGGATGGAGTATATTATATCCCCTCTATTCTCATTATTTGTCCACTTTTGAATTGACAAATCTATTAAAAAATAATCATTGACATAGTGAATTTACTATTAATAATATTTTATTGACATAAAATAAATTATGTTCCTCCTTTGATTTTTCTCTTCTAAAAGATTTGTGCGATCGTAACTAAAGACTTCGCCAATATTATTAATATATTTTTTGAATTAAGATTATTTAATTTGATGTCTTTATCTTAAGAGAGTATAATATCCTTTATATAATAATTTCTAAGAATTGTAATTAAAATCTTTAGTGAAATCTAATTAAAATTAAATATGTCTTATAGAGTCTTACGATTTTTCATTATTCGAACTTTTGAGATACTCTGAAGCCATTCTCTTTATTGGATAAAGATTTGCTTATTTCAACAACTCTGATTCGTACACATTTTTTCATTATTTATTTTTTTAACACATACTACAACATGTAAAAGAAAAAAAATTTGGCCAGAATTTTTTTTTTCTATATTATTTTATCTTTTAAATTTTAATACATTTTAACTAAAAAATAAAAAAAATCAATTTATTTTAAAATAAAAAATATTATAATTTTATATTTTTGATCAAATTTTGGCTAAGGCCACGTAAAATTATAGTCTGATTAGAGTATTAAGCCAAAAAAAAGAAAAACACTATATGAGTATTTGAATTTGGAATCCAATAAATTTAATCTTTTGATTAATTAATGGTTAATTTGGCGCTTAATCACGTGATTCCTCCTTGGAACACTAAAGTCTAGTAGGAGCTGAGCTGTTAGCCACTAGCCATGCATGCTTTGGTAAAATATCTAATTATTATATCAAACTTTTTGATATAGTGATCAAGTAGATGTTTTAACGTGTAATTTTATCGTATGATTTGAAATTATGATATAAAATTTACTTGATTTTAAAATTATCAGACAGAATTATAGTTGATATTATTATTTTTACTAATATTTAAACTATTCATATTGAATATAACTATTACTTTCACCAATTAAATTTATAGTTGATATCTATTACTCTTATTAATTTTTAAACTATTTATATTGAGAAATGTATGTTTAACGTGAAGAGATTGTCTGTACTATATAGATGGTTATATTAAAAAATATACTATACTACAAGTGATGTTCTACTCGACTTTTTTTTATTGAACTAACGTTCAATCCATAAATAATCTAAAGAATTAATTTGTATTTTTAAAACTTTTTTTTTACCTTTGAGGACATTAAAATAATGGCATTTGACACTACCATTTCTCTATTTATAGTGAATGTCATTAGCCTTAGAGAGTAACAAAATCATCTCATTGTGTGAAAAAAAAAAGGAATAAAGAAAAATGGAGAGGAAAATTTATGGTCTTTTGTTTCTCCTTGTCATTTTGTTCACTTCACGTAAGTCCTTTTTTCCCCTTTTTTTTTTAATGTGAACTTATATTTAGAAAAAAAAAACATTTAGGAAAAATGCTCATATCTTGAGTGTGCTTGGTAGGATGAAAAATATTTTTAGAAAAAAAATGAGTTTTTAGTTATTTTTTGATATTTGATAAGTAAATAAAGTATATTATTTACAAAATATTTATATGTTATCTAATAAAATGTTATAGTAAGTGGAATAGGATGGAGAGCACTAACTTAGACACATAGAGTAAAAGATAGTCCGTTGAGCAACATTCATCATTAAAAAATTATACTGTATATTATTAAAAGTTAAACAAAATATATAAATATATTACAATTTAAATTATTTTTCATGAGTATATATTGATTATTGAACATTCTTAGCGAAGTTTTTGTCTACACCATTGGTTGAGACTAGAGGTTCTAAGGGTGAAATGGTCAAGAAATAGAGGTTTCGAGGTGGAGATGAGACAATATGCATTTGAAATATCACTTGTGAATTCTATCTTTATTTTTAATGAATTTATTTTCTAGGTACCAAACTCACCCTTAATTTAAAATGTCTTTTACATATATTTTAAATAATGTTATTATTATTCTATTACAAGTTTTGTTGCTTCCCATGAAGGATATTGGTCAAATATTTTTCGTACAAATCAATCCATTTTTTTTCTCTTTACTTTCACCTCTATTGTGTATTGAATATTGATACAAAAATATATAAAAATAATTACCTATACTTCAAGGTAAATTAATAAAGAATCATAAAAAAAATAACCCTATTACTAATTTCCAACTTATTACATAGCAATAGTATTTACGAAGATTTGAGACCTCTTTATATAACAGTATCGTATATAAATGTAATTGTAGATATTTATCGATTATAATAAATTTTACATAGATAATAACATGTTATAACCGATTAAATTGAAATTATGGACGCAGAAATGTCGATCCGAGGGGTGGAGGGAAGAGTGTGCCTCTCGCAAAGCCATGGGTACAAGGGTCCATGCATGCGTGACCACAACTGCGCTCTCCTCTGCCGTAACGAATATTTCTCCGGTGGAGACTGCATTGGATTTGGCTTTAATAGAAAGTGCTTCTGCACTAAGACTTGTTAATTAATTAATTAATTAATTAATTAATTAGTGTCATGAAAATGTCACTAAATTAATTTAATTAATTAGTTCATTAATCCATCTCTAAGTTAGTTTTGTTTTAGGCAATAATAAAATGTAGTAGTGTTTTTTTTTCTAAAGGGCATTATGCCCTTCAGGGTTTGTAGTCTTTCTTCGAAATCTGTGTGAACATGAGGTGTTTTGTGGATCGACTGATTAGTAATTCAAGGGTTCTTTCTTTTTTCTTTGCACTAGTTGGTACTTGGTACATTCTCTACTATCAAACGAATAAGTAATTAGCAATTTTAATTTTAAGCATGTTTAATAATTTTGTATAATAAATCAAATATATGGTGTATTTTAAAATATTATACAAAAAAAAAGACTGATAAAGGAAAAGAAGTTTGTGATTGATATTTTTTTTTAAAAGCCAAAATATAAGATAAAATATTGCGATAAATAATATTTGTCACCCGAAATTAACATAGAAAAATGAATCGCAGTTTTAGTGGGATAGTATTTTGTGAAGGAATTAATAAGTCACCACAAATAATTTATAGATTATTATTCCTTATTTATCGTACCAAACAATTCCTATAATGTAAATGCAAAAAGAAAAACTTGATTCGGGATACCTCTTCATTTTACGATCAAAACATGATATAGCCATCATTTTAGGAATGGATTTAGCTGAATTCAATATATAAATTTCGCTTAAGTCATATATTTGTATTAAAAAATATTATTAAATACATGTAAATATTTAATAAGCAACCCTAATAATTAAATCTATAAAAAAAAATTTAAAAAAAAAGTGTGATGCGTTAATAACTAAATCTAATTATGGATTTGGTGATAAATTTAGAAATGATGCACTTATCGTGCTCTTCCTCGAAACCAAAATTGTTTTTATTTTTCACGTTAACAGTTATATACAAACAGAATCAAAGCAACTGAAAAAACATATAAAATTTGGGGATAATTAACATATTTAGTGAATTCGGGATAATTAAAGTGTATGCAATTTGTCACTGTCTTCATGAGGTATAGAGGTTGTTTGAAACGAACCTGACATCAAATTAAACACTTTTTGAACCCTAAACAACAAAAGAGACCCTCTTTAAAAATACACACAAAAACGGACAGTTGACCCATTTATGGACGAACTACAACTACCATATTTTAACAATGTCGTCTTCGTTAACTCCAAATTCATCCGAATCAATTTCAATACAAATCTTAAAGGTAGTTGACCCACAAATGAATGAACTATAATTCTCTTTGTTAACCCCCTCACGTAAATCTATATCTCTTTCATTCTCACGTGAAACTATATCGCCTTCTTCAACAATAAATATGGGTTATTACTCCACATTTTTTATTCAACTTCTATTTTTCCTTATTTTATATTTTGATTTTTGAAATTTTATAGTCATATCTCAACAATCCAGGAAGTCAGCATATTCTGTTGAACCATATGTTTGTAAATGCAAAGGATATGTAAAATGAAAGCATGGACTCGCAAGTTTTGGTGTCGTGCATATTCAAAGGTAAAAAAATTAAGCTATCCACTTTAATATATTTGGATATTCACTTGATTTCTTGTTTTGTTATTTCAGTAAAATGATGGATGCGAAGAGATCCTCTTTCGACGGTGATATAATGATTTCACACATAAATATGTAGTTTGTACATATGAGATAGAACATCTTATAACATGTTTGAGACAAGGATTCGTAGGAATGAAATTTATTTTACGAAAAAATATTATTTTTAAATACTTTTATCATCGAAAAAGTCATGATATTATGTATTTACAATACACTCAAAATTGAAAAATAAATATATATTTAGGTGAGGAGTTAACAAAAAGAATTGTAGTATGCCCATTTGTTGGCGAACTACCTTAGAAAAATTGTGTAGTATTAGTTTGGATAAATTTGGAGTTAATGGGGACTACAACTTTAAAAGATTATACTTGTGATTTGTTCATAAATGGGCGAAATATTCATTTTGATGTGTGTTTTTAGAGAGGGTCTCGTTTGGTGTTTAGAGTTCAAAAAGTGTCTGTTTTAATATCGGATTCATTTTCAAACAAACCTGACTCATACAAATCAAAATAGTAATTAAGTGGAAAAAGGATAGTGAAAAGAAACATGACAACTAATAGCAAAACAATACATGATAATCCACACATGATATCAAATGCAAAAAACTAAAAACTACATGAATAAATTAGGCAGAATACATACATATGCCCTTTAATTTGACTTCAAATTACATTTATGATCTTCAACTTTGATTTTGCACAAATAGATAATTAAACATGTATAAAGTTGAACAAATAGACATACACGTCCTACATGACATCATACATTTTATTTATACATTGTTTGCCTTCAAGAGAGACATTGCATATAATTTTTTAACCAATTTTTTTTGGGTGTTTTGTGATGATTTAATAAATTATGTCTGTTACTTCTAATGGATAAATATAGGTGTTTATAAGTTCAATTGAGGTATGAACCGTGAAACAGAGTTTTCCCATCCACGAAACTAACTTCTAAAGTAAAAGTGATGAATATTCAAAGTTTCTCTTATTTACACTAGTTTGTAGTAAAATGGTCATAATGATTTACTTTAAATATTAAATGAGACTAAATTGGTGGCATTTGAAAGAAAATTCATTGACCTACAAATTTTACTTATCATGGTTAACCCAATTCATTACGTACTAAAAGATATGGAAGTATACATTGTTTGCCTTTCAAGAGAGGTACACATCGATTACATGTAATTTTTTTATTAATTTTTTTTGTGGGTGTTTGTGATGATTTACTAAATTATGTATGTTAGTTTCAATGGGTAAATTTAAGTGTATAAGTTCAAATGAGGTATGGACCGTGAAATAGAGTTTTTCTATACATGAAACTAACTTCAAAAGCCAAAACGAAGAAGATTCAAAGTTTCTCTTATTTACACTAGTATATGGTAAAATGGTCATAATGATTTATTTTAAACACTAAATGATACTAAATTGGTGGCATTTGAAAGAAAACTCATTGACCTACAATTTTTATTTATCATGGTTCACCTAATTCATTACGTACTAAAAGATATGGTAGTATACATTGTTTGCATTCAAGAGAGACACACATTAACACTACAATTGGTACGATGCTCTATACTACCACCAAATCAAATGTTCCACATGAATAATCTAGAAATATGACAACTCTTAACTACCTCACAACTAATAACAAAATAATACATAATAACCACATATGATGTCAAAATCTAAAGACTACATGAATAAGCTAATATTATAATCGTCACGATACTCTATACAACCACCAAATTAAATGTTCTACTTGAGTGTCCGTTTTGATGCCAGACTCGTTTTCAAACAAGTTCAACTCGAGCAAATCAAATTAGTAATTAAACGGAAAAAAAGATAGTGAGATACATAACAACCAATAGCAAAACAATACATAATAGTTCACATATGATATTAAATGCCAAAAGCTAAAAAGACTACATGAATGAGCTGATACTACAATCGACACGATGCTCTATATTAGCATCAAACGAAATGTTCCACAAGTAATCTAGAAATATGATAACTCTTAACTACCTACTAATCTTCTATCCGTATCCACAATCTCCATACCCTTCAGTTTTTGGTCCCATCTTGCGTAAATTAAAGATGTGTCTAATCAACTCTCTTTACTCTTCTCCTCCTTACCTCCATCTCTCCCGACCTCACTATATATCCAATCTCTCATGACTCACACATCTCCTATTCTCATGTTCAAACCTATAAATGTTCTAATACATTTCCTAATAAAGGTAACTTCGTATCCAAAGAGATTCGAAACTAAAATCTCTGGTCAAGGATGAAAAAGTAATTTCCACTCTACTTAAAGTCCACACAACCCTTGTAGGTAAAATCCACTCCCGATATTCTCATCCTAATCTTGTTGCTTCTAAATACTAATATATCCACATATAATCATTAAAGTTAATATAATCAAAATAATATACTCTTTCCGTTGAAAAAAGAGTGAACCTATTTCCTTTTTAGTATGTTTAAAAAAAATAACCCCTTTCTTTTTTGGCAAGACTTTAAATTTAATTTTCTACGTGACATGTTTAATACCACAAGATTAAAGGACATTTTGATACATTTGATATAGCTTTAATTTAGAACCACAAGATTAAAAAATATTTTCTCTTTCCTTAAACTCCATTCAAAGTCAAACTGAATCATTCTTTTTAAAACAAAAAATAATAGAGTATAATTTAGACGTAATTTAAATTAATTAAATTTTAACGTGAGTATTAGACCCAAAAGAAAGTTTTTGTCTTTTTGACGGTCAAAATTGCTCTTTTGTATCATATAGAATGCACGTCTGAGAATATGGAGCTTTTCAACATTTTCCCACCAAATTGTGCGGAGACAAAATAGGAACCCACAAGATTCGAAGGTATTCAATTTTTATTCATGAAAATCTGTTATTATTTCATACAATTTTATGCTTTTCTGTATGCATTTTAGCTTTTGATTCTCTTGTTATAAAGCTGTAATTTGAGCTCATTTCTGGAATTTATTATGCGGGTATTGGTTGAATATCCATTTGATTTGACGGGTTTTCAGATTTTCAATTTTGATCTAATTTTACGAACGAGAAGGTAGAGGTGATCTCTTTCTTCCTAAATTGTGGTTTGTTGATTTTGAATTCATGTGTATTTGGTTATCAGAGGCGGATCCAAAATTTGAAGATTCATTCGGTCATTTTGAAGTTGAAACTTGAGCATTTGAATTTTTGCTTTTTGGAAAAAATTGAAGTTTTGTGAGTGAAAGTGAAATTTCTTTCCTAAAATGACTCGTATATCAGTTTTTGGGAACTTGAAAATATTTGAAGATCAAAATTTGTTAGGGGAATTTATGGTTCCATTGATTTCTTGCTTGCAACCAAACCCACAACTTAGGGGTTCGGCCGAATTTAGTAATTTTTGTTCAAATGGTGTGTTTGTGTTTTTAAAAAATTCATTAAATATGTACCACATTTGATTTAGAACCAATTTATTATCACTTGAAGTCGTCATTCTAAAATGTAGAAATCATAAAGTTGCAATCCTAGCTCTGCCTCTGTATGATGTTTGGTTCAAAGGATTATGTGGGTTTATTTCAATAGAAGTTTTGGGATTAAGTCTATCTCGTGTTTGGTTGGAGGTATTAGCTAAAACCAGTATCTTTTTATACCAATTCTTGGTTTAACTTATTCCATACAAAAAGTGGATTGATTATCCACAAAATATATAATCCCATCCTGGGCAATCCTGGCATCACATCTTAAAGATGTTGCAATTTATCTGATCTGATTTTTAAGGAAAATGGTTTAAGGGGAATATAAAAGCATTGACTTTGTAATGCCAGTACTAGACGTGGTGTTCTTGCATTTTTTCGAATCCCCTTGTCAAGCTTTTTGGTTCCAGCACTGGGTTGGAGCAATATAAAAAGTGATCGAGTTGTTTACACAAACACAAGAATCATGTTGTTTCAGCAGTTCAAGAAAAAGAATCTCGTTGATTCAATTATTTTAGTTTTCAAATTGATAATATTTTCTTTTGATTAGTATGTTTTACCTAGGTCAAAATGACTTCTTGTTTGTTACCCTTAGTTGCTTTTGTGTTTATTGTTTGGTGTCGCATCTACCTTCACAAGGTAGGGGTAAGACACACCAGCCTCCCCAGATCACACTGGGTATGTTTTTGTTGTTGTATCTTATCTATATTACTGCTATTATTTCCTCGGCAACAAAACAGCAGGAAAACCATGTTTTATCTTCTTATCATAAGATGTAGCTAACCAAAGTGGAGGCAGTCATGGGAGGCTGAAGTAGCATTGGCACCAGTGCGGAGAAGAATATTTACTGTGGATATTTTACCTAAACTAGCTAAATGAATGAATCTGAAATTTTCTTTACTCCAGTGATATTTGTGTTTCTTTGCCAGTCATATTTACTGATGGTTATTTATGTCACCAGCCAAGATCATCCAGTCATACTTTTGGAGACTTGTTTTCTTTCAGAAGTTTCTTTTATATTCATTTTCAGTATCTGTGGTACTGAACATACAATGTCGTTTGCAGTTCTTTATCTCTTTGGTCATATCGGAAGCTTCTTTGAACATGGACCGTCCTACAGTTGAAGAAAAAATCAAAACAGCAGAACTTGAAGACGTGCAATTAGAGGAAGTGAAGGAAACTAAACCAGCAGCAATTGAGGAGGACGATGCCCTCTTCCACTGTGATCTATTTGATGCAGAGATGGTTCAAAAGGTAGCGGATGAATTTCTCCCTGGACTAGCCTCTGCCTGTATTGATAATACGACCGGTGGTTTGTTGAATAGCCCCGCTTCTGTGGCTGTTGATATTAGAAGAGAAATGGTGGACTATCTTGTCCAGAGAAGCGAGATGTTTGTTGCAGAATCTGTTGTCTTAGAAGGTGACTCGGTTGTTGAAGTGTCGGACAACCCTCATGATATTATATCGGATTTTATTGATGATTTTGCACAGTCTAAGAGGAACTTTTTCTGCAAAGTCTCCTCATGGATGCTAAGTGAAAGGAGAGAGGAAAGGATAGATGATTTCGTACAAGAAATGGAAATGAATGGCTTTTGGTTGATGGCGAGGAGGATAGCAGTGGCACAAACATCGATAAGAAATATCGATTTCAAGAACATTTATCACTGCAGTATGAGGTTCAAATCTGAAGAAGAGCTTTCGAAGCATATCACCTTGTGTGGTTTCAGGGAATTGCACTGTGAAAATGAGGGATGCAATGCCCGATTTAGTGCAGCTCAGCTGGAACTGCATGATTCAACATGTCCGTTCAAAATACTCCAATGCGAGCAGAAATGCCCAGAAACACTCATGAGGCGTGAAATGGACAGGCACTGTATAACTGTATGTCCAATGAAGCTTGCCAACTGCCCCTTCTATCCAGTAGGCTGTGTGTCTACTATTCCTCAATGCAAAACTGACCAACACCGTCTTGAGAATCTTCTGCCTCACTTGACCCACATCTTAAAACTTATTCATAAGGAAGCATCTTTCGAGGCTTTGAAGAAAAGGGCTGAACAATTGTTGGAGGTCAGTTATTAATTAGTGCCATTCTCTTTCTTTGGATATATTGAACTTACGTTAGTGCTTCTTTTGTTTGGAGTTTTTTTCTCTCGACGAGGCATTAAAATGTTGAGAAAGAAAAATAGAATGCCAAAATTGTAGAAATAGGAAGACCAAAATATTCACTTACATCTAACTAGTTGAGAAATTGGATTAGCAGTGATTTCTGTCCTGCCACTATTTTCCTTCCATTATCTCAAGTCTTTTTCTACTCTGTGACCCCGTTAGCAACACGAGGAGATATTGTAGGTGAAGAAAAATGGTAATCTTTCCGTTTCAAGTTGCTTGTCTTACTTTTCTTTCTGCCCGTTCAAAAAAGAATGCCTCTTTCTACTTTTGGCAACTCTTCAATCTCGACTTTCCACATGACATATCTAAGACTACAAGATTAAATGACATTTTGGTACTTTCTACATATCTTTAGTTTAAGACCACAAGATTCCAAAGTCTTATTTACTTTCTAAAACTTCGTGCCAAATCAAAACCAGACAAACAATTTGAAACAAAGGGAGTAATATTCAAATGGATACTTCAGTCGAAAAATAACTATCACATGTTGCCTTGGCTGGCCATTCACAGTCTAATCAAGACAAAACTGAATGTTAGAGCTATTTATTGAATCTTATTCACAAAGGTGTTTCACCAGATTCTGGATATCCTTGCAGCTAAATTTGCAAGAAACTACTCTAACCATGAACACTCTTGATGTGTTGATATATTTTTTTCTTCACAAACAGGCATCATCACCTGGACGGCTGGCAGCTGCTCGTGATGCAAGATCATTAACAGTTGCAATCAAGCGTATTGATGCAAAGCTTGGACCTTTGGAAGCTGAGGAAATTAAAGAGGACAATGCAAATGACGCTGACTTGAAAGATGAAAAAAAGGATAGCACTGATCTATCCGCCAAAAAGGATAGCAGTGATCTATCCGCCAAAAAGGATAGCACTGATCTATCCGCCAAAAAGGATTGCTCTATTGACTTGTCTCATAATGATGAACAATCTCCACAGCTTAACTCCTCAGCTTCACCGCACAAAACAGTCTCACCTGACAAATCAGAGAAAGTTGTGGAACCAACCATTAAAACGGATTCAACCAATGAACACTGTGAGAAACCAGACTCTAGAGATCTACCCCATAACAAAAATGATGGTTTGAAATCACCTGACAAAGGTGAAGAGTCTCTTAGCACATCCGAAAAACATCAAGATGTCACAACTTCAGCACACAAACTAGAGTCACCTAAAAGTGAAGATCCTCCCAAGTCACCCGAGAAGCATCATAATTCAACAACTTCTGAAGAACAAAAGGAGTGAAATAAGATCTTTGCGGATCAAATGGAATTCAGACTGTGATCAGCAAGTCAGCACCTGACTAATGGAGTTTTAACAGATCCTGGTTGGAAAGGTAAAACAGCGAAAAACTCATTTTCTGAAAGTAAATGTATGTGTAGCCACCAAATGAGAAGTAGAATGCAAAATTTTGGATCTCAAGTATAAGAGAACACATATTCATTTTGTATATTGAAGACTGATCAGTACCTTCAAGAGTACTGATTCTCGAATTCTCAGGCTGGAAGATTGACGACAAGAAAGTAAGTACATTGTTTAAAGATTGTCTCTATCTTCAAATCTGAGCTGGAGCAAGGCCATAGCATAGGAGATTGCATGAAATAGTAAAGTTGCATACTAGTTCTGATCTTCTTCAAAAATGGCACAATTTTGTTTTAAATCCTTTTTTTCATCTCCATACATAGACAGATATGAACATTTTTCCTGTATAATTTATCACACTAGCAAGTTTTCCCCTTGCTTATTCATTTTTTCTTGCTTGTAATTTGCTTTGTACAAAACAGAGTTTTATTTTTCCTTGTTAGTGATTCGCATTCAATTTGTTTCAACTTCAATCAAATGAATACTCCTTTATCACTCTAGTGAATTTCTAACACTGCTAGTCTGCTATTGCCAATTGGTACATTTTAATTATCATTCTATCACGACCTACGCTCATGTCATGTATTTTCCCACTTAGGCCCATACAAATTTGTCTGTGGTCTATGCCACATTGAGTTGGAATCCCATTCTAACTAAGGATTCTTGTGGTTGGACGGATTTCAACTACAGGAGAACCCGGAACGGAGGGCTTTCCCCCTTCTGCCCGACTCTTTGGTTCTTAAGACGCTGAGTCTTATCAAACATTGAGAGCTTTTATAGCTTGTGCAGGCATCTGGTGAACTCCTCAAAGTGCCAGCGCCTCAAACTGTGGCATACATATAAACTTGAGTTATGCCTTATAAAGGGCTCTCACGGGGTTGTGGTCATAAAAGAAGAAATGAGAAGGAGTATTTGCTATGAGTATTAATTAAATTAGAAAGTCCAATCATTCTAGCTTTCTGCGAAGGTATGGGGAGAGCAACAAGGGAGATAGTAGGCTAATAGAGAGCTATGTGGGGGTAGTCCACAACTTTAGCCTTAAGCTAGGTTGGGCTACAATTCTTGTATTGAGCAAACCCAAGCATAAAATTCGAAAGTCAATCATTCCTAGCTTTGCTGCGAAGGTATTGGGGAGATCAAAAGGGAGTATATTAATCTAATTGAGAGCTCTCATGGGGTGTAGTCCACAACTTTAGCCTTAAGCTAGGTTGCGCTACAATTCTTGTATTGAGCAACCTTAAGCTAGGTTGCGGCTAAATTCTGTATTGAGCAACCCAAGCATTTAAAGAAACAATTTGAGTGGCATGCTTTTAAGATCAACGGAAGGAGGAGAAATATTGGGATTGGATCTTCAGCGGACGTTGGCTACCAGACCTCAGCTTCTTCAGTCGCCTATCATCTCCTCCCGGATGGTTCGATACTTATTCCACTTCTTACGACTCTCCCCAGTCTGTTCTCCTTTTGTTTCTTATTCTGGCTGAGGTGGTAGGTGAAAAAACAAAAGACCAGCTAGGCAGTGGCGGCAAAGGGTGAAAGGATCAGAGATACAAAGAAAATAAATCTCGATATTTCTGGGTTTTTAATGTACAAAATCTTGCTGATTACCATTCATTTAATGGTTTTCACACAAGTGTTTGGCTTCGTCAGAAAAAACTTACGGTTAGGTCACCTGTGAAAAGAAAAAAAAATAAAGAACTGGAGAGGGACTGCCGTAGTTGGCAGGGGACATTATGGTTGGTTTTTATGGTGATACTGGTTCTCTGGGGGGTAAAAGCGTTGTGGAGCTGGGCGACAGGTCGCATTTAAAGAGCGAGACTGCTTTTAGGAGCTAAGCACAATGACATAAAGTCATTGATTAAATATGTTGATGTGAGGAATGGGTTTTTTTATTGAAAAGAGAAATTTAATCTTATATATTTAGGTAAGCCATAGTATTGGATCTTTCTTTGGTCCACTAATACGTAAGCTTCTACTGATGAGTCTTTCTATCTTACCGATAATTTGTGAGAATATACATAAATGTTAAATGTTTAATTTTCTAATTGGGCAATGTCGAATGAAAAGGGTATTAAATATGTGTTAGTGGTTTTGGTTGTCCAAACTATAATTAAGGTCAACTGAAAAATAGGAAGGACTCATAGAGACGTTAGCCTTCTGTGAAGCCTCCTCCTTCTGAACCTCCCAAATACGATATGACGCCCTTATTTCGATATAGACGGTCGCAAATCTGGAAAGCTGAAGCTCTATCCTCCTACGTGCCGATAACGTCGGTCCGGAGCATAATTTGTTAAGTTTAATGAAAAGATTTGAAAAGATTTTCTTTGACAATTTTATGTTTGTATCTTATTCTTACAGTAGTTTCGATTTATTCTATTTTTTGTCATTTTATGTTTTTGGTCTTCACTCCACTGATTCTCTAAATTATGTTGAAGTCTGTTTTCTATCCTAACGTATATTTGGATATATTCCGAACCTCCTTCTACGGGACAAACGGAATTATCTTCACCCTACTTTTCATCGCGCCCCTTCCCTCGCTTTCTACCTCTAGTACCTCTTCGCGTTTCTTTTCTATATTCTAGACAATCGTGAAAGAAAGACAAACTTCATCCTACCCCCTACGAGGTAATGAACTGCTTATTTGCTTATGACTTAATAAAGATAAGACATTAGGTAAAAACATATCGTGATTCAATGGATTCCCCATATGAGAACATTTAAAATATTTTTGTTTTTTTAAACGTTTATTCTATAAAGTTCATTTTTATAATTATAAAAACTCACAAGGTACTTAACTAAGTTTTTTTGAATATAAGATACACACAGATAAAGGCTGCGGAACTAAATAAGGAAATTCAGTCAGAGATAAAAAATTTTGGGAAGAATCTGAACTGGTGTGGTATCTGGTTGGATTGCTGTTGATCGGAATGCCAACGCGTATGCCCACTATCAGAAGGGGGTGAGAGGCAACGATCGCTGAAGGGCCTGTTCGGTCTAGAAAAAAAAAGTTAAAGTTGAACGGCTACCCTCTTTGCTTTTTAACTTGTTTTTCTTTCCTTGAGAAAAATATTATTTCGCCTGGGAAATGAGTTCATCTTATTAGGGATAGAGTCTCTATTAGGATATTATTTTACGCAGAAGAGAACTTATCTCCACTGCCTTGTATAGTTTAGGAAGTAGATGATAATATTTCCTCGAACTATATTATACCCCTATGACGCAGATTTGTTGGAGCGGATATTATTGCTGCGGCATTTAATAAGTTCTTTTTATTCAGTGTGATCTGCGTTCAATGTTGATCTCCATGAAATCAATGCCACTATAATCTTACTCGATTCAGCAAGTTATACACAAAGTTTTTCGTTTGATTCATAGATCTTGTGTTTTAGTTGTGCCCATACTAATGCATCACGTTCGGAAGTTTCCCTGAGGTGAAAATGGCCGGGGTAATCAGCAACCATCCGATATGAAAACTTACGCATTCAGCTCACAGCTCAGTTGTCAAGTTCAACTCAACTCAATCATCATCAGGTCGTAAAAAGAGTTTGCCTCACATTCATCAAAGTTTATACACCAAAGTTTTTCGTCTTCATAGATCTGTATGTGCCATCCTAATGCATCAAGCTTCGTAAGTTTCCCCTAAGGTGAAAATGGCCGGGGATAATCAGCAACCATCAGTTCATGAAACCTTAGCTCAGCTCAGCTCAACTCAATCATCATCAGGTCGAACAGATTGCTCGAATTCTGGATCCATTATCACCCCATCCATAACATGTACAACAATCTTCCCTCTTCTCAAATCCACCATTTCCGAAGCAATTCTATTAACTATCAACAACCCATCTGACTCTTTCGATATATACACAGTGTATCCCGATATTGAATGTCATATAAAATCTCCTTTTGTCACCAACTTGTTACATCATCCGTTCGTTCTCGGTAAATCATTTTCGTGGTTTACAGCTGAAAAACCCGCGTACTCGAGTGTATGTAGTGATATGTATTCGTCTATCTCATTCTCACCCAATCTCAATCCCAGATCCCGCTCGAATGCTTCTTCAGATGGCAAAAATAAAGTAACCAAAATCTTGATCTTTGTTTTGGTTCTCGGGTAAACATTCCAAGCACTATTCCCAATACTTCCCTATTCCTTCCTCTCCATCTAATGCATTTTTCGTCAGTTGGCAAAACCAATTCACATTTTCATTTCCTTGTGTTATTTCGTTAAGTTTTAGTACTGAAAAACACAGCACGAAAGTACAAGCAATCGAGACTACAATACATAGGAATTTGATAGGATCATTAGTGAAATGACCTCGTCGTTTCATTTTATTTTATTTTTGGTTTGGTTTAGTTTTTTTTTTGTAAAGTAGAAAGTCTTTTGGACCTTTTCATCAAAACAGTTTGATATGCAAATTTGCTTGTTTATTTATAGCGTTCAACTTTCGAAACTAATAAAAAAATGGAAACTGAAGTGGAGATTATCGATTACCTGAAGAAAGGAGAAGCTTGAATCACTAGCAGATCTGTAATCACTACTTTGATTTTGTTGTTAAATAGTTTTGAAGATGTGAAACTATGGAGGAAAATGGTGGATTTGTGAACTTCAAAGAGAAAGAAGATGAGTTGAAGTTTGAAGGAAGGTAATATATATGGTCAAATAGTAGATAAATGGCAAAAAATAATGAGGATAGATTCAAAATGTTTCATTTACTAGTTCGGAATAATACATAAGCGTGCTCTTAATTGCAAGTAAACAGGCAAGATCTAGCGTTAGATACGAATTCTATTTTATTAGTTTATTATAGTTAGTTTTTAGGTTTGTGTATCTTTTTTGGTTAATTGGTATATATAGCTTAGACTTTTCCTCTCTTTTTTTTGTTTTTTTCTCTTTTTTTTTTTTTTTTTCTCCGTATATGTTGGGGTGAGCTAACTCAGCACTTGCCGTAAGAAAATTAAAGCAAATAGCAAGCCAGGTAGGTGAGCAATAGTACAAGCAAGCGAGGTTGAAGGGCTCGTTGCAACCTTTGACCTCTTCGTTGACAACCTCTCATTTGTTCGATTACTTGTGGGACCTGCTCCTTTAGGGTATAGGGAGCTCCATCCGAGAGCGTAGGAAGTATGAGTGTTCATCTTATAGAGCGATAATTTGGTGTCAAACTTTGTTAATTTGTTGCATGCCTATCCACTGAATATGTATATATAATGAAATTTAAAAAATACATATTTGTTTAATTTTTTTTCCCCCCCCCCCCCCAAAAACCATAAACTTCATATTTAGAATCGATCTTGATGGGAATACACATTGATTTATATGGGCTCACCAACACGAACGGTAAAGAAAACCCTTTCAGTATGATTTAACACTTAATTTGCACGTTAAACAATTCATTGGCACCAAAAAAAAAAAGAAAAAAAAAGGCAAATTTAATTCACAAAATTTATAAAATCGTAAATTTTGTATTATACAAATTACATTGTTAACAATCTTATGTGAGTACAACTTGAGTTTACAAACACAAGAAAAGCCTATAAAATAATGAAAGCGTCACAATTTCACATTTTTTTAGATGCACTTGGCTCTCCGTATAGACTCTTCAAAAATATTGTTGTGCCTATGATGGATCCTCAAAATATGCACTACTTTTGGAAGATCCAACACATAGCAAAAGACATAATTGAAGAGTCAGAGCAACAAACTGGTGATAGCTACAACAACAAAAGCTATATACATTTCTCCGTTCAACAATATAACTCAATATGTGTTGAGGATAACTTCTTTTAACAAAAAATTACACTCTACAAACGTAGTAGAATGCCAGAAATGTGAGAAGCCATGTAGTGAGAAGCTGTAATAGGGGTAGGCAAACTGCTCAGCTCCTTTTAAAGGGGAACCTAGGCTGACTTGGATTGCGATCGTCTGCAAAAGGCCTGTAGTGTTAGGATTTTTGACTGGAAATAGACATACATTGGCATAGTGAGTCATCACTGATTTTACTTCTCTACGGCACTAGTTTGGGACCAGCGCGTCCACCTCGGAAAAGCTGTGCACAAAGACATCAAATGTCTGTTACTTTCAAGGGTTTCAAAATATTGCAAAGGAGATTTTGCGATCTTGGTTATTTTACAAAAACACCAGTAAAGAACAAGAACAGATTGAGCTAGTCTAGATGTCATGCCACCTAAGGGGTTTCTAAGAGTAAAGATCCTAGTACGACGAAAGGAAGGGACAAGCCAAATTAAGTAATAGTCAAAGTCAGGCATACAAACCTCGTGGAACCACACAAGGATCATGGCGACCACGAGCAATGAGTTCAGTCTCATGTTTATCCCTACTAACAGAAGTTGTTCCTCTTTTGCATTTTAACCAATTCAACTAGACGTATTTTATGATCCTACGAATAAATTAACTGAAAAAAAAAAATGGATTTTTTTTACAGATACTGGGACTTACTGCAATTGTAGAAGTTGGCTTGAATGCTACTCTCATATTAATAATTTCTCCATTTGATATGCCTCCCTGTGAAATAAATTAAACAGATAACTCAACTTGAAAAGGAAATGGAATTGTTTGTCAATTTCTAAAGACATATCCAAATGAATATTGCGAGTGTACCTGGATACCACCAGATCTATTGGTTTTTGTCCTGATTTGGTCATGTTCATCCATAAAGAACTCATCATTATGCTCACTGCCAGTCATGAAAGTACCTGTAGTTTTTCACCAGAAACAAAATAGAACATGAGGTTTATCAAAGATATTAAACTTATGAATTGAGGCCTTCGCAGTTTGTTCCTGATCATCGAATTGATACCCATATCGTATATAATTCAGAGAGTTGTTCTACTATCGGTAATTTTGAACAAAGAATGACTCGCATCTGAATTAGCCAACTTCCTTACTATTCTAACCAACCATGCCGTAAACAAAGTGTCAATGAATCAACTAAGATCCTTAGCATTAATTGTTTAATCACCTTAAATCACCAGTCAAGTAACTAACACCCCCTGGACCAGCCACATCGTAGATCTAAACTCAATGAAGCACACTTGACCACCTAAAAACATTTGGTACTCTGAAGCCAGATCTTTCCGTTATCTTTCCTATCTAGTTCAAGCTGGAAGCATTAGCGTTTCATATGCTTCAACAATGTTAAACCTTGATAATCCAATATCATCTAGACGCCAACGCAAACCGTATTAATCATAGAGAGATGCTAGAATGCAGCTTCGATCTAAAGACATCTTAGGCTTAATTTGGGGAGATAATCTTGCGAATTCAGATTCCAGCAGATAAGCATCTTTGTCATGAGTGATACGATTTTGTCAAACAGAGAAAGGTGGTGATTACCTAAGTAACAAAAAGAGGGATAGGAAAGGGCACAAAAAGACCAAGGCATTCAAGGAGGTTCTGTTATCGAGAGCTCCAAGCAGAAGCAAGTAGGTCGGGCAAGATTGTAAAGGAGAAGGAGAAGAAATAGAACAGTTCAAAGTTGCACCTGGTAACAGAAGATATATGCTTAAGTCGTCAGGGCTTCGTCATCGGAGGTTGTGAACTGTCTTAAAATTGATTCTTCTTACATTTTATGCAATAGTGAACTAGATTTGGACGATTCCTTTTACACTTAACCCATGTTATTGGGTAATTTTGCAATTATTTTAATAGTTTTAACTACTTGTACTTCTTTGGATAAAATCTGAACGAAATTTTTCATAAGACCTGGTTCATATTTTCATTGAACAGGTTCCCGAAACCATACTATATAGATGATAACGCCTATCTTGATTAATCTGTTTCGACTTAGGAGTTTGCTATCATACAGCAACAAGATAATAAGAAAATCACTTCTGTTTGTTTTTTAAAAAGATGATGCAGCAAAAAGGATTAGAAAATATTGATTGAAAATGTCTCTCAATATTTTTCTTAAGCATAGGGGAACTTTAAATAGCCAACTTACAACAAAAAATTTGCATAGTTCAAAATTCAAAAATATAAAATATCTCAACAAACTAAAGCTAAGATACTTATTAATGCTAAAAGTTATAGCAGCAACTAAAAGTAAAATTTTAACAACTTCCTACTATGAAGATTCTGTACCTGCAAAGCCACTTCCAAACTCAAAACCCTTTGTTGCTGGTAATGACATGCAAGCTTTAGCCAGCTCAGCTTCAAGTTTATCAAAGACTGGTGTACCAAGACCCTAGTAATTATCACCAAATGATCATGTGAAGGTTCCACCAGCACCAAAGACATGCACGATAACTAACAGACACACACACAGAGAGAGAGAGAGAGAGAGAGAGAGAGAGAGCTTACTCGTGGAACATTTCTAACAATGCAAGTTACGACACCACCAACAGAATCCCCCCTCACTCGTACATAATCAATGGCACCAATCATCTTTTCTGCATATTCAGGGTTCGGGCAACGAACAATATTGCTTTCAATCTGGCATTAAGTGATAATTACCACATAAATCAAGTTCTTTTATCACCAGAAGATCAAAAACTATCAAAGTTATACCAGAAGACAATTATTAATAAAGAAAACCACAAATATGCACTATATAAACTATAGTACTCTCCAATCTCCACACTCCATGCCTTAGAGAAGCAGCAATCCGTGCGCTGAGTGCATTATAAATAGTCTCTTCCACTCCACAAGGGAATGCAACAGAAAGGACACTGGATTGTTTTCCTTTTTCTTTTTATGGTACATTTTATATTTAGTATTTCCTGAATGTATCGGATGAGTTCAAGAAATTGATAGATCAAGCAATATGGTGTTTATATCCACTGTATAGCTCAACTGCTAAAGTTCATAGAGAGATCCCACAGAGCATATATGGAGAAAGAAACATCGGCATAGGCTCAAATATTCCTTGAAAGTTCTTCTGTAATTTTTCTAGCCTTATTTATTATACACACTATTAGGCAAGTTATATAGCTCATATACAGATCCTATCGTGCAGTTTGGAGAAACGTTGCCTCGGAGTCAAATCTACCCTCCTTGAAAGCTCTTTTCCATAATCTTTTAAGCTTCTAATAGAAGTGGGATTTCCTTCGTCGTTTACACATCTAACCAGTTTGTCTGTTGTGGTAATAATTCTCATCGCATTTTCCTTCCTACAGGCTAGTCAACCTTAGGTCAATCCTCCAACAATCAGCATTATCTCATGCAGGATGAGTCGTCCTTTATACAAAATGAGCTTTATCTCATGCAGGATGAGTCGCCTTTCAGCCATTAGCGAAGCAGGTTTCATCCAAGGAAAGGTGAAGCAATGTCTGATTTAGCTAATACCAATATATGGGCTTCTAAAAGTAGAAAAAGATCCAAGCCAAGCATATTTGGAAGAGAAATTATGATCTGAAACAATGAAACACTCCCTAAATTATTTACATTCTTCTTTCCTTTCTTGAGAAAGAAACCCACGAAGATAAGTGAACAGGAAGTAGTTACTATAATCATAACTCAGTCTAAAATGTAGAATAGATTACGGAGTGGACATGATATTAATTTAAAGCAGAAAGAGACATGACATCAGAATCAAATTGGAAGCAAAATGGGCAACGAAACAATAACATACTGCTCAGTGGCAAAAGCAAAGTGAAATTTGTTAAGTCCCATATTGGTATTATCAATTAAAAAAGTCCCAAATTGGTCGACGGAAAAGTTTGTGGTCTTTTATATGGTCTTAGTCAATCCTTCCTTGATGAGCTAGCTTTTGGGTTTGAGCTAGGACAAGGTCCATTTCTTTACATTAGAGGTAGACCCATCGATCCATGATGTTGTGTTTCACAGAGGAGGAGTGTGATCCTGATGTTGTTATCATTGAGGAGAAGGTTTGCTCCAATGTTGGGTTAAGGAGTCCTATATTGAATGCAGCAGATAAGGTTGTTTCATCTACAGACACGTAGGAAAAGTATACTGAATGCCCCTCATATTCTTATTCTGTGTCAGAATCCGAAGCTTCAACTGATGAAGATAATGATGACCCTGAAGATAAGAATTAGTGGGTGATTGAATCATCAACTTCTGATGACATAACAAGTGATCTTGATAATGAGGAATCAGAACATGATGATCGGAGACAGCTTTTTTGGGCCACACAGGCCACAAATGCTTATTTTGCCCGGACACTGCAGTTATGATTTTTTTTTTTTGAGATATAGATATATAGTTCTTATGTGAAACATACCTGCTCTAGTGTCACAGTCTGGTTATCAACTAAATCCTCTGGAAGTACAACATTGTGAACTTGTGAAACATAAGCAAGGATCTGCATTACAGAATATTAGAGCTAAAAGCTACATTTCTTTAGAAAAAGCCAAAAAAAAGAGAGTAGAAGAAGTCTCCACACAATGCGACAAACAATAAAGATATATGTATATGCAACTACTGTAATTGACTCTCTAGCAACAAGAGTCAGCAAAGCTAATTTTCCACCATAAATACATAAGATTACGGTTTTTTGTTGTTGCAATACACAGAAGTTTCAGGTTCTTCAGAACAACAAGTATGTGTCTTCCATTAAGTATACATATGGGTGCTTCTGAAATCTTACAAGAGAAGACAAAATACAGGAACTACGCTTATCGGGCCTACCAAAAAGCCTCTACTAAATCACAATCATATGATAGCAACCCACCTCAGTGCTTCATAATTAACTTAGAAGTCCAATTACATTCTCTAGATGTTTAGGCTGTATATTCATCTAGAACACAAAATAACTCTAATGAACATGATAGTTGATTTTATTTCTTCATAATGGAGCCCAACTTGTTATTAAGGCATTGATGATGATTAATGGATATTAATCCGGCAAAAGTGGGAGAAGTGGATCTTAACATTTTGTACTATTAGTGTTTTAAGTTTCGGGTGAATAAAAACTGGGATTATGGATGGGATTTTGAAAAAATTTATATGCTCTTTAGGCATTTCCGTGCAACACATCAGGGAAGCTCTTTTCAGTAATAATTTATATAATGATACAACAAATATCATTCAGAAATGATATTGGAAAACCTGTAACAATAAAGTACCTCACCTCAGTTCCTGAATAAAGTTTGAGAATTTTCTTGGCAACAGCTCCAGCAGCGACTCTCCCGATGGTTTCTCTTGCTGAGGATCTACCGCCCCCCTGCATGTTCCACTAACACTAGTAAGGACACATAAAATAGTAAGAGCTATAACTATTGCTTATCAACAAGTCTGCAAGACTTTCTAATAATAAATGAGCTCCTCTTTGACATTACCTGTACTGATCTAACTCCATACTTGAAGTCATAAGTTGCATCAGCATGAGATGGCCTATAAGCAAGGGACATTTCACTATAGTCCTGGCAATCCAACAGGAAATGAGAAGTCTGTCAAGTACCAGGAGACAACAGATTTTGACACAAAAAAAGAAAAGAACACATGCTAAGCATAACATCTTCAATCATGAGTCTTAGATTAGGCTGAAATGTTAATCCTTTTCACTTCAAAGCTATTTGTCAAATATCAGGATGCAATGCTCTGATTCAAAATACGCATGGTTCATAAAAGCACAAGAACCATTCACCAACTTTTAGAGAATCATTTCAAAGTCTCATGCATGCAGAATTCAACCTCTGAAAGAATGATGAGTGATACTAATACTCACAGTTACTAATGCTAAGAATGTCACTAATCCATGCCCTTAAAGGCAATAAACTAGACATGCCAAGGATGTGAAGTTAGCATGTTCTTGGAAACACTCAACTTAACTAACCATAAATTAACTTTCTATGCACAAGAACACAAGGTTAGCACACTTGATTTTTCTCAGACAGATTAGATATCGTGTACCTTAGCACCAAGCTAGTAAATCAAGTTCATCCTGTTGCGTGCAAAGTCGAGTAATAAAACATATAGATCATTATAAAAACTAAATTGTTGTTTCACTTCCTCTCCTGTATTTCAAAACAAATCATAGTATACGTACATTTCCTCTCTGGTCAGTGTTGGGTACTTCAACTTTGATTGGAGATCCCGTAGTCAAACCTATAAATTAAGCACAGATAGAAGATGAATCTTTAAATGTAAGTCAAAGGAAGTGGCACAGACCAGAAGAGACTTTAACGAACCATCAGCAGTGCCTGATGATATTTTGCAAGTATCAGTCTCTTTTCTTGGTGGTGGTAATTCGGCTTTGACCTGGCCTCCTGAATGGATAAGTTTTGCATGAAATTCAAATTTGGCAAAAATAAATTCAAAGTATCCTTCTATTTCAAAAAAAATTAAAGTATCCTAATGAATTACTCCATCAATTATCTGAGATGGGGGTGTAAAGAATGGGCAATACATAAAACAGTTACAAGAAATGATAGAAGACCAAGAATTTTGAAGGACTTCAATCTAGTTAGTACACAACATCTTCATTGATGCTAGTCATGTCAACTCACAAAAGGAAATGTCAGAACAAGTAAACACCTCCTGTCAAGTTCCAGTTGCATATCCGACTCTGAGAGTGGGAGTCGAGGGGGACATCCATCAATTATACAACCAACACCACCACCGTGAGATTCTCCAAAAGTTGTAACGCGGAAATAATTTCCAAATGTATTACCAGCAGCCTGTATCTCTGCGAGTACAAAAGTAGATTAAGAAGTTGTCAATCCATTCTAGCAACTTAAGAATAAACCCTTAAGATCGACGAAGAAACATTTTTTTTAGTTCACTTTCAAGAGGCAATTGTACTTATTTCCACTTGAAAATTTAAAAACTTTTTGTTCCCATATTGCCTGGCAACACTTCTTTATTAGAAAAGTACAGTATTTTGTAGAGAATGGAAACAAGTATTCCCTCCCTTTCGATTTATTTGTTTGATTTTGACTTGGCACGGAGTTTAAGAAAGCAACAAGACTTTTGAATCTTGTGACCTCAAACTAAAAACACGTAGAATGTATCAAAATGTCTTTTAATCACGTGGCCTTGAACATGTCACATGAAAAGTTGGAATTAAAGAGTTGACATAAAAACAAAGGGATGTTCTTTTTGAAACAGACAAAATAAAAGTAAGTCAAACAAATTGAAACATGAGACAATATTTTAAAACATTGACAGAACCAGATAACATATAATGAAGATGAACTGAAAATCATAGCCCACCACAGTTGAAGTTAAATTTTCGACAAAGGAAAAAAAAAGATGGTGAATTCTACATGGTGGAATGATCACAGATACAACAAGCAGACATCAACTTCAAAGACTTGGGAATCTTAGTAAGTTCAACTACGACCTTTTTTTTTTTTTTTTACGACAAGGGAAACCTGCAGCCGCTACCCTTTTGGGTGCGCACAGGGTAAAATCTCGTTCCTATGCAATAGCTCGCAAACCACGTAGCAGAGGTAACCCGCACTAGGCAAGCCTGGTGCGACGAGCTCGATCCAGAAGGCAAGCCCCTTGCTTTCGCTGGCAAGGGGTTTCGAACTTGAGACCTCCAACATGGAAGTCCCAAGCTCAAACCATTTGGCCACCCGAAGGGTTTCAACTACGACCTTTTTAACTACAACAACTTAAATATATGCTATTAGAGCTGGAATTACGGCGGCTGTTGGCACCAAACTTGCCCTCCAAGTGGGGTATTCCGATTAAGAGATTTAGATTGGAGGGGGGTGGTTAGGGGGGACCCGCATTCCAATTACCAGACTCATGGTTTCAGTTCCCATTATTTAACAAAAATAAAAAAATTCCAAGACTACTTTTTTTCCCTATTTTAATGATCATATTCTAATAAAGATTAAAACCCATTTCCTTAATTCACACAAAAAGCAGAAGAAAAGATGGAAACCTCAAATCAAGTTCATTCAGGCATTTCGACAAGCAGATGGATGACAGAAAGTTTCACCTAGTCGTTTGTGCTGTGATCGGTGAGTAGGGAATCGGAGGTTTGAAGAACAGAGCTTGGATGGTTGCTGCCCGGATCCGAAGCTTGAAAATGGAGCCCCGAGAAACTGTTTGGTAAGCATAGATGAAGCCATTTTCCTTCCTTCTCTAATGGAATTTTGGTTGGTTAGTTTAGGTATAGGCACAGAATTTTCAATACAGTGATCACACTCTGTTTGGTTAGTTGTTAGTATTATTTTATAATATATATTTTTAATAATTACACTGTTCGGATCATCTCATGCGTAACTCAATTAATCATAAGAGTTGTCTATCATCTTTCACTAGTAATAGTTCGACCTAATTATATTTGTTAAGGCTAGAACAAATTTAAAAAAATCACAAAATTTCGTTACATTATATAACACATTATAATTTAAAGAATAAATCAAAAAATATACAATATGACATAGAGTTACTTTAAAAAAAAAATTAGGTAAAAATAAGACAACAATGCGACTAAACTAAAGTATATTATTCTAGTCCTATCTTTTTTCATAATATCTTTTATCTTATATTATTGTTGGATGGTAATATACCGTGACTTTTTTATTCGTGCCTCGCTCGGATTTATAAATCAAGAAATTGTATAAATAATATTTTTAAATTTATCAGTTATTAAAACTACAACACTATATTATCGCACATACAAGATTATTACATGGTAACACACATTAATAATGTTAAAAAATGAAATTTATTACATTTTAAATCATTTATCCTTAATCTAACATAAACAGAATTAATGACTAAATAAAAAAATTATACAATCCTGTAACATAATCAATCCACGTAGCTACTCAACTGAAACAAACCACATAATATTAGTTGTTAGAAGAAAAAAAGATAGAAGAAAATAAGAAGTAGAGGAGGAGGTGGTTTTAGAAATTTTCGCTGTTTTATGATAAAATTCCTTTATTATAGATAACAAAGATACGTGCACAAATGTTTAATTATGTTTTATCATACAGTTTACAACTGATTTGGAAAGTGTTGCACCTTCCGAAAGGTCACAACCTTTCATAGAAATCACATCTCTTCATAAAGTCGCAACTTTTCATGAAAGTCGCAACTTTTAATAAAAGTCGTAACTCTTCATAAAAGTCGTAATTCTTCATAAAAGTCATAACTTTTCTTAAAAGTCACAACTCTTCATTAAAGTCATAACTGTTCATAAAAGTTGCAATTTTTCATGAAATGAGAAGGCTACTTTTGGAAATAAAAATTTTGTGATCTTCACCTAGGCAGGTCGACGGTTTTTCCTTTATATATATATATATATAAATCGATATATATATATATACTATAATATATATATATATATATTATATATATCTCTCAGATAACTTTTTCAATTTTGGATTATATAAATACATATTTTCTTATTATAAAATTAAAATAGTACTACTTACCTGAAATACACTCGAATTAATTTATTTTTTATTAAGAAAAAAAAATTAAATATATCCTAAACTATCATAAATAGTACGTAAATATCCTCCGTCATATTTTTGGAACAGTGATATCCTGTCGTTCAAAAACTAGAGCATGAAATTAACAGACATACACATATAATCTTTTTTATCAATTCAATATTTATTAAATATCGAATCGACGAATAAAATTGTGCCAATAATTTTTTTAATCATTTGTCCTTTTCCCTAGACTAATATACCACTTTGAAGTTCTTTCATTGTGGGACCCCTAAAGGATGATACAATATTTTCCGAATCCCAAGACCCAATCATTTTTTTATTTTTCATTTTCCTCGTATAAATGCCACACAACAAATTTGGATATTATTATGGGAAAATGCACAACTATCTCTTTAATCTATGCCCGAAATTGTAGAGACACACTTATATTATACTAATATCCTATTATCTCCTGAACTTATTTATAAGTAATTTTCTCCCTATTTTCAAGCTACGTGGCACCATTTTGAAAAAAAAAAAAATTCAACCATACGAAGGATTGACTTTTTTTTCCAAATTGGTGCCACGTAGGCCTAACAAGAGATATGAAATTACTTATAAAATAAGTTCAGGAGATAATAGGATCTTAGTATAGTATAAGTGTGTCTCTGCAATTTCGGGCATACTTGGTCATTATCCTATTATTATTATTATTATTGTTCTCCTCATCACAATGAACAACCCCACAACCAATAAATCTTGTATTATTATTATGATTCTCTCAAAATATTTCATCTTGTTCTTCATTTTTTTGGTTCCATTTTTAGCACTTCTAACAAAATCTGAACAAGTTGGATATGGATATATTGTTAGATCAATAGGCGTTGACTCATCTGGAAGGACGTTGACTGCTTATCTTCAGCTCATCAAAAATTCCTCTGTTTTTGGAACTGACATTCAAAATCTCACTCTTACTGCTTGGTACTACTAATTTTGTAAATCATTTTCTTTTTATATTGTCTATCGTAAACAGCCTCTCTACCTCCTCGACGAGAAGTAGGGGTAAGATCTGCGTATGTAGTTGATTTCAATGGGTATTGTTGTTGTTGTTTGATTTTGTTTTACATTGCATACTTATTTATTTAAATTTTATCAATTTTAATGAAGGGGGTTTGGACATGAGTTTAGTGATATTTGAAGAAAAGTAGTACTATTTGAAGTTAATTTGGGATAGGGGTATTTTGAATTTGAAGTTGAGTTTGGATATGTATTTTCATGAGGAAAATGTTAAAGTTTTGTGAAGATATATACTCCATCCATTTCAATTTATTTGTCTTGTTTTGATTTGGTGATTCAGTTAAAGAAAGTATCAAAAGACTACGGAATCATGTGATCTTAAATATGTTACGCACATAGAGTTGATATTAAAGAGTTATCAAAAGAAAAAAGACATTCTTTTTCGAACAGTCTAAAAGAAAGACAAACAAATTGAAACAGGGAGAGTACTAATATCACTTGCTATATTTACTTCCTATACTTGATTTTAATATATGTTTTAGTGGAATCGATGGTCTATCGGAAACAACTTCTTTACCTTCACAGGGTAGGGATAAGGTTGCATACGCACCACCCTCCCCATACCTTGTGGGATTACACTGGGTGTTGTTGTTCACTATGTAATTTTCAACAGGTCTGTCCTTTTTAGTGTCAAAAGATCTTTTTAGTTTATAAATAAAATTGATCAGCCTTTTCTTGTTTTCATGTTGATGGATTCTGCAGCTTTGAGGCGAAAGAGCGTTTAAGAGTCAGAATTACGGATGCTGATCATGAAAGATGGGAAGTTCCTCGAGAATTTATCCCTCGGGAAACTCATTTACCCCACCGAAGCTCCCTCTTGGAAAAGCATTCTTTTACCTCACTTCCATTATCAGAAGACACCCACTACTTCCATACTGACACCGTTTCGGACCTTGCTTTCACTCTCTACAACACCACCCCTTTTGGCTTAACTATCACGCGCCACTCCACAGGTGACGTTCTTTTTGACACCAGACCTGAGAATGACTCTCCAGACACGTTCCTCATCTTCAAGGATCAGTACCTTCAATTGTCCTCCTCGTTGCCAGCCAATAGGTCATCTATTTATGGTCTCGGGGAGCATACCAAAAGAAATTTTAAGCTCAAGCATAATCAGACATTGACTCTTTGGAATGCTGATATTGCTAGTGCTAATGCTGATCTGAACTTGTATGGTTCCCACCCTTTTTACATGGATGTCAGGTCTCATCCTGGCGCGGGGACTAGTCACGGAGTCTTGCTGTTCAATAGTAATGGCATGGACATTGTATATGCTGGTGACAGAATTACTTACAAGGTGATTGGAGGGGTCGTTGACTTGTACTTCTTTGCTGGTCCTGTGCCAGAGTTGGTCATGGAACAGTACACAGAGCTCATTGGCCGCCCAGCGCCCATGCCATACTGGTCTTTTGGTGCGTAATTATACCAGCGACTTATCTATTATTTCATAGTGTTTATTCTGGTTACTAATTTCACATGACCTTAACTTTTGAATTTTGTTTGGTACTTCCCACTTAGTTTCCTCAAACTGTTTCATTCACATGCTTCTTCATGATGTTAAAATATTATTCCCTCCGTTTCAATTTGTTTGTATTATTTTCCTTTTTTGGCAACTTTTTAATTCTAACTTTCCCGATGACATGTTTAAGAACTCAAGATTAGAATACATTCTTGTACATTTTACATATCACAAGATTCAAAAATCTTCTTTACGTTCTTAAAATTCTTTGTCTAGTCAAAACCAGACAAACAAAATGAAATGGAGGGAGTACTTAAAAATGTGCACAAATTCTACTTGTGTCAAGTATTCGTTAGTGCAGAGCTCAGTTATATAACATTTCGTGATCCTATCCCTTTCAGTACTCATAATGGGATGTGTAGAGATTTTACTAGTTGTGAATATGAGGATCGAGTTTTCTTTCTACAATATATACATGTATGATTTGAGACAGATAGATGCACACATTGTTTTTATGCAAGCTATTGCAAATTGTTGCGACAGGATTTCACCAATGCCGTTATGGTTATAAAGACATTACTGAAATTAAGAATGTGGTTGCTGGCTATGCGAAAGCTCAGATCCCTCTTGAGGTCATGTGGACAGATATTGATCATATGGATGGTTACAAGGATTTCACACTCGATCCTATTAACTTCCCACTTGACCAGATGAAGAAATTTGTCGATACACTTCATCAGAATGGCCAGAAATTTGTTCTCATATTGGATCCAGGTTAGTTATGAGTTATAACATATTTAATTTCTTGCTTTTGTTGATACTATACGTCTGTGGAATCAGTGTCAGGGTAGGCTACCTACATCACACCCCTTATGGTGCAGCCTTTCCTAGACCCTCCATGAACGTGGGATGCTTTGTGCACTTTATTTTGTTGAATTTATACTTGC
This sequence comes from Solanum habrochaites, assembly GCA_027704765.1. NCBI lineage: Eukaryota > Viridiplantae > Streptophyta > Magnoliopsida > Solanales > Solanaceae > Solanum > Solanum habrochaites. Next base: position 3,076,559 of record JAKWJA010002492.1, read on the forward strand.
GTTGAGAAATTGCGAAGGTATTGGTTCAAATGATTTCAATGATTTGTACTTCACAGGGATCAGCATAAATAGCTCATATGAAACATACAAGAGAGGGATGCAAGCAGACGTTTTCATCAAACGCAATGGTGTCCCTTATCTTGGCGAAGTTTGGCCTGGAAAAGTCTACTTTCCTGATTTCATAAATCCCCGAGGGAGAGTCTTCTGGAGTAATGAAATCAAGATTTTCCATGACCTTCTCCCCGTCGATGGGCTCTGGCTTGACATGAATGAGTTATCTAACTTCATTTCTTCTCCTCCGAGCCCCTCTTCTACCCTTGACAACCCTCCTTATAGGATCAATAACTCAGGAGGCTTACGTCCAATAAACGAGAAGACTGTCCCAGCAACATCAGTACATTTTGGGAATACCTTAGAGTACAATGTTCATAACCTCTACGGATTCCTGGAAGCTAAAACGACCAATGCTGCTTTAATCGATGTTACTGGAAAAAGACCATTTATACTTAGCAGATCTACCTTTGTGGGTGCTGGGAAGTACACGGCACATTGGACCGGAGACAATGCAGCCACATGGGATGACTTGGCTTATAGTATTCCCAGCATTTTGAGTTCTGGACTGTTTGGGATTCCCATGGTTGGAGCTGATATATGTGGCTTTGGTAGAAATACTACAGAAGAATTATGTCGTCGTTGGATTCAGGTACAAGTTCTTGTCTTTAAAGAAGTACTTCGCTCCAGATATACATTAAAACTATATGATTTCAGTCCAGAAGTTCAAATGCGAAACTTCCAGGAAAAAACTTCAAATAACTCCTTGCTATTGGCCGGATCAACTTGACTGGCTAAGATTAAAGAACAAAAAGGGATTGAATCGGAGAAAGCATGACTAGTTTAGAAGTGCCTGGTCTTATTATATGTCTAAACTAAACTTGGTGATCTGTTGAATTTGATACTCGTTTTATGGTCGATTATTTTTGCATATCAACTAGTGCTCACTATCCAAAACCCAGAATCGTTATCTCATTAAATATAAATCCTAGATCCGCCTCTGGCTTCTATGACCTTAGAATTATGAGTGCACAACTGGTCCAGGGAGTTCTGTTTTCTGCTAACAGTACTCATAGTATTACTCTTGTAGTTTCTTGTTATTCTGTTTCTGCTTATCCAATGTTCTTGTACTTCGATTATCATATTATTTTGTCGCTCTATGTTCTATTCGGGGAAACACAGTATGTGCTCTAGGAAAATGAAATTTCAATTTTCTATTCAATTCAGAATTCAAATATGAAGTATGATGCTTTTCTGATATCTGATAATCAACATCTAATGTAGCTAGGTGCATTTTATCCCTTTGCAAGGGATCACTCTGAGAAGTTCACTATCCATCAAGAGCTATATATCTGGGATTCAGTAGCTGCAACAGCCAGAAAAGTGCTCGGACTACGGTATCGTCTCTTACCATACTTCTACACGCTAATGTTCGAGGCCCACACCAAAGGCGTCCCTATAGCGCGTCCTCTTTTCTTTTCATTTCCCGAGGATACAAACACTTACACCATCGACTCTCAGTTTCTCATCGGTAAGGGGTTAATGATATCACCAGTACTGACATCTGGAGCAGTTTCAGTTAACGCGTATTTCCCATCTGGTACCTGGTTCAACCTCTTCAACTATTCAAACTACGTCAACATGAAGTCCGGTAGCTACATCAGTGTAGACGCGCCTCCTGATCATATCAACGTGCACCTCAGAGAGGGAAACATTGTGGTGATGCAAGGAGAGGCAATGACAACAAGAGCAGCTCGGGATACTCCGTTTGAACTTGTTGTCGCGATCAACAACAGGGGAAATAGTTCAGGGGAAGTTTTCTTGGACAATGGCGAAGATGTTGAAATGGGAGGAGAGCGAGGAAAATGGAGCCTAGTGAAATTTCACACTAATGTTGTGAATAAGAAGTTATATCTAAGATCAAATGTTGTGAATGAAGAGTTTGCTTTGAGTAAGAATTGGAGAATACACAAAGTGACTTTTCTTGGACTGAAAAAAGGGGTGAGTAAAATAAATGCATATAATTTGACTACTAAAATTAGAACAAAAATTGATAAAAGTGCATTTGGTGTTTTGGAGATGAGTGGTCTATCAGTTCTAATTGGAAAAGAATTTACTATAGAGCTAACACTTGAAAATTAACTATCAAAAACAACTTCTCTGCCGTATAAAGGTAGGGGTAAGGTCTATGTTCACCTCACCTTTCTCAGACCCGACTTCTCCAAGACTCAACTTGTAATACTATACTGAATATATTATTATTGTTGTTGTTCATGTAATTCAAACTAAAATATTGTTAATCTCGTGGTCTTAGACATTGCCATAGACATGTAGAAAATTAGAATTTTAAGAGATACCAAAAAAGAAAAGAGATATTTTTTTAAAAAAACAGACTAAAATGAAAAGTATGACAAACAGATTGAGTATCAACTTACAACTTATAAGAAAAAAACAACACTAAAGAGATTATAATTAACTTCTATGTTTCCAAAAATGTGTTCTTAATTTTATTAAGCCTCCTAACTACATCTTTCATGGTTATTCTTGATTCTGGTGTTGCCTTTGTGCAATCTAAAGCCAGTTCTATCATGGAAAGTATGCATATTTCACTTTCAGAAGTGATTTTTTCTCCATCATGAAAAATATCCGCGTCCACAACTTCCATCATAGTTCTTGGAAATGCTCGCGTTATCCACTCCCTCAAGCCAAGATTTTCGTTGAATATCTCTTCACCTGTTGGCCTTCTTTTTGCCAAAACCTCCATCAACATGATGCCATAACTGTAAACATCACCACGAGTGGACACTATTCCCTCCGAGCCATATTCTTAAAAGAACAAAAATGAAAAAAAGTATTACTCAAATACTCATCTGATATCACAATAATGAAAGGTCTTCGATACATAAGTGAAATGGAAAGAGACTAGTATAGTAGAATATTTACCTGGTGCAATATATCCAAGAGTGCCTAATGTCTTTGTATGTGCCATGGATTTGCTTACAGCTAATATCTTTGAGATGCCAAAATCACCAACACGCGCCACCATATCTTCATCCAAAAGAACGTTGGCTGGCTTGAGGTCACAATGAACTATTGGGGTGTCATTACCATGATGTAGATATTCAATTGCCATAGCTACATCAAGCATTATGGTGACTCTTTGACGAAGGTTTAAGTGGCGATCTTCTTTGTACAACCAATTGTCAAGACTTCCGTTGGGCATATATTGCAGAACAAAGGCTCTTATGTGTTCACTAGAACACGTAGTGATCACCGAAACAAGATTTTTGTGTCTAACATTTCTCATCACTTCGCATTCAGTATCAAACCTTTTGCATACTTCCTCATTTTCCAAATCCAGTACCTTAATTGCAACCACAATTCCACTAGCTAATGTGGCTTTGTACACAGAGCCAGAACCTCCCACGCCAATCAAATTGGATTCATCAAAATTGTTTGTTGCTCGTTGAATCTCATGATAAGAAATCCATTGATAAGTCCTCATCTCCGGAACCTTTTCAACATCTTTGGACTTCCCTTTCTTCTTTCGTTTCATTATCCAAATCGAGACAACCAACAAGAATATCAGAAAGAATGAAATAACCACCGGAGTGACAATTTTTAGCACAAGCTTCTTCGATTTTGATTGTTGTTGTGCAGTATTAGTGACAGCACAAGCAGGAACCTCCAATATTTGCCTTCCACATAGACCTTTGTTCCCATTAAATGATTGCAGGGTGGAGTTTGCAAACACACCACCACTAGGTATTTCACCTTCTAAAACATTAAACGAGACGTTGATGCTTGTAAGGTACAAAAGCTTTTCGAAAGACTTAGGAATAGTACCTGACAAGTTATTCAAAGACAAATCCAAGAATTCCAAGCTTTTCAAGTTTGAAAAGGATAATGGAATTGGACCTGAAAACGAATTGTTCGATAAGGAAAGTAACTTCAAGGTTTGAAGTTCCCCCAAATTGCTTGGTATCATCCCCGAGAAATGGTTACCAGAGATATCGATTGCTACAATAGCATTAAGTTCTCCGATATCTGATGGAACTTCTCCCTCTATAGAATTACGCGACATGTTTAAATAGAGAAGACTACTCATCTTCCAAAAGCTTAAAGGTAGCTTTGATTCAAACTTGTTAGAACCTAAAAAAAGTTGTTGTAGCATGGTAAGACTTCCTAAACATTCCGGAATCACCCCCGAGAGCTCATTTTCAGACAGAGCTAATCGAACCAAATTCGATAAATCACATACTGCCTCTGCTATATCCCCCTGTAGTCCATTGTTAACTAGAAATAAACCTTGGAGTTGTTTAAGCTTACCGATCTCACGAGGAATGTTTCCTGTCAAACTGTTATCTTGAAAAACTAGCGTTGTAAGACCGGTCATGTTGCCTGTACTAGTGGGAATGAATCCATTGATTTGTGCATCTCCAATATGAAAGTATTCAACAGTAGATGAAAGATTGCCAATACTACTTGGTAGAACATCATTCAATGGATTCGATCCCACTTGTACATATCTCAACATCCTACATTTCACCAAAGAATCAAAGAATCCCAACTCAGTAAGTTGATTATGATGTAGGAAAAGTTCTCGCAGCTCGCGAAGATTTCCTAAATCATTAGGAATAGTACCTGTGAGAAGGTTATCTGATAGATCTAACAGCTCAAGATTGGTAGCATTTGTGATGTACCGAGGAATTTCACCTTCGAGCTGATTGTTTGCTAAGAGAAGTTGTATAAGATTTGGAAGGTGAAGAAGATTCGGAATTCTACCTGAAAGGTAGTTGAAAGTGAAAGCAATGAACTCCAAAGAAGATATGTTGAAAATAGCATTCGGAATTTCACCAATAAGATTATAATTTTCTTCGAAATTGATTTGTCTTAAGTTCGATAGCTTTCCTAATTCCGAAGGAAGTTCTCCCTCCATGTGATTGTTTCCGCAATGAAGTTTTTGAAGAGTTGAAATATTGCCTAATGAAGCAGGAGTTGTTCCGTTTATTGCATTATAACCGATATAAAACTCTTCGAGCTTGGCTAAACAATCAATATTTCTCGGTATTTCTCCAGTTATGTTGTTGTATGATATGGACAGAACTCTGAGAGCTGTGAATTGACAGATGTTGGAAGGAATGTGACCAGTGATTTGATTGTATGATACACCTATATACTCGAGGTTTGATGAAAGAACGTTACGTCGATCATCAGGAAACAGAGGACCTGAAAGGCTATTGTATGCCAGAGACACGATGATAAGGGAGGAGATATTAAACAATGTTGAAGGAATGGAACCTGTTAATTGATTACGAGACAACGATAACTCTACAAGTTGGTTTAGATTACCGATCTCCATTGGAATGTTGCCGTTGATTCTATTCCCATTCAAACTGAAGTTCATCAACTTTGTGGCATTTCCAATAGAAGGAGGGATTACACCTGTAATGGTATTGTTCCTGAGATTTAAGACTCTGAGTTCGGGTACATACCATGTACCGTTCCACATTTCACCACCGAGTTTATTGAAAGCCAATGAAATGATTTGAACACTCCGGTGTTGAAATAGACTTGTTGGAATACTTCCATGGAGTTGATTGTTCTGAATATCAATCACTCGTAGACGAGGTAAGCGGCCAATGCCATCAGGGATTTCACTGTGTAAGTTGTTGTTTGCGAGATTTAGCTCTATGAGAAAGGATAGATTGGCCAAAGACGGCGAAATTGTGCCTTGAAGTTGCAAATTAGGAAGAGTCAAGGCTACAACCCTTTGCCTTTTTGGACTACAAGTGACACCAAACCAAGAGCAAAATGAAGTGTTTTTTGTCCAATTATTGGCTAAAAAATGACTAGAATCACTCGTAACAAGATTTCGAAAAGCTAGTAAAGCTTCTTGATCAGTCTCATTTGAGGAAATAGTAGCTGATATAGAAGAAACAAAGTAAAATTGAACTAAGATAGCAAGTATCAATAAGAAAATGTGTTTCTCCATGACGTTACTATGCACTTGAAAGTTGAAACATATGAAGAGAAATGGAAAAAAGATATATTGGAAAAAAATGAATTGACTCCACTTGAGTTATTTCACAAGACGAAAAGTTATCGTCTTGTATCTCTCTGTTTTGATTCGTATGACACAGTTTGACTCGACACGGCATGGAATTTAAGCAAATGTATGACTACAAAGTCAGTCAACTTGCATTATTAAGAAAGATGTTTGTATGGTTTAGAATCAAGTCAATGGAAAAATAAGTTGCAAAAGGGGAAAAAAAAGGTTATTAGTGTGAAAACACATTAAAAGGAGGAAAATAAGTAGCAAAAGGAAAAAAAGAATCTGTCCACTTCCCTTGATCAATTCACACTACTTTTTATTTTTTATTTTCAACTCGTGTTTGATATTAGCATTGGAGCACGATTAATTTAAATTGGCGTTTTTTGGGGATAACGCTCCTAACAAGATAAAATATCATCTCTAGGGGTTTAATTTCAAATCTGTGGTAAAAAGTGAAGGGATCTCAATCATCCTACAACAACACGAACCTACTTGAATTCCCTATATCGAATACGCCCTTAAATTCTTGCTTAAATGGACTCTTACTCAACAAATGTCATTTGGCAATGAGGGTCTAATAAGAACAAATCTTAAATAAATTGGACTCTTACTCAACAAATGTCATTTGGCAATGAGGGTCTAATAAGAACAAATCTTAAATAAATTGTACAAATGAAATATGCGAATAAATTTAGGAGATTGCGAATTTTACCACTTTTTTTAACTTCTCACAGAGAACTTTCTTTATGGACCTTATTCAAAATTTTAGTGAAACACTAAATTTCTTATATCAGACGTTTTCCTTGAAAAATATCGATGCGCTATAACTCATCGACATCAATTTAGGAGATTTTTAGCTAACTATGATGGATAACCTCACATTTTTTTTGGCAAAGGGATGAATATTTCAACTTCTCAACTTATATAGAAATTATTAATAAAAGGTAGTGGTTGAGTTAGTTTGTAATATTTAGAGGTTTTAAATTGAACACACATCTATTCTTGAAAAAAAAAACTGAGTTGTCTGGGTACTCACTATTTATTTTTTGGGCAACTTTCACATATAGCAAATAAAAAATTCATATTTGTATGTTATAGCAAAGTTTGCATAATTGCGCTCCATAGCAAACATAAAAACTGTATAATTCGCTATACATATACAATTGTATAATTCGCTGGCCTAAATTGTATAATTCGCTGACCTATTTCGCTGCAATTGTATAATTCACTGACCTATTTCGCTGCAATTGTATAATTCACTATCCTATTTCACTGCAATTGTATAATTCGCTATCCTATTTCACTGCAATTGTATAATGCACAATTGTATAATTCGCTGCCTATTTCGTTGCAATATTTTTATAAAATTTATTTTGCATATAATTGAATCGAATTAAAATGTATGTATATTGCATAATTATAAGTGTATAACAAGAATATTTATATTTTTCTCTCGCTTTATACAAAAACAGAAACACAATAAATACACTTCTGTTGTATAAAGCTAGAAAAATTGTATTTCACTGCAATTGTATAATTCGTTTGCCTTTTTCTCTGCAATATTTGTATAAAATTTGCATTTGTCTACAAATGAATTGAAGTAAAATGTTTGTAAATTGTATAATTAAGTGTATAACACGAAGATATATGTTTTTGCATGTGTATATACAATTTTCTCTCGCTTTATACAAAACAGAAACAGAATTTATACACTTTTGTGTATAAAGCGAGAGAGGCGAGCAGAGGGAGAGTGGCGAGCGAGAATGGGAGAGTGGCGAGCGAGATTTTTGGGAGAGAGGCGCCTAACAAACTTTGGCTAACGTTTGCTATGGAGCACAATTAAATCAAACTGCAGCTACTCCATTTATTTTAGGTTATTAGTTTGCTATTATACACAATTTTTCCTTATTTTTATACCATTCTCTCAAAATTCTATATAGATATATATAGTTTGATACGAGATTAATAGGTGCTCAAGCACTTGGAACGTTCAATGTGGGTCCTGCCCTATCTATAACTATCTAAAGACTCTTATTAAGTAGCGTAAGAAAATGACTTTATTTTTAGGGTTCCTTAGAAAACTTTAGGAGAAAGCTTCAAAGAAGGGCATTACCAATGATGAAGGAGGAACTAACTATGAAATGTGTCTCTAATCGATCGTTAAATAACTCATAACTAACAATATTTCTTTTATAATCCCACCGTTAAGTAGTAATACCAATGAATTTTTATATAATTACGACAAAAATTGTCCATCGTTAATTCCTTCTTTTTATCATGTAGTTTAAATGATAATAATCATCATCTTGAAATTGCTTATACTACATCAAGAAAAGTTCAATCAAACTCGTATCAAAATAATACCGTATATTATTCCAAAATTATCCTTGTAGCCAAATGAGCCCTAAGAGTTAAAGTTATATAAACGAAATCCATTTGCTAAGGAAACAGTTCGAAATTGTTCATCCCTTAATCAAAAGTCTCAGATTCAAGTCTTAAACATGAAAAAGTTATTGGTAGTAAGTCTTCCCCCGAGTGGAGCCTATATGGTACGAATTCAAATTAATCAGGCTCCAATGTGATATTAGACACCAGATAAGAACAAAAAAAAAACAGAACACAAAAATCTTTTTGGTTTTGACTAGAAGTCATGGTGATGAACAAAGTTAGTATATAATTGGCAACTTGCCATGTGTATGGTGCTCTTGGTTTTCCCATATATTTGTGATTTGGTGGATAAAGTTCAGTGACTATACGTGAAATTAACCCGAAAAGAAAATGAGAAGATCATTATGAAAGAAGCAAAATTGAGGACTCTTATTAAATAAACAAGTACACCAGAATTCCCACTGAGGAATAATACAAGAAAACTGAACTACAGTCTACAAACAACAACTTTTGAATTCAAAGTTCATCTGAACTATAACCATTTTGAAAATGGCAGCCTCCAATATATTTTTTTCTCAAGGGGCTGTAATACTTAGAACTCAAGACTGTGTAAACAAAAGGTCGCCGCTTACTTGGGCAACCCAGTATTAGGGTGGAGGAGAGCTTGGCTATCGTCACTTATCAAAACCGGACCTCTACCAGGTCGTGTGCAGATGAAGTAACTGATTTCGCCTTTGTATTTCTGAGCTGGAACCTTGTCTTTGATTTCTGGAGGCGGAGGCAGAGCTTCAATGTCCTTTATATCCTGAATTCCAATATCCTCCATTAATGATTTATCACCGATGACGTAGCTGGATAGAGGAAGAAGCAGTTAGTACGATCGCCTTTTAATACCATATGGTCTAGAACAATTCATCCTATGGAAAAAAATAGGGAACTTTTGATAGTAAATGTACCTGTTTAGATCAGTTCCTGAATTTGGAGGGAAGTGGAAGAGCAGCCTCTGAAGCAGAAGTGCAGCGTATGTTCTGTTACGTGCAATTAGGACTGCATTTGGCCCTGCGTCGAAAGTGTATGCAACCTGGCAACATTTATTATACTCAGTGACAAGGCCAAATACATTTACTAATGCTGTTGTAAACCTACTTTAGAAGTCGAATAGCAGGACATTAGGTTTAAAAGACCCCAATAGTTCTTAGTCAAACACTCAATTTGTCAATCAGAACCGAGAAAAGGCTTGAAACGGATAGATTTTCTTGCTTCACTTGATATGGAATCAACAGTGGTAACAGATATTATGAAGTAACAGGAAAGCAGTAACCCAAAAACCGGCTCAAGACCAGGGGGGAGCTCAGTTGGAATATAATCCGGTTTGCACTTTGCAGACTCTACAAATAGGAAGGTAGACGGATTTGAGGACAGAGATGCAATACATATTTAAAAAATGAACCAATAATACCAGTTCAGAAGGATAATAACTAATCTCTTTCAAATATCTAATATCCAAAATTCTAGCTCAAGCATTGTATTCTACGACAGATTTCTCGGGCATTCTCAAACTTACCACCGAAAGAGGAGGGTGAAAAATAGGGGTGTGACAAACAAAATCATGCAAGTATGCATTAGCAAAAGGTTGTGGTGAAGTAAAAAACCTGTGGAGTTCCTTCTGAACGGTTCCATTTCTCAACACAGCTGATTATCCTGAAAATTAAACACATCATCAGGACTTATTTTTCCTATTCTGGACATTAGTAAACAGTCATCAAGTTCAGTACTTCTATTAAAAATAAGAAGTTCCGGGCACTTCATGTTAGTAACTTGAAGTTAAGAGAACTTGCCTATGAGATGTGTCGTTCATGTAGAATATAGGAGGGCTAGTATCCAGGCAAACTGCATGAAACTGATTGCTGTCTGCACAAGTCAAATGAGTGAAAGTCGCAAAATCACGTTTTTGTATGGCTTCTTCCATCTGAATTATTCGCTTCGGCACTACTTCCTGAAAAATCGAATATAAGATGAGAAATTATACTTTGAATACAACTCTCACCAGTTGAACAGAGTTTAAATAAAGACCAAGTGAAAATGTACTGGAAGATTTTGAGGACACTAATTGAAGATGCAGAATCTAAATGTAATCAAGAGTCCAGACAAATGAAATACCTTTGCCCTGTGTTCTATAAGTGCACTAGTTTCAACAGTCTCACGCATTCCAGAGGTGCTACTTGTTTCCTTCTGCCGTGAGCACACCTGAATATACAGCGATTCAATAATAATCAAATCTTTATTGACATATGTATTTTATAGTGGAAAACACAGAAAAAGTGTCCCATCGGTCAGTATGTGTGTGATTGGCTTTGTCAATCCGTAGTGAAGAATGTACACATGAGTAGAGAGGGAGGAGGGGACAGCATAAAATTTTGAAGAAATAACGTGGAAGTATAAGTTGAAACTTAGAAGTGATGAAACTATAAGATGGCTGATTAAACGGAAAATAAAATAAATTAAGGAGTACATAATTAGATTATACGAATTGAAAAACCTTCATACCGTAAGTAATAGTTGAAAATAAGAACAGAATACTAGCACGGTACTAATTGCTCAATCTTTTGGAGGAACAATGATAATGTGGATGAATAAGTACATACCACAGCAATGATGATAACAAGCTCATCCCAGTGCTTCTCATCAACAAGTGGAACAGCAATGCTATCACTTCCATTTTCCTCCTACAAGTAGCCAGGGAAATGGATTACAACAATGCTGAGAAGATGAGATATCTGTCAACGGAAGCACAAGACAAGAACTCATGAAGCGGACGTACTTTTCCCATTACCCACTTGACAAATCCTCCATATAAGCTTCGACATGCACTTCCTGAACCTTGCCTGAAGTGAATAAACAAAGTTGTCATTTTGACTATTTATCGAACCTATTGAACCTCAGTTATCATAGGGTAACCTAATAACAAGACCAATGAAACAGAGAAAAAAAACATTATCAGTAGACTTCATAGGACCAATGAAATACATATCAACAAGCTAGCGGAACTACTTATGACTGATAATTTACCTTGCTATTGCAGAAAGCCTCCCGTTGTCCTCTTGCACATTCATTAACTTCGCAAGAGAATAAACTACATAGATGAAACAGAAATTAGTTGTACACATTTTTGAAGTCTCGGATAATTTTTTTTAGAGAAAGCATAGATGCATGAAGAGGAGAGAACTAGGTCCAAAAAAGCAACCAAAAACAAAGCTTGAGGAAAAAACTAATTCAATGAGTAGGGTATTGATGTGTGAGATAAGTTAAAATAGAGTCATGCTGGTGAAAATTCATATAGCAAAGCCCAACTCAATAGTGTAACTGTTTTAAGGTAGTATATTATACACTTATCAACACAAAAATCATAAGAAGTGCTCACTTAAATACATTGCTTACTAATTGTCATCGAAATTTCATTATATATTTAAACAAGGATTTAAAAAGAAAATATGCTAACAAAAGATCAAATGGAATATAGATGGATATGTTTACCTACTTGTGGACACAAATATGAATATAGGTGAACCGAGGAAAACATTACCAATAACTAATCCAATACATGAATTAGAAAGGAGGCTGTAACCCAAAACAGCTCACAGATTAAGATACAGGCAAGCCCTAAAAGATTCATTTCATATGTTGTGGACTCCGACGACAGCCCATATTATATAAAAATAAGGTAAAATAAAAGAAATTCAAAAAGAGTCACAGGCACAAGTTGTGTCATATATACATGAGCATTTATACAAATGCTCGTTAGAGAAGGACAATATTTTCATCTCTTGCAGCCATTAAGAGGACTCAATTTAACAGCCACTAAAGATCAAACAAACGAAATAGTGAAGCGACAAGCAAATCAGAACTCAAGTAACAAGGAAATAGTTAGCAGTACCTAGGCAGGCAAAACCAGCAGCTGAGGAAGCCAACCCCGCAGCAGTAGGAAAATTATTATAAGAGGCAACATGCACGTTCAGATTCTCCCAATCTTTTTTTGCGATCTTGACACCCTTCTTCTTATCCTCAACATCATTGGCACGAGCTCGAATTTCCCTAAGACAGTTCTGGTATCTGCCTCCAGAGAGGGATATTTCCTAGTAGAACCAACAAAAGGAAAATCAGAAAGGATCAAAGAATAGCTCCAAACAAAATTAGAGAAATATTTACACTCTTAAAGAACTAGTCCTTTCCTATTCACAAGAACTAATAAATCCGCACTCAAAGGCGTATCCTACTATAGCAGGACATAGTAAAAGAACAATCATGCACTTTCTCTCAATGCCAAAATGGGGAAAAAGGTAATTTAGCTGCTTCCTCTATCTCACTTTATCTCAGTGACACAATTTCCTTAGTCAATCTAAAAAGAAAGAGGGGTTTCTTAACTTTTTGGTTTTCCATCCGGTACCTGCATAGGGCCCCGATGGATCCGGATTTGTGTCGCGTAAGGTCATTTAAGGAGGAACCGCTCCCTAACCAAAAAAATTCATATACAGGGGTTCGACCCCAAGACCTCTGGTTAAGCGTGGAAGGACCCTATCCATTCTACTACAACCCTTGTTAGCTCTTCTTTCTTATTTAGTACTCCCTCCAATTTCAATTTATTTGTCGTACTTTCTTTTTTAATTCGTTTCGAAAAGAATGCCTTTCTGTTTTTGGCAGTTCTTAAAATCTAACTTTCCTCCTTACATGTTTAAGACCACTAGATTAAAGAATATTTGGTACATTCTACATATCTTTAGTTTAAGATCAAAAGATTAAAAGGTCCTTTTTTACTTTCTTAAACCTCGTGTGAAGTGAAAACCAGACAAACAAATTAAAATGGAGAGAGTAACAACTTAACTTCAAACTTATTTTTACCCTTAAAAAATTGCTTTGTATCCACAAAAAATTTCAATTTGTTTTAAACCACAATTTTCAAAAGTCTTCTCTTTTTCTCTTGAACTCCGTACTACGTCAAACGCCTTCACTTAAACTGAGACAAGAGGAGTAACAAAGTCCAGCAAAAATGAATACTTTCAGTATAAAATGGAAGAGCTCAGTTCCCTATACCTTATTTAAATCTCCTTCATTCTACTACATGTAGTCACATTCAGGTAAAAGACACTTAAAATCAGGTGCAAAGCTAGTAAGGGCCATGGTTCATCGAATCCCCTTCGGAGGAAATTTTTTTATTCTTCATATATATTATATGTTGAACCTCTTGGACTTCCTCATTTTCATATTTTTTCACCCTTAATGAAAATCCTAGCTCCGCCATTACTATTAAAAGCTTACAATCTTGCGAGTAGCAACTAAAACATTTAAACTCATAAAAAACTAATCTTTTTTTCCAATACCACAAAAATTAATCAAACCCCATTAACAAATAGTAATCAAAATCATAAAATCATACTTAAAAATTAAAAAAAAAAAAATTTACCTTGCCATTAAGCCACATTCGATCTTGATTAAAAGCAGGACTAACAGCAACAGTAGTTGTAGTACAAAGATGTGCAGGATCAAGAGTTACACTAATACTATCATTAATTGCAAGAATTAGGTTTTCATCTCTTTTTCCCCAATATTTTATCACAGCAATGTTAGTGGGTGTTTGTGCTGTTACCATCAAAACCCATTTTTGAGATTCATCCGCCATAACCAAGAATCGAAGGAAAAAAAAAAGAAATTTCTGGGATTTGGATCAAAATTTGTGAAATTTATTTGATATTTTTTCTATATTATATTACATATTTATACATTTTATCATACATGATATTTATATGTAAGTAGGCTTATCAAATAAAAAAATAAAAAAAAATAACCTCCTTTATTGATTGAATTGTTTTTTGGGAAAATATTCATGTTAATATTTTGACATTTAATAGGTCAATACTTTTCATATCTAGTAAAAATGTCAAAAAAGAAATAATTGTTAAAAACAGAAAGGAGAAATTAAAGGAAGAGAAAAATATTAAAAAGAAATAATTACTTAAACAACTAATTGACAATTTATCAAAATACACCAACTTCCATCTCTTTCTTCTTCTTTCACCATATTCTAAAAAACACGCCTATCACTATTGTTTTAAAAATTCAACATTCAATTTTCTTAATTTTTTTTGTTTCTAAACACGTTTATTTACAATACATTATCATATTTGAAGCAGTTTATTCTACTAAGACATCATTTTGATGTTATGAAATTATAATTTATCTTTAAAAATGTCTGAAATTTTATGAAGTTATTTGGCTATCATGTTAAAGTTATGAAGTTTATGTATCTCCTTTTAAGAAACTTTTTAGTATTCAGAATACAATACTCATGTATTCATGATATAATATTCATCCATCTTACATATGTATTTTACATTGCTTATTTTCAATATCACTTTGTATACCAAATAGTTTGTATTTAGATTTGATTTTGTATTCGTCCTAATGTATATCATAAAGTTTGTATTTGAATTTAATTTTGTATTCGTCTGAATGTATACCATAAAGTTTTGTATTTATATTTTGATTTCATATTCATTCTCAACTATAAATAGCCAAAATACAATTTATTTATGTATTCATCCTAATTGCATCAGTCAAATAATTTTATATTTTATTTTGTTCATTATATGTTTATACCAACTAGCTTATCTTTGATTTCGTATTCATTCACAATTTTGATAATCAAAATACAGATTTGTATTTAGATTATCATTTTGTAAAAACAAATTTAACTACAAACTATAAAACATTCAAAATACTTTAAAATACTTTTGCGAAACAACTCAATACCTAAATGCTAATGTGGATTCTACTAAATTTGAAATATAAAAACAAATCATAAAAACAATCGACAAAAAATATTTTAAATACTAAAAATCTGAAATACATAAATATTTGATGAGTATGTTAACAAACTCACATAAAAAAAATGACGGAAAATCCTCAATATATACAATCCAAAAATTTAACATAATGTGTTATTTTGAAAACAAAATCTCACAAAATAAATGATGAATTCAAAAATACCTTTATCAATTGAGAGATTTCTTGATTAATTGATAGATCTGAACAAATTGTTACGAACTTGAATAATTAGTTTTTCTTCGACAATGAGAGAGAATAATGGTGAAATTTTAACGAAAGAAAAAAAAAGTGAATGATGGGGATTGAAATGGTGAAAACTGAAAAATTGATGAAAGAAAAAAGTGAAAGATGAAAAATAAATTTAATAGTACTAAAGCATAGAAAGAAGTGTAAATGAGTAATGGATGTAGAATTTGATTCAAAGTTGGACTGTTTTGAAAAATAATATTTGTATACAAATTACTTTCTAAGAAATTGACATTTCGACATTTTCAATAATTATTTTAAAGGATAGATATTTTTACTAATTAAGTTAAGGATTGTGACTAGTTTGCTAATTTTTCTTTTATTTAATTATCTCTTATGGAGTGTCATTCATCATTTTAATATGATTCAATCGCGATAAACCATAGAACCATCAAATGGGGATGACATTAGTGAATCCTTAACAAAGATTGAAATAACAATAATTGCAAATTTAAATGAATTAAAAGTAAAAAAAGAACTATACAAAAATAAATATAATATTTAATATGATTTGATCAAGTAACCTGTATATTCGAAAACTAATATAAAAATCATAATATTAGGGAATATTTATAAAAGTGAATAATTTTTTCAAAAAAAATTCCTTTCCACCAAAATTTCTGTTTAAAGTAAAAAAAGAAAAGAAAAGAAAAGAAACACGACAAATAAAAGTAAACAGGGCAAACTCCAATATCACCTTGTGTGACAAGCAAAGACTTAAAGAGCGATTCCTCCACACTCGAAATGGTTATGAATAACTTTGTCCATGGAAGAGTTGATTTCGACTTTGAAGAACTCATCACCATGATCATCACACTCAATAGAAGCATTGTTTTTTAGACTTCCTGCCCATATGGATAGTAAAATGTAAGAGTTTTTGACAAAGAATATTTTAGAAATTTAGATGATTGGTGTTTTAGGATTGTAGCCACTTGATGTTTTGGGTAGAAAAAAACAAAAAGTACATAAATGTTACCAAAAAATTCATCACGAAGGGAAGTTTGTGTCATCTTTTACACTTTGTTTGAATTATTGTTATTCATTGTTTCATAATTTATTATATTGTATTATACTATATTGTACTGTATTATATGGTTAGATACAATGTTTGGGTAGACTGTATTGTTTGTTTTTGTTTAATAACATTTTAATTGTTTGGTTTGATCGTATCGCACTGTATTGTAATTTATAAATTTACTAAAATATCCTTAATTATTCTAAAGTAGGAGGTTTGACTAGATTTAAATAATTAAGGTAAAGGTTAAAATAGTATTTTGAAATATTATGTAAAGATACAATTGGAAAAAGAAATTATGTAACAATCGAAACACATCAAATTGATTGTTCCATAAAATAGGGGTTTTCATTGTTACATAACAGCAATATAGTAAAATACATTTTAAATAATAATCAAAACAAACATTGTAGGTATAATAACGATTCAATACGATACAATAGATTACAATGATCCAAACATAGTATTAGTGTATGAGGTGGGAGAAAAAGGTTTGATAATCTTCTTTGAAATAGTTGATATCATTGTTCTTATGGTAAAGCCCAATTAACACTCTCTCTCTCTCTCTCTCTCTCTCTCTCTCTCTATATATATATATATCTATATATATATATATATATATATATATATATATATTAGATGTGCTAGTCAAAGTACAACTACTAGTTGCACATGGGAATTCAAGGACAGGTATATGTATATTGGGTATATCACAAATTGTAATATGTAATAAATGAATATACAATGATGTATAAAGATAGATATATGTTAGTTTGTTTAACATAAGGAGAGCTAAGAAGCAACATATGCTCCTAATGAATTTTTGTAGACAATAGAGTCTACGACATGCATTAAGCATAATACATTAATCGATTCTAAATAAAATAATCCTTGAAAAAAAGGGTAGGATCACAGAATAAAAAGATCATAATAAGGACAATGTGCTCTTGAAAAGCTTACGACATAACACTTCATGAAACCTCATGAGAGGGTAGCTACCTAACAGTAATGAAGTGATGAGATCTCAATAAGTTATGTCACATTGTGAACCAAACATAGAGATAGTTCGTTTACAATATCTTTGATACAATATAGCACAACATTTATTTTTAACTAATTTAATTTAACTTTTTGACTTTTCTTATTTGATTAAACATAAAGAGAAGTTTTTTTGCTCTTCACCATTGAAACATAGTCGTTCCTTTAAACTTTTCAACAACAAAAATCTGTCATTAATCTAAGCATCAACCTTTAGTCCGTCGCCCAATCCCGTCACCCATCCGTCCATAAGACGAATAATTCTATCTAATTCTAAAGTTGATCTAAGTCTAATGGGCAGTAGAGGCGAATTCAAAATTTAAAGATTTCAATGCATTATCAATACTTTCTTAATTTAGGTAGTTAGTGAATCTTTTACTACAATTAGCGAATAATGTAATATTTTCTTGGTCAATAATGACTCAAATATGAACTCTAAGCTAAAGATAAAATTAAAAAAAATGATTAGCTAGACTCTAGCTAGATTTGAATTGTACTCTCGCGAGTGTTCCTCTAGCTTGTACCAACTACACAAGGACAACCTTACCTACGGTTCTTATAGATGCACTGTTGATTATACATTTCTCTAGCACGTTTTTTCGAAGTTAACGGGTGCACCCTTATCAAATCATTTGTGTCTGCTTCTGCTTGGCACCCTGTTGACATCCTTTGAATGGGAGCAACGTCGCGACAACTCAATTAAAAAAGAATTAGTTAAAAAAAATTTTAAAACAGGTAAAAGGGGTTAAAAAGTGATAAAATGAGTTTAAAGGGATTAAATGGAGTCGCCACCTAATTTTTTGAGAAAACTAGGAAACCGATTAATTAATTAACCTAAAAAAAAAATGTCTACGAAACCAATTTGTTTCTAGGTAAGGGGTTCAAGTTATTCCGAAGCGAAGGGGTTAGGCACCCTTCGAAATCCACAACTGTGGTTCCCGACTGAGTTCATTTTTTCAAATTGAGGATGAGAATAGAATAATGTACAAATATAATAAACATGCAATATACACAATAAAATAAAATAATAATATCAGCCTAAGGTTTGCCTAACATCGATATATACAAAATAATGAATTGAAAAATATAATTCGAACTCCTTTCGAATAGTTTCAAAGAAGCAAGTCTTGAGTACCTGTAAACACACATAGTAAAGAGTTAGTAATAAATTAATAAATAAATATGAATTAATCAAATAATAACTTAATAATAAAAATTCGTCTTATGAACATGGAAGGCCTTGGAAATCGATGATAATTTCTTCATCGGCCAATTTAACAAATAAACATATATGAACTTACATTAAAATTTTCGTCTTTTTAAAATGGAAAGGCCTCTAAATCCGACGGATAGATTTTTCATTGGCCAATTTAACAAATAAACATAATATAAACTTAAATTAAAATTCCGTCTTTTTAAAATGGGAAGACCTCTAAACATTGGCCAGTTTAACAAAACAAAATAGCGACCTATATTAAGAGATAAAACTAGTAAAATAACAATATGAAGTAAAAAAAATAATCCAACAAACAATAAATAAAATAAAATAGAATAAAAGAAATATAAGCTAATTAATTATTTGCTATACTATAATCCGCAAATAAAACAAAATAGTAAAAGTAGGCCAAATGATGAGCGACACTTGACAAAAATAATAAAAAGGTCATGCTGAAAATCTCGAATATAAATTCAAAATATGAACTCACGAGTAATAAAGACAATGAATAATAAAATTAAATTTTAAAAAAATAATGTATCATAGTAATATAATAATGAAAAAATTGTATATAATAGCAAACTAATAACCTAAATTAAATGGAATAGCTAGGGTTTGATTTAATTGTGCTCCATAGCAAACGTTGGCAAAAATTTGCCAGGCGTCTCTCTCCCAGAAGTCTCGCTCGCCACTCTCCCATCCTCTCTCGCCTCTCTCGCTTTATACACAGAAGTGTATAATTTCTGTTTCTGTTTTGTATAAAGCGAAAGAAAATTGTATATACACATGCAAAAATGTATATCTTCGTGTTATACACTTAATTATATAATTTACAAACATTTTACTTCAAATATTGCAGAGAAAAAGGCCAAAGAATTGTACAATTGTGAATTATACAATTGCAGTGAAATACAATTTTTTCTAGCTTTATACAATAGAAGTGTATATATTGTGTTTCTGTTTTTGTATAAAGCGAGAAAAACATATATCTTCTTGCTATACACTTATAATTATGCAATATACATATATTTTAATTCGATTCAACTGTATGCAAAGCTAATTATACAATTGCAGCGAAATAGGCCAGCGAATTATACATTTGTATATGTATAGCGAATTATACAGTTTTTATGTTTGCTATGGAGCGCAATTATGCAAAGTTTGCTATAGCATACAAATATGAATTTTTTGTTTGCTATATGTGAAAGTTACCCAATAATAATTAACGATAAAAATTAAATTGTGCACTACTAACACATGATAATAATTAACACATGATAATAATTGACTCAAAATGTATTAATTTTAAAAATATCAAATCAAAATTTGGTGTCAACACACCCACTAACTCGAAATCCTAAATCTGCCTCTGTCCATTGTACCCTTATTTAGTGGTCTTTTGAGGTTAATTTTTTAATAAATGAACATAAATTAGTTTATTTTGATTAATTATATTGACCAATAAACATGTATCAGTTATATGGTTTTCCTATGTTGATCAAATTCATGTTTTCAAGAATAATAATTCTCAAGATTAAAATAAGAAAAATAATATGGTATACATTAATTTATTGAAATGGTAAATATTAAGAAACATTTATTTTTAATAAAAGCAACATATAAATATGAACAAAAAATAGTAATTTTAAGAGTTCTGAATTTAACTATAACATTAAAAGGCAATTCATGAATTTGTTATCAAAAATAAATTATGCATATTTTTTTCTTGATAATAATTCTACTACTTAACTATAAGTGTGTATAACTACATAGTTAGTGATCAGCATGTCTATTTCAACTGTGTGGTTTGACACTTACACATATATTTGCCTATTTTTTTTTCTTCATTTTAATTTATTTGTCTTATTTTTATTTTTTCATGTATTTAAATATGTGTAGAAAATACTATAAATCATGATAATTAACAACATAAAATATTTTTTAAAAAAATATATAAAAAATTCAATAGCTTATCGATTGATTCATAATACTAATCTATCGGTTTCACTTAAAATGGGACAAAAGAACTAGCATGTATTATTTAATTAGAAAATCAAGTAAAAAAAAATATTGTAAATCTATAAAGATTAACAACATATTGTTGACCGCCACATGTGTGGTTAATAACACTTATAGTTAAGTAGTAGATTTGTGCTACATATATTTTGACAAGGAAAATAACATATATTATTTTAAAATTACGTAAAAAGTAGTACAAATTACAATAATTAACAACTTGAAATATTTGAAAATCATATTAAAAGCTTCACCCTAAATAATCCTGCTTCAACACCTCCACGTTTTTCATTCTCTCAGGTATCTCCTTTAAATTTGGACAGTTATGGATACCAAGACCTTTGATCAGAGGCATTGCACTTGTGCCTAAATCCCATCTTTCTAGCTTTGAAAGATCACTAAGATGAAGGAACTCGAGTTGACTGAAGCTGTTATCACTGCATATTATTTCTTTTCCTTTATAAGCACATTCTAATATGAGATTTCTTAGGTTTGACAACATTCCCAAGATAGGCATCGGATCTTTTGTCAGTAACGAATCCCAAAGAACCAACTTTGTGATGGAATTTGAAAACAGATTAGGCAGTTTCTCTATTATCCCTCTTAACCATAATTTTTGGAGCTTTTCACAACAACTAACAAATTCAAGGGATGGGAATGATTGACCCTGTCTACAAAACAATCTGAGAGTGCTAAGATTTTTCAAGCTGCTAATGTTGTTTAGGGAGTAAGATTTGCTAATATGCTCCATGCTTAATTCTCGAAGGTTGACTAAATCAATAGGGTCAACATCTTTCCATTGATCACAATGGATGCAATCAACAACTTGAAGACTAGTGAGTTTGCTTATATGTACCAGAGGTTTTGTATACCGAGCAACTAAATGTCTTAGATTTATCAGGTCAGCTGTCTCGCGGGGTAGTTTGCAAGGATATCCCCCCTTATTGACAACAAGTGTCTGTAGATTCTTGAGGTTGCCAATGGAAGACGGAAGATCATCAATACCTTTCAATCTTAAGAACTTGAGATGGTACAAACTTCCTATGGCATCAGGTACTATAGACATATTGTCAAAACGCATATCCAAGTACAACACATATAGATGTTGGAACACACTCTTGAAGTTTATAAGACTCATCTTACAAAAATCTGGATCGAAGAACATAATTGACCTCAACTTTAAGTTAGAAAGATCAAGTGAGAGGTACCTTTCTCCTCGATTATAAATCACATGTCTGATACATAAAGAGGATATGGAGTGGCTTCTTGGATCATAAATGTCAAAGAAGTTTACCTCCGATGCCTTTTGTATCGCAAGATCATGGAGTAAATCATGAACCCTACAATCAGTAACTCTTTCCCAAAATGTTCTAGCCACTTGAACCAAGCTTCGTCTTATCAATTCATTTAAGAAGCCTTCAGCGACATCCTCCATTCTTTCTTCTCCTCTTGGTATGAAACCCTCCGCCATCCACAATCGTATTATGTTATCAACCCCGACCACTCGATCTTCTGGAAAAATACCAAAATATAGAAAACACTGCTTAAGCGCAGTTGACAAATCATTGTAGCTCAAGGATAGTATATTAGAGATTTCAATAGAGTTATCTTCTTTAATGTTCTTCCAAAGGTGATCTTTCACCTTTTGCCATTCGTTTAGCCCCTTTTTATGTGAAAGTAGTCCGCTCAATACAACAATCGCAAGAGGTAAGCCTCTACACTTTTCCACCATATCCTTAGCTAGACTTTCCATGTCTGGAACCATTGTTCGAACATCAAGTAGTTTCCTACAAAAGAGATCCCAACTTTCTTCTTGGCTTAGGAAACGAAGTTTATGAACAAAACCTCTATTGTCTGCCCTTTCAGCAACATCCTCTTTGCGCGTGGTAATAATGACTCTGCTGCCATTCTTGCTATCCGGGAATGCTCTTTTCAAACTCTCCCATGCGTCTCTCTCCCATACATCATCAACCACTACAAGGTATTTGCGTTCTTTCAGTAGATCACGAATGTAAATTTCAAGATCTCCTTCTGTCATCCTTTCCAACAAATCTAGAGTTTCCTTAGTGCGACCTTGGATGGATTTTATGATATTCCTAAGAAGATCCGTTGTGTTGTACTCTTGAGAAACACATATCCAAGCGCGTGTAGGGAAACTAGAGGTTATATTAGGACAGTTGTAAAGTTTTCTGGCAAGAGTGGTCTTGCCTAAACCCCCCATTCCATAAATGGAGAGGACGCTTCGACGAGGCTCTGCTTTGAGAAGTTGATCTAGCAATGTTTCTACAACATCCTGAAGTCCAACAAAAAAGTAATCGTGGTCATCCACATATGAGGTAGTTCTCCTCAATGTTGTAACCTGATTACTTGGCCCTTGATCTCCTGAATTGATATTTGTAATACCATAAGTCTCTCGTTTGCGAGAGATATCCATGATTCTTTGCTTGAGTGATTGGATCTCCTTGGTGACATTGTAGAATTTATTCCCCTTCCTACATATGCAAGCGCAACCCTTGAGATGAGTATCACGTTTAGCAGCCTCGAAGGTGTAAGTTTCGAGTATAGCAACGGCATCATTAGCAATAGAGTTGATCTCAAACACCCATTGTTGAACTCTTTGATCTCCAGATTGCTTTAGTTCTGCATCTCTGAGGAAAGAGTGCATGAAGAGAAGCTCGTTTCGCAGCCACTGTATATCTTCTCTTAGACTTAAACGTAGGTTAATTTCCTGTATTAGGAAATCACTCAATTTTTGAACTGCAAATGAAACAAAGGCATCAGCCATCTTTAGTTAGTTTTGTTTGAAAAAAAAGAGGAGGTTGTATACAAGTTGGAGAATGGGCGATACAGATCAGTTGTAATATCAAGAACAAATAATGTGTTCAATTAAGGGTCCACTTATCACTTTAAAGCAAATGAAAGTTTTATAATTAAAAGAAATTAAGATTAGACAAAGGCAAGTGCAGATGAAAGTTGCCACTATCAAAAAGGAAAAGATGTATTAAAACTTTTTGAAATTTCCCACTAAAGAGAAAGGTACCCTTTTTTTTTGGAAATATTTATTAGTGGTATTAAATATATAGTAATTTTGTTTGTTTTTGTAACCTACTTTTAAGAAAAATGACTTTTCTTCGTAACTTAAGAAAAATATTTTTTAAAACTCTCTTTCAATTTCCCCTACCCACACCACCCTACCAGCCCCCAACCCACCCCCTAACAGCTCCCAGCCCTCTCTACCCCGAAAAAAAATTTAAGTTTATTTTTTAAAAAATATTTTCAATTTCAAAATTTCATTTTTTCACCCTATCCTCGACTCCTTCCCCTCAAACCCACCTCCTGCCACCAACATCCCAAAAAACAACTTGAGTTTGCTTTTTAGAAATATTTTCAACTTCAAAATTTCATTTTTTTCACCCATATCCTTAACCCTCCTCCTCCCCCCCCCCCCCCACCCTTACCCACCCCCCGCCCAAAAAAAAAGAAATTTGTAAGTTTATTTTTAAAAAATATTTTTAAACTTCAAAATTTCATTTTTTTCACCCCTGTCCCTGGACCCCCCACTCCACTAGCCCCCTACCACCACCCACCACCACCACCCCAGCCTAAAAAAAAAGTTAATTAATATTGTATTTAAAAAAAAATTAACTTCAAATTTTAATTTTTCACCCTTACTCCAAGAAGAAAATTTTAAGTTTGTTTTAAAAAAAATTTAACTTCAAAAATTATTTTCTACTATAGTAAAAAAATAAAATATATTTCTCGAAAATCAAACACTAAAAATATTTTTCCGGAAAATATTTCTATTTACCAACCAAACATGAAAAAATAAGTTAAATATCTACTTGTTTTCGAGGAAAACATTTTCTTTTATACCAAACACATCATTCGTCTTCTTGGTTTTCCCTCTTTCTCTCCATTAGATTCTCATTTTCCTTTTGGTATTTGCTTAAGATTTTCCCTTCGACCCCTTCATTTATGTGCCAGAATAGAGAGAGATTTGGTAGGAAAGTGTTTTCTTTTACTTTTCATAATTAAATTAGAACATCAATCGACTTTTTTTCATTTATATTAAAACATACTTTGATACTGAGTTGATCAAATAGTTAATTGATCAATAAGAGATATCATACATATGAATGGCGACTCAACATCAAAGTGTGTTTTAATATAAAAAAAAATGAATATTAAAAAACACTTTTAAACTTAATATAACTTATTAGTTGCATCCTCAAACTATTGATAACCTTACAAAACACGATCTTTTTATTTTGTAACTAAAAGATATACATCTCAAGAAAAGGAAGAAGAACTTTATTTTCTGCAAAATTGTCCACTTGTCAAAAAGGCAGAGATATATTAAAGCTTTTTGAAATTTCCCACTGAACAAAAAGTAAATTTTATTTTCAATTGAAGCCAATAACCATTATACAACATGTGGAAAAATATATATATATTGATATATAATTGGAATAACGGATAAATTATTGTAAATAGTGTATGTTTATGGGTCATTTTATCAACAAGAAAATTACTTTACTTCTGTCTCCACTTTTCTTCTTTTTATTTTATTATTTTATTTTGTAAAAAGAGTCTGATATACTCTTCAACTTTGTCATTTAGAGCTGATATATCTCTCGTTATTAAAGTGACTCATATATGCCTTTACCGTTATACAGACGGCTCACATATACCCCTGCCGTTACAAAATGGCTCACATATACCCTTCATCTAACGGAAGTTAAAAAATTAGTTTTAAATTTATATTTATTACTTTTAATTTTTTTAAAGAAAATTATTTAGGGGTATATATGATTCTTCTATCAAAGTTCAAGGTGTATTTTAATTTTTTTGATACATAAATTATTTTTTGACTTCTTTTATGATAATTATTTGAGTTTCTTATTCTTATTTTATTTTTTTCTATCATTCCTTTGTTTAAAGAAAAAAATCCAAACTATTTTTTTTTGTCTATATTGCAATTTGATTTTGTATTTGAAGAAAAAAATTTAATCATCTACAATAAGTTTTACAAGAATGTTAGTGAAACATAAATAAATTTGATTATCAAAATAATAATTCTAAATTAATCATTGAAACAAAAAAAAGTCAATAAAATATATTTGACGAGGATTAAATTTACTCATATGGGATTATATATTGTAGAAAAAAATAATAAAAAGTTAGATTAAAATTATCAAGTTAGATTAAAATTATCTTCTTTTTTTTTCATTTCCGTTAGAGGAAAAAGGTATATGTGAGTCATTTGTTTATAAGTAGGGATATATAACCACTTTTATAACAAGGGGTATATCAGCTCCAAATAACAAAATTGAAGGTTATATCAGACCATTTTCCCTTTTATTTTATCTCATTCTTTCTTCTCCTCGGGAATTAAATATTTTTGAAAGTTTCCACTAAACAAAAGGTAATTGTTTTTTTAATTAAAACATCTTCAACAACCATTATACAACTTGGGGAAAAACACATATAGAGAAGTCCTAAAAAATTAAAGCAACTTCAACAATCATTGCACAACTTGTGAAAAATATATATTGAGAAAAGATAAGTAAATATCTCAATAGGTCACTTTTAAGTATGTGAAATTATTTAAGAAAATCACTTTACTCGTTTTTATATCAATTAAGTCACTGAATTTATGTACTTTCTTTTTAAAAAAAAAATTATTTAACTTAAGCTATTTTTCTAGAAAATTATTATAACCAAAAGATAATAGAGATAATTGCACAAACTATCTTCAAGTTTAGTTTTGTAAAACTTAATTCCATTATTGTTTATAATATTATGTTTATTTCTCTTATTTTATTTAGTTTTAAAAAATTGTTTTATTTTTAATAATTATTTTCTTAAGCTAATTATTATCAACATAAAAATTTATGATTTAACTAAATTTTCCTTTATCATATATTATTTAATTTAAATAGTTTTATAACATCTTTTATTCAAATTATAAAAGAAAAATCTAACTTTGCAAAACAAACTCATTTTTTAGTTCTATATAAATAATATGCACGCCACACTAAATAATATCATATTAAACACTAATATCAAATATTCGATCCACAAATTAAAATAAAATTTTAATTTTAAACCACACAAATAGAACTATTGAAGGGATATTCAAAAACTAGCTAACATCCAATATTTAGTTGAAATAATTTTTTGAAAATACTTTTGCAAGGTGGGGAAATTAAACAAGGAAATTACAGGGGAAAATTAGAATGGATCAATACTTTGACAATTTACCCTCATTTTCAATTGGTTTAACTCAAGATTTTGGTGTTAATATAGGGTCTATGACAAAATCCAAACAAGTTCAAGCTGAACAATCAATGAAGTATTGAGATCTAAGAAAAAAAATGAACCAATGGCAGTTCAAAAAGTTATTGACAACGTCATAGCTAGCGGCATTAAAATTGTCGAAGGAGGTACAAAGAGGAAAGCAATAACCAGTGATTCAGAGGATAGTGAATCTGAAATTCACGGAACCGAAGAACATCATGATCGTGAGGTAGTGACTTAAAACACAATTTTAGATAGAATATTTTGTTACTTATGTGCCAATATACTTAAAATTGTCTGTCTAAGCAATTTTTGTATATTCACATAATTGTATATAGTATATTGCATGTTTAATACATGATAGACATATGTATATTTCCTTAGTTCTATAAACAAAAGACATAAAAAAAGTACTTTAAGTAGATGTATAGTTTATCCCTAAATCATATTGTAATTGTTTATTGGGATCTGTATATTCTGATTAGTTTATACAAATTATTTATGTTATGTATATATAATGACCTGTATACTAAGTTAATAGGTGTAGTGTTGAATTGTATATTAAAGGCTCCCAATTATATATGTTCTGTAATTATAGTTTGTATATATGTACAAAGGTCAAGTGTATTTAGTTATCTTTATGACTTATAATTGTTTATTATAATTTGTATATTTTAGTAGTTATATATAAATAACTAAAGTGAAGTATATATTAAGTTTGTATATTAATGTAGTATATACAAAGTCGTTTAGACAGTTGTATATTGGCATGTTTAAGTACTATATTCATCTACACATACTAATGCACAAAAAAAATAGTTTGTAGATATCTACAAAGAATTACAAATACAAATAAAATCACTGTTAGCCTTTTTAAGCATTACGTATACCCTTACACCCATGTCATTGTGTATAACCATTGGTTTATTGCTTTCTTCAACTTAATATTCAATCTTCAATATTTTACTATTCATATCAACACCAATCTGTGCGGCAATTGTTGTATGAAACTCAAGAAACATTGCTTGTTCCTTAAACACTTTTATCTCCTCTGTAGTATAATTAATCTAACTATTTGTATCGTCCCATCTTTCAAAATGCATAATCAAAATATCCAATGAAGGCATTATCTGTAGAATTTACAAACAAAATTTTATTTGAAAACAATCACAAATATCGTATATACAATTGACATAACACTTTAATACAATCAATTTAATCAGTAATAACAAAATTACATTACACTGACCTTGGTTTGCTCATATACAAATACTACATCTAAAATCACTTGTATATAATTGTCTCATACAGCTTTGTATAATACACTTACATACATTTCAACATATACATTACTGCAGTTTTTGTATATGAATATTAGAAAACACAAAACGTATCATATACAACTATATTACAGGTAATGAAGCTAAACAATACTCAAATTTCATAAATATATACAATTTTTTCACACGCCTTTCGTATACACAAAATTAATATACATTTTGAATATTTACATTATTGCAGTAATTTGTATATAAATACTAGAATACATAAACTACTGTATACAATTCATGTATTCAAATCATTTTTTTCAACAAACAAGCCAGAAAATCATATATATAATTATGATACGAATATATGAAGTGGCATTATCAAAATTTATTGATACCCTGTTTTAATTCTACAGTTACAGTTCACTTTAATTTATTTATTTTTTTATAAATTATAAACAAAAGAAACGTTATATACAAAATTAAAGATACCTAAAAATTTAAACTATACCCATAGAATATAATTAGATAAACTATACCCATAATTTGCCATATATGAAATTTTCCCAAATTAAAAATACATCTCAGGTTGACTAAGGAAGAAAAAGAGCAATAAATTTGGGGGTGCAGGGGAAAAAGGGGGGAAGAATTTGAGGGGGGAGGGGAGAATTAATTTTGAAGTATTAGTGTATATGTATTTTATTATCAAAATAAAATATTAAGAGTATATATTGATGGGTATAAATTATGGTAAAATATGATGTAACCTGAGCCAAGTTGAATTAATGCTTAGTGCTTGGACAATTGAGTTAATATTATTTAAGTTAAGACAATTACTAAAAATAAAATAAAAATAAAATAAGAGAAATAAACATAATACTATATCCCAATAGTAAGTATTATCAAAATAAATTTGAAGGGTAGTTTGTGTAATTATTCTTTTAATTTTTTGGCTATAATTATTTTCTAGAAAAATATTTAAATTGAGTGATATTTTTATAAAATAAAATCTATAAGTTGAGTGATTTTATTGATATAAAACCATGTTGAATGACTTTCTCAAATAATTTTACGTACTTGATTGATATTTTGAGATATTTACTCGGAAAAAATTAAAAAAATTGAGGGAAACCAGAGGACCATCAAATGGTGATGGCATTGGTGAACCCTTAGCAAAGTATGAAGGAGATAATGTTGATTTTGGATCTCGAGTTAACCTAGCCCAATCCCTCAAGAAGCAGTAAGCGCTACACGCGTCTCCAACCTATTAAGATAGAAATAACAATATGGCATGTGAAAAGTAATAATTGTGAATCTTGAAGAACGATAAATCAGAAGAAAAAAGTAAAAGCTATACTAAAAGAAACATATTGTTTAATATGATTTGATCAAATGAACTGCATATTCGAAAACTAATATAAAAAGTACATAACGAACTCTACCACTATGCATGCACCTTGTGCAACATGCAAAAACTAATAGCGATTCCTCCACACTCGAAATGGCTTAATTACCAAATGTTGATGACTCTAAAATATATATATATATATATATATATATATATATATATATATATTGAATATACATTGATATTAGATGTGCTAGTCAAATTACAACTACTAGGTGCACATGGGAACTTAAGGCAAATTGTAGAAGTCATGTACTACACATATCTATTCATCAATAATTCATATAACATTTAATGTGAAAGAAACTCTTGTTTAGTTAGGACGTTATTTTCGTTTGTTATAATATTTTTTTTAAAATTTCTTGTTTTGATTTGATTATAAGTTATATTTAGATATACTATCTAAAATCGCGATCTCTTTTAAGGGTCAAATACCTCTAATCTCTACTGTGAGTGTCAAAGAACTATAAAAACAATTCTCAATAAAAGCAAAAAAAGAACATCTTGAATGATAAATAGAATAAGATCATATCGAGGTTCTAATTGTACAACTTTAATATGATGAGTCAAATTGAGAAGTGTTATACTCTCTTGAAATAAGTGCATGTACATGACACCTCCTGTAATTGTTGCCAAAATTCCGAGTGAATCTGAAATAATTAAGTATTGCAGCCTTATTTCTAACCAAGCTTCAAAATCAAATAACGAACGAGTCATAAGAAATAGAAAGAACTATACTATAACACCACCTTGTGGGACATGCAAAGACTAAGCGCGATTCCTCCACACTCAAAATGACTTAATTGTGCAACAATTAAGACACCAGATGTCGATGACGATAAATATCCCCAAGATAAACCTTGAGGGAATGTCAAATCAAGGTTATGAATAACTATGTCCATGGATGAGTTGATTTCAACTTCGAAGAACTCAGCACCGTGATCATCACACTCAATAGTAACATTGTCTTTTAGACTTCCTGCCCATGGATAGTAAAATGTAAGTTTTTGACAAAGTGTTTGCTAGAAATTCAAATAATTGGTGTTTAGGGATTGAAGCCACTTGATGGTTTGGATAGAAAAAAACAAAGGGCATATACATATTAACAACAAATTGATCAGTAAGGGAAGATTGTGCCATCTTTGAGTAGATGGGGTGGGAGAACAAGGTTTGATAATTTTCTTTGAAATAGTTGCTATCATTTTTTTTAATAATACATACGTCTTTCTTCTTTTAGGCCCATATCAAATAACTATATATAGCGGTGACAATTGAACTGAATTATGATGGATCAAAATGATTTGAGTTAGTCTGTTCAAATTGATAATGTTATGATCAAGGGAGGGATAAATGTTATGAGAGAAGAATAAAAGGATCACCAGAATTGTACTGCACTACTTATCAATAAAATATTCTTTTTTCTTTCATATTTTATTTGTGATTGTAATTACTCTCTGCCACATTGAAATTTATCGCAAACAACTAGATATTATATATACACATTGAAGAATACATGCATTTGTGGTATAGTTTCATCATCCATGCAGTAGTGTAGTTCTATTTTTGGTAAAATACGTATTCGTATACGGTGTCTACATTGGATTTATTCAACTTATTATGATCAACTAATTTTCAGAAATTTACGTGGATTGGATTTTTTGTAAGGCCGATGTTTAATTTTTGACCCCGTTAAAGATAAAAGGGATAATACATATATTGGACCCTAAACTTGGCTTCAAATTTTAACTTTGGCCTCTAACTTTCATAATGCACAAACAGACACTTTAACTATCCAACTTTTAAATAAATAAACACATGAGTCCTACATGGTACAATACACGTAGGACAAAAGATGACATGTAGGACACATGTGTTTACTTGTTTAACTTTATACAAGTTTAAGTGTCTACTTGTGCACGCACAAAGTTGAAGGGCGTAAATATAATTCGAAACCAAGTTAGAGGGCACAATTATGTATTATGCAAGATAAAATTATGCAAAATGAAAATATATATCTCCATCCATTATTAAGGTTTTTTTTTTTTACTTAAAAGTAGTTTGTTTGAATACAATTTTGGTAAACAATAATAGAGCATAAATAATTACGTCATTAGAAAAAGAAAAAAACAAAAAATATCTAAGTCATGCTGACTCTTTCTAAATTGACTTTTAAACTCATTTTTTCAATAATTCCAAATTGTTTCTATTTCTGTTGACTCTCAAAATTTTGGAGCTCATTTAAGAGCAAAATCTTTTTGTTGTTGAAAAAATCTAGATAAATATTGAAAAATTTGCTTCAAAGCTTAATTTAACAATTTTATTTTGATGTAAATGTGAATTGTTTTGAGTGAAAATATATCGAATAACTTGAAACATCAAGAGGAGCTTATATCGAAAATATTAGGACTATTTAGAGCAACTTTGAATTGGTCTGGACTAGAAAAAAAAATACAATGTATAAATATTATATTAAACATGGTATATTAATGTGTATAAACATATATATATATGTAAGAAGATTTTCTATTTTCTAAACGTCGTAGATTTTGGAGCTGTTAGTTTGTAATCTGCTATATGATAGGATTGAGCAAATACAGTATTAAATAGTCTAGGAGAGGTAATAGGTTCTCATGAAAGTGTAGTATCGCAAAAATAAATTTGATTAAAGTTGAGATATTTTTGTGATCCTATATATATATATATCATCTGTAGAAAGCATATATAAAGTTATTCAATTTTAATTGACAAAATGAGATTAAGAAAAAAAACAAAGTATTTCCTACATTTTACTTATTAAAGTGATGATTTTTAGAAGAAATAAAAATAAAAATAGTGTTCTTTAATAGTATTATAATTCGAAATAAGATGTTTTAAAAAGAAATCATATATATATATATATATATATATATATATATATATATATATATATATATATATATATATATATATATATATATATTATCATTATTATTATTATAAGTGGGAAGCCTGTAAATGTAAAATTGGATTACCATTTTATTCTTGTGTTAAATCAAATGATATAAACTATTAAATATTATGTTAAATTTGTTAGCGACTTTTGAAGTCCAAATCAGATGTTTTGAAAATTTATTTTGATCCAACATCAAGTACAGTATACAAGACATCCTTTATATACGAAATTTATAGTACTGATACATTTTTCTTCATTATAATTTAAAATTTTTCATCTAGATAAGTTAAAAGAGTCTTTGTTTTACTTTATTTTTGTCTTTTCTTTGGTATTATTATGTGGGTATTGCACGAAGGATTAGTTGTTTGGTGAAAGTGAACATTTCATATTTTAGAGTTAATACCTTAGATGGTCATTCAACTATGCACTCTTCTCTCAGAAAGTCACTTAACTTTTAATTTTCACTCAAAAGTCACTCAACTATGCACTTCTTTCTCAGAAAGTCACTCAACTTTGAATTTTAATTCAAAAGTCACTCAACTATCCACTTTTTCCTCAAAAAGTCACTCAATCTATTAAATTATTTTTTTAATTAAAATTTATTGATATTAATTATTTATATAACAAACCAAAATTTTTAAAAAATAAAAATATCATTTAAACCATTTAGTGATCCATCCACCTAACTCGACCCATTAAAAAATATGATATGATCTATTTTATTTTGCCTTTAATCCTAATTCAAGGTTTAAAGAGAGGGATTAATTTAGGATTAGACAAAATAAAATGGGTCATATCATATTTTTTAATGGGTCGGGTTAGGTGGGTGGATCACTAAATGATTTAATTTATTTTTTAAAATTTTTGGTTTGTTATATAAATAATTAATATCAACAATTTTTAATTAAAAAATAATTTAATAGATTGAGTGACTTTTTGAGGAAAAAGTGGATAGTTGAGTGACTTTTTGAGGAAAGAGTGGATAGTTGAGTGACTTTTGAGTTAAAATTCAAAGTTGAGTGACTTTCTGAGAAAGAAGTGCATAGTTGAGTGACTTTTGAGTGAAAATTGAAAGTTGAGTGACTTTCTGAGAGAAGAGTGCATAGTTGAGTGACCATCTGAGGTGTTAACTCCATATTTTAAATTTTTTAGCATATCATCAGTTTTAAGGCAGCAAATATTCTTTATATATTATGCATTCACATAGATGTAATTGGAATTGGGATATCACAGTTATAGAGAGACAAAGTAAGAACCACAATTAGACACATTTTTTTAAAAAAAAAACTCAAATCAAATTATTTAATATTATTAATTTTAAAAAGAAATAATGTATTCATTAATACGATGGATTACACACGTGAAGCTCGTATCCGAAAACTAATACAAAACAAAATACTTGAAAAGCTTCACCACTTATAATAATTCCTCTTCAATAGGTCCACGTGTTTCATTCTCTCAGGAATGTCTTCAAGCTTCACCACTTATAATAATTCCTCTTCAATAGGTCCACGTGTTTCATTCTCTCAGGAATGTCCTTTAAATTTCGACAATCATGGATACCAAGACCTTTAATCAGAGGCATGGCATTCGTGCCAAGATACAATCTTTCTAGCTTCTCGAGATCATAAAGAATAAGAAACTGTAGTTGACTGAAGCTGTTATCACTGCACATTAGTTGTGTTCCTTCATAAGCTCTAACCAAATCAAGATTCCTTAGGTTTGGCAGCATTCCCAAAATACGCATCGGATCTTCTCTCAGTAATGAGTCCCATAGAACCATCATTGTGATGGAACTCGGAAACAGATGAGACAGTTTCTCTATTCTCCCTCTTAACCACAATTTCTGGAGCTTTTCGCAACAATTAAGAAATTCAAGGGATGGGAATGGAGATGAGTTGCCATACCCACCCGACAATCTGAGAGTGCTAAGGTTTTTCAAGTTGCTAATGTTGTTTAGGGAGTAAGATTTGTCAATATAGTGCATACTTAATTCTCGAAGATTGACTAAATCAATAGGGTCAACATCTTTCCACTGATCACAACTAACGCCTTTAAGAACATGAAGACTTGTGAGTTTGCTTATATGTACCAGAGGTTTTGTATACGGAGCAACCAAATGGCTTAGATTTATTAGGTCAGTTGTCTCGCGGGGTAGTTGGCATAAGTACCCATAGTCATTGACAAGAAGTGTCTGTAAATTCTTAAGGTTGCCAATGGAAGAGGGGAGATCATAGATACCTCTCAATCTTAAGAACTTGAGGTGGTACAAAGTTCCTATGGAATCAGGTACGTTTATAGACATATTCCCAACATTCATATCCAAGTGCAACACATATAAATGTTGGAACACACTGCTGAAGTTCATACGACTCGTCTTACGAAAATCTCGATCGAAGAACATAATTGACCTCAACTTTAAATTAGAAAGATCAAGTGAGAGGTACCTTTCTCCGTGACTATGAATGCCATGTCTGATATATAAAGAGGATATGGAGTGGCTTTTTGGATCATAAATGTCAAAGAAGTTTACCTCCAGTGCCTTTTGTATTGCAAGATCATGGAGTAAATCATGAACCCTACATTCAGTAACTCTTTCCCAAAATGTATCTACCACTTGAACCAAGCTTCGTCTTATCAGCTCATTCAAGAAGCCTTCAGCGACATCCTCCATCATTTCTTCTCCTCTTGGTATGAAACCCTCCGCCATCCACAACCGTATTATGTTATCAACCTTGACCACTTGATCTTCCGGGAAAATACCAAAGTAGAGAAAACACTGCTTGAGCGCAATTGACAAATCATTGTAGCTTAATGACAGTATGTTGGAGATTTCAATGGATTTATCTTCTTTTATGTTCTTCCAAAGGTGATGTTTAACCTTTTTCCATTCGTTTATCCCCTTTTTATGCGAAAGTAGTCCGCTCAATACAACAATTGCAAGAGGTAAGCCTCTACACTTTTCCACCATATCCTTAGCTAGACTTTCCATTTCTGGAACCACTGATTGAACATCAAGTAGTTTCCTACAAAAGAGATCCCAACTTTCTTCTTGGCTTAGGAAACGAAGTTTATGAACAAAACCTCTGTCATCTGCTCTTTCAGCGACATCCTCTTTGCGCGTGGTAATAATGACTCTGCTGCCATTCTTGCCATCTGGGAATGCTCTCTTCAAACTCTCCCATGCTTCTTTCTTCCATAAATCATCAACCACCACAAGGTATTTGCGTTCTTTTAATAGATCACGAAGATAAATTTCTAGATCTCCTTCTGTCATCCTTTCCAACAAATCTAGAGTTTCCTTGGTGCGACCTTGGATGGATTTTATGATATTCCTAAGAAGATCCGCTGTGTTGTACTCTTGCGAAACACATATCCAAGCGCGTGTATGGAAGCTGTTGAGCATATCAGGACGGGTGTAAAGTTTTCTGGCAAGAGTGGTCTTACCTAAACCCCCCATTCCATAAATGGAGAGGACGGTTCGACGAGGCTCTGGTTTGAGAAGTTGATCTAGCAATGTTTGTACAACATCCTGAAAGCCCACGAAAATGTAATCGTGGTCATCCACATATGAGGTAGTTCTTCTCAATGTTGTAACCTGATTACTTGGCCCTTGATCTCCTGAGTTGATATTTGTAATACCATAAGTATCTCGTTTGCGAGATATATCCATGATTCTTTGCTTGAGTGATTGAATCTCCTTGGAGACATTGTAGAATTTCTTCTCCTTCCTACATATGCAAGCGCAAGCCTTGAGATGACTAGCACGTCTACCAGCCTCGAAGCTGTAAGTCTCGAGTAAAGCAACAGCATCATTAGCAATAGAATTGATCTCAAACACCCATTGTTGAACTCTTTGATCTCCACATTGCTTTAGTTCTGCATCTCTGAGGAAAGACTGTATGAAGAGTAGCTCGTTTCGGAGCCACTGCACATCCTCTCTTAGACTTAAACGTAGGTTAATTTCCCGAATGAGGAAATCACCCAGTTTTTGAACTGCAAATGACACAAAGGCATCACCCATCTTTAGGGGCCTGTTTGGATTTTTTACTGAGTTACAGCAATACATGAACTATTCTACATTTATAAGGACAGGGGATCAGAGACATCCCTCTCTCGTTAAAATACACATTGGAGATAGTCAAATCAAAACTTGGCTGTTCATTGCTGCCAAGAAGAACCAAGTATAATTTAGTTTACTTTCTTCTCTTTGATTATTATTATTCATTGTTCTTTGTTAGTACACACAGAATTTAAAAAATTGGTTTGGCTGGAGCTGGAGACATCATTAAAGCATCTTGCTCTATAATCAATCAATATATGACTTTTGCAATATTCCATCAGTTTAAAAAATTGTAAGTCAACTTGTGGACACATTCCCCCTCTCTCTCTTTCCCACATTTTTTAGTTCACATACATGCCAAGTTGAGAGGTCTTATGGAAATGGTAGTTCAACAATGTCATCTTTCGCCGTGTCGTCACTTATCATTATCGATATTTTATTAAAATCATCAAAAACTTTTAGCTTGAATGTTATATTACTATGGTATATCCTTAACTTTGGTTGTGACTTTTTCAATAAGGGTCGAGACTTATCAGATAAGACACAAAAAAACACGCGTTCATACTATCCTTTGTTGACTAACTTAATAGAGGGACTTCCTCTTATTTTTCAGCTACTCTTCTTATTCTTGAACTTTAAAATTAATATTTTGTGTGATTTATAGTCGTTGAGTGAGTTTGAAGTTTAGCGGAATATGAGGTACCACTATTTATATGAACTAAAATCATTCTATAGAGGGTATATTCCATAACCTCGAGTACTTGAAAAAAAATAATTTTGATGATATAATTATGAAAAATTAGCATCCCACACACATTTAAGAGGAAAAATATCAAGTTGTAATCATACTCTTAAAAATAAACTAGCTATAACATATTATTATCATCTTATAGCACATCAATTAATAATATATTAATTAAAAAATATATATTTAAAAATAAACTATTTATAGCATATTATTATCAAGTTATAGCATATTAACTAATAATATATTAATAAAAAAATTTATTTTTTATTTAACTAATAATTATTATGTTTAAATAATTAGTTTGATTTATTCACTTACCTTTTATCAACAAAACCTTTTAAATTATTACTGATTAATCAATTACTTTTTAAAGTTTTTAATATAAATAATAAATTATTAAATATTAATCAATTACCTTTTAATGTTTTTAATATAAATAATAAATTATTATTTATTAAATATTAATTAAACTTCATATTATATAGTTACCTTTTAAAAAATAAAATCTAAAAATTAGGAATTTGATTTTAATTAATTTCATATTATATGGTTAACTACCCACCAATATCAACCAATACTCTTTTATATTCCCTCAATACACTCAACCTCTTCCCATTTATTAATGATTAAGAATTCTGACAACATTTATTAAGTTGATTTTGACAGTGCATTTATTGAATGTTGCAGGCCTGAGAATTTGAAGAGTTCACCTTTTTATTGAGTTAAACTAAAGCTAGATAAATTATTAGCATTACAATTATTCTTAATTCCAGAATTTCTCTATTATTTTGAAATTTCTTTCAACATATAACTCATTTTTCCCCCAAAAAAATCAAGATTATTTTCATAGCTGCGTATTTCAGTTCTGATGGATAATTTTGTGTCAATTTTAATTAAACATGGCAGAAAGTGGAATTCTTCGAGTTATTTTTTAGTTATGATTTGTTTCTTTTAATTATGAATTGTTGGTTTTATTTAGATTTATCGTTTTTTACATTTAAAACAGTGTTAATTTTTTTTTATTAACTGTATATCTGTAATACATTTGTAAATTTTTTTTTTGAAAGAAACAGTATGTTCTGTATAGCGTACATGAAGTCTAAAGTTTACTTTTTTAGTGAATGAAATATGTATTAAACAGGTATCATTTGTGTATGATTTTTTTTTTAAATAGTACAAAATTTTACTATGTTGCATTCCCCCTCTCTCTTTCCTACGTTTTTTTGTTGAGAGGTCTATGGAAATGGTAGTTCAATAATTTCATCATCGTCACCTACCATTATCATATCATCATATCAATATTCAATATTTACCTTAAAAGCATGACCTCTTAACTTGAATGTTAAATTACTATAATATTTCTAACTTAGATTGTAACTTTCCAAAGAGTTATGACTTTTCAATAAATTGTGACTTTTTTTCCAAAGAATTGTGACTTCTCAGAAAAGTAAGACATAAAAAACAATTGTTCATACTACCCTTTTGTTGATTTCATTTGTTTATCCCCAGAAGTTCAGGGGATAAATTAGGCTAATTATATACTATTGCAAAGTCCAACATGCAAGAAGGAGAAATAAGAAAATAAATTGAACATTATCAATTTAGGAGATGTGTTAGCTTTGGATTATTGAGAGGTAATGCACACACTACTGACATTAATAGTTGATAATGTTAATTCCTTTAATTAGAATAACTAACAATGTTTAGAGTTGTACGTTATATATATAAGTGGGAAGATTTAAAACTCAAAGTTAAAATATCATTTTACTTTTATATTAAAATAATTAAAATAAATAATATAAAATATAATTAAATATTTAATAAATAACTCATTTAAATCAGTGCATGAATCAAATTCACATTAATAATTAATTTCTCCTTTGTTGTAAATATCAAGAATATTTGAAGGGTTTTTCCTTTAAATAAATTTGACATAGACTAAAATCATCGAACTAATTTAATGCAAATTAATTTTACCTACTCAAAAGTCATCCTACGCTTCTATAAAATACCTAGAATGGTCTTCATGTAAGTGATAAGAGGAGGATGAGAGATTATCACGCAAAAAAATTAATCTTGCTCATTATATTATATTGTAGTAATTTCCTCTCTTTTTTTATCCACTCCTTCTTGTCAAGCTTAAGTATTTTGTACATCCTTTTTTAATATGATCGACATATATTCTTAT
Organism: Solanum habrochaites; assembly: GCA_027704765.1. NCBI lineage: Eukaryota > Viridiplantae > Streptophyta > Magnoliopsida > Solanales > Solanaceae > Solanum > Solanum habrochaites. The sequence goes on from JAKWJA010002492.1 coordinate 3,116,370, forward strand.
GATTTTATTTTTCTATTGGAATATCTTGTGTCCTATATGATAATTAGTGATATACAATTCATGTTCTCCTATATTTTTTAATTATTGATGAAATTCATAATGAAAGATTAATCAGTTAATTTTATATGCGACTATCGATAGAGTGCTTTACTTTAGTTTAAATATATGTTTGAGATTATTATTTATTATTAGTGAGAGGATAACTAAATGAGAAAAATCACATGTGATTTTTTAAAATGTATTTTTATTTGAATTTTCGTTTATATTTTAAAAAAATGAATTTTTGAAGTTGAAAGTATTTTTAAAAAACAAATTTAAATTGTCTTTTTTGGGATGGGATGATAGGGAGTGGGTGGGGTGGATCGAAGGTAGGATGAAAAATGAAATTTTGAAGTTGAAAATATTTTTTAAAAAATAAACTTAAATTTCTTTTAGGGGTAGGATGGGTGTGGTAGGGGTGGGTTGGGGGCTGGTAAGGTAGGGTGAGTAGGGGGGAGGTTGGAAAAGATTTTTGGAAAATATTCTCTTAAGTTTTGAAGGGAAGTCATTTTTCTTGAATTTGAGGAAAATAATTTGATTTGGAAAACATTTTTGAAAACATTTGACCCAACCAATCATTAGAAAATTGGAAAATATTTATACCAAACACACCCTTATCATTCCGCCATTTTTAAAAATGAGTTTTCGTTTGTTAGACTTTATTAAGAAAAGTTTTAAATTCTGTACTATTTTATGCCAATGTGATGAATGAATGTAAAGGGCTTGTATAAGACCTCCAAAAGGTCAAATACGTCGTGCTACGACTAGGGGTGCTCTCGGATCGTGACACTATGGGTTGTAGAAACATCTACTCTCCATGTAATCATGCTCTTGAAAATCTTTAATTTTTTTAAAATGATATATAAATCACAATAATTGATGATTCAAAATATTTAAAATAATTATTTTGTAACTCAAATTAATTTTTATTTTAATTAACTTATTCTCTCATTAGGTTCCTAACTCCCAACCAAACAACTCCTAATTCTTTCCCCTTTCATCAAGCGATTTGTCTGTGTCTTCTTGATTTTTCCCTCTTTCTCTCCATTAGAAACTCAATTTTCTTTTGCGTATTTGCCTGAAGATTTTTCCTTCTCGTATTTACTTGAATTGGGTATAACCCATTTGAATTTTCGACTTTGTATCTAATTTTTCGGTTTAAAAATCGATTCTTTTGGTCAAGAACTGATATGGGTGTTGGAATTTCTGTGCTTATAGGCCTAAAGTCAGTAGCTTTATTCATATTATTTGCAACTCTCAAGAATTATGGGTACCCATTATTGTCAATACCTTGTTTGTATGCATCATTGGTATCTTTATTGGTAGCATTAGCTGCTAACCCTTCAATTGATCTTCCAATTCTTTTGGGGAAAAACACAGATGGGACATTCCCAATTTGGTCACTTGTTATGTTTAGTCCTTACTTGTATTTTGTTAGGGGTTTTTCAGCTTTGAGAAGAATGAAGAGTGGGGAACCTCCATATAGTGAGATTTCTGAAGGGTTGTATGTTGGGGGTTGGCCTTGTTCACTTGATAAATTGCCACCTGGTAATCCTTCTATTATTGATTGTACTTGTGAGATGCCTAGGATGTTGGAGTTCACTGGAAATCATGCATTTTTGTGTATTCCAACTTGGGATACTAGGTCACCTCAGCCAGCTGATATAGAGGTTGCTGTTAAGTGGGCTTGTAGGAAAAGAGCTCAGAAGATACCTGTTTTCATCCATTGTGCATATGGTATGATTGTGAACTTTAAAACTTTTGTTTCAGATTAATGTATTTGTAGCCGATTATCGCATTATTTTGTTTCGTTACTGATCTTTCTCCTGTTGGTTGTTGTTATTGCTCCAGTATCTGTATTCCCTTTTTCAAACTGTTTGTCATGCTTTATTTAAGTTGAGGGTCTATCGGGAACAACCTCCCTATCGTAGGGGTAAGATATGTGTATATTTAACCCTCGCTAGACCTCACTTGTGGGATTACACTAGGTATGCCATTTTTGTCAAGTGGGGTCATGTTTTTCTATGTCCTTTAGATGTTACTACCTAAGTCCCAATTTAAGTATGGTAGTTTGACTGAGCGCAGAAGTTGAATGAATAAAGGGAGAATTATGAATCTTGTAGTCTTAAATTAAAGATGTGTGATTGTGGTAAAGTGGATTCATTGCTTAAATTGCTTCCTTTGGGTTAATATTTTGGGTTTCACCTATTGTATTTATCACTGAAAATCATAGAACTTCTCAACTGATATTTCATAGGAGAAAGCTAGCAGTCTATATCCATTTTCCATAAGGAAAGCATGAGTTGTCTCGGGCCGAATTGACTAATCTATAAGGTGACTTATCCATATATGACTCCTAGTCCTGGTGTGATTTACGAATGGTAGGCTTGGTTTAGGAATATCCAAAACAGATGTAAAAATCGTCCATTTGCTTTTTTTCCCAATATTAAAACTTAAGGTAGTCATAAGGTAATCATGTTTATAATGTTCTTCAAGTTTTAGAAAATATGGTTGTTACTAACTTTCTTTATTTTTTAAACTGCTTCCATATAGGCATAAATGCTATACTACTTTAAGTGGTTCTTTAAGCAGAAGCCTAGTAACACTTTTGGGTCATGCCTAGAAGATTTGACACCATAGAAGATGAATTATTTGATAAAATTTCGAGTATTCTCATAGGTATCATGTCGGTTAGTCATAGCATATTGATATTGGTTAACAAAATGGACCTTAAGCCTAACTCATGAAGTGAAGGTCGTCTAAAATATATAACAACCTATTCTTTCGATTTTTGACGGAGGATTTTAAAGAGAGGACAAAATGAAGTGGTAATCCTCAGATGGTCCATCCCAATTGTTGGAACTAGACAGGAACTAGTATACCATGCTAAACTTGTGATTGCTTTGACTCCACTGGGAAATTTTTGGCTACTTATTAGCAGCAAATGGTGCTTCTGAGGTCGTTAAAGACAATCCCATAGTATTGCACAGTTACATTAGCTATTGTATTTGCACTTCGATTTGTGCACGTGCATTTCAATAAATAGATCGTCTATACAACTTGCAGTTTTTTTCTTTGAGAAAAGGTAACAGAAAATTGATTGCACTCTGCGACTGGAGGTCAATGTGCAGAGCCTTAATAAAATACTCTTTGCTGCCAAATAATGTGATAATTAAGTAAGCATTCAAGGGTGACCTAGTGATCAATGAAGTGGATTGAGAACCATGAGGTCTTAGGTTTCAAATCCCAGCATAGACTTAAAACACTATCTGATACCTGTTGTTGGTCGGACGAGATAGGTATCCCCGTGGAATTAGTCGAGGTGCACAAAAGCATACCCCAGATACCACGTTCATAAAAAAAAGTGATGATTAAGGATCTCCATTAAAACAAATCTGCAGGCTTCTCTCTGTGTTTGTGTTAAGAGTTTTATATGAGCGGATTCACGCTGCTTTTAGAAGGCTCCACGTTTTGATTGTGAGATTTTCTTAGTAATAACCATTGATACAACGTGCATGCCCATAGTTAAGCTATGAAACCTCAAGTCTTTCCGGGAAGTTATCATTTTAAGATACAGATAGTAGAAGTAAATTTGTTCTCTTGCATGTAGTGACAGCTCATGTACTACTCTCTTTGTTTCAGTCTGTTTGTCTACTTTTCTTTTTAGTCCGTTTAAAAAAGAAAGACCTCTTTTCTTTCTTGTCAACTTTTTACTTTCAACTTTTCACATGACGAGTTTAAGACCACACGATTAAAGTATTTTGGTATATTTGATATATCTTTTGCTTAAGACCATAAGATTCAAAAGTCATCTTTACATTTTAAACTCCATGTCAAGTCAAAACCAGACCAACAAATTGAAACGGAGGGATTACTTAAACTGCATCAATCAACAGCAATGCCTGCAGGAAACTGTCTTGAGGAGCTTAACTTCCTTATTAGTTTCTTTGATGCTTCAATAGATCATTGCAATGAACATAAAACAAATTCTTGATCTGTTTCCTCTAGGTCATGGAAGGAGTGTTGCAGTCATGTGTGCACTGTTAGTAGCTCTTGGTCTAGCAGAAGACTGGAAAAATGCTGAGAAATTGATCAAAGAAAAACGGCCATACATACGAATGAACGCTCTGCATCGCAAAGCTTTAGAAGAATGGTCGAAGGATCGTCTCTCTTCCCCAAAAGTTGGAGTTAGTTCCGTGATTCTGTCGAGTGCTAATGATCGTTCCTGATCGATTGACTGCAGTTGCAAGACCAATTAATTATAGATGATTGGCTGTTTATCTTCACTTTTGATTGCACACTATACTTGATGATTGAGATTTTGCTTCTTTTTATCAAGTAGAAGCTTGCTCTCTTGATATACTCTTGTAATAGAAAATGTTTGATTGCCAGGATTGTGTTTGACATGAAAATTCTTAAAACTATTTTTGAATCCTAAGCATCTAGTGAAACTGTATTTATTGTGTATCAAGATTCTGTTATATTCTTAAAAAGCAGCCAAGTATTATTCCACCCTTTATCTCTGTGTTGCAGTAGAATAAGAAGGCTGCTCGATGCACTAAACTCGTGTTATTTGTGAAATCTTAGCAAGGGTCGGACCACATTGAGTATATTATAGTCCAAAAACTTTATATTTATGTAAGAGGATGTTTCAGTGACTTATGACCACAAGTATTATTAAACGAACATATTCAATGTGTCTCATCGATCAATACTACGTTATCCGTGAATAACATATACCACAATACTTCATATAAATTACAGAAACACCTCTAGACTCCAAACATCTCCATAAAATTGTCCAAAAGAAAAAATCAATACCAAGTAACACATGGCGAGTATATGCAAACCCACTTTGATATTACAATATTCCCTCCGTTTCAAAAAGAATGACTCTTTTTTCTTTTTAGTTTGTTTCAAAAAGAATGACCCCTTTTCTTTTTTGGCAACACTTTAACTTTTCACGTGACATGTTTAAGACCACAAGATTAAAGAGTATTTTGGTACATTTGACATAACTTTAAATTAGAACCATAAAATTAAAAAAAAAATTCTCTTTTCTGAAACTCCGTTTCAAGTTAAACTAAACCAATCTTTTTGAAACGGAGAGAGTAGCTATTTTGTTGTTTTGCTTTACTTTTTTGCCACATCAACAGTTTGAGTGAATGAGTTATCTTTTTGTTTGTTTTTATTAGTAGAATTCAGACTATATAATATAAAAATACATATATCTAGAAGAGTGTCACCGAACAGGAATTATAGCTTTGCTCCTCAAAATTATCATCTTCACAGGTTCATATTTTTTCTACTCATCAATTGTATCTTTGAATTTTATGTATGGTATGAATTGTATTATTTAATTTTTCTCTTGCCAATTTTTATTGATTTGCGTTGATCATGATATGTACTTTGTTAAATACTCGAACATTCAATCTTCTCCAAATCTTATTTAGTGGAATTTCACCGAACATATTACACAACGATGATTATTTGTTAAATCTTGATTAATAATGCTAATAGATTAATTTAGTCTAATGAATCAAATCATTTTATGTTTCCTAGGTGTAACATGTCAAAAATTAGCATTCCTTCATCTAATTACTTGCTCAAAGATGCACCATCAACAAAATCCTTTGCCTTCACCAAAAAGCATCCATGTACTCTGGGTGAGTTAATTTCACGTATCGTTACTGAACTATATCTACTATATAATTATCATATAAAAGTAATAGTATCGTTACAAACTATTTTTTGTTTATATATACTCGATAAAGTTTAGTGACTATACAATTAAATTAATCATGTTCTAGGTTCTTTGAAGAGTATTTCCAAAGCATTTGGATTGAATTGTATCTCCAAGTTCAAAGTCTCAACAATGGCACTACACAAGGTGAAATTGATAGATCCTAATGGTATCGAAAACGAGATTGAAGTACCCGATGATCGATACATTCTTGATACTGCAGAAGATGTAGGAATGGAACTTCCATACTCATGCAGGGCTGGTACTTGTGGAACTTGTGCAGGACAGTTGAGTTCAGGCTCAGTAGATCAATCCGAAGGCTCGTTCCTCGATGAAAACCTAATCGAAAAGGGGTACGTATTGACTTGCATTTCGTACCCAAGGGAAGATTGTGTTGTCTATACTCACAAGCAAGATGAAGTCTTGAATTGAGAAACGTTTGGTGTGTAAAAAGGTTCTCCGCGGAAGGGGCTAACTATGTATTAAGCCTTTAAATCAACAATAAGTTCACAATTGAAACCTTCGTCTATGTGTTTGTGTGTCTTTAGCTATATTGTTCAGACTCTTCAAAAATGTAGACGAGTGAATGACATTTTTGAAGAGTTCAAGCGATATAGGCTGCATTTAGCTAGTAATTAAAGGCTTAAAGTCAAAGGTATGTATGAACATTACATCCTACTTTGATCTTGTCAATGGTGCCAATATTAGTCTCAAAAAATACCTTAGAAAGTGTTATATCAACAATGTTATTGCCAAAAATTGACAAAAGCAATAAATAAGTGACAATTCTTGATATGCCATTGACAAGAAACAAGAGCTCGGAGACACGAGGGTATGTGTGTTGGGGCGGGCGGGGGGGTGGTTTAACATTAACAGATATTTTAACCAAACTAAGTCATTATATAAAACAATTTATCAAAGTAATACATTTTTCTAAAAGTTTACAAAACTAGTATAAACGTATTTCACGGTAACGTTTTAGGATATATTTTATTTTTTAAAAACTAACAGCATTAGGTTGATATACGTTACTGTAAGTAACGTTTTACTCCTAAAATGTTACTATGCGTAACGTTTTAGGAGTAAAACGTTACTATGAATAACGTATATCAATCTGACGCCATCAACTTTTAAAAAATAAAATATATTCTAAAACGTTACTGTGGAATACATTTATACTAATTTTGTAAAATTTTAGAAAAACATATTATTTTGGTAAATGTTTTATATAATGACTTAGTTTGGTTAAAACCTTATATTAACAACACCAATTCTTGATATGCCATTGACAAATAATGAAAAATGAGTTTTGTGATAAAATAGTAAGACTGTTTCACCAATCAGAAGTCTCAAATTCGAGCATGAGTATGAAAAAAATTATGTTGAAAACATCACTCCAAAATAGTCATGCGATGCGTAATTCAAATTTAATCGAGGCTTCACTATGAACTTCAAATGTCAAATGGAAATAATAAAAAGATTATGGCTATTTATGGTAAAATTGGCATAAGACCAATTGCTTCTTGAATTAACGGGTGATATTTAAAGATTATGGCTAAAAAAATATTTATTTGAATTTTATTTGAATTTTGAAATTTAAAAAAATATCATATAAATTGAGATATCGAAATTAGTCACTCAAACACCACCCCTCATTCACCACCCAAGAATCAAGATTATCCCTTTGAAAATTATCTTATCATTGTCTTCTCAGTTGAGTTAACTGATAATGGATACCATTTTCTCCCTCTCTCCATCTCCGCAACCCTTCTCCGCCGCTATTCTCACCGGGAACCACCACTCCACCACCGTCTTTTCCTCCCTCGGAAAATCCTCCTCCAGCTCCCCTGAAAAAATCCCTCCTCCATACACTCCTAAATTTACCAAAAAACCCCTCAAACATCTACTTAATTCCACCCCACCACCTAGTCTCCATAACAAGCTATGGCTATCCAAGAAGCTGTCACCACCCCCACCCCCTACCCCGCCCCCAACTCCTCCACCATTTGTAGCAAAAAATGAGGAAATGCATAAAAGAGTTGAAAGTAAGGAAAAAGGAAGAATCTTTGTGGGGAATTTGCCATTATGGATTAAAGAGGAGGAGGTTGCTGAGTTCTTTAGACAATTTGGGGCTATAAAGAATGTGATTTTGATGAAGGGTAGTAGTGGGAATGAAAAGAATATGGGTTTTGGGTTTTTGAAATATGAGGGTCCAAATGCTGAGAAAGCAGCTATGAAGGCAGTGGATTTTGATGGTGTTGAATTTCATGGAAGGGTGTTGACTGTGAAATTGGATGATGGGAGGAGATTGAAAGAGAAAATAGAGGAGAGGAACACGTGGCATGAAGCAAAGGAGGGGCCCGGGAGAGATTTCAAGAAGGTTCTGGAAATACAGCCGGAGAATTGGCAGGCGGTTGTTCGGGCTTTTGAGAGAATCAAGAAGGTGTTATGCTTACTGGAATACTGAAGTAATCTGCTTGCAGTGCTGTAGTCCCTTAAAATGTATGATTTGAAGTGTTTAGATACTTAAGTTAATACATTTGTTACTTATTACAAGCAAAAACATGATAAGGCTTTAGAATTGGATGAATTAAGTTGGTTCATTATGTGCTATTAGCTTAGTTAATGTGGCAATACTTTTGGTGCTAAATGGTGAGAGCAAATATTTATGAGCTAATTGTTTTGGTAATGATAAAGTGATCTCTAGTACTAATCAACTACCAATGTTCCCTTTTTCTGATATTCCTCTATCTTGTTCATTGTGGCTCTAGAGCAAGAGAGGTTGGTAACTGAAAAAAGCAACATATCCACATGACCCTAGACAGGAAGGTATGGAGGTCGAGGATTAAAATAAAAGGTTAGTAGGTAGCCTAGTGTTGCCGCACTTTATGTGGGAGGGTAGGGGGCTAGCCACTCCTTTTCCTCTTCTCATTATTGGTAGTAGTATTTAGTAATTGTCTAGTCTTCTACTCTTCTATATGTGGTACTATTGACTGCTTTATTTGCTTTGTATTGTGCTATTTGATTGTTATATTTTCTTGCAATCCTACTTGATAACAATCTAATATTCCTTTTGAACCGAGGGTCTGTTGGAAACAAACTCTCTATCCCACGAACATAGGGGTAAGGTCTGCGTGCATCTACCCTCCATGGACCGCACTTGTGGGATTACACTGTGTATGTTGTTGTAATAATTCTTAATTAATTAATCCCTTGTCCTTAATTGGTCATCCCCTTCTCCGTTAACCCAAGAGACGGAGATCTTCATTCATTGTTTACCGCTAGTTTTAGAAGATTATGTGTCATATATGTAAGGATAAGATGAAGTGCTAGCGAAGTTATATTGTTCCTTGGACTGTAACTAGCAGCGACAAATGGTTTTGATTATTTCAAGTCCTAGAAGACTTCTATTGGCTTGTGGATATGCTGTACTTGCATGTAAATACATTTACATTCTACTATATACCGCTTATCATTACTACTATCTCTGATATGCCTTTCTGTTGAAGAAAAGTTAATATTTATTTATGGTATACCTTACTTTCAATTTACTCTCATGTCAAGTTGTGTATTAGGCTTTTAAGAAACTCTTGAGCATATCTTTCAGATAAAATAATTCCTTCTATTTGTAGCCATCCAGGAAAGAATTTGGCTTAATGGTGAACTACTATGCAAGGAGGGGTGACATGCATCGTGCACGTGAAACCTTTGAGAAGATGTGTGCTCGAGGAATAGAACCAACCTCTCATGTATATACCAAGTTAGTTCACCTTTATTAAATGTTACTTCGGTTCTATCAATCCATTGTTAGACAACTCTTCCAGTTAATAACCTCATAACTAAATCCTTATGGACGGATCCGATCTTGGCCTTGTATTTGCTCATTCTTCAGTCCAACATTTCTTCTTTTTTATAGTGTAACCCGAACCTGTCCCCCATGGTTATTATTGTAACTACTTAATTGCTAATGCTTATCTCCTCTGAAATATATAACTGTGCTACTTCTGAAAATTGGTTCCGTGTTATATGCTGCTCCTGAAAATGAAAATGAAAATGGATACTGTATTATCTATATTGCTTCAAAGGAAGTGTTTCGCATTTGCAGCCTTGTTCATGCTTATGCAGTGGGTAGAGACATGGAAGAAGCACTATGTTGTGTGAGGAAAATGAAAGATGAAGGAATTGAATTGAGTCTTGTAACTTACAGCATTCTTATTGGAGGATTTGCCAAAGTGGGCAATATAGAGTGAGCAATTCAACCACTTTTAAATGTTGTTATTCATTTCTCATTGTGTTGTTTTTAACATTTACTTAGCTTTGTTGAGTTTGATTAGTTTGAAAATGTTGGCTTCTCCTTTTTTCACCTTTGTTTAATGAAGGACTTCGGATGTTACTGAAAAAAATATCAGAGAACAAAAAATGTGACTTGATTAGACTATCTTTAAATATGTCTATTGTCTCTATTTTAAGTATTAAAATATAAAATTGTACATGATTAAAGTTATCATTCCTTGAAATTGTTAAAGTAGAAAGTTAAACATATCTCTCTTGAACAATTTATGATTATTAATAAGCTTAATGTATGAGCACATATTTTCTTATAACATCACATGCAAGTCAAAACTCTCCAGTATACGGGCAAATATTTTTGTTAACCTCAGTAATTGTCACATATTTTCTTATATATAAAGTCAGATGCAAGTGATGTTTCTCCGGTATACAGACAAGTATTTTTTGTTAACCTCAATAATCTAAAGTAACATGTTGCATTTTTATATTCAAAGTTCTAGGCATTGAAATCTCTATCATCTTTATCAAAAAGTCATCTGATATTCATCATTCTTAGATTTGAGTTGTTTGCACCTAAACTTTCATATAGCATTTCAATGACCAGCAGACTCCAAAGTGATTTTTAATTTACCTTATCAAATATACTTAATGGCTAAGTCTAATAACTTAACAGCCAACTGGTACTGAATAATTGGGTAATCAACCACATTCAGGCTTTAACCTTTGCTCAGTGCCTTACACTGGGGGAGTATCTGTACTGTTCAATTCAGTTGTTTCTTTTCTTTGAAGTGTAGCCCCCTATGGCATCTAAACAACTTAGTCCTACTGCATGCTAGAAAATAAGAAACCTGAAAAAAAAACTGAATTTCCATGATTGGTAAGTGTAGATGATAATGTCTTTAATGCGGAAAGGAATTGTCTTCACTTAACACTTCTCTTGAGTAATCTAGTTTTCTTAGTTCTCTCAATTTATTTATTTTCTATCAGGAGTTCTCTCTAGTTTTCTGAGTATCATCTTTCATTGGGGATATCTGATGAGAACTTCTCCTGATATGTCATTTCTCTTTCTGTTTCTTGAAGAGCTGCTGAGCTATGGTTTGAGGAAGCCAAAAAGAGGGATCTGACATTAAATGCAATCATATATGGGAATATCATCTATGCTAACTGGTTTGTTTTTATTGAATTTGATCCTTTTTGTTTTTTCTCTTTCGTGTTAGAGTTCGTTTGGTCTTGTGTATGCAGTTTAAGTGTAAACAATAGCTGTTGTTGGCAAAATGTAATTGCTGCAGCACTATTCATACTCTGCAGTTCTCTCATATTATTTTATAGGATATTATTACGGGTTAATGTTGGCCAAATGCTAATATCTGCAGCAGTATTAATTCCTTCTCTTCAGTCTTCTCATATTAAATTCTTTTCCTAAAGATATGATTACAAATTAATGTTGTCTGTTGGTTTTATTGTCAAATGCTAGCCAAACATTCCATATGGATCGAGCCGAGGAATTGGTCAGGGAGATGGAAGAGGAGGGTATTGATGCTCCAATTGATATCTATCATACCATGATGGATGGTTATACAATGATAGGAAATGAAGAAAAGTGTCTCATTGTATTTGATAGACTTAAGGTAAAAGTTTGTTCAATGTAACTTCACAGATTTTGAGTGATGAGCGAAAGTCTATGAATTGGTGAAACTTGAATGTATCTCTACGTGTTTGATATGGTTTGTTTTCTCATGTTCGTTTTATTTTGGTTGGTATTGTAGTTTCATTATTGAGAAAATTTGGAGAATGTTAAGTGAACATTATATTGAATCATTTGTTTTCCTTTTTCCATTTATCCTTCTGAGAGACCTCTACTCTCCTTTGTTAATACCTTAGTAGAAAAAATGGTTTTAGGTCAAATAGGCATAGTTATCTAAGTTTATTTATTTTGGGCATCTTACTGCTGTATTTATGGCATAATTTTGTCTACTAATATAACTTCTAGACAGAAAGGATTAGCAAATTGTAACATTTTGCTACGAAGTGGTGTCGTATGAGAAGAGATGGTTGGCATTTACTTTCTCAAAAAAACAAAGATGGTTGACATTTTCATCAACAGGGACTGGGACAGCCTTCAGGCTATACCTTAGACATTTTGCCATTGAGTATTCTAAGCGTCATCAAGTGTTCTCCGTAAGTGAGAAAACTCTTCATACAGAAAAGGAGAAAGTAGAAAAACTGAACATTTCAAAATAGCAGTGAAACACAGCCTTTCTAAACAGTGCTTTTAAGATGAATAGGCAACTGCATGTGCTCTGAATCTTAATCGTCCTTGATGATTGATCTAAAGATTTACTGTAATTATTATCGCAGGAGTGTGGATTTACACCTTCAGTTGTCAGCTATGGGTGTTTGATGAACCTCTATATCAAGGTGTGTTACTCTGCCTGCTGTTAGATAATTTAGAATCTTCCTTGCGTTTAACTTGTTAAGTTGCTTCATACTTGCAGGAAAAAAAACTTGTGGAATTTTCTTATTTTTATTTGTTCTTTTTTCTCACTCTTGGTCTGATATCTGTAGCATAGAACATGCAGATATAGGCAATTGTCACTTAAAGAATAATTGAGTTTAGAATCGGACTTCCGCTCTCAGTTTAATATGTCAGATTCTGCCTTCAGAAAAGCCAAGACTCAGCAGTCAGCAGTGTGGAAGGCTTTTACTTGTGCTAAACAAATAATATTTAGCTACTATTCAACCAGCAAGAACCCTTTATTTAGGGGTTGCCAACTAGTGTATATCAAGTCAAAGTACCAAATTGGATAGCTTGGTCATATTATCTCTTCTCGCTTCTTTTCCATTTCAATCAGTCCATTATTCTTCAGTCGACTAGGCTTTATTCCAAACTAGTTAGGGTCTGCAATATGAAATCTTTGGGCCATTTGAGCATATAATTCTAGCTTCTACTCACAACTTGATATTGTTTATGTGTCATATTAAAACTTCTTTTGTTCATCTGAATTTCATATAATTGGTTTTAAACCATTGCAGATTGGTAAGGTATCCAAAGCTCTTGAGGTCAGTGAAATGATGAAATTGGCTGGCATAAAGCATAACATGAAGACATATTCCATATTGATGAATGGATTCATAAATTTGAAAGATTGGGCGAATGCTTTTGCAATTTTTGAGGATGTAATAAGAGATGGGTTGAAGCCAGATGTGGTACTTTATAATAACATAATCAGAGCATTTTGTGGCATGGGTAACTTGGATCGCGCCCTACGTATTGTTGAGGAAATGAAAAAGGAGAGGCATGTGCCAAACTCGCGGACATTTATGCCAATCATTCATGCTTTTGCAAAAGCTGGAGAAGTAAGAAGAGCACTTGACGTTTTTGATATGATGAGGAGGAGTGGATGCATTCCAAGTGTTCACACTTTCAATGCTTTAGTTCTTGGCCTTGTTGAGAAGCGTCAGGTAAATGACTGAACCATATATTTGCATTAGGCAGACTTAAAAGGAGCCTCACATTTTAGCTTCTGACCTATAATGTCAATTGCTATTGAAGCAGTGGACATGCATGTCAGCATGATCTACATAAAATCAAAAATTCCAAACTGAGTCCAAATTGTTGATTATACAGGTAGACGCATTTAATGGTTAACTAGCACTCCTGCCTGTAACAACACCCCCTCTTCCCCCCCCCCCCCCCCCCCCCTCCCCAAACAAACGAAATAATAGAGGAAAAATGTTATTTCCGTTTGAGGATATTCTTTTATAGCTTGGGAAAATGTAGCAAACCAGTGGTATAGTTAGAAGGAAAAGGCTCAAATATGCCATCGAACTATTAGAAATGGCTTCATCTATGCCATCTGGTAAAAGTTGGCTAAGAACCCTATTGGCATCTGCAATTTCTATCCAGAAATAATGTCGTGCTTATGCAAATGCTTTTCCTTAGCTTCTTATTTGTTAACTTTATCTTTAACTTGATACAGATGGAGAAGGCTGTACAAATTTTAGACGATATGTTGCTTGCCGGCGTTAGTCCAAATGAGTACACATATACAACCATTATGCATGGTTATGCATCTCTTGGTGATATTGAAAAAGCTTGTGAATATTTTTCAAAAATTAAAAATGAGGGTTTAGAGCTCGACATATATACATATGAGGCGTTACTCAAGGCATGCTGTAAATCAGGCAGGATGCAAAGTGCTTTGACGGTGACAAAAGAAATGAGTGCCAAAAGCATCCCAAGGAATACCTTTGTTTATAACATATTAATTGATGGGTATGGTTAGATTTACAGTTAATGTGTACCTGTTCATCATGCTGCATTTGTTAGGATCATAGCTTACATTTTATACTTTAATAAACCTAGGACCATTACTGAACGGAACAAAAACAGAAGGAAAGAACGCCGATCAGCATAATTTAAATTTCCACTTTCCCTACTCTCCAGAGGTTCCTTTGTTCATTCTTGCCTCTCTTGTTACTAGACCATGATTCTCCTCCTTTCTTCTGTATTTCTTGTTGATGCAGATGGGCTCGACGAGGTGATGTCTGGGAGGCTGCTGACCTGATGCAACAGATGAGACAAGAAAGGGTTCCACCTGACATCCATACATTCACGTCATTCATAAATGCTTGTTGTAAAGCTGGAGAAATGCAAGTATGTACTTGATGATAGTTTTCTTAATGCCTGTGGTGAATATGTTGAAATCATTGGTTACTTCGTATGCTGATCAATAGTTTCTTATTACGCATTTTAAAGTGGAGCAACTATTATGCAGTGCAACAACTATTACTACTATGCCCAAGTTATTTGACATATATTTCATCCACATGACATTGAGTTAGCAACTTTATGGTCCTAATAATACTTGGCCTGCAAGGTTTATTTGCATTCAGATGCTTTCAGGAATTTGATTTTAGTTGCTTTTC
Source organism: Solanum habrochaites (assembly GCA_027704765.1). NCBI lineage: Eukaryota > Viridiplantae > Streptophyta > Magnoliopsida > Solanales > Solanaceae > Solanum > Solanum habrochaites. The sequence goes on from JAKWJA010002492.1 coordinate 3,131,371, forward strand.
GTTATCTTAATAGGTCTTTAAATTGTGTCTTTCCTTGGCAAACAAAATAATGTACTGTTTTATCTTATTACTAGTAAAAACCAAAAAATTCTGATCAATATTTTCATGTGGTTTACAGAGAGCAATTAAAGCAGTTGAAGAGATGGAAACTGTTGGGATCAAACCTAACTTAAAGACCTATACCACTCTTATACATGGTTGGGCACGGGCTTCTCTTCCCGAGAAGGGTTTGAAATGTTTTGAACAGATGAAGCAGTCTGGTTTGAAACCAGACAAAGCTGTATACCACTGTTTAATGACATCATTGTTGTCAAGGGCGGCAGTTGCTGATCAAGATTACATTATAACGAGAATCCAACATGTTTGTGAAGAGATGGTGGAGTCTGGATTGACTGTTGATATGGGAACTGCAGTTCATTGGTCCAAGTGCTTGAGAAAAATTGAGAGGGCTGGTGGTGATATAACAAAATCCCTTCAAAAGACCTTCCCACCTGATTGGAGTTCTCACCGAACTCTTAATGGAACATCAAATGACAACGAGAATGAGGAAGGGTCAGACAGTAGTGACGATGAACGTAGTTCTTTTTATGAGATAAAGAAATGCTAACAATGATTCAGATTTCTATAAGGAGGCATTGGCATAATCTTTATCAGCCCTAGCTGCTGCTTGGTCCCAAGAGTCTCTAGGTGTATAGATGGAATTTTGCCACTAGTTTGGCTTGATCAAGATTGTTTTATTTTATCGTAAACAACCTCTCTATTTCTACGAGGTAAGGATAAGGTTTGTGTATACTCTACCCTTCTTGAACCTTGGGATTATAGCGGGTATGTGATTATTTGGCTTGATCAAGATTGTGCAATTGATTCCATATTCTTGAATTGTAAATGTCTCTTTTTGATTTAGACTTGAAGTAGCTAAAGGGATTAGTTTTGGATGTACAAATATGTATTAAATCTGTAACTTTTGTCAAATGCACATTATTATTTTGCAATTTTAAGTTTTTCTTGTAATCAGATTTTATGTACATATTTGGTGTAATTTCATGGGCGGGATCTGAGCAGGGTAGAATGTAGGTAGACGTTACTCTTATCTTAGAATTGTGGATGTAATGGTTGTTTTTGGAAGACTCTCGAAGGGTAGAATGTAGACAGACGTTACTCTTATCTTATAATTGTGGAGGTAATGGTTGTTTTTGGAAGACTCTCGAAGGGTAGAATGTAGACAGATGTAATGTAGACAGATGTTTTCTCGAATGAGAAGAGAATTAAGTAGACGAGAAATGAAGAGAACATCAACAACATATTTGATATTAACAGGTGGGATTTGAGGAGGGTAGAATGTAGGCTAGACGGAAAAAAAGAATTCCGTTGCCGGGACTTGAACCCGGGTCTCTCGGGTGAGAGCCGAGTATCCTAACCAACTAGACTACAACGGATTTGTTATTTCAGTTACATTTCCACATACAAATCCAAAGAAGTAATGCAAAACAAACCATAAGTTGAATAAAATTGTTCTTTTTTCTGACTATGGATACACGTAAGCCGTGACAGAGACATGATTTTCATTGAAGGGTTTAACATCTATTGTTTATGGATAAATAAAGGTTTTTGACCCAGCATATACTGTAATTTTTTCAACGAAAGAAATTTACTCTCGTGTTGCCTCAGCATATAAGAAATGTTGTGAATACATGTCGGGGGCAAGTAGTTCATGGATTTAATCAAAATTATTCGATCCAAAGTTTCACAAGGGAAATAATTTAATGTAAGATTACTCAGTAGAAATCGCGAAAAGGGTATAGTGTTACCATTTTGAGAGGATTAAAGTACAACTCACAATAAAAATCGATGTAAAGGTCCGATTTTATCATCTCTATCTACTCAATTAGTACTATACTAATAAATCCAACGTGGAAAACATTTAGGACCAAAAAAGAACTCTTTAAGAGCAAACATCAAAAGGTTTTGCTGTACAAAAGCATACAAAACATGGACAATCTTTAATACAAGCACCACATTTTTGGACAAGAGATGTGACAACTATAATACTGGGACATGTTCCATTTTCATATACTGAACTGCTCTATACAGAATGCTATATATAAAAAAAAACTGTTTATTGCATCTTGTAGATTCTGAACATATTGGTATCGAACGGAGTTGAACCAGAAGGCTGTCTTCAACTAGTTGTAGGAACTCAATCATGTAGCAACTGTATCAGCAACGGCAGAGAAGAGGATTAAGGGTAGTGCATAGAGCATAGCTGTGGTTTACCGTTTGGGCTCATTAAACGTCTTACCCTCAAAGAATTCACCCAGCATACGGTCAAGATCTTCAGCTGAATATCTGACGTACTTTTGGGCATTTTTACCACTCTCAACCAAAGGCCTGTTACGCAGGAAACGAAAGCATTTTACATCATCTCAACTTTCATAAGGAAAGCACTCCTTATGTTCCATTTTATCTGACTAACTATTTCGGGAGTCAAAAAGAGTTTAAATGATTTCTTCAACCATCTTTTACGCATTCATGATCTATATTACTCTATGTACTTTCTGTTATTCGAGAAAGTGTAAAGAATGGATTTTTACTAATTGAAGGTTATATTCTTCTGCTAATGCAACTTACTAAGAGAATGAAACAAACGAATTGTTTCTGCTTCAAATATTTGAAACATTTCAAGTGACCAAAGAACTTTCTAGCTACATCGTGTTGGAGTTCACAGAAAACAAGCATGCAAGAGTGAAATGATAGCAAAAATCAAATTGAACATACCCAAAGCGTTTGATGAAAGATCTGTATGCAGGCAGCAAAACTTCAGCGACCGCAAGCCTCAATGACTCTCGCAACTCAGTATCTGGAACAGCCCATTGAGATTGCCTTTGATGAAGCTCCTCAAACTGTGCATTGAACATCTTGAACCTGATAAAGAGTAACAAGAAGATTTCATACCAGAAACAAGATTAGATCATGACTGTCAACAGAAGTTCATAAAATAATTAACCTGAGAACCTACCTTTCTTTTACGGTGGATCTTGAAACTCCACTGCTATTTTGTCCATCTACACCACTAGAACTACTGCCTCCAGATGATGTTAGCCCTTGAATTGATAGAGATTGAAGGATCTAGTCAAGAATAAAACAAGGTATTGATTAGGACAATCATAGGCCAATTCCATATTTTATGTAAATTGTGATCATGCTCATGGCAACACTTGATTCCACCATCTGGAAAAAATTAGACAGTTCGAAAAGAGCACAAAATTTGGATGAAAGAGGCTACTAAAATTTATTTAACAAGTGAAAGCAAGGCCATCATTACTCTAACTGAGACCATAATCATAGACAAGAAATGAAGAAGTGAAAAACAGCATAATCAGAAAGACTAATGCCCATTCAAATTATCACCAGAAAAAAACAATCCTTAATGGTACTGAAATTAACTTGACCTTGACTTGGAGAAGCTCTAATATGATTAACTTAATTCAAAAATTAAGATTTGAATTGGTCCCCTCCCTTCCATAACCCCTCAACTACCAACCCTACACACAAATTTTCCCATTTTCTTGAGGCAGAGAATCGGAAGGAGCGCAAAACGAGATGAGAAATACCTTCGCCCAAGCAATTCTTTTATATTGATTTGCATGTTGCTGTACAACTCTCCGGTGTCTTTGCACCCAGTCATCCCCTAATAAGTCTTTGGCTTCAGACCTAAAAGCAACAAACGATAAGCACCCTAACATAAAGCAATACATACAATAACCTTTGAGGTCTTCACCCTGATGATTAGTGAATATTGTTCAACAAACCTGCGGACAGATCTGACCATATAGTGAATATTGTTCATAAGGAACAAGTGAGTCAGAGCAGAATCCTTATACTGCTTAGATTTCCCATCCAAATTGGTTTGAAGAGCTTGCATTATACGCATTGTAACAGCAGCTAGCTGAGAATTCGAATCTCCTCCATTTTCAAATTCTTGAAATAGTTGTTTCAATGTTGATTGATAGCTGGAAAAAAGAAGTGCAATTTGTCAAGGCAATTGTATCAACAAAGACTGACAGCTATCTACAAGGTGTTCCTTTCCATAAGAAGAAAATATAGGGGATTCCATTGGTTGATTACAACTGATTTGGAAGAAGCTTAGTTGATTGATATCACCTCATTCCATATACCCTTCAGTCTCCAGGACTTCTGCATAATATAGACCTAAAACCTACGAAGTCCGCAATTCTCTTAGAAAAAATTTTAGGAATTGATTGCCCTGATAGTAAACAGTAATTGCCCAATTAGTATAAATCTTTCTCAAATTTGACATTATTAATCCCTGACCAATTAACTCAACTCATATCTCATTTGACTACCTGAGATCTGAATTGTGCAACCCACTGACTCAGGAACTTGTTACTATTGTAAGGAAAGTGTTCCCCAAGCTTTACTATATGCCACAGTTGTCCTCCAATTTCCACTAGTAGCACCTATCATCTGACAATACCTATTAATCGCTGAGTTTGAACACCAAGCTTATTCATCTTCAGGTGTCTCCTTTAGATAAATAAATTTTCCCCCATATGTAAGGTGTAAACTGAATGCCATTTAAAGCTATGAAGTAGAAACAATTTAGACATAACTCAATCTATCTACACTAACGGGTATATCAGGTGAGCAGCAAAGTACAAATGATGGAGAAAATATTAATCTGCTAATTGTTTATTCTCTCCTTAGCACCAAGTCTAACATGGCAGCAGCATAAGGGACAAGACTACATACTCCATTTGTTTTTCATAACAGAAATGTTAAGAGAAGTTCAGGTCTAGAGGATGATCAAAATGCAGAGAGAGAGGGGTCAAAGAGCTCAACCTGTGCTCTCTGAATTGAATAAATGAAAATGTGTGTGTGTGTGTGTGGGGGGGGGGGGGGGGGGGGGGATCTTTGAATGAAAAATGTTCTCTTAACCAGAAACTTCTTCTTTTTTTGTTTTGGTTTCCCACCCGGTACCTGCATTAGGACCCGAATAAATCCAGATTCGGCATTGCAGGGCCCTTTTCCCAATCCTAGGGCCCCGAACCCTAGATGTCTAGTTAAGGATGGAAGGACCCCAACCATCTCACCACAACCCATGTTGGTAACCAGCAATCTCTACCATTAACAGATCAGTTACCACTAACCTCCTGGCTTAACCACCTAACTAACTTCTTCAATTAGCAAGGACCTCTTGCTGCTATTTACAAGGCATCACAAATATAGGTATAATCAGATATAAATAAATGTCATTATAGCATTCCTCATCTACAAGAATAAAGATCCCAACAACTTCACTGTTACTTAAGTTCGAACTCTGAACAAACAAAACAAAAGCATTCTGCAACCTTGCAGTCAAGCAAAATTTGGTTTAAGGTCCTTCCTAAAATATATGTAATCCAATTGGTATGTGAATCCTCAAAGCCTTAAAGACTCTTAACATTAACCCTTGTGCCCAAATTTCTGGTTAGTGTTTTACAATTCTCTATATATGAATCTTGAGGCCCAAGTCCCAACATAGCTGCGGCAGTTCTTAGTCTAAGAAGTTACAACAAACACTTCCTTTGTGTTTCTTTATTGTATCATGAATATGATGAAACTTATCTATCCACCCTCAAAGCTGAAAAATAAAAGAAATCCAGGGCTTACCCAGAAACCATGGCAATTAGAGTATGGCACATTAAGGAGTCCTTGGGACACTTCACTTGGATGGTAATCATATAATTTAGTGAGTAAGACGTGGTAAACCAGTAATACCCACTTGGAAGAAGGAAGCTATTGTCTGACTTAGTTTTCTTGCATACATGGAAGAAAAGAACACATTATATAGTTGAGTAACTCACTCAAACAGGAACTTCACGTAATTAATCACATAGCTGGTCAAGGGATGGACAGTTCCATCTGAGACGGCAGTTTTGGTTGCGTCTTTTTCAACTGCTTCTTCAAAATCACCAAAGGTTTCTTGGGCTGTCTGGGCAAGTTGCTTTGTCAAACCAAAGGCAGATTCCTTAATTTCATTGCAAGCTTTACCTCTGAAAAGTGATTCAATCTGCAGACAGAAATACGCAATATCTTCATCTTATATGCAGACCTGAAGGCTAGAGAAAGATTCTACGAAATCCTTAGTTTTATTTTTTGGGTAGGTTCTATAAAATCCTTAGTTGTAGAGCTCAAACTATACATTGTTAGCATATAATAATATAAACCATGAAATTTGTATAATAGTCATCTGTTTGCTCTTGTCCCGTACTCCATGTAGGCATAATATAATAAATCAAATGCTTGTTTGCTAGTATATCTCATACCTCTGAATGAAGTTCCCGCATTATTTCATACATATCTAGAAGCACAAATAACTTCTCAGGTGATCTTTTGCTCTTTGCAATGGCATCACCAAAACTAAGCAACACAGCAACACTCGCAGTAGTAACTTCAGCAAAACATTGATCATTGAGTGAATCGAATCCTTCAAGAACTTGATCACACACCTTACGTTCACCAGCAAATAACAGTTTGACCTGTTCAATTGACCATAAGAAAGTCAAAGGCAAGCTTTAATCTACTTCCAGAGGCATTTGACAAAACTTACAGCAATTCGCATAAAATGAATCCAATTTCCAATTTTAGCTTCCAGAACTTCCCATTGCATCTTCTGAACATCATCTTTGCTAAGTTTTTCCACTCCCAAACTGCGAAGACTTTCTTCCAGTACGGGAGAACGTGTATCCCTATTGAGACATTTATAAATCAAAAGAATAAGAAAAGGAATGAAATGAGGAAAGGAATCTATAGCACTTCAAAACACATTGTTGCTATGTGCGTGTAAAATTTACCAAGAAACTACTACTTATGCTAAACAATAAGAGCACAGAAGTCACAGCTTTACACTCCTCACCTTGGTCTCTCTAATCTCTATATGTAAATAAAAGAGTTTACTGAATGAAAAGGTACTTAAACCACAACTACTTATTTCCTTCTACTTTTCTATTCCAGGGGGTTTCAATATGAACAAAGTTGAAGCAACTAGAAGGTCTTCCATATTGCCAGAAAAGGGCATCATAGTATTTCACCTTTGAACTCCTAGTTAAAGGTGGAATGAGTTATAATATAAAACTTGAGCTCGTTACAACACAAATTTACCAACTAGACTATACTATTGGAGATTTCGAGCAAGAGCTCTTTCCGCACACACACAATTGTTTTCAGACAGTTTTTCTCCTTTTATTCCAGTCATCATCATAAACCAAAAGTGAGCTTCCTGGAGACTCCACCACCACTCATGTATGTACTATTTTGTTTGCTTTCTGTTGAGTTCTATAGAGTACTTAGATGTCAATGAGTAATTAAATCTTCAACCTGGAAAATAGTTTTTATTTCATTCCTAAGAATGAAATGGGCCATTTTGCTTGAGAAACTGTTGAAGCTCGAGGCTTGAGTTTAGCAGTTTCTAGCCATGTCCAGGATTATCTGGCTTTGACAAGACAGTGCACAGCTCTAAAATATCCCGAATAGGAATGAGAAGGAAAAGATGCACATATGTACATAGTATTGTATTCTACATATATAAAAAAGCATCTTTACTGCTCTTGTTCTTGTTACTCCAGCATAAGAATAATAAAAGCCATAATAATCATATTGATGAACAACCTATTATTTACTGTATGGAGCATTTAAACTTCTGCAACAAGCAGAAACTGTATCAACTATTTATGAGTTCAACTCCAGACACTGACAAAGCATGTAAGGCAGTTACCTCATGTTAAGCTTCACCTATTTTTCTGCATGAACTGCTTAATAGAGAGAAAGACTTCAGCTTTTAGGCCAGTAGATTGATTTTTTCTCCAGGATACAATGAGTAAAACATTGTCCGTACAAGATCACATAGTTCATAACTAAAAATAGATATTTACCTGTATATTTTTATAAATTGTTGTTGATGGCCAGCTTGAACCATCTGTTGGGCTAAATCATGTAGTAAAGGCAGGATCCTTGGAGGTATAAGAGTTGGCGGTGTGAAGACAGCGTTTCCTGCACCATCTTGCTCCGCATTACTATTGGACAGATGACTCTTACCACTAGAGTCCTGGTGTCCAGGTGATGACGGTGGTCGCATTGAATTTGGGAGACACTCAAACAGCCGATCAGGTTCAATGGGTTTACTGAAAATGTTATAGTTCAGACTTAGACAAATAGCTCCATTGGAAGGTCAAACAGCAGAATATGGATGCATTTCTACTTCAATTCTGAAGCCTCCATTGGAATACTGAAGGTTAAGAACATTGGCAAGACATAGGATTTTAGAACTAATAGCAGAAGAAGGACACTCCTTATAAAAAGTGCCTCGAATCTCAATCCCAAAAATAGTACTAGAGCACGATCACAATTTACAACCCACATAAAGGTTAACTTAAAGAGACTGAAATAACCATTTTGAATTCCTTACAGGCTTTTTATTATTTTATAAGGATTTGATTATTTGATGGTTATACTTCACCAATTTTTACCTGAAAGATAGGAGAAAACTACGATTTCCAATCAATGTTGATACTTGAATCACAAAACAATCATAAAATTACAAATAGGTTTCCACAGAAGTCCTGCCGTGAATGAGTTACATGAAGAATGTCCCGAAAACAAGATAAGAATGAACTACAGAGTATAGAACAAGGTTTCAAGTCTACAAAAAGAGTATGATGAAAACAGTGAAAATGTCAGCAAACCTATAAGATAACAAGAGCTGCTTAAACTCCTCTTCAAGCTTTAAAATAGCCTTGGTCAGCAAACTATTAGCATGATTGAGCACTCCATCACTACTCTTGAAGCTTTTGTTGTTGCTGAAGAAGCGAATATTGTCTCTCAGCTGGTCAATTGCTTGAAGATAACTTTCCAGGTCCTCATGTGGCCCTTTCAGTATTTTAATTTCCGCCTAAAATGAAGGTACCATTAATTAAGAAGTTCTAATTAAAGTAAGGTGCATTTATGAGAGACCAACTTAAGAGATAAAATTGTCACAAAGAAAAAAGGATACTTTGCACCTGATAAAGACAAAAAAAAAAAGGACTACAATTTTGCAATGGAATTTGTTCACTTTCCCTTCGAACTCAAATTCAAGTCTGGTCACTTCTTCGACGAATTCAAATTCAAAAACAATTTATCAGCACAAGCAACGAAAATAACTAACAATGGGAGAATTCAAATTTCAAACCCTTGTGCTACCAAAACATCTTGGTTGGGTGGTCTAGTGTCTCTACCTATTGATTATCCTCTTCCTCTAACGAAGTTTACACGAGTTGTTCCCCTTGAACCTTGAGATTCTGGGACTACAAATGTCATTGTAAAGGTGTGTTTGTCAAAATTTGCCATCATTGTCCTCTCTCATCTCAAAGAATTTACAAACGGTGTGAATGCAGGGAAAGGAGGTTTCCCTAACATCACAATGAGCCAAAACACTTATACCATGAAGAAATTCAAAAAGGAAATGGATACTGAAAGTTAGGCTTTTCTGTACTCTCCTGCATTCATGTAAAAGGTGTATAACTATGCACTACTAGGAATGGAAAATGGGGCAGGGTGGGGTAAACCCGCAAGGATTTCGCCCCTGCCCGCATAGCATAATTTTTTTTTGTTTTTTCCCGCCCTCATACCTCCAACATTATTCTGCTTCTAACATTAAGTAGGGACAAAACCACTTTTATTTTCATAAAAACATACATCCCCTGCACTTTGAGAAGACAATTGATAAGAAAAAAAACTCACCCCATCAAAGCACCGCATACATCCCCTGCACTTTGAGGAGACAGTAGTTGGCTGTTATTCGATTCTAGGAAGAACAATGTTTGCCCCCAAAACCATATACTAGGAACTCTCTCCTAAAATTCCCATTTGGGATATTCACTGCCCAAACCAGTAGTCAAACAAATTTGAAGCCTAAAAACAACCCGCATACCCGCCCCGGCCCGCATGTTTTTTCCAAAAATATTTCAAATCCACCTTTCAAAAGCTCTAACCCATACTACCCCACAAATACTATAACCCGCCCCACCCCACAACCGTCCCGCCCCCTTGCCATCCCTATGTACTATACATATATTACCCCTGTCAGGCTTTCAAGGAAGATTATACTCATTTCACCTGTTTGTATACATCTGAAACATATCTCATATATATTGGAGGAGATTTCCGGTTTATCTTGAATAGCAGTCACACTTGAAGAGCCATCAGGTGGTTGGAGTCTTTATCTCTAACAAAGATCACCAGAACTCCTTTTCTGCTATTTAAGTACTCTTTGCTACTAAGCTCATGTTCAATTAAGGAAACTAAAAGGAGTGTGTCTATCAGATCTAAGCAAATTAACGACATAACAAACATTAGAGCCTAGAGCAACCTGACGAGAAATATCAAATTGGGACAGTATAACCTCAGCAGCCTTTAAAGCCTTGTCAATGTTTCCATGAGCCGTCCTAATAGCATGAGTCCTTATCTACAAAGAACAGATTGAGTACCAGTCAAGAAATGAACCAAAACTGAAATGATATCAATTAGCAAGTGCGGCCCAAAATTAGATCAGGAAAAAAATAATAATATTGAAAAGGAAAGAGTATGCCTAAAATAGAAACAAGAAAAAAGCAAATCCAAGAATTGAAAAGGAAAGAGTATGCCTAAAATGGAAACAAGAAATTAAACAAATCCAAGAAATGTATCACTTCAACATTCAACAAAAACACCTAGTTTCCTCAATTGTCCCCTTTTTCTCTAATAAGCTCTATAAATTCAAATTAAAATGACCCCTTTCTTTCCCTTTCTCTTTTCTCCCACATTTATGCTAAACCGAGGTAAAATCACAATTTGAACTTTGTGGATTCAAAATACCATAACTATTGGCCATTTCAGTAATTGAGTTAAAAACTTAACATTTGTACATATTTAGTAGATTTCTTAATACTTATACAGGGTTTGAGGTAAAACAACTGGGTTAGGCGAACCTGTAACTTCTATTGTGCATCCATCCCTAATGCTAACATAGCGTCTGAGCTAATATTTGATCACATTTAGTAGATTCTGTAATATTACAGGGTTTGAAGCAAAACAATTCGGTCAGGCCGAACCTGGAACTTCTTCTCTTTTTTCTTGATGAAGTAAGTGAAATTCCATCAAGGCATCCAGTAGGTGCAAAGATACAAAAAGGGGATCTGTCAGCTCAGAAAGAACAAAAGGCTTATAGAGCTTAGGAGCTGACAAAATCCATGTGGTGATCTAAGTTATTTAAAGGTGAACAGTTAACCCAGCTAAAAAGGTTAACCAAACAGCTAGCCTTAAGTTCACAATTGGAGTTCAAACTCCATCAAAAAATCTCCTGTTTCTTTCATTCCAAATGCACCAAGGCTGGGGTCTGTATCCATCCCAAATGCTAACATGGTGTCTGAGCTAAAATTTGTTCATATTTTGTAGATTTCGTAACATATATACACGAAAAAGGCAGCCCAATGCACTAAACTCCCCCTATGCACTTGTCCAGGAAATGGACAGACCACAGAGGTTTATTGTACCCAGCCTTAACCTGCATTTCTGCAAGTGGCAAAACAATTCGGTTAGGCCAAACCCATAACTTCTTAAAAGGACAGCTCAATGCACTAAGCTTTCGATATGCGCATTCCAAGAAAGGAATGGACCCCAAGGATCTATCGTGCGCAACCTCACCCGGCATTTCTGCAAGTTGGCAAAATGCTTACATGATATCATAACTAGCTTGCTCACGCCTCAACTCGAATTATCTATCAAAACAATCAGCTGCTACATTATCAAGGAAAATCTATCGAAACCCAGATCTTCACGTTATTACTATACAACACACAAACTCTTCATAGATCAAATTTTTCAGAACGTTGGTTATCACAATTGATACAAAATCATATCATTAAGTAAAAATCCAAACCTGAGTAGGACGCATAGCAGTTTCAAGAGCAGAAAGACGATGATCAAAGGAACCCAAAATGTTCACAACATTGTCTGTAATAGACTGACTCTTCTGCAATGAATCTCTCATCATTCTTGCTCTTTCACTCAGCATATCAACACCACCCACTACTCCTCCAACCCCACCTGCGTTTCTTGAAATACCCATCTCCCAAAATTGAGTTTTGCTGAGATTTTGCAGAGAACAAGGAAGATTTGGGAGAGAAAAAATGGTGGAAATTGAGGGAGGGGGGTTAAGGGGGGGTGGGGGTGATGATGAAGAAAGGGGTCCAATATTTGTTGACAATGGTGGACTCATGTTTTATTTATTTTTTACTCAAAGTGTATCTTTTTTTTTTTTTCTAAAATGGTCAATTTGAAAAGGAATAAAATATTATTATAGGGAATGTTTCTCTATATTTTTTTTTTCCTTTGGTTGTATATTCAATGTGTATCGAAATGATCTGCGTACAATCTGCTCTCTTTATATTTCACTTATAAATTCATATTGAATATGTTCTCGTTATTATATTGTGTGATGAAATTTATTTTACCTATTCAAGTTTTACTATACGAATGTTGTTTCTATCCATTCATGTCTACTTTTGGTTAATTCGATGTGATTTTACTTTTAGAAGTGATATTTTGACCTTGCGCTATCATTTTATCATAGTATAGATATATTTAGAACGGTTTTCTGAATAGACTTCGAATATACAAAAATCAGGACAAGAGTATCTTGCAACGGATATTTATACAATTTATTTTAAATTTTCTTATAAACGTGTTTGAAATGTAATAATTACATATATTTTTTAGTACATAAAACTCATATGTTTACGTATAAAAATATATCAATAAATAATAAAAGATTTGTATTAAAAAATTTATTTGAATTCAAGGAGGGAGAAGGTAGAAATTTATTTGTTTCCATGAATCAATCGAATTGATCAAAATTCTAGAAATAAAAAAATAATAGACGTGTCTTTTAAATTAATCATTCTTGATTTGCTTCATTTGTTCTTAATTGTGCTCTTAAATCATGTGCTTAAGAGGAGTTTAATAATGATGATGGACGTATGTTAAACTTATATCAAACTTAACTAAATCATAAAGCATATCAATTTTATAAAATCAACTTTTAAGTAAACTAATCATTTTAAACATTGAGTAAAAACATAACTTGAAGACAATGATAAACATAAGATATTAATAAATATATCTAGTAATCAGAAAATCAAAATTAAATAAGGTGAATTTTTTTTATATTTATTTAGTATCTAGAAGTGGGGAAGGGGATAAAATTGACACATGATAGCAACATCATCTAATATTTTCTTTTTAAAAAAAAATTAAGATAAAAACATAACTATGTTACACTAAATCAAAAAAGAAAATAATAATACTTCAACACATTAGGAGCAAAACTTTCAACCTTTAAATTATAATATATTAATCCACCAATACAATTTTTTTAAAAAAGGGGTTATATATAATAAATAAATTATAAGAAATATAAAATTATTTACCAATCAAAACCTTAGAAAAAATGTGTTTAAAAAAAAGTGAACAAAGAGATATGGTTTGTTTCACAATATTTCTCTTATCATTTGCATTAAAAACACTAAAATAAAAGAAAAAAATTTAAAAAATGAGGTAATTTTTTGTTACCCTAAATAAAAGGACAAAAATCTTCTACTTCTGGATTACAATATAATTTCATTACACAAATATAAAATACGAGGTTTATATAATATAATAAAAAGTTAATAAGAGGTAGATATATGTAAGTTACAAGTCGAAACCTCAGAGAGAAAGAATGTGTAAAAAAAAAAGCGAACAAAAAGATAAATTTCGTTCCGCTACATTTTACTTTATCCTTTTGCACCAAATCCTTCTCTAAACTGCATTCTAAGCTCATAATTAGCACCAATTTTTGTGACCATCACACCAATTATTTTTTTCTCACTTTGTAAACACAACAAAGCAAGTAAGCCAAAGGTAGTTTGATCTCTAATTTTTTATGTACAAGAGACACCACCAAATAGCAACATAATTTTGTTTATTGTGAGAGGGCTTTGGCATGGGCTTTAGCCTCTTCCTGCTTTAGCCTTTGAAGTTTTTGAGTTCCTACAATAACCTAAAAATAATATTTCGTATTTGCCTGCAAAAATCAAGACATCAATCACATCTTAGATCAATATTATCATATATAAAGAGAACTTATTCTATCAAAAAATCATATAGCATTACAATAAAGATAATTGTTACCGGCAACTGTCACTCTTTGTATATGTCCCTAAAGCCTTTACCAACATTGGTTCTAATGACACTAAACTAATGACGATAAAGGCTGTAGCACTCTTTGTTAATGTCAATATTTAATGCCGCGAAAAGTCATTTTTGTTGTAGTGTAGATGTTAAGTCATGCAGTAACAAATCTAAAAAAATTTAAATCATGTACTAGCTCAAGTGATCCATTTGTATGCACTACTAGTTTTCTTCTTAGGTTGCAAAATAAAAGGGTGAATGTAGGTCTATTAACCTAATAATGTGGTCTAATTTTTGATGAATTGAGTTTTAAAGAGGTTTTAATTCAAATTATAGTAAAAATTAAAATACGTTGATTTCTTCTTATATCTCTCCATATTATAGACAAACTCAACGATACTTATAGTAATTAAAGGTAGCAAATACATTTGGTACGAATTGCAGTCTATATGCATGTAAGCTGACTTAGACAACATAATTACCGGGAGAAAAAAAAGTAAGATAATTTACACATTTCAGTTATACCATATAAAAGAAAAAAGATATTTTTGTAGCAATTCTAATAAGAATTTATTTAAAAAAAAAAAAAGAAGAAGTAATACCTTTAATCCCGAAAAATAACCTTATCTGCGATATCCATCAAAGGTTTCAAACAATCCGGTGAGAATTTTCTGGCAAACATATGTGAATACGTAGAATTTGATTCCCGGAGCTTATAAATAAGCTCCGGTGAAATTTCTCTAGGAAAATAAGTTCTTGGGTGTCCGTCAACACTCTCCGTCCAATTGACACGTGTCAAAGTATATTGTGTGCACCCTTGAGGGTCTTCCATCGATAAAAGTGTAGGAAAATAATGTTCCTCAGGGTAACATGAATCTTCATTTAAACAAGTCATTCTAAATTTCCTCCATAATCTTCTATCTCTGATCACGACCAACGCATGTCTTCGGGTCAGGACAAAGAATTGTGACCCGAACCGGAACCGATCGAACGGTACCTCGGGTAACATCGCAGTCTCGCCACGTGCCACGTAGCGGTCCCACATGTACGATTCGTTCGATAGTATTTGTATGAAGCTACGATATTCCGGGAATTGAGATTGGAAGAGTGAGTTGTAAATAAAGTTGAATGAATGTAGAGGAATGCAATGTTGCGATACAAGGGCAAAATAGTAATTTAACGGGTCGTCGAGGAGGGCGGTCGCCATAAGGCGGCGAGCGGCTGATATTAAGGTAGGGGATGCACGTTGGGTTCGCTTGGACGCGATGAAACGTCCTTTGAAGACACATCCGTTAGGTGGGGTAATCTTTGACGATGGATCTGCATGGATGTAAATGTTGAATAGGTCATCATGATTGGCGAAAAATCGCTCCCATAACGGGGAAAAATGAAGATCGGTGTTGGTAAGGAAGAGAAACGCAATCTTCATACGTGAATTGGTGGTGCCAAGTCGTGAGATGGCACCACCATTCATGTCGATAGAAGCTAGGGTTGCACGACGAAATAAAGCAAGATCATCAAGTTCATCAGGGATTGAGATCTCAACGTGTTTAGGTGGAAAGATTTGTGGTGCAAAAAGGAAAAGGAGAGGGAATGATAACAAAAGTGCAAAGGATATAACAAAGGGTGTATTAAACATAGCCACCACCCTTTAGGTTAAACATAAGAATGATAGGGCAAAAGACGAAACTAAAGATAGATAGATAGATATAAGAAGATCGATGATTAATATGAATGTGTTATTTACAATGATTGAGGAATTGTAAATATTATAACAAATAGGAGGAAGGAAGAAGCAAAATTAAAATTGAAATTTTGTGGATAATGAAAAAGAAAATTAGAAAATGGTGCCATGATAATTCACAAAAATGGAAATGTGATGGTCTTATCAAGGTAGTTGGGATTGTGTCTAAAAACCTATTCTTTAGGTGGACATGGTAGGATGTGAGTTATTTTAGGAAACAAACACACTCTAGAAATAGAAATTTTATCAATAAATAACAATTTCTTAATATATATATACATATTCTGTATTTATAATTGCATGTGTAAATCACACATGTAATTATATTATGATTGATATTGTAATGAACTTAAAATCTAGGATGAATATTAGTAATGTTAGTCCTTCAGTTATTGATAATTATGATTTTAGTTCTTATGATATCGAATTAAGTATATTTGATCTTTAATTAAGTAAAATACGTTTTATTTCTTTGCTGGTTAACATTCACGAATTTATCATAAAATCAATTGTTTCACCGCTTAAATACCTTACGTTAAGCTTGTATTACGAGAACTTCATACCTTGTATGATTTCACAAGTCCGGTTAGGAAGGATAAGATGTATGTAGACGTAATATTACCCTTATCTTTGTAGAATAGAAATGGTATTTTTGACTCAGAAGAAAAGTATTCGTCCCAGAATTATAAAAAAACGTTGAACTTGTTTACTTCATATTTGACAACATTATAATTCTAAAATATAGTTCAAGTATAGACTATGTATATAAAGAAGAAAAAAAACACTTCAATTAATTAGAGGTTAAATATACTTTGTCAAATATTATAAGGGCTAAAATTAAAATTTATCAATAATTTAAATATGCTTTGAATATCATAAGGATTAAAATAAAATAAAAAATCACCAAAATACTATTATACCTAAAATCTATATCAAATTTTTCAACCTATGTGGATATCTATGTTTTTTATTTATTTTATTTTAGAGTTTTAAAGAATTCAAATAATGGTCTCCACAGGAATAGCACTACAACATCAAATGTTTGACCAAGTTAGGGTAAAATTTTGAATTACTATGTTTTTTCTCCATTATTTTAAATTATCTCGTATCATACTCGGATTAATATATTTTTTATTAAATACATATTTTTTTTAATTTCAGAGCTCTTAACTCAAAATAATTTTTTTATTTATTTCATTACAATTTTGGATGATACAATGTCACATAAATACATAAGTTTATTGTACTTGTGATCCTTAACATAATGTTTGGTTATTAATTTGATACAAGTTTATTCAACAATATTTACCCCTTTAAAGTTGTTACTTTTATTTTTTAGGAATTAATTTGGTTTAAATATGGTGATTGATCTAACAACCTATTTGGGAAATTAAATCATATTGAGACATGAATGTTCATCAAATTAAAATCATGAAATAATGTGTAGATATTCAAATTATTACCATATAACCTACTAATCTAGCTACTAGCTAAGAGATTATTACAACTCAACGATGACTCGATTTATGTCTATTTTTTTTAAAAAAAAAAAATCACATAATAAACTTTTCTGATTCGATTTTTCCTTAAACTATGCACATAATAAAACTTTTAGTATATTTCACAAAGTAAAAACTCACAATATATACGCAGAATAAGAGTCCAAAGCTTAAAGGGTAAAAAAAATACCAAAAATTCTAAAGGGGTACATCAATTTCTTTTTTAACCAAAAGGGCAAAATCGCTTTACTGATGCAGTGATTTTATTCTCACGCCGTTAACTGTGAAGCATAAAATCGCTGACCTACCAGCGATTTTGTTCATATTGTCTTCTTTTTTTTAAAAAAAAAAAGAAAATCGCTGTCCATGCAGCGTTTTTGGCGATTTTTCTTTTTAAAAAAATTAAAATCGCTGCAACTGCAGCGTTTTTATTTAAAAAAATTATTTTTTTAAAATTATTGCCTAAACAACGATTTAGTGGAAAATTTTAAAAAATTCTTTGAAAAATCGCTGCATTGGTAGCAATTTCTGTTGAATCTTTTTCTTCTTTTTTAAAAAGATATCACCTTGGCTAAAAATGCTGTAATTGCAGCCATTTTATAAAAAAAAAAAAAAATTCAATTTAAAAAAAAATGATAAAATCATTTAGTAAAATTTTTATTAAGAATTGTAATGCGATTTTTATTTTGACCAAAATAATAAAAGAAAAATCACCAACATTTAGTACGACTTTTTTAAAAAAAAATAATTGGCAATGATATTTTAATTTTTTTTTACCAAAAAGTGACATTTTTTTTTTATAAAAACACTGATTTAAATTATTTTTAAAAAATATTCACAAACATTAAATAATTTTTTAAATAAAAACACTGTAGTCACAGCGGTTTTAAGTTTTTCGAAAATAAAATTTGTCAAAAACGCTGCATGGACAAGTATTTTCTTTAAAAAAAGAAAAAAACAATATGAACAAAATCGCTTGTAAGTCAGCGATTTTGAGACTTAACGATGTTAAAACAAAATCGCTATTTTAGTAGCGATTTTGCTCTTTTGGTTAAAAAGAAATTGATGTACTCCGTACATTAAACTATGCACTCAAAATGTCTTTATTGAAGTACACAACATGCATACCTCAAAAAATCACAAAAAACCTTCTACACAACTTATATTAAATATAGTCTAAACAAAAATCAAATTACAATCGAAAAATAGAAATAAAATCAAATCAAATATCATTATTAATTACGAGTAAAACTTCAGATGACTTTAAAGCAATATAATCCACTAGAGGTGGAGCTAGATAAGGTCAAGGGGTTCATCTGAATCTCTTTCAACGAAGAATTATGTAGTTTATGCATCATTAAAATTATATTTTTTAATATGACCGAAATCTCATAGACACACATTAACTATTATAAGGTTCTATTACCCCTTTGAACTTTTTTTTTTTTGTAATTTTGTGCACCTTTCTGGCTTATGTGGCATTCAATATCTCCCACGCGCCTCAATTGCATGGAGTCACGGAGTGTGTCATGTAAGACAAAAGGTGTATAAAATTACAAAAAAAAAAAAGTTCGGGGGTAATAGGACCTTAGTTTAGTTAGATGTGTCTCTGAGATTTTGCTCATAGTCTAGGGGGTACTTGTGCATTTTTCCTATTTTAAACCTCTAAATAAAAATCTTAACTTCGTCACTGCTTCACACAATTCCCTACTATCATAGAGCTTTACTAAGAGACTGGACCATATAGTTTATTTATTTTTACCACTTGTTTTCATCTATATTATTACGTACATTGTAGCGATGGAGTTAGAAATTTTATCAAGGGTGTCCAAGCATAATGATGAGTGACTGTCAAAACAAAATAAAAAAATATTGTTCTATTTGGAGTTCGAACTCGAAACTCCTTCATTCAAATGGACACATATTACTAATAATCAAAGACATATCTCTTGTCAAGGATGTCCAACTCTAAATATATATTCTTTAATTGTAGAATTTGACAAATATATACAATGTAATTTTCCGACGAAGGGTGCCAGTAGAACACCCTTCAGTAGCTTTAGTTATGTTTTTGTAAACAGGTCCGAGTAATCTCAGATTCATAATGCATCAGACTGATATTATGTTATATTGATGGAATATTGATCGGTCAAAATTAATTGGGTGTTAAAATAATGAAGGTAGAAGAATTTAATGGGAATGCATGAATGGATGTGTAGTGTACTAGAAGACACAAGATTAAAAATAAAGATATACAACCTTCATAGTGAACGAGATATGAAAAACAAAATTAACATGATTTAGGCATGTAGAATGGAAGAATACATGTGCCTACTGAGGAGGTTTGAAAGGTTGACGGTGATAGATTTGAGGAGAGATAGAAGTGGACTAGATTTTTTTGTGGACAACAATGATTATAGACATGACATTATACATTTTTAATTTACTGAGATCATGACCTAGATACGAAGTGGTTAATTAGTAGGTAGTCTGTCTTTCTCTTTTCTTACAATTTGTTTGAATGGTTGTTGTCAATTGTATTGTTAGCTTAAGTACAATGTTTGTTTTGATTGTTACTTAACTATTATTATATTTTATCATCGTTAGGTAACAATGAAAAATCTCATTTCTTGTAACGACAGATTTGGTGTGATCGCATTGTTATCTTAATATTTTTGTTCTCATTATCATTTGATAATTATGTTTTGTCATTTATTTTACCTTTTCATAGTAGTTCTACCTATATCCTAGTTTTCTTGTAGGTTTATCATTTAAATTATAGATGCATGACATTAACGACATAAAGCAATACAACTTATCCAAATATTATATACATTAAAATAATATAATACGATATAATACAATACAATACAATATGATATAAAATAATACAATACATTATAAAATAATAGATAACAATCATCCAAGCAAAATATTAGTGGTAGAACCTGGTTCTAGTCTGAATATTTGTTTATTTATAAGGTACTATTATATAATCATTATACTAAGCATTCTTACTCTATTGTTATTTATTTTGCTTTATTTATCTCTAATATTTTTTATTGTGTTTATCAACTTTTTACTTAGCATTTATGTTAAATCATATTTTGAAAAAAATTTAAGAACCTATTAAAAATAATTTCTTTACCTCATTCAAAAAAGAAAAGCCTGAATGCACTATTGTTGTTTTTACAATGCGTCGAGCATACGCTAATCACAATCTCAATTTATTTGTTGATCATCAAAATACGTTAGAATAAATATCTTAGTTTTCAAAATTTTGTTTTACTTTTAATGAAATAATTTATTACATTAAGATTTATAATTTCTTTACCATATTACAAGAATTTTAACAAGTGTAAAGTATCGAAACTCCAACAATTTAAATGCTAATTAAATTTTGTATATTTATAATTTTTTTCAAATTACAACAATCTCTATTTTTTTTAGAAATTATATTAATTTCAACAATAATTTTTTTTTAGAAATTATATTATTTTAAATCATGTAATTATATAAAAAAATTTAATTTGGGGGGGGGGGTGGAGGGGGGTTGGTGTTGTGTTGAGTGTGGGAACATAGGAATACCAAAAGCCCAACACCAAGTTAAAGTTAAATTTCTAGAACCTTCTATTTACAACAACAAATCTCAGCCGTCCGTTTACCTTCTTTGCCTATAAAACCACAGATCCCACCCTTCACCCTTCTCCTCCTCATTCTCCTCCTTCTCAAACACCTAAAGACCTAATCTTCTCGACGAAGATTCCTATCTGTATGTATCAAAATTTACAAAAAAATTGAATCTTTATTGATGATTTGATTTGTTTTTTTAAGGTTTTATGAGTAATTATTGAATTGGATTTGTGATTTGCAGATTGAAAGATGTTTGGGAGAGCACCGAAGAAGAGTGATAACACTAAGTACTATGAGATCTTGGGAGTGCCTAATACTGCTTCACCAGATGATTTGAAGAAAGCTTATCGTAAAGCTGCTATTAAGAATCATCCTGACAAGGGTGGTGATCCTGAAAAAGTAAATTTTTTTTTGGGTCTTTTTACTGTTTTGACTTGGTTTTTGTGTATGGATTTGGTTATTTTGTGACCCCTTTTTGTAGATTGTTGTTTTATCTGAATATTGGGTTTTGTAATTTTTTGTTCTTTTCTTAAGATCCTGGGTTTTGTTTGTTTATCTTTATATGAAGATTAGTTTTTGGCTGTTTACTTAAGATCCATATTAGTTTTTGTTCTGGGTTTGCTTGTTTATCTTTGTATAAAGACTAGTTTTTTGTATGTTTTTACTGTTTACCTAAGATCCCTATTAGTTTCTGTTCTGGGTTTTGCTTGTTTATCTTTGTGTAGAGATTAGTTTTTTTGTAATCTGTTTCTGTTTACCTAAGATCCCTGTTAGTTTCTGTTGTGGGTTTTGTTTTAGAGCTTAGTAAGTTAGTTCTACTGGGGAAAGTTGAAGGTGGAAGATTTATACTGTTTGTGAAGATGGAATGACTTGTGGGATATTAGGTGGAGGTGGAGTTGTGGTTTGAAGCTTTATGGTTTCAGGATTTTGGTCTTTTTCAGTTGCTATACTAAGTAAATTTCTCTAATTTATGGGTTTTGCTTCATCTTTTATGGGTTCTGTCTTGGTTTGTGTTTATGGAGTTGCTATTTTGTGACCCCTTTTGATAGCTTGTTGTTTGTCTTTGGATACGGATCAGTGTTTTTTAATGGTAATTTTTACTGTTGTTTAACTAAGCTATCTGTGGGATACTAGGAAGAGGGGAGCTTGGATTTGAAGCTTTATTGTTTCAGGATTTTAGTTCTTTCGAGGAGTAGTTATAAGCTATTGAAATATTTTAGGAGGGTGCTGAAGAAGAGTGATAATATCAAGTACTGTGAGATCTTGGGAGTACTTAATAGTGCTTTACAAGTCGATCTTAAGCAAGTTTACTTGAAAGCCTCAACTAAAAAATCATCCTCATAAGGGTGGTGATCCTGAAGAAGTAAAAAAATCATCTTTATACTAGGCTGACTTGGTTTTTATTCATGGGTTTGCTAATTTTGTAACCATTCTTCGAATCTTGTTAAGTGTGGTGATCCAGTAAAAGTGAAACTTTCAATTTTCTTTACTGCGCTTTTACTTGTTTTGGTTTATGGTTTTGCTATTATGTGACCCCTTTATGGAGATTGTTGTTTATCTTTGTTTGCGGATGAGTGTTTTGCTATTTACCTTAGATCCCTCTTATTATCTGTTTTGGGTTTTGTTTTAGGAAGTTAGTTCTACTGGGAAAATTAATACTGTTAGTGAAGCTTGAATGGCTTGTAGGTTACTAGGCGGAGGTGGATACCTGTGCTAGTGGACAGGGATGAGGGGGTCGGCGGTCCAGTTATTCGTTTCATATAGGGTAAAAGTAGTAAAAAAAATTCTTTTGGGTTATATTAACTGTTGAGTCCCCTTGATGTTAGCAGACGATTCTTATGTAATGGGAAGGGGGATTCAAAAGTTGTTTTAGGTCACAAGTTTTACTCAGAACTATGCCATTTTACTATTTTTTGGTTCTGAAATTCCTGACTTTGCTGACACGGCTAGTGGAGGGTGGAGATGCCTGGTGGGTTATTAGAACAATGAGAAAGATGGCCCAGACATAAACATTATCTAAAAGTCACGTAAATTTAGGTCTTGCAATTGTTCTGTAGGAGTTTTAATCTGATCTCTTCTGGAATTAACTTAGGTTGTAAGCCACATTTCTTCTATATGGTATGTCAGAAGTTCAAGTCATATGGGGATTAAAAGAGAGATCCCCACTGTTGATCCTTCCAGGAGTGGCGTAGGTAGAAAAGATCTTGATCTCTGAAGGGAAGAAAGGATGTTAGGTCTTATTTTGGTGACTCAACTGAAGTAGTATGTGGCTGGCCCGATGAAGTTTTAATAGTGTCACAATATTCTGAAATTGTTATGTTTATTGTTGATTATGTTTCTAGTCGTGTGGTAATGGTGATGCTTGCAGTGCAGTAGTATAGTTATTCTATTTTAAATTTTAAATTTTATATTTTATATTTCAGTTCAAGGAGATTGCCCAAGCCTATGAGGTCTTGAATGACCCTGAGAAACGTGAGATCTATGATCAGTATGGTGAAGATGCTCTCAAGGAAGGAATGGGTGGTGGAGGTGGTGGACACGACCCGTTTGACATATTCCAGTCATTCTTTGGTGGAGGCGGGTTTGGTGGTATGCTTCTCCTAAACATGTTTGTAGTTGAAGTTCCTAGTTTCTCGCATGTATCTCCAATTTCTTATGGATGTGGATTATTTTGATGGTCTAGGTGGTGGAAGCAGCAGAGGAAGAAGGCAAAGGAGAGGGGAGGATGTTGTCCACCCTCTCAAGGTTTCTTTGGAGGATCTTTATAATGGAATATCAAAGAAGCTATCACTATCTCGCAATGTGTTGTGCTCAAAGTGCAAGGGGTGAGTACGCAATGTGGTTAATTTATATTTGGCATAATCTATTGACATTTGTGAGGTTCTGCTGAAAGTGGTGTTATATCTGTATTTCCAGGGTAGGGTCTAAATCAGGTGCTTCATTGAAATGTCCTGGATGTCAAGGCAAAGGAATGAAAGTTTCAATTAGACAACTGGGCCCCATGATCCAGCAGATGCAGCACCCATGTAATGAGTGTAGGGGTACTGGTGAGAAAATAAACGATAAAGACAGGTGTCCACAGTGCAAGGGCGAGAAAGTTGTGCAGGAGAAGAAGGTGTTGGAAGTTGTTGTGGATAAGGGTATGCAAAATGGACAAAAGATAACATTTCCAGGAGAGGCTGATGAAGAGGTAAGATACACAAAAAAGTGTTTGAAATACTTTGTTTCTTGATGACCAAAACCTTTGTTGATCTCTTACATGGTTTGTGTTCTGTTGCAGCCTGATACTGTCACTGGAGACATTGTTTTTATCTTGCAACAGAAGGAACATCCCAAGTTTAAGCGAAAGGGAGATGATCTCTTTGTAGAACACACCTTGACCTTGACTGAGGCTCTCTGTGGTTTTCAGTTTGTCTTGACTCACCTAGACAATAGACAGCTGATAATCAAGTCCCAACCTGGAGAAGTTGTCAAGCCTGGTAAGCCAAAGTATCTTAATAATGAGCTTTTGATTCTGATATTTGGACGATGTGTCATTTTTGAGTCTTAAGAGTCTCTTTCGTAGGCTTCTTTGTCATTGCATGTGCTTTCAAGCATTAATTTAGATATCTTTGATACGAATGCTAAATAAATTTTGTTGTATTTGTATGTTTTTCCTTGAACCCTCAAACTGGTAACTAGATTATTATCATGTTTTTGGTCTGTTGTAATTCTATGTTCCTTTTATTTCCTTCTAATTTTTAAAAAAATATTTACAAATGTGCATACTGAGTTAACTTTTGTGGTCTTATTCTATACCTCACTTGGTCAGTATCTACACGGTGAGCATGCATTGATAAGTATATCCCTCTGCATGACTGTCTATTTATTCCATATATCACTTGCCAAAATAAGTATATGCCTCTACATGACTGTCTCTTGCTCATGGTTAAACAGTCTTCTTGACGACTTGCTTCTATTGGCGTTAAAACATATCTCTGGTGGGAGGGGGAGAGAGTATTCTATGGATAACGTTTCTCTGCAAGTAGAGATATCTGCATATATCTGTGTAAAACTGATATCGTGTAATCTCTTCTTTTTTTTTCCTGGGCACCATAGATCAATTTAAGGCCATAAATGATGAAGGCATGCCAATGTATCAAAGGCCATTCATGAAAGGTAAACTGTACATTCACTTCACCGTGGACTTCCCCAACACATTAACCCCAGAGTTGTGCAAGAATCTTGAAGCAGTGCTGCCAGCAAGGCCAAAAACACAAGCGTCCGATATGGAATTGGACGAGTGCGAGGAAACCACCTTGCATGACGTGAACATTGATGAGGAGATGCGTAGGAAGCAGCAGCAACAGGCCCAAGAGGCATATGACGAAGATGATGACGATATGCATGGTGGTGCACAGAGAGTGCAATGTGCACAACAGTAATGTGATACTCTCTTTTTCGGTAGATAGCAGTACTTAATTTCGTCAAGTATATCAAGCCCCTGTTCTTGGGTTTGATAATAGGGCTGATAAGAATTGACAGTCAGGAACAACATTGCCTGTAGTAGGAGATATAGATTATTACTATTGACTTTGAAATTTTATTTTTATGCATAAAACTGTGAGCAAAATTTTGTGACCTGGGATTATTAGATGTTGTGTTATTGTATCTGTCTTCAGGAGCCCCATTACCTATCGAGGAACCGAGGCTTGCGGTAGTAATACAAGAAAAATCTACTCTACTATATATATGGTTGCAGGGGCATAGCTAGACCACCTATGGTGGCCAATTAGACACCATTCGTTAAAAAATTTCGATATATATGTGAATATTTGATCCTTTAGTGTAATGTCAATAGTGTCCATTTGAATGAATGAATTTCAGATCGAACTTCAAATATCAAAATTCATGTTTCTCAAGTCTCACAAATCAACAGACTTATTTAGATTGGTCTGAAGTCCTCTTTCCTTAAATGAACTTCAAAATCTTTAACCTAACATTATGGGGACTTAGTCTATATTAACGGCTCTTATTGTTGAGCAAAGGTGGAAACTGTTTCAAATGGTCAATAAAAACCACAACTTATATGTTTCCCATACAAACACCTATCTTAACATAGAGCCATTATAATTGAATTCACTTCAATTTCCTCTAGTAAATAGACTTTAAAGTAGGCTGGATTTCCATATTGTCAACATTAGACCTATATATTTTTTATGGATATTTTATAGTTGAGTTGCAATTTTCAATTATGAGAAATTTTGAAATTTCCAGTTGATTTTATTGACTTGAGGGATCAATTATTATTCCATTTGTCCCCTTTATTACCTTGGGTTTGTTGAAAACTAAAACTTATTTATATTGGATAAGAAATATACTTATATTCCTTCGTTTCAACTTGCGTGATATTAGTCCATTACAAATAACAATATATTTTTTATTAATATCTAATTATAAATAACAATATATTTTGTAAATCAATCTCTCTCACAACACATAATTTATCACTACATAAGTTTTCCTCACATAAATTTCTCAACTCCACCAGTCAGTTAAAGTCAACATGGATAAACAATGAATTTTTTAGTTGAATTTTTTTAAAAATGCCTAACTAGCCAAGTTGCAATCTTGGGAAGCTACACGACTAGTAATGACCTTAAAAAAATTCATTAAAAATTATTTCATTTCTCGAAAGTCAATTTTATATTATGAGTAGCAAATTTTCTCAAAAAGATATATCTTAAAATGTTAATCAGGATATATATGATTTGACTTTTGTAAAATGAAACACGACAAGTATTTAGAGACAAAGAATAATATTTATGAAGTAATAATTTTTCACATGATCGGTATCATTTGACCTATATATTATAATACTATTCAAAGTAATTGTAAAACAGTCTGATGTACGAAGCATTTTGCGCTAATTTTTTTTCTTAGTCAACCCTCTTTAGGTTGCTTGAGTCCTTCATGACATCATGTCTCTCACTAATATATATATATATAATATACAAAGCTAAATTAAATAATTCTATGCATCTCATTTTCTTTTTCATCACACAAGAAGTCCAAATTAGATCCTCCATTTTTTATTTCTTCTACTCCATCATGAACAATACAATTTTGGAAGATAGTGAAGGTCCAAATGATGTTGAGTTAAGTGAAGAAACTTTTGGAAAAAATTATGGCTATGGAATTGGATTTTCACTTGGTTTGCTAATATTATTTTCAGTCATGGCTTATGCTTCTTACTTATGTATCCAATCGCGATCGCGATCGCGCAACAATTCTAACATGCCTAATAATAATAATTCATCATCATCATCTTCTTCTTCTTCTCATGGTAGGTCTACAATTGTTGGTGATGAATTGGTTTTTGTTCAACAAGGTATTGATGAAGAAATTTTGAGAAATTATCCAAAGTTATTATATTCTCAAGCAAAAGTTCATTATTATTATCATAAAGAGGATGATAATAATAATAATATTGATGATGATATTATTGCCTCTGGATGTTCTATTTGTTTGGGTGATTATAAAGACAATGATATGTTAAGATTATTGTCTAATTGTGGTCATATTTTTCATGTTAAATGTATTGACCCTTGGTTAAGGCTTCATCCAACTTGTCCTATTTGTAGAAATTCTCCACTTCCAATGAAATAATAAAGTTTTGAGTACAATCATCTATCATTTTTTTTATTTAATTATCTGATATTCGAAACTCATAGGTCTGATATATTTAAATTTGTGGAGTATGTACAATACTGATCAAAGAAAAAAAACGCTCCTTATCAAGATTGTTTTTGTTTCACTGAAAGAGTCAAAATCCATACTTCTGATGAAAAATTAAAGAATCTCATCTATTTCATCGTACTTTACAATACCAATTTAGGGCATCTTTTTCAATTTGTTTCTTGTTCACACGCATTTGTACTCTAAATTTTTTTTAAAAAAAAAACATCTTATAAACCAAATTCAAATGGTGGAAGAAGAGAAGAGGACCCTTTCTCGAAAATGAAAAATATTATTACGAGGATGGCCTCCCGCATCCGCGATAGACATGTATATATCTCGGAGTTTGTGTATTTATTAAGAAAAATATTTAATAGTCTTAATTGGTTGTTAATTGATTAACTTTTCTCTCTCATTTAAACATCTAATTAATTAACATTCTAATAATAATTTGACTAGTAAGTTTAAAAAAAAAAATAGGAAAGAAGTAATACAACCTTCTTAATTTTTCTAAGAAATAAATATATTTTGAGCACAACAATGATTTGTTTATAATACTGCCAACACCATATATAATAATTAATAAGTATTAATATATATAAATTATAAAATGTCAATTCATAATAATAATGCAAATCAGGAGCAGCTCAAGCGTATTAGTGGCCTAAAGTAAAAATCAAATGAGGTCTAAAATTTTAAATTATTAAATAACTTTTATATAATTTATTTCTTCTAATTTTCATCTGATAATATAATCATTCTTATTTTAAATTATTTTTCATTAGATATAGTACTTCAAATATGTCAAATTTCTTTTATTAATCCCTTCATTTTTCATGAAAAATTTACTTTTTCTAGAAATAATATTCTATATTTGTTAAAAAATAATAACTTATAACCTTTTCTTTTAGCACTGTCGAGCCACCCCTGATGCAAATCATGCATAAGTACTCTTTCGTGATTCTTCCACCCTCGATCAAAAATCTCAAATTTGAGTCGTACAAAAAGAAAAAACTCTGATAAAAAGTAATTTTTTTTTAACAGAACTCATAAATTACAAATCTAAATTAATCAACGTCCCAAAGTAAATACCATACACAAAATGGAAACAAACTAAATAAATATATTTTTTTTGTCTTTTAAGGCTATGACAGCTAAATTGATATATTTTGGATAGTTTAACACTGACCCCCCACACATAGAGACAAAACAAAAATTAAAAAGAGAAAAGGAAAGAGATAATTAATAATTTTATATTCCGATTCTTTTAATTTACTTGCGTTCAAGGATATAATCATAGTGGTTAATAAAATAGATCGAAGAATTATGAGTTTATGTTTAAATTCCAATGAGCGAAAAAGTGTATATAATTTCTTTTGAAGTTTAGTAAATAGAATTATCTAATATTTAATATTTATGTTGGTGAACGATAAAAAATTTCCCATAAAATAATCAAAGTAACACAAAACCCCGATACAAAATATATAAAAAAAAAGCTATTTGAAGCCATCTAAAATGTTAAAAATCATGTATAATTTGAAAAAGGAAATCTCATACTCAATTTTTAATATCATTGTATTATCTCTCATATGTGTGTAACTATATTTACTTGTTTGGTTTAGAAATCAATGAAAATGTAAATTCATATCGATTATATACGAGAATTTATGATTAGAAGTTTAAAAATTTCTATAGTTATTTGTATAATAATAACTGATTTACAGTTAAAAAATATTGAGTTCACGTGAATCTGTAATATCTTTCCAATACCAAAAAAATATGTAACCAAAATAAAATCAATATTCACATTTTTTTTAAAAAAAAAAAACTAAAACAAGAACCATTGATTGTCCCAAAACCAAACAAGTATAATAATAACTGATTTACATATATTGAGTTCATGTGAATCTGTAATATCCTCGCAATGCCAAAAAAATATGTAAGCAAAATAAAATCAATATTCACATTTATTTTTTTTAAAAAAAACTAAAACAAGAACCATTGATTGTCCAAAACTAAACAAGTATAATAATAACTGATTTACAAATATTGAATTCACGTGAATCTGTAATATCCTCCCAATACCAAAAAAATATGTAACCAAAATAAAATCAATATTCACATTTATTTTTAAAAAAAAAACTAAAACAAGAACCATTGATTGTCCCAAAACTAAACAAGTATAATAATAACTGATTTACGGATATTGAGAATCTGTAATATCCTCCCAATACCAAAAGAATATGTAACCAAAATAAAATCAATATTCACATTTATTTTAAAAAAAAATTAAAATAAGAACCATTGATTGCCCCAAAACTAAACAAATTCACGTGAATCTGTAATATCCTCCCAATACCAAAACAATATATAATCAAAATAAAATCAATATTCACATTTATTTTTAAAAAAATAAATAAAACAAGAATCATTGATTATCCCAAAACTAAACAATTTGTAAATTCAAAATGTTCAATTCTATATGATACTTTGTTTAAAACATTTTATTCTATGCTAACTCTGGAATCACCCTATCAGCTGCTTTCTTTGCCTACAAAAAAGGACAAAGAAGACTTCATTATTTATTAAAAAAAACACAAACAAATATAATAAAAATAGAACTGACAAATGAACGGATTAGATTAAATTTGAGCAGATTGCACTTTCACTTTCACTTTTTTAAAAACCTAATAGTTAGGTTCGTTATTTCAGGTTCAGTTTATTAGGCCAAGTCAACAAAATTGTCAAAATTCAACCTATTCAAATTCAACCGTATTTGAGTAGTCAGTAAAAGATGAGTTGATTTTACCACCTCTAAAGTGACCGATCAAAATAATTGAAATGAGTTTTTTTTAAAAGGATGGAAAAAAATAAATAGATTTACCTCTTTGTCCCAATTTGTTCTGAGAGTAACTACTAAATAAATGAGGGCTTGAGCAAGAAGTGATAGAGTGAGACCCAACCAAAGTCCCTTTTAATAACATACAAAAAAAAGTATAAAATCATTAGTGTTGTCATAAGACATTAAAGAACTATATTGTTCGGACTCTTCAAAAATTCTTTTATACGCTCGTGTCAGATCTTCAAAAGATGCACTGCTTTTGGAGGGTCTGACATGACATTTATGGAGAGTTTGATGTTAATACATTAAAGTACTATTTTGCACGGGCTCTCCATAAATGTTCCGTTGAATCCTTTAAAACTGCACTATTTTTAGAGGATCTGACACGCACCATGCGACATTCTCGGAGAGTTACGTTCATTGTCATAATGCATTAAAGAATTATGTCGCACGGACTCTCCAAAAATGTTGTCGCACCCTGTCAATTCCTCCAAAAATATACTACTTTTGAAGGATCCAACACGCACCATACAACATTCTTGGAGAGTTCCCTGTCATAATGCATTATAGAACTATGTCGAACGGACTCTCAAAAAAATGTTGCCACCACACCCGTGTCGAATCCTCCAGGATCCAACATACACCCTCAACATTTTTGAAGAGTCCGACCAACATAGTCCAGAAATGCTTCCACGACCCCGTCCCGTATTCTCAAACATCCACTACTTTTTGAAGAATCTGACACGAACTGTGCGACACTTATTTAGAGAGTCCGAACAACATAGTCCAAAGAATTAAACAAAATGCACAGAGAAGTTACCTTTCCTCCAACATGGTAGAAAAAAGCTAATACAATACCAGCAGGTATTCCCCATAGATAATAAGCTCCCAAATTAACAATTGCACCTATTTTTTGCCAACCACATCCTCTAGCAATACCTAAAATTTTTACATTATTATTAAAACTATAAGATTTGTTGAAAAAATTGCTAAAAGGAACTGTTCCTTTAAAGGATTTGAAACAAACCTGAAAGTACAGATTGATTTGCATCTATGAAGTGTGATCCTGCTATAAACATCAACATTTCAGATACATAGGTTACTACTTCTTCCTCATTGCTATAACATTTCCCCCAGAATTTACGAACCGAAATGATGAACATTGCTACTAGAACTCCTTCTGTAGTAGCTAAGAACAATGCAGTATACGCTGCTACACGAGCTGCTTTTGGTCGTCCAGCGCCTAATTCATTTGAAACTCTTATGCTGATGAGGAAAATATAAAAAATGTGAGAACAGTAATAAGATAATGTTACGCGGAGTATGAAAAATTTTCACCTTGTGGCACCACTTAGTCCAAAAGGCAACATGTATATCATTGAAGATGTATTAAGGCTGAAAAAAATGGAGTATACAACAGTGAGTAAAGACGAGGCGAAGTATGATGTTGAATGCGATAGTACTAAATGTGTTTGAGAGCTAACCTGATTGAAAGAACTGAGGTTTCTAGTTTCGGATTAGAAAGAAGACCAGATAACAGAACCATCATTTCGAATGACCAACTCTCCAAGCTGAAACGTGCATATAAAAAGGCGATTTTTTTTCATATAGTCAATGGCTCTATGTATTGGTAAGTAGAAGTGACCGAGAGATTACCAAACCATAACGGCTGAAGGAATAGCTAGTCTAAGGTATCTCGGGATGTCAGTAAACGCTACCATTGAAAATCCAGTCCAAGTACTTCTGCAAGAAGGCGATATCCCAATATATGCAGCTAATAAGAACACGTTAATCCAGTAAGATGCAGCATTAGCCAGAGCAGCCCCTTTGTTGCCAAGGCCGGTTTTGAGCACGAGAAACCAACAAGTGAATAAATGCAGCAAAGTTGTAGCTCCTGCAGTAAGCATCATAGGGAGGACGTCGTTTTGAGCTTGTAGAAACCTCATTTGGCATTGTAGTAGTGCATAGGCAAAGATGCTCGGTATCATGAACCGTGCATAATCCCCTGCTTCGGCTGCTATTTCCGAACTTTGTCCTAAGATTTCAAGAATATGTCCTGCATTTGCCCAAATAAAGGCTAACGGAATGCTAACGAAAAGAAGAACTATCATGGCCCTTTGCATATGGATACCAAGCATATGATATCGCTTCGCACCATATGCTTGCCCACAAATTGTGTCCAATGCACTTCCCATTCCCATCTGATCAAAGAAAAACAACTGAAGTGTGAGCTTTGTTGAAGAAAAGGCGCAAATGGAAAAACAAAAGAGACAAATATATGAATGTATAGTCCAAGACTAATAATTTTAGGCATAATATGTATACAGACACCCAAACTTGACCTTAGCAGACAAGTAAGTACTCGGACTTTGAGAGTGCATGTCTGAACACCTCAATATAATCTCAACTGGCAACTTAACACTCCAACTTGTCTCCAATGTGTCTTGTAGACATCCGATACTAATATAACGGATAAATCTTAGAGGTGTCTAGGTGATCATTTTGTAAGTCGTAGTGTTCAACTGACATAGTGGAAATTAACGAGTTGAGGTGTTTAGGTGTACATATTCAAATTTGGAGCGTTTACGCGCCTTTCACAACACTATACTCTCATCTGCATATAAAAGAAGTAAGAAAAAAAGACATACCAACAAGCTGAAACCAGTGACAGTGGCAAATGAAGTAGCCATTGAAGCACCAGAAAGAGCTAACTCACCAAGATGACCAACAAACATAACTGAAATCACCTGTAAACAGGAGTTACAAAATCAGTCCATATATAAAACCATGATCCACACAACCCCTTTTTTAAGTTTGGACGGATTACTGACTCGACAAATGTATCAACTTAGCTCATTTTAATCCGTTCAAATTCAACCTAACTCGCTCATTTAACACCCTTACCTGTAAGCAATATAGGAGAAAATTAACTGACATTAAAGGCCCTGCTAATGCCAAAATCTTCTTAACTTCTTCAAGAAAATCATCACATTTTCTCTCATTCTTTGATTCTTCATTTCTTGATTTTGATATTATAAGTGGACACTCAATATCTTGAATATCCATTTTTCCCTCCTCAAATTTTGCCTTCACATAATAAAAAAGATTCAAGCTTTAAGATATTTAGCCTAAGGATATACATAAAAAAAGATATTTAGCATATAGATTTGGAATAGATCAATAAGGACAAAATTGAATTATATTTTTACACTAAGGACAGATATAAAATAAGAATATGACTTTTTTTAATTTATTGTTTAACTTGTAATGTTCCAAAACAAGAAGATAGTACAAAACATCTGTTCAAATTCTACATCTAATTATGAGTGGATAAAATATGAATGATTTTTTATAATATGTTTGGCAATTAAGAGTTGAGGTGTTTAAGCGAATTTTAAGGAGAAAACAAGTGTTTTTGAGTCGTAACAGAAGTTGAAAAGTAGTTAAAGTTTGATAGAACACAAATTGCTACTAATATTGGAACTTTACTTGATGATTTTGATATTGATCTTAAACATCTTAAATGGTAAGAGATCCTTCCTATATATAAGAAGAGAAATACTTAGTCACCAAGTAATTAGTTAGATTTTAATTAGATTAGTCTCATAGTAACTAAAAGTTATTTACTAATTATATTGTTACCAACCAAAACTTGTTCTTCAAGTATAAATTTATATACATCTTGTGTAAATACATGGACATTCAGTTTTAATATTATTTGTAGCGGCATTTTGATTATGTTGCTAAAATAACAATAGTTGAATGACTTTTCTGTTGTAAAATAAAGTTGAGTGAATTGTAGTATTCAAAAAGCAGAGTGATGCCACTTGGGAAAACATGATTAATAGTCAAGTATTACATGTCTCAGATTGACGCCGAACTAAGATTTAAAGTTTATGAATCTTGAATTTGTCATCGAACACATGACTCGTCTTTAGTTACTAGGTTTCCAACTATTACATAGTCTAAGCAAAAACTATTAGGTTCATCCGATCCTGTAGCTAATGATCTAGCTCTACCTCTGCAAGGGGGTGTAACTTAGAAAACCTACCTTGACGTGAACATAGATGGTTGATTCTACGACTTGAACCCGAGACCAGTCATAGAGAGACATATATGCAAACAATGTTCTCTGACGCAAGGATCAATAACTGATTTCAAGACTCGAACCCATGACTTTTGAGTCCCACGGAGACATATATGTAACAAACCTAACCTGATGCAAGCATCAACATTTGATTCCTTGCTCAAACCTTGTGACCTATAAGTCACACACAAACATATATATCCAAACAGCCTACCTTGATGCAAAGTTGCAAACACCAATGGAACAACTGATTTCACGGCTCGGACTCGTGATCTATAGGCTATGTACCCACAAGGGGGAAGATTACAAGAAAAACTCAATTTGATTATGTTATAGCTCAATGAAGGAAATGAACTATAAGATTCATTTACTCCATTTCTGAGCAAACATGATTTCAAATAAAGCAAAATAAACAACAATCAAGAGCAATGTGGAACTAATATATTCATTTAACTCAACTTCCCTCTTTGAGAGAACAAAAAAATGAGTACTCTTGAACAGTTCCATAGTCATTTACATTATCACTTCCCCCGTACAAGAAAGAAAAGACAGAGAAGATACCGAGCTAGTTACACTCATATACGAAAGAAAAAAAAGAAAAGAAGAGACTCTCCAGGGAGCGATAAACAGCAATTAGCTATTCAAAATTCCTAAAATGATTAGCATTATGCATATACTCATAAAGCTCAATCGTTGCTTACTCTGATGTTGAAGGTAGTATGGCCAAACTGTTAGCGGTCAGTCCTTGTGTAGACGATGACTCAAACTTCGGATCAAAGCTCGTTGTGTAATGGAATTCAATTTGTAGCCGTTGATGAAGGGGTGTCGATGCCATCAATCCTTTCTTTACATCAACTTGTAACTCCCTAATAGGGATTGCTGCCAAAAATCTCTTAATGTACTCTTTACATGCCTCTTTACCACTGTAAATGATTTCAGGTACCATGTCTTCCTGCATTTTGTCGGAGCCATTGGTAGAAATGACAAATTTTCCTTCATCAGCAGCTTCTTTGACATCGGATTTCTCTTTTCTATAGCTAGATGGCTTATCGTCTGATTGTTGAGACTCACTAGGTAACCGCATAACTGTTGTGTCTTTGTCGAACTTGAGGATATATGCCTGGTTACAACCCTCAAAAAGCCTCTCGCCCAGTGTGTCGATGATATAGTATGCATCTTTTTCGACCTTGAGGATAAAGAAGTGATCATTCCAACTCACAATGTAAACAAAGGACTTGCCATGACTGGGGGTTTCAGCAGATTTAGATATCTCGTCCCATATGTTGTCAAAAGACATGGCACCATCAAGGAAGTCAAATCCCTCCTCTTCTTCGATTCCTTCAGGATGAAAGAACCCAATGAATGATTTTTCGGAGACGACTGAGAGTGAACGCACTTTCGCCTCCAGGACTGTCTCGAGGTCAAAATGCTTATCTGGGAAACGTTCCATGTAGGTCTTTTTTTCACAAAGATTCCTCCACTGCAGTGAGCCTTCCCGGATAAGACGATCAAGTTGGGACTTGATGGGCATATCCTTGGGATTGCAGTGGAACCAATCAGCTATGACAGCAACCAAGGCTGTACAAGCGCTTTCACCAGCAGCTTGTTCACTTCGTTGATCAATCGAAGCAAAGAATATCTGAGTCTGCAGCTTCATTTGTCCATCACGGCTTATTATCTCTTTCTGCTCCCAACTACCCACAGCAAAACAGTCATCTCCAAACTCGGAGATAGAAAATCGATTTGGAGAAGTTTCCTCAGATTTGTACCACTGCAAGAATTACACACATTGCTAAGAGGACTAGTTATGACATATACATGTTCAATCATGAACATGAAAACCTCAACAATATAGACTCTTGATACAACTATACAAGTAGAGAAGCTACTAAAGGAAGCTCTCTAGCTCAGTAAATCTTCAATACAACAGGCATATTGGTGTACAAGTATAATAGGTAGCAGATTGATTAGATCATGAAATGAAGATGATAAATGACACTATGCAAATTCTATTTAGATACTGGGACAATCAATTATGACAAGGAAAGCACAAAACGTACCCCCGAAGAAGATTCATCAGATGAGCAAAGCTGTCGACGATCAAAGTCTATATCATCTCCACCATCCTCTCCATAATGTTTCTTCAACAACGGCTCCCCCTTGGTTTTAGAAGATTTCAAACTCAACTTCCTCTTTTTCCAGGGGATAATGCTGCGTTTAGAACTCTGCTCTGCAGATTGATTTCGTAGTGCTGCAGTTGTATCCTCGGGGTACTTGTGCCTTGTGTCTGAAATATGATGGCTGTAGTGGACTAAATCCTCGTCGTCGCTGCTGCTGCTTGTGATTGAACAAATTGATCCACCAGCATGGTTTGCATAGACTAGTGTTTCATAACTGAATGACTTATGAACACTTGTATCCTCCATTCCTTTCTCCGGTTCTCCTTCTTCTGAATCATCATCAAGTGAATCTGTATCCACTGGGTAAACATAATTGGGATCCTCACTTCTGACTGAGTTCCTTCCATCACTGCTGCTTTCCTCTTCATGAGATACCTTCTTGTGTCGCCCAATAGATAATGCCTTGAAAAATTTAACTTTCCGCAGACCTGCTTTTAAAGAAGAACCCTCATTTCTGTCTATCAACAAAACGTTTCCAGGATTTGGAGATACTGGAGCAGACATGATAAACTTTGGAATGTTCTCTGAAGCTTCGTTAGTGTTCCTCAATTCCACAAGGTTGAGCGATAGCTGTTGACATATGCAGGAACATGTCTTTAGGAAACAGTCACACACACACACACACACATATACAACAAGTAGATGTGAAAGATTGATCAAATGATATATTCACGTTGCTGCAGGAATACGAGGGAGCAAACAAAAAGTATGCTTTAGTTTCTCTTACACATAGTGAAAGGCAACTCTTGAATCTGCCAACAGAGGCTTCCAAAGGAACAAAAATTTCAATGCCGTCTTCTTTTTCTCCAGCTAATGAAGCAAAATCTGCAAGGTTCAATGTCGCAGCAGCAAGTACGGGTACCTTCTGATCTGTTCCTTTGCTTGTACCCTGATTCAGAAGAAGTATGAATAAGTATTGTGTCAAGCAGCTCACGGAGAACCACATGGAAGGGAGTATACGAACAATGAAAGGACACAAAAACAAGGAGTTCAATTGAGAAACTAGTGTAGATGAAAACTAAAACTGAAAATAAAGGAATGTTCTCTGAAGCAACAGGAAGTAATACACCCATGGATTGAAAAAAAAGGTGCAATTATCATGTACGACGAGATAGGCTCAAAGCAGTCAAAGAAACATGCAGCTAAGGACAACGTTGAGTCTATAAAAGAACAACAATTACACACTTCAGTCCCAAACAAGTTGGTGGATCGGCTATATGTATTTACTATTCCATTTAAGCTCAACTGGTGTCATCATCATACCAAATAAGAGTAGAAATGAAAATAAAGTATAATATATATATATAAAAAAAAAAAAACAATTATAGATATAATAATAATAATCAA
This sequence comes from Solanum habrochaites, assembly GCA_027704765.1. Taxonomy (NCBI): domain Eukaryota; kingdom Viridiplantae; phylum Streptophyta; class Magnoliopsida; order Solanales; family Solanaceae; genus Solanum; species Solanum habrochaites. The sequence continues at coordinate 3,169,664 of JAKWJA010002492.1, forward strand.
TTGCTACCATTTTTAATTAATAAGAGACTATGCCAATAATGTTTTTTTCCTTTCCAAAAAGTACAGTTGTATATGTCCAAAGAACTATAGTAGGTCTCACCATCCACCATATAACATCAAAATAAATGACCCCAACAGGCTCAAAAAGTGTAATCCATTAAAAGGCAATTATTACATTCCAGAAGGCTTAAAAAGCATTTGGAATAGTATCTCAGTTGTTCAAAATTTTAAAGAGAAATATAACAAAGTTAAAACTCACTTTAAGCTATTAGCATATCGGAAAATTATATTGTGTATATATTGTACTTTAGGCGAAATTTCAGGGTTTTCCACTGTTAAACTCACTAAGTTTACCAGTGATGATAAAACTCAGTAAAAACCATATTGATGAATTTTATCAAGCAACTCTTTTTCAAATGTTCTTTGAACAGGCTCATACATATGCTGCTGTATTATACTGAATTACCATGATCAAATAATCAAAAACCAAGCATCAATTTAACCAACAAAGAAAACCAAATTCCTAATTTAAGGAAATCCAAGAAATTTATCATCCCGAATAGTTGTATGGACATGATCAGGATTCACAACACAACTATCAAGAGATTGTGCGTACACAACCTTACCCCCACCTTATGAAGTTAAAGAGGTTGTTTCCAATAGACCCTCGCCCCTCGGCTCAAGTAAAGCAGAATAAAAAAGACAAGTGAGTAAAACAAATACACTAACGAAGAATTCATGCTAAAAACAATTAAGAAAAAGAACCATCATCTACAACAAAATGTACAATAACAAAAGCCAAAACAAATACCAGATATCATCTATAACAACATATTCGCTACAACGGCCAAGATCTCTTTGGAACCCGATTTTTCATGTTATGTTATAGTATATTATATGTTCACTATAACAACATTTCACTGTAGCAGACAAAAAACATTATATCAAATTTTTTTCAAGAGAAATGTACACGGAACTAATCAAATTCCCTAGAATTGGATTCCTTATCACTCACATTACAGCCAAAAACACAAAACATCATAATGATATAACAAAGGTAAAAATCAATCAAGAACTCACATTGAACACAGTAAACACAACTTCCCAAGGATGAAAAACACCATCTTTATAACCTGAAAAGTTACAAACACTTAAAAATTCCTCATTCCATTCAACAATCCCCTCATCTTCCTTTAAACACTCTTCTTTTGTAAAATTCTTCTTTACACTTTTCCTAGTAAAAGAGCTCAAATTCAAAGAAATCCCCTTTGTTGATCCCTTCCACTTAATTCCAACTCTCAATCTATCAAAATCTTGGACCCCCACATGTTTTTCTGACAAAAAGTTGAAACCTTTAATACAATTTACAGTAATCTTAGCCTCAAATTTCTTAGATAATAAAAGTGGAGGCCATGGCATCCACTTCATCAACTTAACAACCATTTTTTTCACTTCAAATCCCCAAAATACTACAGACCCAAGAACAAGAAAATACCCAAAAAGATAAAAAAGGATTACTTTTTTGTCCTTTCAAGACTAAAAAGTGATCCAAGATTGCTATAAAGTATAAACCCAAATCAAGAAAATACAATAAAGATCACTCTTTTATGATTCTTATTGCTTAAAAAAGTGATCTTTCTTTGGATAATTGTGAGATTAAGAGTTGATAAAATGAGATTTAGAAGTGATTAGGTGTTGTATTAAGAGGGATTATGGAAGTTAGTTTGTAAACAAATGGCAGAGAGAGATAAAAGGAAGAGAAATTGTAGGCAGAGAGTGGCAGTGAAGAAAAAACAAAGATCACAAGTAACGTCTCTATTTGTACTACTAAAGAAAGTGCATGTAGACACTATTTCTATCCTCGGGGAGAATTTCGTTTAAAAAAGAATGTCTCTTTTTTTTCGTAAATTTTTATTTTCAACTTAGGACATACCATATTTATAATAACAACAATACTCCGCAAATAATAGTAGAGCCATAAAGTTTGAAATATAAAGAAGTAAAACGCATTAACGAGTCAGAGAAATTCAGTATATATTATATATATTACATAAAAAATAATTCTAATCATGTATAAATAATGTAAATTTCCGCTAAAGAGGTATGAAGGTATGTTTTGGATGCTTGCTAGCTCCGTCCCTGTTTATTAAATTTTATAAGTAGAGTTTGAAAATACAAAGTATATGTTAACCTTATTGCTATTATTTAATATATTTTACGTATATTTGATTTAAGATCATAAAATTTAAAAATAATTTTATTTTCTTAAATTTTATGTTAAGTAAAAACGTAATCAAATTAAAATGAAGGGTATTATTTCTTTTCTTATTTTAGTGAATTAGTTTACATTTCAGGGGGATTTTTCCAATGTGAATTTGCCATGTGTGAAACTAAAAATACATTATTATTTTTGTGTAGAGATTCTTTTTCTTTTTTTATTTTTTCTTATTTAGTTAATTATTTTACGTTTAAGGGAAAAAAAATCCAATAATACATACGGAATTACTAAAATATCTTTAAACTTAAAAGATCATATTATATTCTTCTAAAATTATAAATTGCCAATAAAATATGATTCTTTCATTTTTAGAGAACGCTTAAATTTGCATCACTTAATTGTGAATTTTGATTTTATTCCATTTTGGTGAATTTCTTTACATGTAAGGAAAAGCAGGTACAAATGCTACGTACATTTAAGATTACTATAATTATTATATATATATATTTTTTAAAATTTGAGATAATTCGTCATTATTATAACTTCTGTCAGTGTATTGTGTAAATTTTCAACTGTGTAATAGCCTGTAAATCACACGGGACATGTAAATCGCATTAGGAAAACCTATGTGACAGGCTCGACTCGAAAGACATTGAGGGGGGATTGATCCCGCGTCATTCACTCCAAACCAACTGATTCGTCCCGAACGACAAATAAATTCCGTCATTCATAAGCAACGTGGTACTTGTCCCCTAACTAATGGCGGACCAGACACCAAGCGAGAAATAAATATTTCGTCGTAAGAATAAATTAATTTGGTTTCGTCAAGCGAATTAAACCAAAATGATTTTGAAAAAAAAAAAATGCAACTCAAAAGTTAAGTATTCACAAATATTTTTTTTTTAAAAAAAGAAGAAACTATTCAAATCACACGACTTTTCTAATAAAATTAAATTTCCAAAAATAAACAAAACTAAAACCTAAAAAATAAAATAATGTCTAGATTTATTTAAAGTATTGATCTTATCGACGTTAACTGGTACCTAACCCGACGATATTAAATAATAAAAAACACGTTTCATATCGTCAAGAATTGTGATAAAATGATTGAAATTTTTAAATATGTAATCAAATATTTCGAATTAAAATCATGATAATGTAAAAATTTATAGTGCTTGTAACATGGTCTAGGCCTAAGGAACAAAATAAATCATAAATCTAAATTAGTTGGAATAATAAATTTTATATACCGAATAATTAAGAAAAAAACATTAAAGAAAAACGTACGTATTGAATATGTCAAACAAATGTTGTCGATATTAGGCCAGTAAAAAAAGCCAAGAATATATATATTTGTACATTAAAAAAATAAGAATTTATCCAAATTAAGATTCTTCATTATTATACATGTTTAAAATTGGTTGAACAATTGGAATTTATCTTTAAAATGATGTTTAAATATTCTGAATATAGTTTTAAATGAATCTTTATATCACACGTATATTCAAATATAAAATGCAACATGTCCATGTGATATCAATAAGAATTGTGATAATTGGTTGAACATTTGAAATTTATCTTAAAAATAATGTTTAATTATTCTAGATATATAGAGTTTTAAATGAATCTCCATATATTCTAAATATAGTTTTAAATGAATCTTTATATCGCACGTATATTCAAATGTAAAATGCAACATGTCCATGTGACATCAATAAAGATTGTGATAATTGGTTGAACAATTGAAATTTATCTTAAAAATAATATTTAATTATTTTAGATATATAGAGTTTTAAATGAATCTCCATGTCGCAGAATTTATGTCTCATATATGTGCATGTGACATTGACAAGGATTGTGATAATTGGTTGAACAACTGAAATTTATTTTAAAATGATGTTTAATTATTCTAGATATATAGAGTTTTGAATAAATTTCCATGTTACGAAATTTACATATCGAAAAAATATATTTGAATTCGGTAGTACAATGTGCAATATGTGCACGTAATATCAACAAAGATTATTACGATGTAATATAAAATATGATCTTTTCTACTCTAGCAATGAATTTCGAGATTTAAATCTTGAAAATAAAAAAAAATTATAAGATATAATTCCTCTTTGAAAGAATTTTATTATATTGTATGAATCTTAATTAATTAATTATAACTTCACGCGAATATATATAACACCAAATATTTTTTTAAAAAAAACACATGATTTATAGACTATTCATATTTTGATTTCTAACCATATGTATTTATCAATAAAAATTCTAGTTTAATTTGAGCATTATAGAGACCACAAATTTAAAGTTATGGCCTCTATGGTGGGGCTATTTATGACTAGAAAATAGATCAAATTTAATATTTGAATTAATTAATCTTCTTATAGATAATTTAATTTCTCAAATATTTTTTCAACTAATAGTTATAAAATCAAATTCTATGAATTATTGGGACTTTCGATTTTATTTCCTTTGGGATTAATCGGTTAAAGTTGACATTAATTTTTAAAACGATCATTTATTCTTTCTTAAGTGTCTTATTTAGTCAATATTTTCATTAATTTGAGCAATAAGAATAGATTTGAAATGGGGAAAATGATTCTTTTAGTTTTCTAAAACGTTAAATATTTTAAAACAAATTTAATTTACCCAAAAAAAAGTTAGTCCAAAATCATTAGGATTTGAGGGAGTGAATTACTATTTATTTATTTTGCAATAATGGTGACTTGTACATTCAATAATTTAAAATAAATAATTGAGAATTGTAATCCCTTTTATTATAAGTGTACTTAATATTTAGAAGATCTAAATGTGATTAATTGTCACTTATAACCAAAAAAAAAAAAACTAAACGTATTCATCTAAATCGAATAAATAAAAATTTTAGCGTTTAATTAAAATTTCAAATTTACATTTTGAAATTATATTTTTGGGTAAAAAAAAAAAAGGTAAAAAAATATTATGCTGAATAGACCATTTATAATGCAAAAAATATTACACTTTCTATAAGGTGAATGATCCTATTTTAATTTTTAATTCTTTTTTTTCCTTCCACTCATTTATTATTGGGTCCAAACTAAAAAAAAGAAAAGAAAAAAAAAGTGTCAATATAATTATTGGATTATTATCTATAAAAAGGCAAATAAAATGTGAAAAAACTTGCCAATAAATTCTCTTTTGAGTATGTGGACATTAATTTGTAGTACCATTAAGTGGACAACAAGTACTTTAGTATTTATTTTTATTAAAAATAATGATATATTCGGTATAATTTTACGAGTAGAATTAAGATATTTTTTTTAATTTAAGGAGAGTAAAGTATATGCATAATTTATTTTTGATTTGAAAAGTAAAAAAAAAGATATTTTCAATAGATTTTATTTCAAAGAAAATATCTAAACCGTGAAAGAAGTCATAATAAAATATTACTAAATAGTATTCAATTTTATATGATACTACTTTTTTAAAAATAATCTTGATATTATTTATTGTTTCTTTTGTTCTTTAACTATCGTATTGTTTTGTTCTACTAATTATATCTATTGTATCTTTTACTTTTATTTACATTAATTTTTTTTCTTTTTGAGTTGAGGTTTAATAGTTTCAATTTTCCTATGTGCATTGCATTTATCTTTTTTGTAACATTAAAGATAAAAATAATAAATAAGTTTTTAATTTATTAATATAATTTTAATAAATAAAATTATTTAATACTTATTTATTAATAAAAATGAAAAATATACAATGAAATTAATTAAAATACGCATAAATTATTCCGAATATCACGATTCTAAAAATATTATCTTTTTGGAATACACAAAAAATGTGAAATTCCAACTTATCCAAATTCACGAATGCAGCTGTATATATATTTATATATATTTCTCCAGCACAGACACAGCTTTAAATCTATCTACTTTCACATTTTTTATTATTTGGATAATTAAAAAAAATATTATAATATTTATTTTATTTTTAAAAAATTGAATCTTGTATACGCAAATTCATATCGATATTTATTTAATTTAACAATTACTTTTCTTGTCAAGATAAATCATAAATTAAAATAATTTAACAATTTTTTGTGATTTTTTTAAATGAAAATTAAAATTAAAAAAACATAAAAAGCAGCCGCCTTTTAAAAAAGAGATTTTATTAAGAAACCAAAAAAATAATATATAACCGACCTTTTATTTTTATCCACACACGTGAGTTCTACAAAAACACCTTTTTCTAGGTATGTGGGATTATTTGAATTAAATAATATATATTTTTATTGATATTTAATAGAAAGTATTTAAAAAATAATATAATAATAATAATAGTAATAATAATAATAACAGTTAATTAGAGTTATTCGGTTATTAATAAGATATGAATTAGATATTTGAAAATTTATTTATAGAATTATTTAGTTATTTCATTTTTGTTGTGCATAAAACTATACATAAATTCTAATAACTTATAGGAAAAATTACAAGAATTAATACATTTTAAAAAATAATTACTGATATTAGCAAATTTTTTGTTTATTATCATTTATAGTAATACTGTGATACATCTTTAATATGTATTAAAAGTGAATTATGTACGTAATATATTTAAATTATAATTGTTTTTGAAATATCTTATGTTTGTTTGGTAAAAAATTGTCACATTGTATTATAAGTGTATTAAAATATGTGATAAGTGCATTATCTATCATTAAAACTTGTATTATATGTGAATAATAAATTGTTCTTTGTATATATATTAAACTTGTATTATATATGAATTAAAAGTGATTAAGTGAAAAAAAAATATTATAGCTATAAATGATAAATATTTTTTTATTATAATATATTTATGTAAGTTTCCCTAACTTATATGCATATTAATTGTGAGGTTTTAAAATTACAAATATCAAAATATCGAATTAATTTTATACATAATCCTAATCAATTACTATATATAATTTCACTTATACAGAATTTTATACATATATACTATTTATTCTAATCAGCTACCGAATGACCCTTTGTTAATATATATAATTAATTTTGCACTAAAATATAACTATTTTTTTATTCTACTTTTCCAAATGATGACTAAAAACTCACAGTACACCCAAAAATTGATAATCTCAACTCACTTAATTAGAATAAATAAATGATATTATAGGATTAAAATTTATATAAATTTGAGGTTGTTAGAATGGAGCATTTACAGGGCCACATTTATTTTCTGCACCACATTTTTTTTTTGTAATTTATAAAAATTCCAATGTTATCAACCATGCTTTTTAAATGTTAAATGGTTGGTATAAGCTTTATTTATTAATTTATTCGTTGACTAAGTAATCATCATTATTTTTAAAATTTGAATGGTCGAACTTTATCTTTAAAAAGATTAAGTGGTAACCATTAATAATATGGATAATTGTATATAATAATAAATTAATAAGCTAAAATAAATGAAGTCGCTAGGGTTTGATTTAATTGTGCTCCATAGCAAACGTTTGCTAAAATATGTCAGTCGCCTCTCTCTCAAAAACCTCGCTCGCTACTCTCTCATTCTCGCTCCAATCTCTCGCTCGCTTCCTCACTTTTTATACAAATACAAATGTATAAAAATCGTTTCTATTTGTATAAAGTAGAGAAAATTGTATAAATGTATATATTTTTGTTTTCCTTTCTCCCCTCTTCCAGATCTCCCTCACAAAAACCTTCGCCTTTCTCACTTATACAAACAGAAGCGAAATGTATAAATTGAGTTTCTGTTAGTATAAAACGTGAGAAAATTGTATATACACACGCAAGTACATATATTTTCGTCCTATACACTTTTAATTATATAATAAAAATACTCCCCTGTCTAGTTTCTTTTGCCTTTCTCTCTTTCTCGTTTTATACAAATTCAAATTGTATCTAATTTCTCTCTTTCTCGTTTTATACAATTCGATTCAATTGTATATTCCCTGTCCAAGTCTCTTTTATCTTTCTCATTTTATACAAATTCAAATTGTATATAATCGTTCTATACACTTATAATCATACAATTCGTTTTATACACTTCTTTTTATACAATTTTCTGCCCAAGTGTCTTTCTCTTTCTCGTTTTATACACTTCGCTTCAATTATATATATATAGCGAATTATACAGTTTCTATGTTTGCTATGGAGCGCAATTATTCAAAATTTGCTATAGCATACAAATATAAATTTTTTATTTGCTATATATGAAAGTCTCCCATAATAATATAATTATCTAATTTAAAGATGATAAATATACGCAAATTTTAAATCTATCTTAAAAAGGTAGTTTAATTACGACACCAACTAAAGGATCAATTGGTTTAATTTTTCCAAAAAATCATCTCCGCTTCTCATCATGATGCAAATTAACTCTAATTAAAGGTGAAAAAATTATATTCTAATATAATAAGCGTGTTATTTAACATTAATTAAGCAACCATTGACAATAATAAGTACACAAGACAAACAAATTTCATCAAGAACTCTTATAGATGATAAGATTCTTTTATTATTAATCAAAAATTTTATATTTCAATATTAGCAAAGATAATAATTTTCGATAAGATGTGTTTCTCGTTTTACGGGCCTTACATATATAATTTAAAGGAAAAAGGGTCTCATATACACCTCAACTTGCCATTTGGAGCTGATATACCCCTCGTTATGAAAGTGACTCATATATATCTTTATCGTCATATAAACTGCTCACATATACCCCTGCCGTTAAAAAATAGCTCACATATACCCTTCATTTAACAAAAACTAAAAATAATAATTTAATTTATATTTATTGCTTTTAATTTTTTTTAAAAAATTATTTAGGGGTATATATGATTCTATTAAAATTCAAGGTATATTTTAATTTTTTTCATACATAAATTATTTTTTGATTTCTTTTATTATAATTATTTGAGTTTCTTATTCTTATTTTAATTTTTTTCTTTCATTCCTTAGTTTAAAGAAAAAAAAATTAAACTATTTTTTTGTCTATATTGTAATTTAATTTTTGTATTCGAAGAAAAAAATTTGGTCATCTACAATAAGTTTTACAAGAATATTAATGAAACATAAATAAATTTGATTATCAAAATAATAATATTAAATTAGTCATTGAAACAAAAAAAAGTAAAAAAAAAATATGTTTGACGAGGATTAAATTTACTCACATGGGATTATATTTGATTATCAAAATAATAATATTAAATTAGTCATTGAAACAAAAAAAAAAGTAAAAAAAAAATATGTTTGACGAGGATTAAATTTACTCACATGGGATTATATTTTTTAGAAAAAAATAATAAAAAGTCAAATTAAATTATTTTTTTTCATTTCCGTTAGAAGAAAAAGGTATATATGAGTTATTTGTTTATGAGTAGGGGTATATATGAACCACTTTCATAACAAAGGGTAAATCAGCTCTAAATAACAAAATTGAGGGGTACATCAGAATCTTTTTACCTAAATTACTCAATATCTCAAAATAAACACCACATATCAAATACGAAATAAAGAAAAAGATTGATGTGACCAAAGACATGTTGTTCTTTACTTAAATAAAATAAAATTATATATATATGTTGATGTGGGATAAAATTAATTATTGTTTGGGATTAAATTTTTTTATATATCATTTTTCAGGTGGTGATACATTTATTTTGGCCACATATTTTCTCTTATAAAAATTAAAATTGCCCCATCACCATCTATGCCTTTTAAATGTTAAATGGTTGGTACATACAATCTTTAAATTTTTATTCATTTACTTACTTATTATTCCTTGACTAAGTAATCATCATAATTTTTAAATTATCGTCATGCGATGTGTATTTATTTATTTAATTTTATTATAATTTAAGTATTTATTTGTATATATTCAAAGTTAAAGGATATAAACATCAGTTAAAGTCAAGTTAAAGAATACGCTTATATATTATGTCTTGTTTTAATTTATATATAGTAAATGTAGATGTTGAATCTCTTCGACTTCTTCGTCAATCGAAGAAAAGATTTTTAATTCAAGTCCTTCTAATAATTATATTTTTTATGTGATACATTTTTCTTTATAGTCATTTTTTTAAAAAAAAAAACACTTTTTTATATTTACTGATTATTTAACTTTAAAATGTCAATCTTACCCTTAATGAGATAATTCATACGAATATCTATGACTTGTTTTAAATCTCAAATTTCATGAGTTTTTTTTTCTTAAATTTCATGTTAAGTCAAATAGTATTACATAAATTAAGACAAATAGAGTATGTATTTTAATTAATCTTGGCACGATCCACAAGAGCTGGAAAAAAATCATCCGAAAATTCACAGGTTTAGCTAATCTTAATTTATGTCGAATTGCATCCGCAAGGAAGGTAAATCACCAATTCTAAGGCGATTATACACACTTTTATTGATCAAACTCAAGATTTTCGAAGTAAAAAAATTTCGATCATTTTATCGTGATCGAGATAATATTCATAAACCTTTCTTGTAAAACTACTTTAGTTAATTTGTTGACCCCAACAACCCTAAGTCAATAGCACATGGGACATTATAATGGCCCTATTTGATTGTTCTTATTCAATAAATGTAGTAGAGCTTGCTAGACACACAACATGCTAATATCATTTGTCTCTTTTCTCTTTCGAGACGAATTCAGAATTTAAAAGTACATCGATAATTATTTGATTAGTAATTAAGTTATTTTTAAATAATTAATGAATTTTCTAATTATAAATTTGAGTAAAAATTATTAATTTCACGTAAAATCTATAGCCGACCTTCTAGATCCGCCCTAAATCCTAAAGAAAATGATTATATTTAGGAGTAGGAATATTGAAGCATGGGAACTTCACTCATTGCACATTGCTTGCTCCCCCACTGTTTTATTGGATTTGAAACTTGTAACTTTAGACACATATTGTATGGTTCACTACACACCATATATTTACTACTCTCCCCGTTTCAATATATTTGTCTGGTTTTAACTTGACACGATATTTAAGAAAAGTAAATACCAGTGGCTTCTAATATAACAGATCAAATACACACCTGTAGTAGCTCAGTGTTACTACCCTTGATCACAAATATACAATTAATCGCGATCTAAAATAAGCAACTTGGAGAGAAGAATCGAGTTGTACTAGCTCATCGATACATATTATACTTCAACATTCTATAGGTGCAAAGTTGCAACAGAAGTTTCTTGCTATGCAACATATTGACAGTTATCAATAAATACTAGTATTGCAGAAGCAAATGTTGAGAAAATTTTGCAGAAACTGGGAGAAATGTTACTGATGTGCATTGAAATAGCAAAGTTGTTGCTTTGACAAGCACTAGTTTCTACTATACAACAAAACTAAAGGAGGGGGATGAAAGGCAAAGGCAAAGGCTCTCTAAAGTTTTAGAACGTCTCTAAATCCGGTGCTGAAACTGTGTTCTAGACCTTTCTTGCCACCACCACTAGCCGGATGTCCCTTTTGCATCATCGCGACAAACTCATTGTAATCAATGCGTCCATCCTGAATTTTTTTTTAAACGAAAACCTCAAAATTTTACCATGAATGAAAATCACACACTAAAGAAGCTCGTCTTTGCTCGTATAAGCATCATCATTTTATGGTAACATCATACAAAGAAGTCATTACTGCATATCCTTCAAACTTAAGTATGATTTCAATAAAGTCATTGAAAAATGCCAACGATTAAAGAGCATACAAAAATCTCGTAAGAAAAACTGGCAAATCATGTATGACGTTTCATATTAAAATCAAGGAGAGCAAGAGCAGAACTTACATTGTCCTGATCAGCATCTCTGATCATATCTTCCAGGTGGACGTCACCGATGCCAAATTCCTCACAAGCTTGTTGAAGCTCGTCTGCGGTGATGTAGCCACTTCCATCTTTATCAAAGTAAGAGAAAGCAGCAAATAGATGATCTTCTCTTTCAATTTTGTTGAAATGTAATGTTGCAGCTATAAATTCCCCATAGTCAATTGTGCCGCTGTTATCAACATCTGCCTGCAATTTCGGACAAAACGAGGAGTTACATGAGGTCACTATCAAATTGGTTAAGCATGAGATGTAAGAATGTCATGACGCTAAATGAATCTTAAGATTTAGGTTTATACAATTAGAAACCAACATAGAGAAAAGAGGATATTCAAAGGCCAAATCGTTCCGTCTTGCTTCTTGCCCACATTGACTAGATCAAATGTAAGCTGACGAGCACAATTTTTATTTCCAATTGACTAATATTAGCTTTCATACAATCCCCTTCACCTTTTAGCAATCGAACTCCCAAATATACCCGTCAGGCGAAATTTACTAATTGAGGCTAGTTGTTGTTATTGTAATTCTCAACAATCTATCCAACTACTGCATATACACAAATAATTTCCTTAGACCAAAAAATACAAGTAAGAAACAAGGGAACTTTTAAGTTTCTATGTGGGTCTTCCGTTTAAAATGGTAACAGTATATATTTCACTAGCATTAAGGAAGTATTGGATACCATATTTTTACAATTTGTCTTAGCAAAAACATAAGAAATACATTCAGTTGTTCATTTTGTTACTTCCTTTAGGTAAAGAAGAGGTTGCGTAAGTAATTAACTAATTATTTTCATCGTTATTATGACATAGGCATACATTGTTGTTATTTTTCTCCGGTGTACACATTTCTTCACATGATAAAAATGGCATTGAGAAATTAGCAATGATCTTTCGTGAGGAACATTTTGAGGAACTTACGAAACTAATAATGAAGGATCTTAAATACTTACTCCCATTTTTTTTGTCCCTCAAACACATAAATCATGTTTCTTCATTCTTATTGCGAGATCAAAATCTTACTGAAAACGGGATATTAATTAGCTTATTTAGATGATTCTACCCATGAAGGTTCTTAGCTTGACATGAACTGAAATATCTATCTACCAAGGTCCACTTGACATAAGATCACTTACTGCTTGCATAAGATCATAGATCTCGGATTCCTTGAGATTAGCGCCAACTCTTTTTAAACCAACTTTGAGCTCCTCAAAAGTTATTTGACCACTATTGTCTGTATCAATCATCTTGAACATTTCTTTCAGACCGGCAATTTCTTCTTCAGACAGGCTTTCAGCAATGACCTGCAAGAGACGTGTAATTCACAATATTTAGCAGACTAGTTTCAATCCACAGTTTGTATGACTCTTGGACGTGTTTGTGAATGTATAGACTCACCCTCAAAGCCATCTTCTTGAGCTTGTTCATTGCAGAAAACTGTTTCATTCGACTTAGAACTGCAGAATCCAAAGGTTTATCTGGAGCCACACCATCAACTTGAACCCAGCGATGGCCTGCGGAGGTATCAAAATCACTCATTAACTTTTATCCAAATTCTTCATCTTGAGGGAAATTTTTGCAATAGGAAGGGGATTAAATTAATTTCATAGGATTCTAGCAATACAAAATATTAACCACAAGGGCAGAGTTTAACTTTCTCCATTACATTACCACTATTACATGATCAATTATGAAACAGAATATATAATAGTAGGAGATTATTGAGTATTCAGTATTGGAACGAAACAAGCGAAATTAGAGCACAATGATGCACTCCCTTTGTTTCAATTAATTTGTCTGCTTTGACTTGGCACAAAGTTTAAGGAAGTAGAGAAGACTTTTGAACCTTGTGGTCTTAAACATGTCATGTTGATTAGTTAGAATTGAAGAGTTGCTATAAAAGGAAAGAAACATACTTTTTCAGAGGGGCTGAAAAGGGGAGTAAACAAACAAATTGAAATGGAGGGAATAGTATTCATATAGCCAGCCTCACTCACAGCCTATGACAAGCTTATCGTTAGCATATGAATTATACCTTTCCTGTTCTCGCTACTACTTACTATTACTAGTGAATTACCAATGTAGAAATGTAAAACCATTTCCCACTAAAATTTAACCCACCATCATTTAAACAGGTAGACTTGTTAAACTCAAATATCAGATAAGACAAACTGTTGAGAATACTTACACAAGACTTCATGAGCAGTCAAACGTTTTTTGGGATCTCGAACAAGCATTCCCCTAACTAAGTCTTTTGCATCTTCTGAAATACTAGGCCATGGATCTGACGAGAAATCGAGATCACCATGCAGGACTTGTTCAAATATCCCTTGCTCATTTTCTGTATAATATTATATATTAGTAAAGAGAAATCATACGAAAAGATAAGACATCATTGGCAGAGCTACATTTGGTTTCCAATAAACATTTTTCACTTTCTTTCCCTTGCTGACAAAACTGGTTTAGTTTATGGAAATAGATCTGATTTTGAATATGCAGTTATTCTTTTTATATGAAGTGTATGCATATAAAGGATGTTCCCAATTTTCTGGTGATTGCCCTCGACGCCTTAAGGGTCAGCAGCAGCAGTTGACACAAAGGTAGCAAGAACTACGGAAATCTCAGCTGATCACAAGAAGAAGTTAGCTTTGGGCTCCCGTGGCCATAATCGCTCGGTCATGTGGGATGCCACATGCAACACAGTGAAACTTGAAAATTGACTTGTGGATCGTGGTAATGGTATTCTGGTACTTAATTAAAGGGGGGATCTTGGATTGTGGTGATCGACAGTGTGAAACTTAGTTCAAGGGGGAAATTGCTAGGTGTGCAATCATAGTCCCTCATTGGAAGGTGAAAAAAGTTGGGAACTACATATAAGGTGTAGGGATATTCTTAACGGGGTGAGCTTTTTCGGGAAAAATCAATCAGGTTTGGCTCAAAATGGACAATATCACACCAAGTTGAAATATTACTATTCATGAAAGGAATCTTGTGACAGGATCCTATCAAGTATCATTTAAATGGTAATATGATTATGGTAGCGCTAGCCCGATGATTTGAGGTCCCGGGAAATAGAGTATTCAAACTAGGAGTTCCCCCAAGCTTTGAGAATATCATATCATCTTTTTCAGCAAAATTAACACAGCCAGAAATTTTCCTCTAGGATATTTTGACAAGACCTCGGCATTCTCGCTTATGTTATTAAGTCTCACTTGTCTTCCGGGTCTTGGGCCTACTTCCAGAGATCCCATTAATATGGTAGGCTTTGATGATCTCCGAGATAATTTTGGAGAATTGAACAGAGAGAATTGCAAAAAAAATAAGTAAACAAAACAAGTATCCTCAAATCTCACCAGCCCAGAAAGGAGGCACTCCACTTAACAAGATGTAAACAATCACACCAGCACTCCAAACATCAGCTTCAGGACCATACCGCTTTTTGAGAACTTCCGGTGCAACATAATAAGGACTACCAACAACATCAGTAAATCTCTCACCTGCAAAGGATACATCCATAAATAGTCTACATTACAACTACTGAACAACATAGCATAGAGGAGAAAGAGCTTCGAATTGCATCAGACGAGGTCTATCAAGAGAAAAAAAAAGATGGCAGCTCAGTGCACTAAGCTCTTGCTATGCACGTAGTCCAGGGAAGAGACAGACTAGAAGGGTCAATTGTATGCAACCTTGCCCTGCATTTCTGCAAGAGGCTATTTCCACAGCTCGAACACGTGACCTCCCAGTCACATAGCAACAACTTTACCAATTACGCCAAGGCTCCCCTTTTAAAGTTTTATCATGAGAGTTCAATACAATATGAATGCCACTGGATTAAATCAAAGTGAATCTAAATCAAGATACAGTCCTGGACAAAGTCCAATAGAATCTGCATCATGAATACCAAGAACTAACTCATAAAATTCATGAATAGTACACGTCAATTCTCATTGATGCTCATTAATTAAGACGGTATCTTAAAGCAGCTTCCACAAAGTAACTACAAACTAATCAAATTAAGTACCTGGTTTGAAGAAAACTGACAATCCAAAATCAATAGTTTTGAGAAGTGAATCCTCCTTCTGATCAACAAAAAGGAAATTTTCAGGCTTAAGATCACGATGCATGACACTCAGCGAATGACAAGCTTCAACAACTCCAAAAATAGTCCTTGTGAGCTCAGCTGCTTTTCTTTCTGTATAATGCCCCCGCTGAATAATCCTATCGAAAAGCTCACCTCCAGCACACCGTTCCATAACTACATGAACAGCTACCGCATCCTCATAAGCCCCTTTTATCGATATAACATTCGGATGCCCTGCTAAGTGATGCATTATCTGAATTTCCCTTCTAACATCTTCAACATCATCATCTGACAACAACTTCCTCTTAGCAATCGATTTACAAGCATACTCTTTCCCTGTCCCTTTTTCGACACATTTAAATGTAGTCCCAAATTGTCCTTGTCCTAATTTCTTCCCTATACTGAAAAACTCCTTTAAGTTGCCTGTTTTCTTCTGTAACACAGAATCAGTCTTAAGTCCTGCACTACCTACCCTCTTCATCTCTACCGCCTTCTTAGGCTTTACCGGTTCCTCTTCCTTCTTCACCGGTTCCACTTCCTTCTGTTCAGACTTAGGCATTGTCATCTGTTCAGGTGCCCTATTTTGAACTACCAAATCAGGGTCTTTCCCAGATTCTACTGTTCCACCCCTACTACTTCCACCATTAGTGGTGGAACCAGAGTCATCCGGCACCCGAGCCGGCCACATTGCAGCTGAAACAGACTGCAAGAACCTATTTCTAGAAATACTTGGTCCAACACAAGTGTTCCCCATTTGACACTAATCTCAAAATCCAATCTTTCACTTCCCCAATGGTTCAATATCTTATATAATTACAAACATAGCTCTATAATGGCCACTCAAAATCAACAAGATCTTGATAATTTCAATCAAATAATCAAGAAAAAGTCAAACCCTCTTCTATCAAACACAACACTAGTCAAAAAAGTAGTAAAATCAAGAACTTGTTCCACTTCAAGAATAGCAAATCAAGAAACAAGAAGAACCCAAAAACCTAAGTAAGAAAGAATACAAGTTCATGTAATTAGCAAAATAACTATGCAACCATTGATAAGAAATTGAATAAGCAATCCAAGTAGATAAATTAATCAAGAAAAAAGACAAAGCAAAAGCCAAATAATCCCAAGAATGATAAAAGTTTTGATCTTTGGATAAATATTCAGAAATTTTTGTTATTACATTTGAGAAAGTCAAAGAACAGCTTAGTGACCAAGGTAAGAAAAGAAGTTTCTCAGCATAACAAATGAAAATTGGTCTGTAAGGGTTTATGCTATTTAATTAATAATTAAAAAAAAAGGGAAAAAAATAATATATATATATATATATATGATTTTTTTCATTTCGTGTCTGGTATCTGGAGTCCAATTACATTCGAATTCGTCTCAAAAAGTCACTCATTAGATATAAAGCACTCCCTAAAATAAGATAACTCCATACCCAAGAACTCGAACCCCAAACCTGATTAAGATTGAAGGATACTATCTCTGTCCTAATTTATATGATATTTTTTGTTTTTCGAGAGTCAAACAGTTTTAAGTTTGATAGACAAATCTTCATATTTTTTGAAGAAACGAAATTTATATATTTATAAACTAAGTAAAAAATAATACATGTCAATTTAAAATATTTAAAAGATTTATAAAAAAATTACTAAAAATAGATTTATTTAAATTTTAAAATCTAAAAATTAAGTGTTACATAAAATGAAACGAATATCGTATATATTTATTGCAAGTTTTTCCATAAATATGGTTAGTTGCCATATAATTATAAATTAGAAGAGACCCACAAGAAAAACGCGTTTTTGTTGGATATTTCAAAAGGCCTAAGTTTTTTTTTCATAGGATTATTTGTGTCAACTTTGGTGGGTTTGGCCAATATTTATTTTAATTCTACTCTTATATTTATTTATCACATGTCGTATCGTAATATGACATAAATAAAATAGATGGTTGTCTCTAGAGTTTTGTATGATAAAAATATATTATTTTATTTAAATTTAAAGATAAGTTTTATAGAGTGATTAATTGAATTCCTTGTTGCATGGACGAGAGTGTTGTCAGTCAAGCACTCACATGCTGAAAAGATGCATGATGATATAGGACATGACACGACTTCATATTATCAAGGACGTGACTCTAGATAGAAAGGAGTGAAGGTCGTGTATTATGTAGAAAGGTTAGTAGGGTTAGAATGTTGTTTCGCCTTGCTTTTGTTATCTGTCGATATATATTACGTATTGTGTTCAATTATCACGTTATTTTGTTGTCAGTATTGTTTCGGTCTTGTAGGCTATAATGTTGATTTTCATATTAACTGTTATGTTTTTTTACTATTTTCTTTTTTTACTTAGGTTTGATGCAATTGAACCGAGAATCTTTCGGGAATAACTTTTCTATTTTCATAAGATAGTGATAAAATCTACGAATGTTACTAATGCTATTTATCTACCATCAATGTTTAACTTTATTAATGCTATTTTTTCCTATTTGTTTCATTATAGTTGAAATTAAATAATTGAAAAAAAATAGTATAGTGTGGGCCTATGCAAAATCCACAATTGTTGCCGGCAAATACGCAGAAAATCAGTACACAAAATGCAATTTATGTATCAGTATTTAATAAACAAAATAACTTTAAACTATAAAAAACAAAAAAAAAAATGTATCATGATTAAATAATATCACCATTAGTGAAAACCACCACTACTTGAAAAGAGAAAAAAGGACAAATATAAATTCAAACTATCGTAAATAGTATGTAAATATATTTTCGTCATACTTTAGGGACATTTATGCCTTTGTCATTCAAAAACTAGAGCGTATATGCTCTTCGCTTTAACGGGAGACTAAATAGAGACACGTAGCACAATCTGATCTGATATCGAATTGGTGGATAAAATTATAACAGGTGTATGTCCGTTAATATTAAGGGTATCTACGCTCTAATTCAAATGTCCCTAATGTATGACGGAGGGTATCCGCATGTCCTTAAGTTCAGAAATATATTTATCCTTTTTTCCACATGAAAATTACATGATCAAATTTATTTATTTATTTTTATATTAACCCTTATTAATGAAAATTTTAACTCCGCTGTTAATCGTATTAATGATGTATGAATTCCTTTACACCATGATTTTCCAACCTATTTTCATAAATAATAACGTAGAGAAGTTGGTTCACTAAGACGGCAAGTAATTATTTATTCTTGTCATGTTTTTTGGTGCTCCTATAAAAAATAAAATAAAATAATTATGCAAAGTGTAAACTCTTATTTAAAAAGGGAAATCAAATTATCGTAAATGGTATGTAAATATCATTTGCCATACTTTTGGTACATTGGTGCCCTTTCCATCAATAACTAGAGCATATATGCCTTTTACTCTAGCGGAAGACTAAATAAGGACACGTGGCGCAATCTTTCCATCGATCCGATGTCGGTTCGGTGGATAAGATTATGACACGTGTATATCCGTTAGTACAAAATGATATATATGCTCTAGTTTATGAATGACAACGGCACTAATGTCACTAAAATATGACGAAAGGTATCTGCATACCATTTACGATAGTTGGGGAGTATATTTGTTCTTTTTCCCTTTAAAAAATCAACATGCTTATATATAAGAAAAAAATAATTAAAATGATTAAGAGCTTTTCCGTTCTCATGGATCCTACACGATGCAAATCTGAATTAGTCAACCCTATGCAAATATGAATTTAGTCAAACCTAAAATAGTTAAGAGCACTTCCGTTCTCGTGAATCCTACACGATGCAAATCTGAATTAGGCTACCCTATGCAAATATGAATTAGTCAAACCTAAAATAGTTAAGCGCGTTTCCGTTTTTAATCTTACACTATACGAATCTGAATTAGTCAAAAACCTAATATATACAGGTTTGATGATTTGACAAAACACAAACATAATAGGTACCAAATTAAGCATATAATAAGCAGAAAAAAGAGTACATAAAACCTGAGAAACTATGAACAACCAGAAAACTTTATCTAAAAGACAACATATTCGATAAAAAATATCGTTACACTGATATAGTACACCTCGATAATCGACGATATATTACATTTCAATTAGTAAAAAAGAAAAAAAAAACGAATATACAAAACGCGATACGCAACATCAGTCGATGATGTTACTTCCACTGCTAGAAAAAACATTACAATTTCTGTGTATTCACTTCATTTTATAGTGAACAGTCACATTTTTAACAGTGCAGATAACATTCATTACCGATGAACGATCATTTCATCCATCACATCTCAATGTCTTCCAGCTCCGGCAAAGGAAAACGAAGGATTGCAGCAATGCCGGTTAGCTGATTCAATTCTGTGACGAAAACCAAAAGTTGTTTTAATCAGCCTTGACAAATATGCAGTAAAGAACGTGTGTTCGTAGGAAGGAAAAAGGAGTTGAAGCGACTATGTGACAATGAACGTGTGCACGGAAGGGAAATACGATTCAAAGCATTACTAGGGGGCGACAGGGAAAGACAGAGATGAAAATGCTGGGAGGAAAAAGAAATTAACAGGAATTGTATATACTCACGTTCTCCGGAAACATGCATTGACGAGAAAATGAGAGCAGTACCACCTGAATCCTTGACTGAATCGACCAGATTAGCATACTTTTTCCGCGTTTCTACATCAGAACTCCTGTCAACAGATAAAAAGAAGTTGGATATTTCTCATGTACGATATCAACCAACTATATATTATACAGCACGAGTGAAATGGCCCATACATAACTGATTGAGATTTGAAGATAGTTATACATGTTTACATATTATCCTATGAACCAAAGATGTCGATTTTAAAAGCTAAGCATGTAAAAAGAGATACTTGTGAACTTGAAATATGCCACGAGTTGCAAATTTATTATCAAGCTATATACAGTTTAATTTTATTGCTCATAAAGCCCATTAACCTGGGACCATAAGATACTCACCTAAAGAGATCGTCAGTAATCAGAAGTGTCTGAATAGCCAGACGCTCATGGGCAACTTCAACATGCTTTGGTCCATAGCATGCACGATCAGGATCCTAGAGAAGTCCAAATAAAGTGACTTCAATTTTCACAAGTTTCGGGTAAAAAAACACACTACAAGGATCTATTTGTTGACAACTGGAAATAAACTTCATGCAGGGGCTCATTAATATAAATGTTAAGAGATCCAGGAAAAGGGACACGACTACATTTATTGCAAGAAGTTATAACAAGAGAGGGAAAAAAGTTTTTAAATAAAGATGTTATCCTTCTTAGTTTCTTCGGAAAGCTTGAAAAGCGATATCATAAATATCCAATTAATATCATAATTCATGAAATATGCGGGGCGGGGCGGGGGGTTCAAACAGGCACTCACTCTAGCAAAAGACCTCTACATCTAGCATCCCTAAATAGCATCCCTAAATTATGTAATGTAACTCTAGTTTTTAGACCTAAATATCCTTAAAACCAGGAAACAAAGCACACATATTTTTAACTAAGTCTTCCTTATCGTATTTCTGTCTGCAAAAAAGTAAAGGAGACGGCACATCAGATGATAAATTCTCTCATATCGATACGGCCAAAGCATTGAGATACTCCTATTACTACAGTAAAATTGCACATAAAATCAAAAGATGAAAGAACACAACTGAGATGCCCTAAAATTTAATGGAAGTTCAAAGTTGTTGATGATTGGATATCTGAGATTTATGACGGATCCTTGCTGAAAACAAATTCAACCAAGGTAGGTTGCAAATGAATTTTCAGCATTCAATTAGTAGAAAGGCCTGAAAAAAGGCACACACAGAGATAACAATATCACCAGCTGCCCATCATAACACGTGTCTGTTCTTAATCTAGAAATATTTCAGATTAGTCCACCTTGATCTCCTTAAACAGGGATATCCGTCATGCATAGTTAAACACCTCAAACTTTTATTTGAAACTCTCAGGCCTCTTACAGAACCCAAGATAACCGATAAACACCAAAAAAAGCAAACAAATAAATTCAAAATCGAACAATCTGCGTTTACTCTTAGCATATGATAGATAAAAATCTGAAACATCCAAAGTTATTAAGAAAAATATAAATAGAACATTGAGACCAAGGATAGAACCTAACATTTGAAAGCATGTTGAAAAAATCCTTTAGGGCTTGAACCTAATTAAGATTGGAAGAGAAAAGAAAACAGTTATTCCCAAAAAGTACGAAAAAGACTTGAACAAACACAAGAATAAAGATTAAAGATCATATCAAGTTGGACAAGGGTCAGAAGGTACCTCTTTGGCAGCTTTTGTATCTTTTATCATATTCATTACATTTGGGGCATCCATAACCTCTTTCAAACTATGTCTGTAAAACGAGGGGAAAAAAAAACTCTCGGCCTTAAACACCCGTGCTGGATAATAATTGAACTCTTACATATCAACTACAATAGACAAATAATATAGGTGATTTGTACAAAAATAGCAATACTGACGAGAGAATCGCGTACACAAAAATGTATTGCTACATATTAGTCAATTTTAGACTAGCACGCACGTCTAACATCATATGGTTTGCACAAAAATGTATTGACTCGTTTTGAGATGTCAGATGAAGGGCAAGGAGAGAGAGAAAGAAGGCATACTTGTATCCCGAGGTTGTATGGACAAGAATTATGCGTGACTTATTTTCTATTATAGGTCTTAGTTGCTTCCTCTCGGCTTCCAACAACAGGTGACGATGAAACTGATCCTGCACATTCAACACAAAAAAGTTTAAATGTCACAACTGAATTAACATATGCATAGTACAGATATTATTAGATATGCAAGTTCTTCCCCTTCTAAAATAGCATAAAAGTATGACTAGCTAAGAAGTGTAACTATACAAAAAATACCTTGGTGAATCCTGGACTTGCAATCACAGCACAGCGAACTACTTTGAAATCAACATGCTTGACAAAGGCCTGCAACCGAAATAAGAACCTATAACATATTGCTTCTGGAAATTAAGCAACATCAAGAAAGTTGGCAAAAGTCTACCTGTAGAACATTGTCAAAGAATTTATTTAACGCCTGCAAATCAAAATTAAGAACACAATTTCACTTGACGTCATTTCAAAATAATTATATTATACAAAAGATGAAACAAAAAGAAGGAAGAGACTCACCTTATCATAACCTGCAATAGCCGGTCCATGCTTGCGCGGTATAGAAGTCTCTATACGAGAACGGGTGATAGTCACACTGATCAGACAACAGTAACAAGTACATAAGGTTAAATTATGCCATACAATCTAGTTAACACTTAACTCAGCCTCAACATATAGAAATTCTGACATAATCATTACTTTTAAACTATTACATCTCGTTTAAATACAAGAAAAGGAGATGCTCAAGATCTGTTTAAAACTTGTATTCATAGGACTATGAGATTGTCAAGCTTACCTTTTACCAATAAGAAGAATGTGTGCCAATCCTTCTTGCATCAGAACCACAGCCAGATCAGCACTTGCAGATGGATCTGAATCATCAAAAAGGAAAACCGTATTCAGCATATTGAAACGGTAAATCTAAGAGCAGTACAAAGCTACAAACACATATCCATGTTGGAATCAATATAGCTGAATATCAACAATTATATAGGAAACTTCTCATCAGTTCAAAAGCACTCTGCAACACACATGTACTTGCAGCGAATAATCATGTTCTCACTGCAAGTGTACGAGTAAAGAAGAAAACCTCTGCAACATAAGGGCTAAAAGACACCTAGACTGAAACAATCCATCTAAGAATAATGCACCTATAAAGTGGTTTCACAATCATGTCAATGTACTAAAAAGAAGCATCAACATGTTATAAAACTTGATAAGTTATGGATGAAAAGTCAGGCTATGAACTAAAATGCCTAATATTGCAGATAATGTTAATGGCAACACTTGAACAAATAAAAATATAACTTTGTTAAAGTGCACTGTGAAAAATACCAGAAGCTTGACGAAGAACCTCCCGTGCCAGTGAGTCCCAGACCACCTAAATCAGATAATGCAAGTCAGAACTCATATATGTGTAAGCTTTCGCATAAATCAACTCTGTTCAGGTAAGACTAAGATTGAAACAAACAAGATGCTCATATATTTGCTAAACAAATAGAATATACAAAAAAAATAAGGAAGATGACAGGAAAATAACGATTACTTTGAGTAAAAATAAATTCAAAATAATTCATGTACATGCATTAGATAGGATTATACATAAACATAAGTTTTAAATAAAAGCACGCATACCTTCTAAGAAATCTTATTTTGATAAGTTTATACCCTTTAAGTAATAAATCCAGTAGTAAAAGAAATTATGGAAAATTTCATTCGGCCTGTACCCGATCAATATAATTTCAAGTTCACATGTAATTCTTAGCCCAGACATTTTTAGGCATTTATATTTCGATTGGAATACTCCTCAATTTCCTATAGAAACCTCTAGTTACAACTACAAATGATTATCTCCTAATTCATCTTCTATGACTCATTAGCCTCTAATTATAAAAAGACACTTATTTAGTTATACTTAATCTATGCAGCAACTTTGTATAATGCAGAAAAAAATCAAGAAATCTTACCAAATTCCATGTACTCCTATGTGTACGAGAAGAATTTCCCCTACCTGAACTTATATTGTTGCATCACTTAAGTATATATTACCTAGGCTACACAAACCATCACTTATCTTATCATGCCTCAGCCCTACCTGTGTTGGACAAACTAGGGGGCATAGATCCTTCAAACTACAAAGAAACAAGCTGAGAAAAGAAACTAGCCCCCTCAGACCAAAGTCCATAGAATGTATAATATAGGAGTTAATAATAGCTTAATAAGCATTAATGCTTTCGGATAATTTTCGAACCATTGTACACTTGTTTATGAGAAATCAATGACAATATACTTCGGGTTCCCTTTTTTGGTGTGTGCCGAAAATGTGTAGCTATTTCTTGGCTTATTTGGCATGGAATTAGTCATGATGATAACCAAGGTGGAATCATCATTAATGTAGAAGGGTTGTTCCATCTAGAGACAGAAAGGAGGTATCGTATGTACACCTTTCGTGCAGGGTGTGAACTACGTCAAAGGACAGGAACACGAGATGCCTCGAAGGGGTGTCAGCGGCGGGACAACTGAAATTTAGCGGGACAAATTAAATTTAGTTTCAAGTAACACCCAAGGGGTATGGTCTAGCGGCCAATGAAGTGAGTTAAGAGTCATATGATCTTAGGTTCAAATCCAACCAGAGGCGAAAAACACTAGACAATTTCTTCTTATTTGTCAAAACCTTGATGGAAAGAGTTACCCTGTAGGCGGTAGCTGTGTTGGTGGAAGTGGTCGAAGTGTGCACAAACTGGCCCGGATACCAAGGTTATTAAAGAAAAAAAAGGTACTCTTCTTCTTTTTCCGGGGATTTTATAATAATAATGTAAATTACATGAATAACTTTACAGATTTTTTTACTTGTTAAAGCCTAAGTTGCGGACTCTTCACTTACAATGCCGCACCCATGTCGGATATTCCAAAACACACTATTTTTGGAGAATCTGACATGCACCCGTTGACATTTTTTAAGAGTCTGAGAAACATAGGTTAGAGCTGCAATCCTAAAGAACATATATCACCAGCTTGATAGCTTTTAAAGTGCAAATAATATACCTCAAAATTTTTAAAAGAAAACAGAGTGATAGTTGCAAAAGAATCAAAACACAGCATTGTACCTTTCTTAGCACAAAAGGTCTGTGTTGCTCAATTTCCAGAGTGTGAAAGGCCCCTATCTGCAATAAAATAATTAGATACATTTTTGTTGCATCATCAATGTTAGGAATTTATCCAAAAGGATTAAGTTGAAGAATACACACCTTTACATGTTCATTCTCCAGAATATTCTTCCCACGAATACGCAAGGCAGAACCTTCTTTGTCATACTCCACATTCTAAAACACCAAATTAATTGTATTATACCACATTGGAGTGGAAGATATTCAAATAAAAACCCTAGAAAGAGCACTATCTATTTCCTACTTTCCAGTCACATTACAATTGTCATCATTACTATGGTAACAAAACTATCAACATCGCATTTATTGAGATTCGTTAGAAATGGAGCATTGTTATGTGACAATCTATCATGCATATGTCATACACAGGTTGTATTGATATCCTCAAAATTCATCAAACTGCCCAAAAATACTTCATCTCGACCACATTGGAAAAGGAAGACAAAGAAAAGTCTCCTCTCTATCCTTAGTAGATTCTTCTCTATAGTTAATTGATTTCAAAGTTTCATCTTTCAATTCAATTAAAACACCTTATGCTGGAAGCTAAGACAAAGTTCTAACTAAGGCCCACACCCCATTACTGAATGATGCTGGATGTCTAATATATCCTTACCTCAACTTTAATTTCCAATTTCAGTTTCACTCGTTCAGCATCTCTTCCTCCAGAAGCAGCTTCCCTCAGGACCTTCCTACAAGAAATTACAAGGAAAATTTAACCAGCTTCCAGTAGGTTGTGTTGTGATAAGCTAAACTGTGTTAACAATCAGCAAAGACCCACATAGCATAATTTGCAAAAGAAATTTGCTCTCAACATTAAAAAAGAGTCTTCACCTAAGCTTTAAGCAACAAATATAACTATACTATTATCAACCTGTGCAATCAGTAGAGACTCACACTATGCTCAAAATCCACTTTCCTTTTAGTAACATTGTCATTCACAATTTCAGCAAACAACAATAACAACAACACCTCAGTCCAAGCAAGTTCAGGTCATATTTATGAATCCTCACTGACCATGTAACTCCACAGTTTATATAAACTCATCTCAGGCCAATTTAGACAAATTTAACTAGAATTTAGCACAAATCTGATTAGAGTCTAACTATTTATAGATTACTTTCGCACATCACAGAACACTACATTTTCTAAGAATTAGCTAATCAACGAATAAAACAACAAAATTGATGCAGAAATTAGACATTTACGAGAAGGAGAGCAATTAATATGTTATCCAAAAAACATAAATTTTCAATCAACTCAACAGGATGAGAAACATGCATCAAATTAACAAGTATAGAGAATCAACTATGTAGTTATAAACAAAGTAAAAAGCTCCAAGCTTTCGAATGAACAGAATTGGAACCTAATTAGCAAGTGACATCCATATTCAAATTAAAAATTCCATCTTTCAGGATATAAAATTTCTTTTTAAAAAAGGCAAGACGCTAGCTTTTTAGTAATTCTTGTAGCACCGACGAGATACCAAATACTCCCTGTTTCAATTTGTTTATCTTACTTTTCTTTTAAGTTTGTTCCAAAAATAATGTCTCTTTCCTTATTTGGCAACTCTTATATTCGAGTTCCACCTATCATATTTAATAGCACAAGATAAAAGACCAAATTTCGTACATCCCACATATCTTTAGTTTAAAGACCATGAGATTCAAAAGTCATTCTTTACTCTCTTTTTAAAAAAACTCGTGACAATTCAAAACCAAACAAACAAATTGTAACGGAGTAAGGGAGTAGTATAAACTAAATGCTTCTTATAGTAAAAACATGTTTTTCTACAAAATCTCAAACTTATATACACGAATAAAAATTACTTATTTATCCCAAAAAAATTGCTAATAATGCTAAGCCCTCACACTAATAAAATTGAGCAAAAGTGCAATACCTAACAGTAACAGCTAATACAGTATCACCTTCAGCTATCAGATTATAAGCAACCCATAGATCATCAGCTTCTTCTGGAATTATCTGTATAACACATGAAAATAAAAAATAAAAAATACCCAAATCAATTTTAACGTTTTCTTCATCTGGGGTTTCAAAAATTCACGAAAATTACTCGAATTATAGATTTAAACAACAATTATAGAGAAAAAAAAGTTACCTTTACACTACCAGAACCATCAGGAACAAAGTCTCTACGAACAATCTTCATATTGAATAAAATAAATTTATCAACTTAATGAAAAAATCAATAATTTTGCACGTAAATAGCAGGAAAAAAGAGGAATTTAAAGAACTTTTTGTAGAATTTTTTTCGTATGAGATTTGCTTCAGTTCAATGGAGAAAAGACTTTTTATAGGTTTTAACGGTTTGTGTCCTTTTTATGTTTTAGGTTTTTCCTAACCTTGTTGAAGAAGGACTTGAATTTTTATTTTTTGGGAGAAAATGACCAATATACCCTCAATTTTGCAATTTAAAATTAGTAATATTTTTGTTTTTAAAATATTTTTTAATATATTTGTTGTGTTATATATGATGTTTCTTTACCTTTTCTTTTAACAAATTTATATTTATGGATTTTTTTAAAAAAAAGTATATTTTTGGAAAACTTTCATAAATATAATATATTTAAAAAGTATTTATCATTTATAGTAATAATTTTATTTTCACTTGATAACTTTTAATACATTTATAATACAATTTTAATATAGAAGAATTTATAAAACATATATAATACAAGTTTTATTGCTGAATAAAACATATTAATACACATAATATAATGTGTCAATAGCTTACCAAACAAACATAATATATTATAAAACGGTTATAATGCATATATATTTTATACATGATATATTTTTTAATACATAGTATTGCATTTATCATAGTATTGTTATATATTGCTATAAATGATGATAAATGAGAAGTATTGTTAATATCAGTGTTATTTATTAGTATCCCTTTAAGTAATTTTTTCCTTTTTTTTTTTTAATGTAATATGACTTTAAAAAAAAATTGTCTCAACTAATTTTGTTTTACCTCTTCCACTTGATTAGACCTGATTCAAATAAAAAATAAATCAATTTATGTCATACTTAATTAGTTATAAATAAAATTAGGAGGAGACTGATGATGATAACTTAGTATTGAAACAGGTGGATGAAGCATATATTTGCACCTAGAGTTTTGTGTGATTAAAATGTAACATCAAAAGCTTAGTACTAATTAGTAAAAAAAATTTACATGTCTAAAAATTAAACGTAGCAAAAATAAGGATATTAAAATGAACGTGTGTGCATTTAGAAGAAATAGGATCAAGAATGAAGTTATTGGGAATAAAGTGAGAATGATTTAATTATGTGGTCGACAGGACGAGGGAGATGAGGCTGAGAAGGTTTGGACATGTCAGAGGTTAGCTATAGTAAGGTATCATAAGTGGTAGAGGTAGATCGAAAAGATTTTTGGGTGAGATAATTAGATTGAATATGTAACATCTACAGCTTACCGAGAATATGATCGTAGATACGAAGATATAAAGATTGAGGATTAGGGTATAAAGTTAGCATGTAGTTGAGTATTGTCTAGTTCTCTTATCAGTAGGTTATTTCTTTTCGATTATCATATTATTTGGTGTTGCTACTTGTTGGCTTTTTAGTTATTTTCAGCATGTTTTTTTTTCCTCGTTTTTGCCTTATATACTTGATTTTTGATATGTTTACTCCAATAAAGGGTGTAACGAAAACAAACTCTCTACCTTCACAAGGTAGGGTAAGATTGTGTACACATCACTCTATTCAGACTCCACTTATGGGGTTACGTTGAGTACGAGTAAATTAGCAAAGAGCACTTCTCCTAGTATAAACCTCTAGTTTTTTTTCTCTTTTGGTCCATGTTGGGCCCATGAGAAGCATTGGGCCTAAAATTGAGCCAACCATGACATTGGGCCTAATATTGGGCCAACCATAGCTTCACATTTCACATATATTCACTTGAATTTCGTTTTGTTGTCTTTTTTTTTTCATGTTCAAGAATGATGTATAATTTTGCGATGGATTCAAAAGGTTAAATTTATGTATTTTCAATCATATACTTCTTAATTTATTAGGTTCGAAATACATTATTATCTACTTATACATATTAACATAAGTTTTTATTACAAATATACGATCTGAAACAAAGTATCTAGAATTTTGAAAGGATGAGTGCACTACTTTGAAAAAATGAATCTACAATATAAATTGAACTGATTCGACCTTTAGATTCTTAACATAGAACCTATTAATATATGAGAATTTTGATTTATTAAAAAAAAAATGAAACGCCAAAAGTGTTATTCATAACTAGTTGGAGAGGTCAATTTCAGACATGAAAAAAACAATGTAGATATAAGATATAATTCTACTAAGTACTATAGATGATTCCCCTCGATACGTCCTTGATTTGAACTAAACTTATTGAGTTTTGTCTTATCCATAACTTTTGTTACGACTCTCTACTCACGTATATACACAGATAAACAGTATGCAAATTTTCCATCCTTTATTGAATTGCTTACAATAAAATGAGGAAGCGATTTTTCATAGAGAGCTTTTTATTAATCTCAAAATGAATATTGAATAAGATGGAAACAATAAATGTAGTAGTAAATACTCCTCAACTCAAAGGGTTTGAAGTTTGTTCGAAGAAATATTTGACCGCTATTGAAATATAAATATCAAATATAAATATATATGATCTTTGTACTACAACATTGAAACAAGAAGTGTACTCCATTGAAATGACACTTCATTTTTAAAAGTTTTAAACCAAGTCACATGGTAAATGCAGAGGTAGCTCAAAAGAAGTACACAAAACACATTTTTTTCTCCAATAACAAGGCAGGCTGAAAGGGCAAAATGCCATATGAGTCTTATACATGAAAATAGTAAGTCCATTTGACATATTACTACTCAATCAGAGACTTGAATAAAAGGAACATGTGAACTTTGTCATGTTCCTCCCCTCAAAAACCTACTTCATCTGGTTCAAATTATTTATCGTATATCTTTAAGTTATTTGATAAAAATAATTATTTAAAAAAAAAAAAAAAATTCCACTCGTCTTGTTCGAAATCACAAGATTAAAAAATATTTTGATGTATATGTGTATATATATATATATATATATATATATATATATTCTCATTTTATCATATAGGCATCGATTTGAGTCATGAAAATAGAAAGGTGTAGAGTTAGGTGGTGGTTCGCGAGTTTGAAGGAATTCAATGGCTTTTATTAGACTCTATCTTAGAAAATTAAATACTTGTAAATATCCTAACAAAATAGATTGACGACTCATTGATAAGGAAGGGATCGTGAAAATAAAAAGGGGCAAAGCAAGGTGGGTTTCGCAGGTTCTGATGAATTCATAGCTTTCTGAAGACTCTGTAATTGTATTAAAAGATAAATATATATATATATATATATATATATATATATATATATATATATATATATATATATATATATATATATTAACTTATGAACTCTTTAACAAAATTAATTGACGATTCAATGGTTAAAAAGAGATTGTGAAAATGTTTTTCACACTAGAATTATGGATTTGAACCGCACTATCAATAAAGTTTCTCTTTTCTCTTTACAATGCTTATATCTTTCTATCCTTAAATTTAGAACTTGCAAACTCAATTCTGACTTCGTTTCACATTAATGTTTGTATTATAAGTAGAATATCTATCGTATTATTTTGGGTGTGACCCTTCGTGATAGTTAATGTGTCAAAGTTACTTCACCCATGAAAGGAGTATTATTTTCTCATTTTATCATATAGCTCATCGATTTGAATCGTGTAAATAGATATTAACGCTTGAATTATGATAGATCATTAATATTATTATTATTTAGATATATTCATTTTCTATGTCCATTTAATACGAAATATTTTATATATTATATTATCCCACTCACTTTACACTTTATAATAATTGTTCTTGAAAATTACAAAACTTCGAACTCGTTAAGAAATAATTTGAGAGGGAGGAAGTGTACAATTTTCCTTCCAAAATTCATCAAATTTTTCTCTTAGCTGTCACAAGTGTCAACTCAATTCTTTCAATTTTTGCCACATTTAATTGGCACCCACTTCAATGAGGTACCACCCCAATGTTTGGACCCACATTTATATTTTTTTTCGTCTTAAAATACTTATCGTGTTTTAAAAAAATATTAATCAAATAAGAATAATTTATGTGGTGAAATATGGTGAGAAAAATAAAGTTGAAGTGGTTCAGACATGTGAGATTGAAATACATAAATGCATCATCTAGTTTTGTATTAACTGACATTTATATTCTTAAAATTTAGGTGTATACAAGTATACATTTAAGTTTATATAGAATTAAACAAATAAATATATACCTTATCATATGTAGCATAATATGTGTTCAATATAACACAATACAAATCTACTCGAATGTATCTCACACGAGTAGTCACGTAGGACGCTTATATCTACTTGTTTAACTTTATACAAATTTCAAGTAAAAAAAATGATACGCTTTTGTATTATGTCAACACGTAAAAGAAATATGCATGCATGCGTCAAAAAAACTTGAAAGATTATTAAACAAGACGCAATGCAACTGTAGCTTATTAGAGATATGATCCTAAATAGAATAATTTAAAGAGAGTAAAAAATTAATAGATAGCCAAGTGTTAGAAACATCTATTTCTAGGCGCTACTACGCTCATATAAAAAATATTTAATTATACATGAATTCAACTTTTTGATTTTTAATAAAGATGAGTTTTATATTTCCATTTGATCAGTTTTCCAAATGACACATTTTACATTTACAATATTATTCAAATTATATCTTCAAACATAATTTAATTTTTTAAAAAAAAAATATTCAACTTCTTTTTTTTTTGGAGAAAAAAAATGACATTTTATTTTTAAAGATAGTGACATATCTTTCCCTTGGTCAAACATCTTTTTTTATTTTCGATCAGTTGTTGTCACACTCTTAACTAATTAATGGAGTACTTTTCTGAACATTAATTAAAAAAAAAAAGGGGCCAAGTGAGAAACTGGCAATATTTTTAAATAAAAAAACAAACAATTGAGTTACATTATTCATACTGAAAAAGTAATCATGAAGAAATAAATGAAAGTGAGAAAAAGACATAAAAAAAATAATTCCATTTCGATTGAAATATTTTTCTAAACAAAGTTTTCAAATTTCAAATTAAAGTTGAAAATAATAGATCAAAAGTATAAAATCCTAAAATATTCCAAACTTGGTTAGTGGAAAAATTATTGGGATCGTTTAATACGTGAGATAAGATAAATAAGGATATCGTTAGAGATGATTTTTTCTCACTTTTTGTATGAGATAGTAATCCTGTCATTTTCGTATAAATGATGAGATAAAATAATTCTAATCGATTAACTAATATTTTAACACCAAACATGGATCAAAATTATCTTTATCTCACGTACCAAACGATCACAAAATGACTATCAAAAGATTTAGTAAATTAATAAAGTCTTGAGATCGAGTTTTGATATTGAAAATGTTAAAATCGCATACTTTGTACTATATATCTGTTTCACATTCTTTGTTAGTGTAAAATTTAACAAAGAGATAACTCTCTACCAAAAATCGTACATATTTATGTGGTTGTAAAAATTTTGCTGTCAGAAAAAAAAAATTATCATTTTTTTTAACAAACTAATAAGAAAATAATATAAATCAAAATAAAACACGAAAGTAAATTTTCTATCATACAAATTTTTAATTAATTGGATTTCTGAATTTTAAAATTTACAAGTCGTATGTTGATTGTTATTTGTACTCCAAACTTTCCCCCTTCATTGAAACTCAAAACTGATGTGCGGGTGATTTGAATAAGTTCATGCAAATAAAATCAATTTCGAATATCATTATATTGAATGATTAAAATCAAAGAAAGATACAAGAGTGGTTAAAGCACCCTACCACTACTAATCTAATTATCTTGATGTTACAAGAGAGATAAAGATTCGCAATATACATGTGATCTTTCAATTTATTTAAGCTTGAAATTGATAACGTGAACGAATTTTCTAGTCTTTTTGATAAACCCCCTTTTGCATTCTTTCATAATTGATAAGAATTATAGACCCTACATATATATATCCCCCACCATCCATTGGCATATTTGAAAACAAAGTGAGTGAGATGATATGTTGGTAAAATACAAACAAAGGCAAGACATAATACTACCACCTAACACCCAACAAAGCTAATGTATTATTATTCATCACAAGTTTGACATGTACTATCAATTTTTTTTGACCAAGTGTTGGATTGTCACCATTCACTTGACCAAATGATCAAAAAGGTTTGATAAGAAGGGTAAAAAGGACTTTTTATTTGAATTAGAATTAAGATTTAAAATTTATAAGTGAAATTTTAATTATTTGAAATTATTAACTTATGAATTAATAATTTATTATTTTTTAATATAAATATAAAATTTTAAATTAAATAATTTATTAAATTCGATTGAACTCGTAATCTGCTTACTAAATATGCACTAGCTTTTTGTATGAATTTCAATAGTATATTTGGAGATACAAAATATGGGAGCAAGTAGCTCTATTAATCAAATTTTTGGAGAAGTTTAAAAAATATATATAGTTTTTGACTAAATATTTAAAATGAATATTTGAGGGTCAATTCAGTATTGAGGTATGTTTTAATATGGAGAGAGCAATGGTTTAAATAAATATAGATGCAATAGTGAATAGGTTAAAAGGAAAAGAGTCAAATATGTTATCGAACTTTTAGAAAATGTTTATTTATATTATCAGTTGAAAGTTTGGCTTATTTATGTCATTATCGTTAAAGAAAATGCTCATTCATGCGATTATTTTTTTAACGGTAGTTTTGCAAAACCATTTTGACACGTGGCCAATTATAATTCGACCACATCATCAATTTTTCAATAAAAGAAAATCATAGCTCTGAAAAAAATGAAATTTTTTTATTAAATAAATTGGTGACGTGGACGAATTATAATTAGCCACGTCATCAATTTTTTAACTAAAAAAAATCAAAATTCTGAATAAAAATTGATTTTTTTAATTAAAAAAATTGATGACGTATCTGAATTATCATTGGACACATGTCAAAAGTGGTTTTGCAAAATCACCGTTAAAAAATAATGACATGAATGAACCTTTTATTTAATAATGACATAAATAAGTCAAACTTTTAACCGATGAAATAAATAAGTTAAACTTTTAACTGATAACATAAATGAGTCTTTTCTAAAAATGTAATGACATATTTAAGTCTTTTCCCTAGTTAAAATATGAAACTTATAACAATCTAAACCCTATCAAACAATAAGCGAAATGAAATAGGATATTTTAAAATCATTTATAATACGTTAAAGATATTTTTGAGCTTTTTCTCGACTCAAAATAACCCTACAGTGCATAAGGCTAGTTAACTTCATGCAAAGTACACACAGCAAAACTTGGAACACATGTCTTATCATCAACCTCAGAACAAACATAAAAATGGTTTTGAAAGACAGAATCAAAATTTTCATTAAGAAATTTAAAATTTGAGAAATGGATATATGAATTAGTTGAAGATGATTAAATATCTATTATATATACATAAAAAATAACTTAATAAATTGTATAATTTTTCAATGAAGAAAGATTTAGATGAATAATCTGACGACACAGGTTGACTCCACCCTTGACTCCATGCATTTAAAAAATAAACAATTATTTTCGATTCTCTTAAATTCAAAATATATTTATTATATTGAAATTATTCTTCTTAATTTTGTGATATTAAATATATCACATAGGATGTTATTAGAAGACACCAAAATATTTAATTATTCGAAAGACTTCAAAATATTGAATAATAGAGTAAAACAATAAGCATAAAAATATTAATATGGGTTTTATGTTAGTTGCTAGGACATAAAAATATTGTTTCCTCAATTATTGTAACTATACTATCCTGCATTAAAATGTTTAAAAAAAAATTATTTTACATTTCTTATTTATTTATTTTTTCTAATTTTAATACTACAAAGTATCATTTTTAGTTTCTATTTTAATCCGTGTGACATTTTTTCTAATAAAAACTAAAAGTGGTGCATTTGTTTAAATCCTGTGTCCCCTTCATTTTCTCTCTCTTTAATAAAATAAAATAATTTTAGTAGTTTAGTTAGTTAGCTATCTGAACTTTTATCTTATTGATAAGAGCTCAATTCTTCATATTTGGAGTCGTTAAGACGGGCTTCGTTTATGGAGTCAACCCAACCCAACCCGTTATTGGATAGGATTGGGATAAAAATTTTCAAAGTTCATTTGAAACTAAGAATTATAAGTCCATCCATACAAGCCTACAATCCTTGAGGCTTGATAGGATCGGGTTGGAGGTCGGTCCATGGGGCAAAACTATTTATTTAAGGACAACTTACAGAAATCTCAGTAGTATATGAGCTGATTACTTAGATGCAAGTTTTTTGTAATATCACGAATTTTACGAGATCTTAGTGCGTTTAGATAAATATATCTCGGTATACATTGGCTCAAAATTAGGTGTAATTTGTTCTAAATATACTGTATCTAAGTTGATTTGATGTGAGGGACATACAAATCTTGCGCTCTCGCCTTCCTCTTATATCATTTTTCACTCTCGTATCTTACTTGCGTAGTTGGGATACATCACACTAAATATATATAACACACATATCTAGTATACTAGATACATGCTAATCACACTAGATCTTTTGCTAGTGTTACTGAAATAACACAATTGTTTGACACATTTGATTTGAAAATCTTTTCATTTTTTTTGATTTTATAGAATTTTAATTTTGAAAAAAAAAAGGCTAGCCCGCCCCAGCCCATGACCCTTCTGGGATTAGGTTGGGTTGATCATTTTCAGGCCCTTCTAAATGAAGGGTCGACCCACCCTAACCCATCAAATTTCTTGGCCTACGAGACTTGGGCCGGATGAGGCTGAACAGACCTTTTTAATTACTCTATCCATATTATTCTCTTCTCCGAGACTCCCCCACACCCAATTTTGATTTCTTTTATTCACAACAAAATTTTAATAGCTCAGTTATTTAATTATATAAACTCCCATTATATTTGGATGAGGGTTCAATTGCCCAAATTAATTATAAATTATATTTTAGTGATACTGATTACATAATTTTATTACGTGTGAAATAAATATTTGATAAATATTATTAATTCTGATAAACTTTAAGTGATATTAGTTAAACAATATAATTTTTTCTCACGAAAATGACTTTTTTAATACATAAATGTATGTGTTGGGAGGATACTAAATCATTTCATTCTTTCTTCTTGTAAATTCAATATGATGAGTTCTATTGAAATGTTCATAATTAAAACATATTTTCTCATCCACAATTGATTTTTCATTCAAAGTAATAAGTTTTGACTATTAATATTAACATTAAGTTTGTATTACAAGACAAGTGGATCTTCGTTGTAACAATAACAAATCGTGTTCATGACATTAGAGCAGTGTGATAGCTTGGAGTGAGTGTAACAAGCATTATTCCATACATCGTGAAGTAGACAAAACACATAGCTTTGTTACCTGAGCCGATTATTCATCATTTTCATCAATAATCATATCGTCATTTATCACTAAATATTTCATCACTATTTTGTTATTCATGTTGTAATATAACACAAATAACTACTATAGAGAGTGTTTTTGTACGAGATAAAAATTTGATATAAAATTTCAATTTTCAAAAGATCCTAAATAATGAGATATAATTCAAATATTAGAAAAAAATTAGTCTTTGAAAATTTTAGATATTTATCAAATAATGATAAATTGCATGAATAAACATTATTTGTCAATTTATTTTTTCAAATATTATTTGAAAAATCTACGTCAAACAGGCTCATTGTATTCCCCTCCCCCAAACCTTGCTTGATTAGTTATTATTAGTTGTATTGCATTATATAGAATCGTATTATATAAGATGTATAATTTTAATTATAATGTATTATATTGAATTGTATTATACTCCCTCAATTTCACAAAGATTAATCTGATTTGATTTGACACGGAGTTTAAAAATATAAAGAAGACTTTTGTATCGTGTGATTTTAAATTAAAGTTAGGTTAAATATTCAAAATTGCCCTTTAATCTTATGGCGTAGAACATGCCACATGAAAAACTGTTACTAAAAAAAGATCACCCTTTCTGAAACAGATTAAAAAAAAGATCATTATTTTTTAAACGAAAGAAATATATGATATACAATTAGATTATTATTTAAATTTAAACAATATATCTCATATAACGATATTTTCATAAATTTATAAATTAAATTATTAATATAACATTATGCGATAATAAAAAAACGATATAATTCATTTAAAAATTATATTCATTAAAACAATACGATAGATCGAAAGGAATTTCTCGAATATAGAAAGTGATGACGTGAGTTGTGTAATAAAATAAGTGGGCTGTGGGCCAATAAGGCAGAGAGTTTGGACCGAAGCGGTAAATGGGCCCAAAGCCCAATGTAGAAAGGAGGAATTGTCTCTCTGTCCTTTTACATCGATAATCGTGTACAACCTTTTATTTATCATCATCCGTCACGTGACCTAACTTTTAACCTAGGGGGTGGTGTCAATATGGGGGTGGGGTGGGGTAATTTTTTTTTCGAAAAATTTTTCAATTCATATTCGATAATTAAATTAAAGTTCTATTCATCTGAAGATTCATTAGGTAAGGTTATATTCGAATGAGAAAGCTTTTTATCAAAGATGATTCGAGTTCGATATTTCTACTAAAAAAAAGAATAGTTCTATCGTCTTAGTAATAACTTTACATATGAGTTAGCTCGAATTATATTGATTATCTGAATAATTCATTCCATGATCGAATAAAAGTGATTTAGCTATAAATTAACAAAAATATTTAAAATGATGTTTATTATATTAAAATTTTAAATTTAGTTAGCATTTGATTATTGATTTATGTAAGTAAAATTAAAAGAATATTTTTAAATAGTTATTTGATGGTAAAATTTGATTAGATTTTCAAAACTTCTCATAAATTGACTCAAACAATTCTATTTTTTTTAAAAAAAGATTTTTGGGACCTTAACTCACAATTTATTCTTATTAAAACATAATTTTTTCTTTTTAAATCTATAAAAATTCCAAATTTATGGCAAAACAAAAACTTTTATTGAATTGCTTATATAAATACATCTTTTAATTTATCCTCCAACTTTAAATATACATAAAAATCCATGTAAATTATTATAAAATTAAATAAATAACAAATAATTTGAGATTTGCTAGGTGACACACAAATCACATAAAATCAAGAAAGTAGTACCTGGTTTTTGCCCACATTAATTTAATGGCAGTGACTGCTGATTAAAAGATTAAAAATATAAAATTGATCCAAACCCCAATGCAGGTAAAACATTTACTTTTTTTTTTATTTATAATTTTTCGCTCCTGTCTATTTATATTAAAACTCGATTAAATCTAAATTTATACTAAAGATAAAATATTTTCTAACAAAATCAACTCGATTCTATATCCATGAATAGTCAAACTCAAAACCTATTAATAATGAAAGAAATACCTATCCCTACAATACAATCTTGAATTAGATTGAAATCTGATTAAATTTAAATTCACGTGATAACGAGGTAAAACATTCTCTTATAAAACTAGTTGTGTATTAAAAAGATACAAATACTAAATTTTTAAGTAAAAATGAATGAATATTTATCACTCGACCACGAGTTTACGAGTCTGGTTGGTGTAAGGCAAAACATTTTACTACTTCCTTACAAAGGCTTATAATGGCTTTGTTGGCCACAAGAATTGAGATTCTCTTTTCCCTCACCCCACACCCCCTCACACAGTGAGTACAAAACTGATGTACCCCATAGCTCTGTTTTTTTTTTCTTCTTCCTACGTACTGTCAATATCCCATTAATTGCCATTGCTGTGTATTTGAGTGTCACTATACAAGTCAAGTGAAGTTGTGAACAGAAGAAGAAAAAGAAAAAGAAAAAAAAAGAGGGTCCATTTCCTTTTTGCACTTTGCCTTGATATCTCTGCACTCTTCACAGGAAAAAAAAACTGATAAAGATTGAAACTTTGCATTTAAAACCCCCCTTTGTGTGTGTGTGTTTTAGTGTGTGTGTGTGTGTTTTGTTTGGTGGGTATAAAAAGAGGAGGAAAAAATATGCAGCAGCACCTGATGCAGATGCAGCCCATGATGGCAGCTTACTATCCAACGAACGTCACTACTGACCATATTCAACAGGTTTTTTTTTTTTTTTTTCAATTCTTGAAAATCTGCTATTTACTCTGTTGATGCTTTTCTTGTGTGTACAGTAGACTGTTGTGCAGAGATGAGTAATCAAATAAAAATGTGATCTTTATGACTTTTACAGCTTCTAGATGAAGTGGTTTTGCACAAACAGAAGATAAAACTTCTTTAGTTTGGTTGTATATTCTTGGCTTTTAGTAGGTTTTGATCTGTTTTTAAAATGTTGTTTGGTAAGTACTGCCAAAAGGGTATCTATATGTTTGTGTTCTTTATAACTTCTTTCTATGATGAGCCATGATCATGAAGAGGATAGACTAGTGTAGTTATTTTTTGAGGTGTAGGTAGATAGGGTTCCTTGGGTTGTTTATTCTTGGGTTTTTTGTAGGCTGTGAACTTTTCTTCTTTATGTTGTTTGATAAATACTGGTAAAAGGGTATCTGTATTTTGTTATCTTTTGGTTCCACCTCTGGTTCTTTTGTTGATGTGAGATGCTTTTGTGTGTATTATAAGCAAATAAAAATGTGTTATTCATAGCTTATACAGCTTTTAGATGAAACGGTTTTTACATACAAAAGATAAAAACTTCTTTTTGTGATGAGCCATGATGGCATGGAAAAGATACTTTGCTTGTTTATTCTTTGGCTTCTTTTGAAGGTTGTGATCTTCTTTTTTATGTTGTTTGATAAGTACTGGTAAAAGGGTGTCTATATTTTATTATCTTTGACTTCCCCCTCTATATTACTTTTGTTAATCTGAGATACTTTGATGTATACCGGCAAAGAGATGCTTAAGCAAACAATAGTATTTTTGTGATCTTTGTAACAGTTGAAGCTTCTTGAAATTATGATTTCATACAGAGAAAGCATAATGAGCCATGATATAAAATGAAATAGGATATACTAGTATAGTTATTTTTGAGGGGGTAGGTAGTTAGGGTTTCTTGGGTTGTTTATTCTTGATTTTATTAGTAGTTGCGAACTTTTTTAATGCTGTTTGATAAGTACTGCTAAAAGGGTATCTATATTTAATAATCTTTTTTCTAACCCCTATGTTGCTTTTGTTACTGTGAGATGCTTTTATGTATATAGTTAACTGGGGAAGATATGATTAGGCAAATAAAAATGTGATCTTTATAATAGTAAAAGCTTCTTGTTGTAATGGTTATACACATAGAAGATGTAACTGTGTTTGAGTCACTCCGTCATCTATTATCAAAAAGAATTCAAAGTGCTGAGCCATGAAATCATGAAAAGAATATAGTACTAGTGTAGTTATTTTTGAGGTGGTAGGTAGCTAGGATTCCTTGTGTTTATTCTTTGGCTTATAGTAGTTGGAAATTGGAATCTTCCTCTTATTTTATGATATTTAATAAGATTTGCTTAAAGGGTATCTATATTTTATAATCTTTTTATTCCTCTTCTTCCCTCTCTCTTGCATTTTTTAAAAGTAAGATGCTTTTATGAGATGATTAAGCAAATAAAAGTGTGTTCTTTATAACAAAGTAGTCCTATTCATATTACTATTTGGATATCCTGGTGCATGGATTTGATGATTCGCAGGCGCTCAAGTTCATTGTATGTGTGTGAAACTATTTTGTAGCTTGGTCTTGAACTACCATTCATCACCTCCAAATATCCCCTTTTGTGATCTTTCGATGTACGAATCAAGTTTTCCTAATAATACTAAGTAACTTAATGGCTATTTCCCTCTTCTGTACTTTTGGCGCCCTATGTGAGAAAATGATAATCAAGTAAATGAATGTCAGATTTCTCTCTAATAGGTTAAGCTTTTAAACGAGATAATCACATAACTACATTTAGATTTGAGGTGGATGTTTTCTTTTTTCATGTTTTATTAATCCTACTTTAAAAAGGTATCTTCTTAAAGGTTTTGCTGACACTTCACAACATATACTAGTGCAGTTATTTTTGATG
Source organism: Solanum habrochaites (assembly GCA_027704765.1). Classification (NCBI taxonomy): domain Eukaryota; kingdom Viridiplantae; phylum Streptophyta; class Magnoliopsida; order Solanales; family Solanaceae; genus Solanum; species Solanum habrochaites. Next base: position 3,211,904 of record JAKWJA010002492.1, read on the forward strand.
TGGTAGCTAGGGGATTACTTTGATTGCTTATTCTTGGTTTTTAGTAGTTGTAATCTTCTCCTTTTATGCTGTAAAGGGCAAAGGGTATGTATGCTTATTGTTCTAGTCTTTCCTGGACTGTTTGAACAACTTTTGCTTATTGACTGAAGAGATAAATATCAGAAGCTTTTGAGTTCCTTTTGTTGATGTCAGATGTCACCTAAACAGTAGAGTAAACTTTGAGCTGAAAAGAAACCACTCTGAAATGCATTTTGCAGACTGCTACAGATGGTGTTTGTGTCTTTACAAACTTGTTTTTAGTTTTATCGCCTTTTTGCGAGAGAACTTCATTTTAACACGTAAGAGATTCGAAAAAGACATTTTCTTCTATTAAATTTGTAAAAGATTATTTCCTCTAGAAAATACAACTATTAGTCTTGCATGAATATGCCTCCACAGCAAAGGACTTTCTTGTTCAAATTTTATTGTCAGATTCTCAAAGGTGCTTTTTTGTTTGGGTTATTATGCAGTTAGTCAGTTTCCAGAATTGATCATAATAAGACAGTCAAAAGTCCCTTTTGAAATTTTTTATAATAATTGCAGGCTTTTAAAAAGTTCTCAACTTTTTTAACAGTCTGAATAATATAATGCTTTGAAGAAAGGCCATATATTCTTGTTGGAAAGTGATTTGAATATTTTACTTAGAAAATAATTGGTACATTTGGTGGTGTTATCTAGGTGATTAAAGTGCATGTTTTTATATTATTCAAGATGGTTAATTAAGTAATGGTTCATGTAACTAAATCTGATGTGCGTTACTCTAGCGGAGAGTCATCCTAAAACAATGTGTTTACCTCCCGAGGTAGGCATACAGTTTGTGTACTCTCTTTGATCTTCTAAACTAAAAATCACTCATGTAACTAAAGTTCAAGAATCACTTATCAAAATATGTAGCTTGTTTTAGTTACTGAGTTATTTATACATACTTAATGAATTTCTTTATACAAATACGCGGTCTAGGTGAAAGAAATTCAGTTTGTCTGAACAGTACCCAATAATGAATAGCTTAATTTTTCTAACTGAATAGTTAGGAAGGCAAGTATTGCTGTTTTAACTGTTGTTTTATTAGATATTGGGCATTACATATGATGTTATTATAATATTTGCTTATGCTGTTTTTTTATTCCTTTTCTGTGTTAGTATTTGGATGAGAACAAATCACTCATTCTGAAGATTGTTGAGAGCCAGAACTCTGGGAAACTCAGTGAATGTGCAGAGTAAGTAAAGTGCATTTCATTTTTTGTTTCTTTGAAACAACATCTTCAACGTATCTAGTGTGACCATACGTGGGGTTTGGGGAGGGTGGTGTGTACGCAAACCTTGCCCCTACCTTATGCAGGTAGAGGTAGGTATGCGTACATCCTACCCTCCCCAGACCCTATTTGTGGGATTAGATTGAGTATTTATGTTTGTTGTTTTGAAGGTTGAGAGGTCGTTTTGTGATGTATGCTCGAATTTTTGTGTCTTTGAAACCCTGGAGTAAATATATTTTACTTGGTTAATTTCTGTTGTGGCAGGAACCAAGCTAGGCTTCAGAGGAATCTGATGTACCTTGCTGCGATTGCTGATTCACAACCTCAACCTTCTAGCATGCATTCTCAGGTAACAAAGTCATCTTGTCGGTCTTATATTGGTCGATGGAATGAATTGAAGTCTTTTTATATCGTTTTGGACGAAGATCACCTTGTCACTTGGCTTTTTTTGGGTTAAGTATCCATTGTTTCCTTGAGGATTTAAGTTATATATACCGACTGTGTAAAGAGTTGATGATCAAAAATACATCTAATTTATCACCTTTGAAAGTTTCATACCTCAACTATCTATTGTTCTCTTTAACTACTTAAACTATCATTCTCTTTGTATCAAAACATATCTCGATGCTGAGTTGGCCAATTATTTGTTCCCAATTGACAACAAGCGCGTGTAAGGCAACTCAACATCGATGTGTGTTTTATTTCAAAGACACTGATACTTGAGGTATGAAACTCGTGAAATGATGATAGATTTGTTATGTAAATAGAGCAATAGATAGTTATGGTATTACACTTGCGAGAAGATGATAGTTTAGGCGGTTTCTTTTACCATTAACTCTTGTTTAAATCCAAGTTATGTTTTGAAATAACTGTTAAACATGTACTTTGTGTAGTTCTCTTCTGGTGGGATGATGCAGCCAGGGACACACAGTTACTTGCAGCAGCAGCAGCAACAACAACAACAAACAAGCGCAACAAATGGCAACACAACAACTCATGGCTGCAAGATCCTCCTCAATGCTCTATGGACAACAGCAGCAGCAGCAGCAGCAATCTCAGTTATCGCAATATCAACAAGGCTTGCATAGTAGCCAACTCGGCATGAGTTCTGGCAGTGGCGGAAGCACTGGACTTCATCACATGCTTCAAAGTGAATCATCACCTCATGGTGGTGGTTTCTCTCATGACTTCGGCCGCGCAAATAAGCAAGACATTGGGAGTAGTATGTCTGCTGAAGGGCGCGGCGGAAGTTCAGGTGGTGATGGCGGTGAGAATCTTTATCTGAAAGCTTCTGAGGATTGAGAAACTAAGGTTTTACTAGTAATTTTAAGGTAGTAGTATTAGTATTAGTAGTAATGATAGGGAGGAGGAGGTTTTAGTTTTTCTTGTCAATTAATTAGAAACAAGATCATGTTTGGGCAAGAATTTTGAAGGAATTGTGTTTTTAAGAATTGTAATCTATGTTTTGTTTTAACATATGGTTCCTACTTCATTTTGTTTCTTGTTATTGTATGTTGTCATGTAATTTCTTAGGTTATTTTGATTATGAATTGCTTTGTTTTTTGCCATGTTACTTGCGTCGAAGGTTCGTGAGGTAGGGTTAACGTGAAGGTTTGTGTTCACTCTATTCTCTCTAAACTCCTACTTGTGGGAATTTCACCATAAGGTTCACGTTCATACCCTCTTCAAATCTCACTATTGATGTGTTAAGTGCTTAAGTTGAGAGTCGAGAGTCTCTCGGAAATAACCTGTCTGTTTCTATGAGTTATTAAATGTTAAAATCTTAGATGAATTTATCAAATTTAAATGTTGGATTACTTCTCAAATGTTTTAATTTGAAATTTCTATTTGTTAATAATATTTGAGAAAAACTTTAATTTCAAATTAAAATTTTGATTTTAAATCCTGAATTCACCTACGAGGTAAAAATTTATTTCTAAATTTGTAGTTTAAATTTTAGAACTTAATCCATCAATTTATATTTTGCTAAAAAAGACATTATTTCAAACTTAGCAATTTTTTTTGAAAATAAATAACAATCTTATGTCAATGTAAAGAGATTACTCATACAATTGTAATCCATTTTATTTTAGTTAATTCTTATATTAAAAATAATTATTTTATCTTACTCGTCTACCTTATAAAATTAAGAGAAAAAAATGTTTTTCATACCATTTAAAATTTTAAAACATCATTATTCAAATTAATTTAGTAGAATACATATTTAATTAATTTTTAAAAAAGAGATATGTCAGAACACTAAAATCACTTATTTTTGAGTCATTAATGATGTATCTATATATTCATTACTTCCGTAATTTCATTTTAACTATCGTTTTATTAAATAAAATCGATGTATAATAATTACTTCTTTCGTTTGGAATTGTTTGTCATGATTTCTATTTTTAGAGTTAAACTATAAAAATTTTGACTAACATTTTAAGATGTATTTTTTCATCATATCAATAAGCAAAAAATTGTAATTTATAGTACTTTTTATGTAGTTTTAGAATATCTATTTTTTTTGTTTAAAATATCGAATTAATGCGATCTAATTTACCTTTAAAAGTTAGTCAAATTGATTTTCAATAAGCGCAACATGACAAACAATTCTGGACGGAGGGAGTATTGTTTTAAGAATTTAAAGCTAGAGTTGACAATTCTTTTCAATTATAAAAATAAATATAATCATTGAATAGTTGATATACCCTCTAAGAAAATCATTAATTAGTACTTATAATCTTAAAAAAAATATTTGACTAAATCATATATTTCTCAAAATAAGTACTTTAATAATTATTGAAAGACTTCTTAAAATGTATTCACAGACCAATTATTATAGTAATGTGAAAAAAAATAATATTCAATGCTTTTTTTTTCTGAAGCAATGGGACCCATTTTTCTTTTTTGTAGTGGTAATTTTGTCAATTTTTTTTTATTTTTTATAATTAATTGAATAATTGTTTTCTCAAAATATAATGTAGTTAAAGATTGTGTGAATCATCAAAGATATTGTCATCAAATTATGATATTTGGTGTCTCAAAATATTTATCGTATTTTTTTACACGCTTTTAAAAAAATTAAATATCAATTATAATGATGATATTTGGAGAGTAACCATTGATTTTGATAAATAATTTAAGATAATTATTTTTAAAAATTACAATAAATAATTTAAGACAGAAAAAATAATCGCAAAAAATCACAACCTCTTTTTCTTTTTCATATTTTCAGTAAGTTCGACAAAAACAACAATCATTTGGATGATTTTTCAAGAGTCTAAATTGCCTCTCACTTTCTCAGCACAACAGTTTTGACAAATTTTTTGATAATTAACAAGGTATATTTTTTTCTTCTTTCGATTCGATATCTGATATTCACTATAAAGTTCAACTAATCCTAAATATCTTGGGAAGCGAATAGTCCAATTGAAGAAAATGTGTGTATATTAGTGAGTGTTTTAGGCATTATATTAGTGTCGTTAAGATTAAATAGGGTCGAAAATATTGAAGTTAGTTATTTTTGATTATATAAAAATAACGTCTTTTTTCTATAATATTTTTAAAAAGAAAAAAAATATGTCATGTAAATTGAGACAGAAGGAGTACAGTTCATGCACAATGGATAATATAATAATAAGAACAACATGCCAACATATGAAGGTTATAGACATAAGATGTCTATTAGGATCAATTGCGCCGAATTCAGAATTTTTATTAAGAAAATTCAAAATATAGTAAATAAACATGATAGAAGAAGTCATGAGAATGATCAACATCTACTATAAAAATATGAAATAAGTTTATACATATACAGTATAATTTTTCGACGAAAGGCGTTCAGATAAATCCCTTGCTAGGTTGTGAAAGTTCTTTCCAAATTAACTCATCAATCTCATGTGCTTTGACACTTGAAAACTCATCAACTATGCCATTTGTAGCCATTCTTTTAGGGTTTTTTCCAGTGAGTTTTTGAACAATTGTCCTAAACTCACTTGCATTTTTGGCATTAACCAGCAATGGACTATCTATATACTTCACTTTGATGGGCTCTCTAATTTTAAGGTTTTGGTTTTGCATGTCCATAAATATACACACAAATAAATCTTTGAAGTTTTTGAATATATATATATATATGTGTACTTATTTTTGGCTTGGTGAATCTTGAAATAACATTGGATTTTATACATAATATTGAAGAAATTTCCAAGAAATAAACCAAGGTAGGAAATAAATGGGAATATTTTGACATTGATACATAAAGCATCACGTATTCATGCAAGGTTCAAAGAATATCGATTTAAAAAGTTGAATTAGTAGGTAAAGAAAAAGATTGTATCTTTTATTTCTAGAAACAAATTGACATTGAGATTTGCAAAAAGTTAGTTCATATGGTATTATCCAATTAATATATAAGGAAAAAAAAAATCTATCGACGAATAATGTGATAGGATTGAACATTTGATGCATCGAGTAAAATCATAAATTGAGATAATTAAATCTGACTTTAACACTATGATAAAACCCAAAAGTATGATCATGATGTAAAGATTATATCAATATCTAAATAATCGCCGATATGAAAACTCAAACATATAGATCACAAATTTTAATAATCTTTCCTTCTGTCTTAAATTTAGTATTCAATCAAACAAAAGCACATAAAATTCCTACAGTAACCTTGATATGAATATATATATATATATATATAGATAGATAGATAGTTTGAATAAATATTTTATCAAATAGTCCATCATATTTAAAAATATATAATCAAGAATTAATTACTACTAATAAAATTTTGATAACATACGTGACTTTTAATTCTAGTGAACCAATTTTTCAATAATCAAATTTTCTTTTTAAAAAAAAGAAAAACCCTTGGTCAAGAAAAAAAGTACAATACTATATACGTACTACAATAAATATATTATTTATATATTAACTAATTTTCTATATATATAGGTGATAAAATTACACGACTTCAAATATGTGATTTTACTTATAAATTCAAAAGGTCATTATTTTAATTTGACTATAAAAAATATAATTTATATTAATCTTCCAATGTCAACATGTATAATAGTTTTTGGATTGAATTACAATGTTCTATTCTTCGTTTTTTTGAAGAATAATATCATCTTTTTTATATTTAGGAATTTAATAGTTTCAAAGTTCTCTTTTGACAATATAATGAAGCTCTCTTATTGGAATGGCATGACTTATTTAATAGTATTATATTTATTTTAGTTTGGAATAATTTCATTAGGTATAAAATTCACGAAAGATTTTTACAATAAAAATTATGATTTTAAATAATATTATAATATTTGTATTTGTAATTTAAAATTTATAATCTTAAATGTATTGCATCTTCTATTTCATATTAACTGAATTTGTGAGGCAATACCGATACACCACATAGAAAATATATTTAAGGACATGATTAAAAATCAAAATTTTTACTAGTGCCCTTTGTGAAACACATAAATATAACTTTGCAAGTAGTATAATTTATCTCTTCGAAAATATAAAACTTCAACAAATGAAAGAATATGAAAAATAATAAAAGCTTCAAACATCCGTCTTAAACTTTGAACAATTCAATTATTTTGAACGATAAAAAACTCTATCAAATATTCACTTAACATGAAATAGAGAAAATATATTTTATGTTCACTTGATTAATGTGATTTAATTATGAACTTCTTAATAATAGTTATAAACTAAGCTTATCTCAAACGGCTTATTAAATTATGTAGAATTAGACGGCATAACTTAATTTATCTTCTAAAGCATAATTTGTATTTTATATTATAATACGAAATAATATATATATATATATATATATATATACTTATTATTTGCATAATAAGGTAATGATATAATGTATTTTAATGAGTCATGATTAAAATATATTTTAAAAAATTGATTTCAAATTATTTGTTTAAAATTATTTGACATGAATGATATATATAATCATGTGAAGTTGATGTATAACTAAGTTTTATCACTTCATCTCAATTTTTTATTTTTTTTATATATATATATATAAGAAGAAGATGGCAACTCTATTATATTAAATGAAATAAAATAATATTCTGCAAGTCCAAATAATATAAAATAAATAAAAAAAGTCCTCGTGGTCGTGGTTGATGACTTGTGTGATGAGAAGAGTCAAAAATATCATAGTAGATTTATGTTTCCTTTTTGACATATGTTAGTAAACATCCATAATATTTTGTTCGACGTGAAGAAATTATTTTTACGATAATTATATTTTAAAAAGTTAAATATTATTATTTTATGAAGTAAAAATCGCTCTTGTCCAGACGAAGTATGAATGATAATGAAGGGACAATGAGAAAGTGTTGAACGGATCCAAGATCGATTCTAGAAATAAAGTTAAAAGAACTCGATGCTAGGTTAATCGAAGTAAGACATATAAATTGAAATTGATTGAACGTAGTAGAACGGAAAACAATGATCTTTATTGCTAGAATACACTTGATGAATTGTTTCGTCATCACTTCAATTCTCCATTATACAAAAAAAAAGAAATAATAAAAAAGGAAAAAGAAGAAGAGGATAACTCAATACACAAAGCGTTTCAGGTTAACAGAACTCGAAAAAGAACCGCATCCCGAGAGAAAAAAGAAGAAAGAAAGAACCATAATAAAACACTTAGTAATTATCCAAGTAGTGATATATGGATATGCCTTGTGAAAGTTCTTTCCATAGTAACTCATCTACATTTTTACTATTACTATTACTATTACTATGTGCTTTGACACTTGAACACTCAATTGTTGTGCCACCACTAGACATTTTTTGTGGTGTTTTACCAGTAAGTTGTTGAACAATATTCCTAAACTCAGTTGCATTTTTTGCATTTACCATCACAGGACTATCTATATACTTCACTTTTATAGGCTCTCTTCTTTGATTTGGCTCATCCATGAAGTTTAAAACACACACACACACTTATGTTTTTGGATATTTGTACTAAAATATTGTGTCTAAGTGAATCTTGAAAGCATGCTATTTATACATATAGGATATTGAAGAAATTTCCTAGAAAGATAGAGGAAGGTAATGAACAAACACAAGTAGCTTCTTGTTGTGTGTTTGAATGAAGTATAGTCAAGGGAATTAAGATTGTGACATGATCATGCATGAGGAAACATAGTTTTTTTTTTTCCGTTTTACTAGGTGTCTAGTATCTGTATTGGCATTCTGGTTAACTCGAATCAAAGGCGGAGTATCCAAGAGTTTGAAGATGTAAATAGTTGTTTCATGTTAGTTGTCCACCTTATTAAATCAAGAAAGCATTTATTATATCTTTCTATATTATATTGGAAAATGTACAAGTAAACCCCTTAGACCATGACTGTAATCTTAGAAGCACACTATAACTAAACTAAGGTCATATTATCCCCTTTGAGTCCATCATTTTTGTAATTTTGTGCACCTTTTTGGCTCACGTGACATCCAAATATCACGTGCCTCAATTGTGTGGAGTCATGGAGTGTGTCACGTAAGATAAAAGCGTACAAAATTACAAAAAATAAGTTCAAGAGGTAATATGATCTTAATTTAGTTAAGATGTGTCTTTGAAATTTCAGTCATAATTTAAGGGAATATTTGTGTTGTATTTATTGTTGCAATTGATACTATTTTTTGAAAGTGTTCATATTTATTTGTAAAATTTTACAATTTTTTTAACGAGTAGGTAAAATTATCTTTTAATTTATAATTTCTTAAGCATTATACAAAATAAAAAATATTTAACTAATGTAAGACGAAGAGAGTAAATATCAAATAGTCAACTCCAAAAGTGGGAGGTGAGGATTCATGTCTAAGGCATATTAAACAATATTTGATGTGGGGTTCTTCATACCCTCCTCTTCTCCCTCTTTTCCACATCGAATATACGGAGAATGAACAATATAATATGGGGGTCAATATCGAAAAATAATAATTTAAATAGATTTTTTTGATATTTTCTAAAAAAAATGAATCTTGAATTAAACTCAGGTTTAAAAACTAGTTCTTATAATTGAGTTAAATCCATAATTTAATTTTTTACATTGTATCGTAATCGAACCATTTTAATTCATTATTTTCGATATTGAATCTTTCATCTTATATTGTCCACACTCCAAAAGATGTGTGTTGTAGAAGGTATTGAAGTCCCCCACCATTTGTGGGATGGAAACATGAACTTAAAAAAATTCGAATATAAAAAAACTGAAGTGACATTAAAATTAACAATAGATTTTAAATTAATATAAACTCGCCACCTATCATTCAAATTCACATCACATAAAATTTATTAACGGAGAAAACAATTCTTACTAAAAGTTTTTCATATGTAGGGCTTGGACTAGAAAAAAATCCTACCTATAGGGGCGGATCCATAATTTCACAAGGGATTATGTATATTTATATTTACTTTTATCATAAATTTTGTGTATGTATTAAAAATTAAATTTATTAAATATTCATATGGATTTAATAAATTTATTAAATATTTCATAAAAACTCTTATTTTAGCATAACTTTATCCAAATATCTTACTCAAAGTTTTAATAATATAAAAAGACCAAATATTTCACGTCTCACATATATGGGACAACTCAACATGATTGTTTTTTTTTTTTTAAATAAAATAAAATAAAATAAACCTTGGTCAAGAAGTAGGTGTATTATATTAGCCTTTTAAATTATCGTTAAAGATATAATTAAATAAATAAAAATAATCTTTCTAATCAATTAGGATGTAGTTAAGAGTATGTCACTATGGTCTATAGGACATGGATTCATCGAATTTAATAATTTTAATTTTATTTGTTTTAAAAAATCTATTGAATATATAATAAAATTAAGTGATTAAGATTTAAAAATTCAAAATTTCAAATTTTGGTTCTGTCTATATTTTATACTAATCAATGTAGCACATCCTTCAACAAATCGTGACCCTAGGATAGAAGTTCGATCACAGGTAAAACTTATTCGTACTGAGTGTTTATATCAAGTCAATACATGTATGTCATGTGTTTAAATTTATAATTAATTTTACTTCATTAATCACGTTATAAAGGAAATTGCATTGGTTTGGTGTAAACACTCGATGCGGATAAGGTTTTTTCCCGTTTGGTCACCCATTTACGTGAATATAATATTTGACTGTGTATCGATTATTTTATTAAGATATTAACTTGAGATTATTATAAAAACGAAAAAGGGTTAAAAAAATCTTTAAATTATTCAAAATAGCTCATATTTACCCTTAAATTATATTTCGACTCGTCTCTACCCTTTCCGTCAAACTATTGGATCAAAAATATCCTTCTTATTAACAAAAGGTACAGTTTCATATTGAAACAACATGAGGCGTAATTGGATTCCTTTTTTATGTTTTATTGTTTTTTCTAGAGTTGTAAGCTTTGGAGATGACAAATCTACTTATCTATTACGAAAAGCGGGTGAAATCGTATTGAGGGGAAAATTTGATATTAGAAAGAAATTTTTAGTCTACGTGGCAGTGGAAATAGCTTTCGTTAATGAGGAAAGTACTTTTGATTCAATAGTTAGATTTGAGCCGTAATATAGTTTAAGAACGAATATGAGCAATTTCCGATAATTTAAAGATGTTTTTGAGTCTTTTTTCTATTATAAAATTCACAAATTTCAAATCTAATATCTCCTTTTAATTAAAATTTTCTTTCAGACCTTTATTTACATTGAACTGTCGCGATCTCGATCTCGATAAACATGCACGTGGTAGATAAGGAATATTGTCAATACATATTTTGGTAATTAATATGCAAAAATATATAATCCACACATTTGCTAATATCTTATTTTTTTTATTATGACTTTTAGTGCATGCTGGAGAAAAAAATTCCACAGCCTCCAAAAAATATGTGGTTTACATGTAAATTCAACAGTCCATAAATTTGACTCATATTTATATAAAAAGTTGGAGAATTTATTTAGGAAAGTAGTAGGAAGTAGCTTGCAAAAATCTAAAAAAATTGTATCGACGATCGTAGTCGAATTTAAAATTTAAAATTTATAAAAAATTTATCGAAGTTTCAAGTTAATAACCAATTTTGTAATCAAATATTTTAAATGTTTAGTAATTTTTTTGATACATATATAATTTATAACTTATAAATTAGGTTCGTTTTGAAATAATGAAGACATCAGTTCGGAGCCTAAAGAATACAAAATTTTAACAAAAAATTCAAAACGATATATAAAATTTTATATCAACCAAAACGGTATGACTTACCCCACCGGAAAAAGCAAAATCGCTGCCTCTGCTTAGGCAGCGATTTCATTTTAAAAAAAAGAAAAATCACATTTTGCAAAATCGCTGCAGAGGCAGCGATTTTGCTTTTTCCGATAGGGTAAGTCGCTGTTGATGCAGCGATTTTACCGTTTTGGTTAATATAAAATTTTATATACCATTTAAAATTTTTTATTAATATTTTGTATCCTTTAAGCTCCGCACTCTAATAATATCAGTATCAAATAAGGTGATAGAACTTGTAATTATTACTTAATGGAGAAAGGTGGGCCTTGATATATTGACTAAAAAAAGTTAAAAATTAGAATGTATTAAAAAGTGTCTCAATTAAAATTGACCTTCTGTTTGTTAAAGTGAAGTCTCATTTTATTCTTTTTTTTTAGAGACGATATTTTTAGCCTCAAATTAAGATATTTTTTTTAGAGTCATTAGTAAATTAATATGTAAATTTAGTTTGACTATATAAACTTTTACTAATCATTGTTACTCTATTATAGCTCATTTGAAACTATTATTATATACAATAAAAAATAAAAATTATACGTTGTTTCATGCAACTTCCTTTCTAAGAAATTAAAAGTTTGAGAATTTATTTGTTAAGAATGAATTATAAAATAAAAGATTCTTTTTCATTCAACGCTTAATATCATGATTTTATAACCACACAAAAGTACTTTTTCTTCGTTAAATTTTGAGTTCAATCAAACACGCGATAGAAGGAGCAAGCTCTAGCTTGACATCAGGCTAGATTCAGATATGTTACATGCCATGTGGTCCTTCATTTTTTCGATGTAATCAAAGCAACTAAGTAGAGGATCTGAAGGTGGTTCTATATAAATAGCTCTTACGCTTTTACAGCTCGTACCATATCAATGTCATTTAAAACACTTGAAGACTAAAACTAATTATACAAGCTAATCAAGAAAAAAGAAAAAACTACCTTCTGCATTTCTACAAACCTAGGCTAAAAATAAAGAGGATCAAATTGTACATAGTGACTATTCTGAATCCTCAGACATGGAGTCATCAGCAGGAAACTTGCGGAAACGATCAAATACTCGCGGGGTATATGACGTTTTTCTATTATTTGAAATTATTGACCTCTTTCGTTTCGAGGTAAATCCTAGCCCAGAAATCGCCTGAGACAACTCGTCCATATGCTTTTCCTCCCGAGCCCTGCTTCTTTCCTCAGCAAACCTGTAGATGAGGAATAGTAAGTTTATGAATGATATGAAACCTTATTTTCGTAATATAAGCAGTGGCCGAGACAGAAACTTTGGGGGTTCGAAATAGATGCTCAGTTATGTCAAGGGGGTTTGATGTAACATATACAGTGTACTTTTTGGACGAAGGGGTTGATATGAGCCCCTTCTGCCACCCTGCCTCCACCGCTGAATGTAGGGCGGGATCAAATATGCATCCAGTTACTTGTTCTAAAAGAACTGAACCTTTGCAAAGACAGCACAAACACACTTTTTTTCATAACGTAACCCAAGTTCATGTGGTGTATTCTAATTTTACGCAGAAACCACGAGTGAGAAGTAAGGGGGCTTTTATAAATGAAGAACTTATTGACTAATAGCTCATTCTCCGGCTAATGTGTATAGATAGTTACCTTTCTCATTTAAAAACTCACGGTTCAATATAAACTACAGAACTATCTTAAAATGAAAGTTAAGTAGAAGTCAATAGCATAGGAAGAGGAAAATTAAGGAGGAAAGCAGGCATCATAGCCTTCCGCCATTTTCTCTGTTACTTCCATCGTAAAGATCATGTATTTTTTCTTTATTTTGGGCTTTTCAATCCCAAAAGTATGAACAACGAGGCCGAAAATATTGTTCATGCAAGTGAAGAATGCAAGAAAAATCATAAAACTGATGTGATAGCATTCTCTTCCGGGATGTGCATCTCTCGTACATGATCTTGCTAGAAAAGCTGATTCTATAGTAAAAGCCAAGTTAAGTATGACTCTCTCTGACTTAATCATACCAAGAGGCAAGAACCATGAAATAATAGGACAGTTTTTCATTCATCATCAATCAATATTAAGTTAAATACATCCTTACCGTTCGCGTATGATCTTAAATGCTTCTTTAGTTGCATAAGGAAGCCCAGTTTTCGGGTCACGATACCTAAAATTATCAATGATGAAATTAACACTTAGTGATTAGTACAATAGACATCCAAGTTAACACTATAACACAAAAAAATGTGGACAAAGAGATGACAAAACATCTAGGACAATAACAGGTCATGTACGCATATGCAATCTCTCCTCTTAGGCAATAAAATAAAGGAAGCTTACTGAAACACAGAAATATTATCCAAGTAAACTAAGTATAGAGCTCCAATATTGGATTGTGCGTGTATCTCTGTGAGTGAGAGAGGTTGAGAGAGAGTCAGGGAAAGAAGAAACAAGGAAGATATCATTTGGAAGAGCCAAAATGGAGGTGTGACTCGAGTCTCGACCCGTGTTGTACCAATGTAAGACACGTAACAGATTGGGAGGAAACAAATGGATCAAGCCAGAACATACTACATCACATGTTTTTTTTCCTGGAGACCTTACTGTAATTTTGAAGACTAGAGCACACTTGTAGACATAATATTTTATACTATATATGCCAAAATCGTAAGAAAGATCTGGGTTGTTGCCAAGTTGAAAGAGGTGCAGAAATTTTCATATGGACCGAAAAATGGAGAAGCTCTCTAAGCAAAACAGGAATTGAATGAAAACCGTAGTTATGGGATTTCAACACTATGAAAGCAGTGTCTGAGGTTGCAGAGCACAAATGACACGGGGAGGATGGTCAGACATTGCATGTAAAATCCAGACGTTTATAAAGAAGAGCATCAGCTATCCACCATCACCTTCTCAAACATTAAGATCGAAGTGTTACGCGGAGTTCACTGGACCAACTGAATGGCCAACATCACAGATTTGAATACAAGAAATAGTCATTGACAGGACCAGAATCTGCATGCAGAATAAAGACTAATACCCTGTACAGATGTTTGGATGGAAGGTCCTCTGACAAACTTCTGAACATCCCAGAAACCAAAGAGATCATACGACGGGCAAACACATACCAGGGAGATGCCGAGATGGTGAACTAAAGGTCAATGAACTGAGGATAAATGAAGTTTAATATGATCAATGGAATGTATGAGGGCTCAATAACAGACTTGGCACAAACTTGTCAAATGTTGATGTTGCAATGGAGAGCTGAGATATATGGTCTATTTAGAGACAAAAAGGTGTCTTGGGATCCCGCTGGAGTAAGGAAGATGGAATAGTAGGTGGGCCGAAAACACTTTTAAAAGACTGAAGGAAGAAAAATAGACATTGATTTATCTGTAATAAGAGCATCTGTAAATGCAAATTTTCATTTGCATTCTCCACTTCTCCAAAGAAGGTGAAGTTCCATCAGTGGACTTACATGGATCTTCTTGGAGGTTTACAGCTCTTAAGAAGGAGCCAGAGAAGATACCTGTGGTTTCAACTGGCTGCTACTAGATGTTACTGGGGTGGAGCTTTTGAACTGACAGATAAGAGAAGGGAGGAGTAACCACTAACCAAAGCAGAGCATTCAGTTGCAATAAGAACTCTCTCTCAAAAGAGTAGCTCTGATGGGTACTGCCCTGCTCGGAGGAAGACTTATTGGTTCAAAGGTTCAAGATAACCTCGAGAACTGACAGATTCTTATTAAAACGGAGTTTGAGCTTTTGTATTGAATATTGTGCACCTGCTTGATGCCTTCTATGGGATGAATCTTATAAGAAAATAAGCTAGAACTACAAGTTTAGCGAGCATGATTGCTAGAGTTCACTAAAAATAAAAAACAGTAAGAGAATGTGGAAAGAGCATGTTACCTTGCAGGCAGCCCAGTAACCACACACACTGCCTTCTGGGGGTCTGTAAATATGAAACCAGTCAATAATCATAAGCTGCCAGTCAATGAACATCTGAAAATACTTTAGCAATGTGGAATCAGCCATGCCTATGAAGCTGATTGTTAGGGAAATGTAACTGAGAGGACAGGATATAGCAAACTTGTAATTACATGGAGTGGATGTTGTTGTGATCTGTGAACCGAAAGATGCTCCATTGACAAACTCTAGGTAGGAAGAACCTGCAGGGAAAAAGATACCATTAACATGCATGGTTTGGAATGATGGAAAACAACTAAATTTTCACAAGAGTATCAAACAAAAATGAATTTCAAGTGAAAGCAACTGTAGCATATGAATATTTAGAGTTAATGGTCAAACACACACCTAAACTATCACCTATTCGCGAGTTTCATACCTCAACTATCTATTGTTCCATTTACCTACCAAAACTATCACTCCCTTTGAATTAAAACACACTTCGATGCTGAGTTGGCCTACACGCGCCTGTTGTCAATTGGGAACAAATATTTGGTCAACTCAATATCAACGTGTGTGTAGATACAAAGGGAGTGATAGTTTAGGTAGTAAAGCGAACTATGGATAGTTGAGGCATGGAACTCGTGAAAAAGTGATTGCCTATGTGTGTTACCATTAACTAAATGTTTTATGATATAGAAAAGAGGGTACAGTTTGAGGGGTCCCAAATCATGGTAAGGAACTTGCCGTTTTTGGATATATATCGTATCTGAGGACCATTGTAAACTGCTTTATGCACAATTGCCTTTTTCTTGACTTCCTCTTCCCTTGCTAGAACCCGCTCCAAATTCCTCAGATTCATGACCTCTGCCAATTTTGTCAAAGATAGGTCACATATCATAGTGAAAAGTGCACAGGTAGCAATTTTACAGAGTAAGGAAATGGACCCAAACCTGTTTGAGCTGCTTCAAGAAGCATCTCTTCTTGAGTCATCTTCTTTTCCTCGCCTTCCTTTTTTCTTTTTATAGGCTGAACAATCAGAAGATAGTGAATCAACAGAATTGTGGTAGAAAATAAAAAAACTCTAATTTCAGTAATGCTTTCTGAAACCAAGAAAAACCAGCACATGCACAGGCTTACAAACTAAATAAATAAACAAGAATAAAAGGGCCGTGTCCTAAATCCAGAAAATAAAGAAGCCTGCCATGTAAGAAATTATAATTTGTTATTTGTACTATCACAAATAGCATTATAGTGCAAGCACCCTACCTTTGTTGTTGCCTGCAAGGCTGCACGAATGGCTTCCCTTTCAGCTTGTTTTACAACGACAGCCGTTCTTGTTGATTTCCTAATTGTTCTTTCTGCTTCAGTATCATCATGAGCACCATGATGTTCAGAAGGGGTGGACGGATCTGGAGCTTCTTCATTTTCTTGGTGTGCCTTTTCTGTCTTGGTAAGGGCTTTCATTTTCTTTTTCTTCTTTGCAGGCGGTCTTCCTGGATAGGTCAATCGCTTTTTGGTCCGTGTCCTGCCATAGAAAAGAGAAGAATATAAATCTAAGGACTATCCATATGGAGCTAAACGGACACTTCCCATCAACGTGAGTGTGTCAAACCTGTCATCGGGTTCATTTTCTCCTTCTTCATCAGGCTCGGGTTCCTGAAACAATATTAGGAAAGTCATTTTTAACATAGGTCATTCGAGAACAGAATTATCGAATAACGTACCCTTCCAAGCTAGAACTGCCAGTACAAGTAACCAATCCATCACAAAAATTTGTGAAATGAAAGGTTCAGTGATGAGAAATGGAACACTTAGAACTTACATCTTCATCAAAGTCACTGTCGAAAACATCCACAGCTTCCCCTTCCTCTTCATATTCAATGTCATTCTCTTCCTGATTTACATCCAACCAAAAGCTCATTAAATTCAATTAGCAAATTTGCCAAACAAGCACAAACCAAATATTTTATGGAAGGTTTGTGGATCTGGATTTCCAAACCAATTAAAATATCAAAACTTTCAGGCCCAATTACAACCATGGATTCGAAATGTCAAGGCTTATGATTTGAGTAAAAGACTACTACTGCTACGAATAACGGAGGCTGCAGTCATTTTCACTCAAACTAGAGCTGCTGGGATAATGGAGGCTGCATTATTATAATTATCATTATTATTTTAGACCAGTAAAGTAAAGAAGCAGCAGTTATTCCAGAGAAAAATATCTTTTTTGATAACCATGGTGTGTAGGCTAGCTTACATACACCTCGACTAGTCTGTCCACAACCCGCAAGTATCATGTAACTCTGTCCACCAAAGCTAGGACAGATAGATAGTAAGAAATCACCTAACGTTTTTTATCTCTGCTAGGATTTGAACCTAAGAACACATAGTAGAAACTTTCCTTGGTTATATTCTCCGTAAAAGCACAATTACGTCCATATTTGAGAAACTTCAGCTTTCATCATTTTCTTGGTGTTCCTTTATCAAAAAATAATTATCATTTTCTTTGTGCTCTATGCTATTTTTGGACTTGCCAGAGAAAGCAAAGAAACGTGAATCTCTAAAAGCCAGTAGCAGTTGCACTTCAATCTGCCTCAATAATCCACATTAAACACGCATCGGATACTAAAGCTTTTGGTTTCTTAGTTCACAAACTTTCCAACTCAGAATCCATTTGGCTGTTTCCTACTAAATAACAAGCTAACAAATCCCTTCTTGTTTCCACTGAACATGCCTATCCAACTCCTAATGATCACTTTATGAATATTCTCCATTCTATTCTGAAACTTACAGTGGATACCTAGGCACAAAGAGACAGATGAAGGGTGCAGTAATTGATGAAATTTTCTGAAACTTGAAAGGCTCCAGAATATATGGTTTGGGTCAATTCTTCCCAACTTTATTTGAACTTCTTAAAGCTAAATTAGACATAGTTGTTTCCTATCATTTCCCCTTACCATTCACCAACTGATATAAACTTAACATGGTCAATGCATATTTTTCTCCTGACAACACCCCCCCAACTTTGGTCCTAACCCTGTATTTGTATTAAAAACTCATTGAATAAGAACACATTATTAATTTTAGAACCCAAAGCTTAAAAAGACAAGAATCCCAAACCCATAAGTTTCAAACCCCAGCTCCACCTCTGCCCCCAACCCCCTCACGAAGAAACTATCCAATATAGAAAAAAAAATTGATCTTTTTTTCCACAAAGTTTCAAAAAATAATCTTTTCTTTTATAAAGTTGTTTCTCCTTGAGCCGAGGGTCTATCAGAAACTGCATACACTCTACTCTCGTAGACTCCAATTCTATACAAACATTAAGCTTAAGTTGCTACCTACTAACTACAATTACAATAAAACACAAAAATGTACTAACATTGTTATTGAAAAAAACAACATACATCTTTAAGAGCTTCCTGATTCCAGAAAAGTTCATCCTCTTCTACCTCATCATCCAACAATTTAGTCATCCTGTCAAATAAAAATCCCATTTTTACAACAAATAAACTTAAATTAAACTCGACCCACAAAATTATACACACAACAAACAAACCCCAAACCAAAAAAATTATGAACTGATTGAAATTGGGTATCTTGATTTACCGTTTGCCTCTAGTAGCACGAGAAGTACGATCGAGAAAAACTGCATTTCCCTCTTTACTGGTCTCCATATCTGCTGATCAGATTTCAGAATCTTGATTTTGGTTATAAAAAAGTTACAATCTTTTACAGAGACAATTTGTCGAACAGTTGGTGTTCGTTAAAAAATCACAAGTACTAAACTATGTTAATAAAATTAATAAAAGTAAGAGAACTCAATTGTGATTTTTGTTTCTTATATGTATCCACGAGAAAAAAATATTGAAAACGCTCTTAAATTTAGTATGAATTATTCATTTATATTTTCAAATTATTGACGATGTTATAAATATCTTTTTATTTGATTAATTAAACTTAAATACACTCCACATCATGTAACATGAGTGAGACTGAAGGTGTATCTATGTTTAATAAGTCACGTAAAAAAATGTTTCTAACGCGGTTAATATTTTAAAAACGAAATTAATAATTTACCTTTAAATTTAAAAACATATAAGCTACCTACTTACTTGTCAGTAATGTATGATATAAATTTATCAATCTTCGCTTGAATTTAAACCTTTTATAAGTAAAATAAATATATATATTTTCTGTCCTATAATAATTGTGTCTTCGTTATATTAAAAATAGTATTCAATAATATTTGCACAATTTTAAAAATCAAAAAATAATTTATCTTTTATATTTATTTTATCCTTGTTATTAAATATGCATTTACTACATAACACATTTCGCAAAGCGTTAAATTAATAAAATAAAAAAAATAATATACTATTTTTGGATCAAAAAATATTTAAAGATTATAATTAGTACTTTAATATTAAATAATTCTAAAATGTAAAAATATTATGTTTTGGGAAGTGGACATATTTATGAATATTACTATGTAAGCCCAAAGCCATGGAAAAAATAAAAAAAACTTTCTTTAAAGTTTAAATTAAAAAAGAGAAAAAAAAAAAACTGGATCTAACTCTGTTATCTGAAAGGGGTAAACAAAATTCACCATTGAAGAAGAAGAATAAGAAGAATTAAAGAAATGGTAAGGTTCATTTTCTTTGTAATCTTTGACATTGTTGTTAAAAATTTGGAAAATTATCTTCCATTTTTGGTTCTTGATTCAAAAAAAAAAATTGCTTTTTTTTCACTGTAAATTGTCAGTTATAGTGGAGTGGAGCTCTTTCCCTAATTGGGAAGTAAAAAAGATTCAATCTTTATGAGTCTATGTATATATATACTTCAAGCATCTAATTATTTTGTTGCTGCTACTGTTTTGTGTTTGTTTTATATACTTATGTTTTAATTGAGTTGAGTGTGTATCGAAAACAATTCTCTACCTTTATAAGGCTGTGTATACCCCACCCGCCACCCTCATTAGACTCCGCCCGTGGGATTACATAGGGTGTGTTGTTGTTATTGTATATATATATGCATTTATACCAAGTGTGTGTAATGGTACTTTGCGATCCCTAAGTTTGATTTGTGTTCTTGTTTATTGTCAATGTGAATATTTGTACTCAAGAATAAAAGAAGAAATGAGTAAGGTTTGTTTTCTTTGTACTGCTTGACATTGTTGTTAACAACTTAGAATAACCTCCCATTTCTGGTTCTTAGTTCAGTAGTTAGTTACAATGGAATTCTTTGTCTAATTGGGAAGTTTAAAAAGAGTCAGTCTTGACAAGTCTATGTATGTATAGCAAGTAGTTGCCCATCATCATAGTGTGTGTAATGGTATACGGCTCCCACTTACTTAAATTTGTGTTCTTGAGCATGGTCATCAATGTGCATGTTTGTACTCGAGATTCGAAGAGGAAAAAAAATATTTTTAAGTGAGTGTCATGGGTTTTAGGGAACGTATGGAAATGTTGCCGCAAATGGGACACAT
Organism: Solanum habrochaites; assembly: GCA_027704765.1. Taxonomy (NCBI): domain Eukaryota; kingdom Viridiplantae; phylum Streptophyta; class Magnoliopsida; order Solanales; family Solanaceae; genus Solanum; species Solanum habrochaites. Next base: position 3,232,875 of record JAKWJA010002492.1, read on the forward strand.
TCAAGGATATTCTGATAAAGAGGAGAGACCGATCCGTTGATGAAATTGCTTAATTGTTGTCTACCTAATAACTCAGAGACAGAGTCAAGGTTTGAAGGGAATGAGTGCAGAAGTACAGCCACTACTCTAGTGACATTGGGACCTGAAGTAGAACCGCTATATATTTGTACGTAGTTCAGCTGCATTTATCAAAAAGTATATCTCTCCAGCAGCATCAGCTGAAAAAAATGTAGATGTGCCTATGTCTGTATGGTCTTTCTCTTAGGTTTGATTAGTGTTTCAACACTGTAGATAGCTGCTATTCTGAGAGTGGGCTTATTCAGTGAAGTCCGATGCATGTTTAGTTGCAGTTCTGCATACCCAACTTAAGGTCTACGATTGGATTGATTAGTTTGGTACACAAACATCTCTGTTACTCGATCCATAGATGAACAAAAAGGAGATAACAAAATATGTAGATGTATTCTGTTAGAAGGATGATGTCCACTCTATGCATAAGAAAAACCTGTGTGTAGTAGTTAATTGTTTGCTATGCAGTCTCCTTTACTCATCTGGCCACGCCGGATAACCTTTTAAGTTCATGAAAACCGACTTTCATTTGCTCCACACTCCATTGAAAGGTGGTTAGTTGATTGAGTTTTAAGTTGTAACGATCTTTTTGACTTATTTAAAGCAGTAACTCTTCTTCCTTCCCAATTTCATCCTTCTCTTGCCAGTGGATAAAGAATTTTTCCATTTTCAAGTTCTCGAACCAGACATGAATCTTTCACTTATATGGCTCTCACGCTCAATTACTTAGGTAAATTCTCATATCTTTTTTTATGAATTAATTAGCCTATATTCTCTTCCTTGTTCATATTCCAAAAATGTTTTGAAACTAAAGTAAGAGCCAAAATATTTGGAGGATTCTTCAGACGAAATATAAAATACTCCATATATAATTGTCAGCAATGTTTTTTTTTTCAAATCCGGAGAGCTCTGCTTACTTGTCATCGATTCAGTTTTGGATAAAGGGGGTAGAATCTCCGTTTTTACAATAAGTGGTTTAAATCATTTTATTATTATGAGTACCATATATCAATGAAATTTTTATTTTTGAGACCACCACTATATAAACATAGTGGTAGAAATGAGTATCATGCTGCGTCTAAGACTTTAAAGAGTTTGTTTTAACCATGTTAATAGTCCCACTTAGTTTGAGATAGTCTGACTATTATATGGTCAATGTACTTATGCCGATAGAGATCAAAATATTTGAGAGTGGCAGTACTATCCATTAGCTGACCTCCCATGTTGTGAACATCCAGTGTCAATATGCAAAGATTTGAGCTCAACTTCCTTCCTCTAAAGCTCATACTCAAAAATTTGATATTAACGCCAATGAAAATGAGGGCATGCATGTCCCGTGGTTTGATTAGACTGTTGACTAAGACATGCATGTTTCCAGTTGCACCTAATCATGTTGCACTAACTTGGTGCTGACGAGGTAATGATGTGACTATACCTTAGTGCGGACTAACTATGACATGGTGTTATTTGGGGAAGATGAATGCTAACTTGACATTGTGGGTGAAATAGATTGATAATATCATTTTGAGAAAAATGTGGACTGATGACTTGATAGGTAGCATATGGTTCACAAAAATTGTTGGTGCATGAGATATGTGGTACAGGTGCCCCTTTAAACTTGAGCTTTTATGCTATCATATTCACATAATGAGACTAAACTCTTGGTGTAACAAGGGAGAACGGGAGAGCAATTTACTCTGTCCATTTTTGCAAATTTGACACTTCCTCCCACAACCCCCCCAAGTGCACATATATGTGAAGAAATCTACATGGAGGATATGGACAATTTAGAATAATGGTGATTCAAAGAGCTTAAGTAACAAAGCCTGTCTAGGATTTAACCTTGAAATTCCGTGCTATTTGTAACCTTATCTGCTATGTGCCGTTATCCTATAGACGCCTCCCTTTCCTGCGTTAAATTCACTTATTTGATGCTTTTGACAGGAAAAGGAAGCAAAGAAAGAAGGTTTCAGGAAGTATTTGGAGGCTAGTGGAGTTCTTGATGCTCTAACCAAAGGTGGTCTCTAATTACTTCCTAAGTTAGTTTGAATGCTCACCTTTTATCTTCGTTTTGTTTTTCGTTGGAAAGATCTTGACCACATTTTATACGTTTTTCCTGTCATTGTAGTCCTTGTTGCACTATACGAGCAGAATGACAAACCTTCCTCAGCTCTTGAGTAAGTATTCTTAAAAAAGTACCAAACTCTGTCACATCCCATGATACAAGGTGCATGTTGTTTTCAATTTGGACTGTGTCTATGTGAAAAATTATCTTTGAAAGCATAATGCTATAAATGATTAATAACATATCTTGTAACTATAATGTTCTTTAGCTGGAAAACTGATCATATCATGGTTTCATCTAAAACTAACACATGCATATTAATAGGCGCAAAGCTTTTACTCGAGTGTCTTCTTATCATGTTGTGCTGATTATTGTTTTATGGTCTTTCTTTGTAAGAGAACTTATATTTAATGATCGTTTGGTTTCTGATCTCTCAGATTTGTCCAGCAAAAATTAGGCGGTCCATCACTGTCTGAATATGAAAAGCTACAAGCCGAGTTATCAGAGCTGCAAATCAAATATAATGAACTTATAAAAGAAAACCAAGAAAGATGCAAAGAGGTATGACTTGGTTCACTGTAATATCTAAGCTCTCTAGAAGTTCAAATGATTGTTTTCGTTGCATCGATCTACAAATGCACCAGTCCATGATGAGAGTGCTAAATGAGGATGAGGTAGACCTAAAATCACATAAAAGGAACTTGTCTCGAAAAATATACAATTTCTTGAAATGAATGCAGACTTAGCCAAAGACGAGGCACAATGAACTAGAAAGATACATATTAGTGATATCTATCTACTAGTTGAGAATAGATTTTAGTCTTGTTTGGTACAATGATGACAATGAGTTGAGCTTAAACGGAGAAGTGAGGATTCATGTAGCTGACTCCGATATGTTTGGACTTATACATAGTAATCGTTGTGTTAACGTTGTATATTTTTATTGTTGTTGCAGTTGGAGGAATTGAAGCACACACAAGTAGAAGCATCAGCTAATAAGGAGCTTGATGTAGGAAATACTCATGATGATGAACTCAACACAGATGTAGTAAAGTTTTAAAAATGCCTTAAAAGACTTCAATTCTTTTGAATAGAGGAAGTTTGATATGTAATGACGATAGGTCAAAAATCACGTGTCTACAACTGATACCATCTTCTAATTATTGAGTAATATATTGTACATGGCTTCGATATCATGGAGCTTGCCCATACATAATTTTTAATCTCTCTGACCAAATGATCAATCATAAATTTCAAATTCTGGCTCGCGTTTGCAAAATGACCCTAATGGTGTTGCTTCATACAGCAACACTAACACATTTCTATTCATGTGTTATTCTTGTCAAAAGTAACCCTTTACCAATCATTGCAATTACTTTAATAAAAAAATAACTACGCATCAGTCTCAAATAAAATTTGACTAAATAAATCCTTCTTTCACTTCTTTGTATATACTTATTTGAAAATGGAGATCGAGAAGTGAAACACAATATACATGATAATTCCACGAGTCGAAAAACAAATCATGAAGGAGTGGATACATATCCAATATTCCGAGTATATACTAGACGTGTCAAATGGACGGATTGAGCCTTAAATGAAGAAGGGCAGGGAGAGCCCCAAGTCCTCTAGAGTTGTAATAAGTCACATAATCTCTCACTGTTGTTTCTTTGTACAAAGCATGATTTTCATCAGACAACAATTCCTTTATTGGGCCATAAAGTGTATCAAATGGCTGAAATTGAGTTGTGAAGAAACATGCAATTGATATCCTTGGCCCAAAATGTTTTGACAATACTCTATGCTCAGCACTTTTGAACTTGTCATTTGATAGAAGCTGCAAAAATGAGTTTAAGTTATATATATCGTTCGATATAATTTCATTTACACCATCATGTATACAATAATATACTGAAAACGATGTGTCCAGTATAACCTATCCTAACACTTTAGATTCGCCTCTTTATCAAAATCACTAGTGACTAGAACACATGTAAATCTATTTTAGAAGAATTAACTTAAACAATCGTCAATCCAATCATTTATTATGTATAATTCATGTATATTATGTATGTATATCTATGTATATCAACTTTAAAACGTAAACAGTAAATCTGACCGACTCGATATACTTGCCTGCAAAAGGTCACCAAGGTTGACAACTAGAGCACCATTCACAGGATGAATATCAATCCATTGATTTTGGTGATTAATTTGAAGTCCACCAATTTGATCTTGTAGAAGAATTGTGAAGAAATCTGGATCAGTATGTTTTGTGATTCCAAGAGTCTTATTGGGCTCAGGACAAGGTGGATAGTAATGACAGAGAATGAAATGGCCCCTTGCACAGTCCAGGCCCAATAAGTGTTTGGGCTTAAGCCCAAGTGCCTCTGCTAGTAACTCAAATATTGTATGGCCCAACTTTCTAACATGTTGAGAATATTGAAGTAATTCCTCCCTAATAAAAATAAAAAAAAAATTCGGTTTCAATTTATTTGTCTTATTTTGACTTGACATAAAATTTCACAAAATAAATAAGACTTTTGATTCTTGTGATTTTAAATTAAAAGAATATAAATCATACAAAAAATGTCATGTAATCTTACCTTATTAAACATGTCATGCAAAAAGTTGAAATTAAAAAATTATTTAAAAAAAAAGAAAAGAGAACTGACATTCTTTTTAGGCAGACTAAAAAAAAGAGAGGAAAACTTACATAAATATACTATAGTAAAAAAATATTTACCATTTATAGCAATAATATATTTTTTTCACTTAATCAGTTTTAATTCATTTATAATACAAGTTTAATACATATTACAAAAAATAATTTATTATTCACATATAATACAAGTTTTAATGATGGATAATACATTTATCACACATTTTAATACGTTTATAATACAATGTGTCAAATTTTTACCAAACAAATGTAATATATTTTTAAAAAAAAATTATAATTCATATATATTGCATACATAATTCACTTCTAATTCATATTACATATTTAACATAATATTGCTATAAATGATAATAAATAAAAAATATTGCTAAAATCAGTAATTATTTATTAAAATGTACCAATTTATGTAATTTTTTCAAAAAAAAAATTCCAACTTCAACTCACCTTTTTTTTTAAAAAATAAAAAAATAATAATTAATATTAAATAAAAAAGAGGTACCACTAGCTAATTAATTTAGAAAAAAGGTATTTTTAGTGGCTTAGTTTAAAGTCTAGATTCTTCCCATTTCAATTCGAGAACAAGTTCGATATTTGATAGTTAATTTATTTAATTTTCGTAGAAAAATTAATATTTTTAAAGTTAATATATAAATATTTAAAAATTATATAAATATTATATGTGTGGTAGAAAATCCTTCAATCGAATATAGAACAAATAAACTTTAGAGATTATTTTTTTTTGACTAACTTCTTTATACTATCATAATATATTAATCAAAATTCACAGAGTTAAAATTTCAAAAATCAAACAGTATCACGTAGAAATAAATTATATTCCAAACAATCAACATCATATTACAAAGAGGGTTTTAGCTAAAAAATTACCTTAATGCTTCTGGTAATTCATCATTAGTAGGTGGATTAGGAGCCATAACACAAGCTAAACTATCCCTCCAATTAGCAGCTTTAGATGAATAAAGATCAAAATTACTATTAAATTTCACTTTCTTCAAATTATCCCTTGAATAAAACTCCATCTTTTTCTCACTTGATTGTTCATTAAATTTTTTAACTCCACTAATCATCTCATCCATAACATGTTGTGGCACACCATGATTCACAACTTGAAAAAATCCCCAACTCTTACATGCCTCACCAACCTCTTCAACAATTCTCGTACGTCGAAAATCGTCTTCATTCATACCCTTTAGATCTATAACTGGAATTTGAACGTTGACTATCTTTGAATCTGAATCAAGATTTTCAACACTGAACTCATTTTCTATTAAGGTCGGTGTAACAAAGATCTCGGGAATATGAACTATTCCTGAATCGACTAGTCCTTTTACACCGGCCTTTGTGTCATCGAAGGCCTTGAGATCTTTTGCTCGATCATAGTTTGCCATATTTTTTTGGTAAGAAGAGAGTTTTAAAATATGTTAAAGTTTTTGATTATTTTGTAGATCTATAAATAGGAATAGGAGATAAGGGAGGACAAAATGGACAAAGAACGTGTCTTATTTATTTCCACACATAATTGAATCGAATTTATTAACTCAGTCGGATGTCTATTTGAACTCTCACTTTGTTGGTAAGAATTCGATTCTCCGCGTTATAATTTCACAAAATTGTTATAGCATGTATCAAATTAGTTATCTTATTTCGCTTCTCAAAAATCAATTAGATTACTTGTCGTATTTTACTTTTTTCGAAAATCAATTTATTTACTTTTTTGTAATTAAATTAATTTTATATTTTATATTTAAATTTATATATTCAAATTACTTATCATTATAAATTTTTTTCATATCAATTTAATATAATTATATAGGTTTAAAACATCAATCAAAATTTATTTTGTTTGACTCTCCGAAAAAATAGAATATGTCAATTTTTTAGATTAAAAAATATTATATTCATGTACGTAATCATATCTCTTACTTTATCTTAATTTAAAATTGAAATATAATATAAGAGAGGACATAAAAGATAAATATATAACTAATTTATTTAGTCATCATATTGACTTGAAAATGAGGCACCTACTTTGAAATCCGGTAAAGAGTAGTATTTAATTAAGGGGACAAAGAATAATAATTTTGACAAAAAATGTGAATTGTTTGATTAGATCAAAACTTTATATATTATATTAAAATAAAACCTTTGTTTAAATATTATACACCTCTCAGTTTATCTAGTGTAAAATTTTTATTCCCTTCTGAATATTTTTTTTTGATACATTTCTTCATTTTCGAATATATCATTTCCCTCTCAGATACAGTAATAAAGCCATAATTTATAATAAGGGGGTTCAAAATTTAAAAAGTAAATATACGAACTAGTGAAAGAGTGCTCAACATCTATTATATATACCTAAAAGAATAATTTTAATCATGCATAAATAGTATATATTTTCCGCCGAGTGGGTTCAAATGAACCTCATAAGTATATGTCACCTCCGCCCATGCTTGGATACTTTCCTATCCCCTCACGAATAACCCTCTTGATCACAGAGACGAAGTCAGGATTATGAGTTTTAAATTTTAGGACACAACAGAAAAATATTATCAAAATAGAATTTGAACACACAATACTAGTGTGAAAAAAGTATTTTCACCGTTGTTCATTACCATTAAGATATCAATTCAATTTTGTTAGAAGGTTTATAAGTTAATATACATATATATATTTATTTAATTTTCTAATATAAATATAGGATTTACGAAAAAGCTAATGGATTCGTCCGAGCCCATGAACTCCTACCTAGCTCCGCCTCTGCAATTTCATATACATATCTCCCATTAAGTAATGTATCATTCACAAAATTTAAAAAATATGTATGAAAATAATAAAAAATTTAATATTATTATAATTGAAGAAACTTTTGAGATATAATGTAATTATAAACCTTCGAATATATGAGATTTGTGTAAGTTCGATGATGTGCAAGAGTAGTAGGGGAGTCATATAAGAATCATAAATACTTTAGCAAAATTCAAGACTTAGACAATTTAGCAATTTCAACATTCATTTCAAATAACTTATATTGTACGGATATAAAATTTTATTTGATATGATATCTTAAAAACTTATTCTTTTTATTCTTAATTTTGTGTTCATTTTTTCTTTTTAGTTGTCCCAGTTGCTACTTTATTTTGACAAATCAAGAAAAAATAATTTTTTTACCTATTAAACCTCAATTAATTATATTGAAAATGATAGAATTTCTTGAAAAACTTAATTTTTTAATTTATTCTCTTCATAATTAATAAGGATAAAATGATAAATTCGTTATATTAATAATTATTTTCTTAGGTATATTAATTTAAAAGTAGATAAGTAGATATCGATGTTCTTAAAAATTGTTAAGGTGACAAATTTATTCTTACTTTATTGCATAAAAGATATCGATGTTCTTAAAAATTGCTATTAAGATGCCAAATTTTCTTTGGTAATTCCATAAAGCTATTTTGAAAAAGCAAGTAAAATGTAGTTTATGAACCTTTATTACTTGTCGATTTGACAAATCAAGAAATGACAAAGCATTTGTCTAATTTAAGAATATGTTATGCTTTTGATTATTTTGTAGATTTAAAAAATCACATAAATACATAAGTCATAACTTAAGATATTATAATCTCTTAAATTTCATACCATTTTTAAAAAATTACAAAAATTCCTTCTTGGATTCAACTATATCTCTCTTCCGTACATTCCTATCCCCTCTCAGATATATCCATGTCCCCCTCGAATACATTCCTACCCTCTCATATAGATCTCTGTCCCCCTCGGATATATCCATATTCTCTTCTGGATACATCCCTATCCCTTCCTGGATATATCTCCATTAAGTAAAATATCAATCGCAGTGTATCAGACAATCAATGAATATATCCGAGAACAATGAAAAATTCAAAAATTTATAATTGGAGAAAACTTTAGAGATATGATATAATTTACCCCCAAATATATGAAATTTCTCTAAGTTTGGTGCAGGGGACAAATAGTAAAGGAGTCATATGTAAGAATCATAAATACTTTTAGCAAAGTTCAAGACTTAGCCAATTTAGCAATTTCGATATTCATTTTAAATCATGAAATATTACATAATGCAGTATTGTCCTGCACGGACATAAAATTTATTTAATACAATATCTTAAAAACTTACAACATAACTTAATCGAAGTTCGTCATATCTCAAATCGTATTCTATTATAACTCATGCCCAAGCGAACCCTAAAAACTCGAATCACACATGGTAGCCTTGCAAGTGAAATAATATACACTTTTCCATCCTTAGATTTTTAAATGAAGAAGTGAAGGAAGAGCACCAAGTCCTTTGGAGTTGTAATATAACACATAATCTTTTACTGTTGTTTCTTTGTATAAAGCATGATTTTCATCAGACAACAATTCCTTTATTGGGCCATAAAGTGTATCAAATGGCAAAAGTTGAGTTGTGAAGAAACATGCAATTGAAATCCTTGGCCCAATATGTTTTGCCAATACTCTATGCTCTGCACTTTTGAACTTGTCATTTGATAGAAGCTGCCAAAAATGAGTTTAAGTTATATGTATCGTTCGATATAATTTTCTTATACCATCAAGTCACACAAGAGATATCCTTATAATGTATACTATTATTCACGATTTCTCGCATATAAAACGTCAAATCAAACTCACTACTAACACTCTAGATTCACCTCTGATAAGTCCATATCACTAGTGAATAGACATATGCAATTTGTTTTCGATATACTTACCTAAAAAAAAGACACTGAATCTATAATTCATGTATAACATGTATGTATATCTATGTATATCAACTTTAAAAAGTAAACAGTGAATCTGTCCGATTAGATATACTTGCCTGCATAAGGTCACCAAGGTTGACAACTAGAGCACCATTCACAGGATGAATATCAATCCATTGATTTTGGTGATTAATTTGAAGCCCACCAATTTGATCTTGTAGAAGAATTGTGAAGAAATCTGGATCAGTATGTTTAGTGATTCCAAGAGTCTTATTGGGCTCAGGACAAGGTGGATAATAATGACTAATTATGAATTGGCCTTTTGCACAGTCCATGTCCAATAAGTGATTGGGCCTAAGCCCAAGTGCTTCTGCTAGTAACTCAAATATTGTATGGCCCAACTTTCTAACATGTTGAGAATATTGAAGTAATTCCTCCCTAACAAAAGGACAAAAAAAAAAATAATCAGAAATTTGTGGTTTGCGAGCTATAGCACAAGAGGGGTATACTCGGTATTATAGTATGTATCCGAAGAATAGTAACTACGAATTTCCTTAGAGGTACATTTTCTGCCGAAGTTTCACTCCAGAAAATAGAGTTAATGCACAAAATATCTCACGTGGACAGTTGATATTATGATGAATATATATATATATATATCAAATAAGGTATAATTAGTAGAAAATTACCTACATACTTGTGGTAATTCATCATTAGTAGGAGGATTAGGAGCCATGAGACAAGCTAATGTATCCCTCCAATTTGCAACCTTAGCTTGATAAAGATCAAAATTACTATTAAACATCACCTTCTTCATAGGATCCATTGAGTAAAACTCCTCCTTTATATCATTTGGTTGCTCATGAAAACATCTAATTCCACCAATCATCTCATCCATAACATGTTGAGGTACACCATGATTCACAACTTGAAAAAATCCCCAAGTCTTACATGCCTCACCTACCTCTTCAACAATTCTCCTACGTTGAAAATCGTCTCCATTCATATCCTTTAAATCTATAACTGGGATTTGAACGTTGACTATGTTTGAGCCTGAATCAAGATTTTCAACGCTGAACTCATTTTCTGTTAAGGATGGTGTAACGAAGATCTCGGGAATATGAACTATCCCTGAATCGACTAGTCCTTTTACACCGGCCTTTGTGTCATCGAAAGCCTTGAGCTCTTTTGCTCGATTATTGTCTACCATTATTTTTTTCTTCCAAAATGTTAGTGAATGTATTAAGCTTTTAATTATTTTGTAGATCTAAAAATAGGAGAAGAAGATAAGGAAATATAAAAAGGGACAAATCAATATGGGTCAAATTTTCTTTTTAATTTACACGTTGATTCGAATGAGACACATGTAGGATATTTTTAAATTATTTGAGCTCTTTGGACTTGGTGGCCAAGCAAAAATTTATACCTAATTTGTTTGTCATATTGACTTGAATTATGTACTCCCTCCGTCAAACCTATCATTTTTCACATTTCGAGATTCAAATACGTTTATTTTTTATCATAAGTTTTTTTATAGATCTTTAATTATCAATTATTGTGACTTATAGTACTCTTTACGTAGTTTTACAAATATATAAATTTCATTTCAAAAATATTGAAGATTCCATACGCAAATGTCCGGTTAAAGTTAAACTGTTTGACTTTCGAAAAATGAAAAGTGCCACATAAAATGGAACCGAGGGAGTATATCCTAATACCATCTCCTTTTAACACGTTGATCACATACCATAGTATTCATAGTTGTAGATAGATGCATTTGTAGCCCAATTAACATTATATACACCCTCACTAGTTTCGTCAATTTACACAATATCATCAATAAATAAGTATAAATTAATTTGAGACGTACAATCGATACACAATAATACAAATTGAGAAAAAAAATACAAACAATTCTCATCTTTACCTTTGATCTTATTTCATAAACATAATAAGTAATCATATTAAATAAGACCTAGCTAGGGATAAGGTACCGATGGCGTTACGAGCGAACACAATGGTGGTGGTGGCGGAGGGAGCGGTGATGGTGGTGGCTTATAAGGACGTATTGACGGATTACCTGTCGGAGACGGTGGTGGGTAAGGTGGTGGACGTCCAAACACAACTAATGGACCCAAGGGGTTCTTGTTTATGTAGCACAATTTCCATGAGGAAGAAAAATCTTGTATCAAAAGAAGCAAAATGAAGTGGAGAGCTATTTTCATAGTGACCTATACTAGAAGAGGTGGAGTTATAATATTAGGTAAGGATATGTTATGAATTCAATAGCTTTTGTTTAGACATTGTATTTATATTAGAATAAGCAGTTAGATATATTATATTTTTATTTACTTAGGAGAGAAGTACTGAAAATTATTCTTAAAGTTGCATGACTTATTAATTTACTTTTCGAACTATTGACAGCCTTAAAAACATTACTTGATTAATTAAGACTTTATTAAACTCTCGATCTTACAATATGAGTGAAATATATTCTTACAACATTAATATATTATATGTGTGTTTTCAATATTTTTCTCGATTTTTTTATTACGAGTCTCTGTGAGCACTTGCTATGTCAAGCGGAGGATAAGGGGTGTATCTAAATTTTATTAGTCGAATAAAGTGGTATTTTCAAGACTATCAATAGTTCGGGGGCGTAATTAAACTAATACTCTGCGCCAAGTTTAGGGGTATTTTCAATATTTCTCTTTTTACTTAATTATATATTCTTAATATATGCCATGTGCCTACTTGATTATTTTTTCGTAGGTCAAACATTTGAAATTCGTTTTGACAATGAATACTGGTTGGGGTGATGAGATTTAATTGCAGGACCTTATCTATCTACTTAATTATATTTTCAACATGCTTTCACGTATATGTCTGATTCTTTTCTCATGAGCCAAAAAAGCGAAAATCTTTTTGACAATGAGTATCCATGGAATTCGGTTTCAAAACTTTAATTTATTATGATATAAACTTGCTTTTAAATGAGATAATCACATACTTTTTAATAATAATTAACCAAAATAAAATTAAAATTACATTATACATATAAAATTCATAAACTTCAACTCTTAATTTCGTCGTACATCTAAAAAGATAAAGTATGAGAATAATGTTGATAAACTAGCTTAGAACGTGGGATATGTCATGAACTTCATAGTTGGAAGTTAGGTGAAGTGGAAATTAATAGCAAAAAGAACAAATTTATTATTAAATATAAAAATATAATTAATGATAAATATGTTCAAAATGTTCTAAAGTCTACTTTTGCACCAAGAGTTTCTCTACTTTAATTTCCTTTTAAAAAAATGTGCTAATACTCCAAATTGTTTTTTCTTTCTTTCTTTTATATGCAGCAAATGTTGAAAACTTTATCAAAAGTTATCAATTTAAATAAACTTTAAATTAAATAATTATATCTTATATTCTGACAATTGATGTTAATCTCAGCTCACTCTATTTATATAGTCATTAATTACAATAAAAGACATGTTTAGTGGTAATAATATTTTTCTTTGACGATAATATTGATAGTTATAAAAATATTTAGAAGTAATAATTAAGTTAAGTCATTGCTTTTGATATTGTCCCTAAATAATTATTACAATTTTTATTTGTTATAATGAATATTCATCAAGATTATATATTAAAATACTTTTAAAAATAAAATTTTATATTTATATTTCAAATTAATTATAGGAGTACCAAACACATTCACATATGTAAAATAATAATCAAATACAACATAACTTTGTTGGACTAATTAAATATTTTTTTAATATCAAGAAGTAATAACGCGGTATGTATTGACTTATCTTAAAATATCTACATGAAAACAAACAAAAATATAGACAATTACACTTACAAGTTGTAATAAAATAAAATAAAAAGGCTAAAGAGAAAAGAAAATGCAATAAAGTGATATATATGATTCTTTTCACCAAACACCATAATATAATTCTCACTTTATAATTTTCAAAAAACTCATTAGTTTCACACTTCAATTTTTTTTTTTTTGGAAAGAATTATGAGGCCAAATATTAATATAATTTCATGTCTATTGATTATTTTTTTCATCCATGAATTTTCAAGTAGTATTTGTGGTGAAGCAAGATCCCTTCAAAATGAATTGTTTAAATCTCATCAACACATGGTGGCTAGAGAGCTAAGAGGTTTAAAGAGAAGAATCATACCAACACCACCACCACCAAAACCTAATGTAGAAATTCATTGGAGTCCCCCTCCTCCTCTTGATCAACCTCCACCGTCGGGGTCGGAGATACAATATTAGGTACGGATTCAGATGAACTCAATAATTGTGTTAAGATAATTTGTCTTTTTTTCGCGTTGAATTAATTTTTTTTGCTAGGTAATTTTTAAGGCAGAGTTGAATTTTAATCCATTCTCATATAAAATAATTCAAGGACGTATGACAAATAATTCTTGATATATACGCTATTTGGATTAATTCAGAATAGACTAGATATATATACAAAAAAGTCTAAAAGTTTGGTGAGTTCGTTTGTTTTTTTTTCACGTTGAATTAACTTTTTTTCGTTAGGTAATTTTCGAGGCAAAAATTATTTTTCAAAGTTAATTTTTTCATCGACTTAATTAAATTTTAATTCATTCATATATATACAAGGACTTAAGACTGTAACGACCTGTTTAGTCGTTTTGAGCAACAGATTTTATTCTGGAAAACTGGCAGAGGTGACGGAGGCCACGACGGACCGTCAAGGGCACGACGGACCGTCGTGGAGGGTGTCGTTTCAAAACACTTAGAAAATCTGAAATTGGGTACTGAAAATCGACTCTCTGAACGTCGTGACGGAATGGCAGGACGGACCGTCGCAGGCTCGACGGCCCGTCACAGGCCATCCACTTAAAAACAAGTCTCTGGACCTTGTGACGGACAGCGAGTCTGTAAGAAAATAATCTCTCTTATTTTTAAATATATATATATATATATATATATATATATATATATATATATATATATATATATATATATTTCTATAGCATATGTAAATATTAGGACGATATTTTTTTCTTACTTAAAAATATAATAAAATAAATTAAAATAATATTTATTTTTCAACCCTACCTTACCCTACCCCCAATCACCTTGATTGTTAGCATCATCGATTTTTTGTTCATTTATTATGGTATGAAATTTGTTAAGTATATATTTTCACGATATTATTAAATAATATTCGTCTGAAACTAACACATATACACAAGTTGTAATAAACTAAAATAACAAAAAATATGAGTAAAGGCTGATTCCTTTAACTTGCAATAATTCTCACAAATATGAAAGAAAATATAATTTCATGTCTACTAATATCTTTGTTCATCCGTGAATTAGTCATGGTGGACAAATTTACCTTGAATTTTTGTTACATAACTTGCATATCTAACTATTAGACTTCTAGATAAGATTATTATATACCTCGATATATATATATATATATATACATTGTTAACTTAAGTAAGCTAATTTTTTTTTTTGATCAAACGCTCACAAAGACTATTTATATTTAATTTAAAACTCACGTATAACTTTAAAAATATAATATTAAAGATCAATTAAAAAGAAAAAGTTGGTGAAAGTTTTATTATCATGTGATGACCTACTCAAGTAAAGTTTCACGAATCTAATATAGGTAAACGCAAAATGGGGAAGTAAAATAAATGATATTCGTATTTTCTGTGTCTCAAATTATTTATCATATTTTCGTATATAATCTTTAAGTCATACCTTGATTTTGTAATAGCTAAACATGTAAACTTATTGAAAAACTATTTTAACTTAATAAAATCTAAAATAATTTAATCCAAATAAACACATATTTTATTTTATCGCCATTTAATATCTACTTTCTTTAATTTATTTATGTGTTTTTCTTCGCGATAATGTTTGTATTCTTCTAGAACAATTACTCTTAATGTAATTATAAACCCTCGAATATATGAGATTTGTGTAAGTTCGATGATGTGCAAGAGTAGTAGGGGAGTCATATAAGAATCATAAATACTTTAGCAAAATTCAAGACTTAGCCAATTTAGCAATTTCAATATTCATTTCAAATAACTTATCTTGTACGGATATAAAATTTTATTTAATATGATATCTTAAAAACCTATTCTTTTTATTCTTATTTTTTTGTTCATTTTTTCTTTTTAGTTGTCCCAATTTCTAGTTAATTTTGACAAATTAAGAAAAAATAATTTTTTTTACCTATTAAATCTCAATTAATTATATTGGAAATGATAGAATTTCTTGAAAATCTTAATTTTTTAATTTATTCTCTTCATAATTAATAATGATAAAATGATAAATTCATTATATTAATAATTATTTTCTTAGGTATATTAATTTAAAAGTAGATAAGCAGATATCGATGTTCTTAAAAATTGTTAAGGTGCCAAATTTATTCTTACTTTATTGCATAAAAGATATCGATGTTCTTAAAAATTGCTATTAAGATGCCAAATTTTCTTTGATAATTCCATAAAGCTATTTTGAAAAGCAAGTAAAATGTAGTTTATGAATCTTTATTATTTGTCGATTTGACAAATCAAGAAATGATAAAGTATTTATCTAATTTAAGAATATTTTATGCTTTTGATTATTTTGTAGATCTAAAAAATCACATAAATACATAACTTAAGATATTATAATCTCTTAAATTTCATACCATTTTTAGAAAATTACAAAAATTCCTTCTTGGATTCATCTATCCCCTCTTCCGTACATCCCTATCCCCTCTCAGCTACATCCCTTTTCTCTCAGATACATCTCTGTCCCCTCGGATATATCCATATCCCTTCTGGATACATCCCTATCCCTTTCCGGATACATCTCCATTAAGTAAAATATCAATCGCAATGTATCAGACAATCAAGGAATATATCCGAAAACAATGAAAAATTCAAAAAAAATTATAATTGGAGAAAACTTTAGAGATATGATATAATTTGCCCCCAAATATATGAAATTTCTCTAAGTTTGGTGCAGGAGACAAGTAGTAAAGGAGTCATATGTAAGAATCATAAATACTTTTAGCAAAGTTCAAGACTTAGCCTATTTAGCAATTTCGATATTCATTTTAAATCATGAAATATTACATAATGCAGTATTGTCCTGCACGGACATAAAATTTATTTAATACAATATCTTAAAAACTTACAAGATAACTTAATCGAAGTTCGTCATATCTCAAATCGTATTCTATTATAACTCATGCCCAAGCGAACCCTAAAAACTCGAATCACACATGGTAGCCTTGCAAGTGAAATAATATACACTTTTCCATCCTAGATTTTTAAATGAAGAAGTGAAGGAAGAGCACCAATGTAATGACCTAGAAAGTCATTTATAGAAATTTTCCCAAAATTACCGTTTTAGCCATCTCGCAGTTGTCTCGAGTAACTTTTGATCAATTTGTGAAATAGATTTGGAAATTTTTGAGTTATTTGTTAATTTTAATTGTCTAGTTAATGAGTGATGTTAAATAAATAAATTTTTATTAGGTGGCTGATGGGCCAATTCTGTCATCTATATAATATCCTTACCACATGGCCCATGTATGATAAAAAAAATAATTAGTGAGACTTATTAATATTAATTTATTTACTAGCTCACAATTATTACCCTAAATAATTAAAACAAATTGAGGAGAGGAACTACTTGTACGACGAATAGCGGCCGCAAGATTCAGGTGATTCTATTATTCGAACTTATCTTAATTTCATTAAAATGTAGGTTTGATTGATGTTAATGTTGGCGAGTGTAAAGGAAATTGGAAGTGAAAATGGGTGGCTATTGGCGTTAGTATTACACACTGATATGTTGAAATTTGGAGAAAGTGAGGGACATAATAATAACATACAGAGAAGTAATGATAGAGGAATAATGGTGCCATGACTTTAACTAGCAGGTTAATTTTCAATTTGTCCTTTTGCACTATTGTAAATAGTTTAATAAATTAATTGAATTTGATTTTAGTTTCTATTGATTAAAGATTGGAAGGGTAATCTCTCATTAATTATTAATAGTGTAGTACAGATAACTATATACGTAAGTATTATATGTGAGTATGGGTTGAAACAATTAAATTAGATTGCTTCGTTTTCGCTAGTGTGCTAAGACGTTAGTTTGATTTAATTATTTTCTTTGGTTATCATGTTATACATTCGGTTTTGATATATTGAGATAGATAATTAAATACTAAATGTATTGTATTACTTGAATACCATTAAAGTTATGAGAATTGGAGGTATTAAAACTAAATAGGTTTGAAATTTATAAAATGTGAAACTTGATAGATAAGTGGGTATCAAGATTTAGAAAATTTATTATAGATTTGAGTAGGTTTTCGAGTCTATGCTAAACCTATAATAATATGGGTGTTGTTAGTTTCGAAATCTTACTATAAGTATGGACTTGAATAGATTGCATTTATTTGGAGGCAGAATGAAAAGGAAAGACTCATGTTCCGGAGTGACTGTTCGACTATTTGAGGCAAGTGGATTTCTGAACTCTTGTTAAGTGTATGGAATGCGTGTATTTCCTTGTGGTATATGTTTGGAAGTGATGGGATTGGTGATGGGTTGACTTGTCCACATTGATTAATTCTAATGATGAAAAAAAAGGATAACAAAAGGCAATGTGGTTAATTGTTTATGTGTGATGTGTTGAGAAAGGTTTGATGGCTTGTTGAATCATTGTTGATTTGATTTCATGTTTGTGTGGTTGTGAATTGTGCAATGTTATGAAAATGGTCATCTCCTCATTATTTGTGTGAACATGTCATTTGCATTATTCTGAGACATGGTTGTGAAAGTGTTATGTGCATTGAGAAAGAATGATAACTTAAAGAGGATGTACCATTTCGAGGGACGTATCGCGCGCCGCGATGGATACTTTATTTCGAGGGACGCGCCGCGATGGATACTATATTTCGAGGGACGTATCGCGCGCCGCGATGGTTACTATTATCGAGGGTCGTGTCGTGCGCCGCGATAGATGCATGGACAGATATGTCCCCCATGGGTCCCGGACTGAGAGACAGCGGGTGTGTATCACTAGGTCAGACATGCATCATTATACTTGACATTGCATTCTATTTCATTGCACATATTTATCATTAGTGAACTTGATATCGTATTTTGCTGATCTTCTGATTTCCTTTTCTGCGAAACTTGTGATTGATCAATATTGAGCTAGTTATTGCGGATATGTAATTTGTTGAAGTGTTGTTGTTAAGGATATGTAATTTGTTGAAGTGTTGTTGTTGAGGATATGTAATTTGTCTAAGTGTTGTTGTTGAGCTACGTGCTATGTAAACTGTGAGCTGTTAGGTTGGGTTGATTTTAATGCAGGTTGTAGTTGTGAAGGTTCGGTTGGGGGTGGTAGGAGTACCCGTATTTCATTCCCTTAGCTTGTGTTTAGACGTTTACTTGCTGAGTACCGTGTGGTTTGGTACTCACCCCTTGCTTCTACAAAATTTTTGTAGGTTATGAGCCTGGATTTTTGTTGTACTTGTCATTCTCTTCTTTTCCGAGGCTTCTTGGAGATTCGTCAGGTAGCTGTTTCCATCGCAGCAGACTTTCATCTCCTTAATTATGATCTTGTTCTATTCTAGAAACAACTTCATTTGAGACTTTAGTTTTCTTTTGAATCAATTGTAATACTTTAGAGGCTTGTACACGTGACTACCAGGTTTTGGGGTTGTTATTAAGTTACTTATATTTTACTTCCGCACTTTATTGTAATGGTTGAGTTTTAGGCTGACTTGTCTTGGTGGGATAAGACGAGTGCCATCACGCCCATTTTTGGGTCGTGACAAAATGGTATCAGAGCCCCAGGTTCATAGGTCTCACGTGTGTACAAGTCGAGTCTAAATAGAGTCTCGATGATCGGTACGGAGACGTCTGTACCTATCTTCGAGAGGCTGTAGTGACTTTTAGGAAATATCTTCACTTCTTGGATCTCTATTGTGCGTACTTGGTCCCATTTTGATTCTTATCGCTTCACTCCATTCGCTCTCATTTATGTGATGACTCGTGCGTAGTTCCTTTTGTGAATCATTGGCATGTCGTGTATTGGTTTGATGTTAAATCTGGTATTAAAGTGGAAGTGATATACTTATGAAAAGAATCTGTGGTTATATTTTGAATATTATAAAAAAATAATTAAAAAAATAATAATTAAGGGGCTATGTAAGTTTAGTTATCCTAGTAAAATGATTAGTACTTGTGTGGTATATACGATATTAGAGTGGTTAACAATTGGAAGTGGGATGATTAAAGGGATGACTAGATAATTGAGTTGTAACTTTGGAAACTATAATCAGTAAAGTTATCATAACATGAATGGAATTCTTAGAAAATGATGCACCAATTAAGGTTAGAATTTCTACTATAGTAGTATCGATGCTTACTTGGTTGGAGTTATGGAGTGTGCTACTTTTGATATTGACCTGAACTATGAAAGAATTCATATAACTTGGGCTAGATATGGAGCTATGATAATACTTAACATCTATTTGATGGGTAGAAATGTGTGACCTGTTTGGATATGATCTTCTCGATAGGTATGATGTGTTCTAGTGGTGGATTTAATAGTCTTCACAATGTGGTACTAGTGGTATATGAAAATGAATACGTTGATGTTAAGTGCAAATACTAACTACTTAAGGAGTTATATATTGTATTACATGCTCATATGATAAGATGTGGTGTTGAATTCATATTTGAGAAACCAACTAGCTTGTTAGTACGGATGGATATGTTAAGCATTATTTATAAGGAAGCTTTTAGTGGTGGATCTTTAGTACGGTATATATGTGTTTAAGTTGTGAAGTGTATCTCAAAGATTTTAAATGAGTGGTATTCCATCGTAAGCTCCATGGAGGTGGACATATGGATGATAAGCTTATAAGTAAAGGAAGTCCCAAAAAGTATACTTGTGTGAATGTAATTGAGAATTTTAGTAAGAAAGTGCATATAAATTGAGTGAGTACCTTGGATGGTTGGCATATCTAGGTTTGGATTGTCAGGTTAATGGCGAGGCTAAATTCGTAGTGAGGGAAATGACGAACTAAGCATGATGATTATGAGATTTTATGACGCATTATTATTGAAATGCAACTATATGATACGGGTGTTGGTTAAAATGATTTTTTTATGGTAATGATGAATTTTGAGTATCTAAGGTTATGGTTGTTTCTATTTCATAAGTAGTGTGGTTTATGGTAATTTTTATAAGGAGTTGGGATGTCATCGAATAAAATTGAAAGGAGCTAGAGCCATAATGAAAAGAATTAGTGGTATATAGTTTAACTTTCAGAGCAAGGATACAACTAGGCTATTTTACTTTATTCGCAAGGGTTAAGGATGTATGTTCAGAGGAATTTGGAGAATTGGGTTCAGACACAAGTGATTTTACCTGTTTCTTCCAGATTATGATATAATATAGTGTCACAAGATCAATAGATTGATAAAAAAATAATAAACTATTGGATTAAACTTGAGAAAGGAGTGTACGGACGTTCAACTCGAATATGATATTAGTTCTTTTGTGGTTTTGAGTTGGTAAGGAGTATGATAAGATTTTTAGAAAAAGATATGGTAGGGTCAATAAAGAGACTATCAATGATAAGCTAAAATACGTTAAGTAATTATTATTTTTTTGGTATGAGCTAATGTTGTAAGATAATGAGATTGTGTTACATGGTTGGGATCAAAACTTCAAGTTTACATGGTGAGTTTAGATTTGTGATAGTGTATCTTGTCAAGGTATGAATTGGTAAGGTAAGAAATGATCGATCACATTGAGTATGAAGCATTTAAAAGGACTTAAAATTTGAGTAGTACATTTGGTTACTTTTGATTGTTATACCTAAGGTCTCCCATATTGTTGGCCAAAAAAATATAAGACTGGTAAGTGAGTTAGCAAAAAGGAGAAAATTATGGTGTATTGAAGAGTTGAAGTTATTTGAAATTTCCGTCGTGGATATGTAATTTGTTGAAGTGTTGTTGTTGAGGATATGTAATTTGTCTAAGTGTTGTTGTTGAGCTACGTGCTATGTAAACTGTGAGCTGTTAGGTTGGGTTGATTTTAATGCAGGTTGTAGTTGTGAAGGTTCGGTTGGGGGTGGTAGGAGTACCCGTATTTCATTCCCTTAGCTTGTGTTTAGACGTTTACTTGCTGAGTACCGTGTGGTTTGGTACTCACCCCTTGCTTCTACAAAATTTTTGTAGGTTATGAGCCTGGATTTTTGTTGTACTTGTCATTCTCTTCTTTTTCGAGGCTTCTTGGAGATTCGTCAGGTAGCTGTTTCCATCGCAGCAGACTTTTATCTCCTTAATTATGATCTTGTTCTATTCTAGAAACAACTTCATTTGAGACTTTAGTTTTCTTTTGAATCAATTGTAATACTTTAGAGGCTTGTACACGTGACTACCAGGTTTTGGGGTTGTTATTAAGTTACTTATATTTTACTTCCGCACTTTATTGTAATGGTTGAGTTTTAGGCTGACTTGTCTTGGTGGGATAAGACGAGTGCCATCACGCCCATTTTTGGGTCGTGACAACCAAGTCCTTTGGAGTTGTAATATAACACATAATCTTTTACTGTTGTTTCTTTGTATAAAGCATGATTTTCATCAGACAACAATTCCTTTATTGGGCCATAAAGTGTATCAAATGGCAAAAGTTGAGTTGTGAAGAAACATGCAATTGAAATCCTTGGCCCAATATGTTTTGCCAATACTCTATGCTCTGCACTTTTGAACTTGTCATTTGATAGAAGCTGCCAAAAATGAGTTTAAGTTATATGTATCGTTCGATATAACTTTCTTATACCATCAAGTCACACAAGAGATATCCTTATAATGTATACTATTATTCATGATTTCTCGCATATAATACGTCAAATCAAACTCACTACTAACACTCTAGATTCACCTCTGATAAGTCCATATCACTAGTGAATAGACATATGCAATTTGAGTTCGATATACTTACCTAAAAAAAATGACACTGAATCTATAATTCATGTATAACATGTATGTATATCTATGTATATCAACTTTAAAAACGTAAATACTGGATCTGTCCGATTAGATATACTTGCCTGCATAAGGTCACCAAGGTTGACAACTAGAGCACCATTCACAGGATGAATATCAATCCATTGATTTTGGTGATTAATTTGAAGTCCACCAATTTGATCTTGTAGAAGAATTGTGAAGAAATCTGGATCAGTATGTTTAGTGATTCCAAGAGTCTTATTGGGCTCAGGACAAGGTGGATAATAATGACTAATTATGAATTGGCCTTTTGCACAGTCCATGTCCAATAAGTGATTGGGCCTAAGCCCAAGTGCTTCTGCTAGTAACTCAAATATTGTATGGCCCAACTTTCTAACATGTTGAGAATATTGAAGTAATTCATCTCTAACAAAAGGACAAAAAGAAAGTCAGAAATTTGTGGTTTGCGAGCTATAACACAAGAGGGATATATTCAGTATCATAGTATGTATCCGAAGAATAGTAACTACGAATTTCCTTAGAGGTTCCACAAAATAAACATTTTCTGCCGAAGTTTCACTCCAGAAAATAGAGTTAATACACAAAATGTCTCACGTGGACAGTTGATATTATGATGAATATATATATATATATATATATATATATATATATAATATCAAATAAGGTATAATTAGTAGAAAATTACCTACATACTTGTGGTAATTCATCAGTAGGAGGATTAGGAGCCATGAGACAAGCTAATGTATCCCTCCAATTTGCAACCTTAGCTTGATAAAGATCAAAATTACTATTAAACATCACCTTCTTCATAGGATCCATTGAGTAAAACTCCTTCATATCATTTGGTTGCTCATGAAAACATCTAATTCCACCAATCATCTCATCCATAACATGTTGAGGTACACCATGATTCACAACTTGAAAAAATCCCCAAGTCTTACATGCCTCACCTACCTCTTCAACAATTCTCCTACGTTGAAAATCGTCTCCATTCATATCCTTTAAATCTATAACTGGGATTTGAACGTTGACTATGTTTGAGCCTGAATCAAGATTTTCAACGCTGAACTCATTTTCTGTTAAGGATGGTGTAACGAAGATCTCGGGAATATTAATTATCCCTGAATCGACTAGTCCTTTTACACCGGCCTTTGTGTCATCGAAAGCCTTGAGCTCTTTTGCTCGATTATTGTCTACCATTATTTTTTCTTCCAAAATGTTAGTGAATGTATTAAGCTTTTAATTATTTTGTAGATCTAAAAATAGGAGTAGAAGATAAGGAAGTATAAAATTTTCTTTTTAATTTACACGTTGATTCGAATGAAACACATGTAGGATATTTTTAAATTATTTGAGCTCTTTGGACTTGGTGGCCAAGCAAAAATTTATACCTAATTTGTTTGTCATATTGACTTGAATTATGTACTCCCTCCGTCGACCTATCATTTTTCGCATTTCGAGATTCAAATATGTTTATTTTTTATCGTAAGTTTTTTATAGATCTTTAATTATCAATTGTTATGACTTATAGTATTCTTTACGTAGTTTTACAAATATATAAATTTCATTTCAAAATAATTGAAGATTCCATACTCAAATGTCCGGTCAAAGTTAAACTGTTTGACTCTCGAAAAATGAAAAGTGTCACATAAAATGAAACCGAGGGAGTACATCCTAATACCATCTCCTTTTAACACGTT
This sequence comes from Solanum habrochaites, assembly GCA_027704765.1. Classification (NCBI taxonomy): domain Eukaryota; kingdom Viridiplantae; phylum Streptophyta; class Magnoliopsida; order Solanales; family Solanaceae; genus Solanum; species Solanum habrochaites. The sequence goes on from JAKWJA010002492.1 coordinate 3,257,220, forward strand.
GATCACATACCATAGTATTCATAGTTGTGGATAGATGCATTTGTAGCCCAATTAACATTATATACACCCTCACTAGTTTCGTCAATTTACACAATATCATTCAATAAATAAGTATAAATTAATTTGAGACGTACAATCGATACACAATAATACAAATTGAGAAAAAAAATACAAACAATTCTCATCTTTACCTTTGATCTTATTTCATAAACATAATAAGTAATCATATTAAATATGACCTAGCTAGGGATAAGGTACCGATGGCGTTACGAGCGAACACAATGGTGGTGGTGGTGGAGACAGCGGTGATGGTGGTGGCTTATAAGGACGTATTGACGGATTACCTGTCGGAGACGGTGGTGGGTAAGGTAGTGGACGGCCAAACACAACTAATGGACCCAAGGGGTTCTTGTTTATGTAGCACAATTTCCATGAGGAAGAAAAATCTTGTATCAAAAGAAGCAAAATGAAGTGGAGAGCTATTTTCATAGTGACCTATACTAGAAGAGGTGGAGTTATAATATTAGGTAAGGATATGTTATGAATTCAATAGCTTTTGTTTAGACATTGTATTTATATTAGAATAAGCAGTTAGATATATATATTTTATTTACTTAGAGAGAGAGTACTGAAAATTATTCTTAAAGTTGCATGACTTATTAATTTACTTTTCGAACTATTGATAGCTTTAAAAACATTACTTGATTAATTAAGACTTTATTAAACTCCCGAAATTACAATATGAGTGAAATATATTCTTACAACATTAATATATTATATGTGTGTTTTCAATATTTTTCTCGATTTTTTTATTACGAGTCTCTGTGAGCACTTGCTATGTCAAGAGGAGGATAAGGGGTGTATCTAAATTTTGTTAGTCGAATAAAGTGGTATTTTCAAGACTATCAATAGTTCGGGGGCGTAATTAAACTAATACTCTGCGCCAAGTTTAGGGGTATTTTCAATATTTCTCTCTTTACTTAATTATATATTCTTAATATATGCCATGTGCCTACTTGATTATTTTTTCGTAGGTCAAACATTTGAAATTCGTTTTGACAATGAATACTGGTTGGGGTGATGAGATTTAATTGCAGGACCTTATCTATCTACTTAATTATGTTTTCAACATGCTTTCACGTATATGTCTGATTCTTTTCTCATGAGCCAAAAAAGCGAAATCTTTTTGACAATGAGTATCCATGGAATCGGTTTCAAAACTTTAATTTATTATGATATAAACTTGCTTTTAAATGAGATAATCACATACTTTTTAATAATATTAACCAAAATAAAATTAAAATTACATTATACATATAAAATTCATAAAACTTCAACTCTTAATTTCGTCGTACATCTAAAAAGATAAAGTATGAGAATAATGTTGATAAACTAGCTTAGAACGTGGGATATGTCATGAACTTCATAGTTGGAAGTTAGGTGAAGTGGAAATTAATAGCAAAAAGAACAAATTTATTATTAAATATAAAAATATAATTAATGATAAATATGTTCAAAATGTTCTAAAGTCTACTTTTGCACCAAGAGTTTCTTTACTTTAATTTCCTTTTAAAAAAATGTGCTAATACTCCAAATTGTTTTTTTTCTCTTTCTTTTATATGCAGCAAATGTTGAAAACTTTATCAAAATTTGACTAATCATTATGTGGCCAAAAATTTCAGTTTTAACGAAAATTAAACAACTCTGATAAAAAAAACTCAACAAATGTAAATTGTACTAATCGTTTAGATATATATTTTTATATAAAAATAACACTACACACACATTTAAGATGTTAAATATCAAGTTATAAACAAACTTTTTAATAATAAACTACTTATAGCATATTATTATCAAGTTATAGCATATCAAGAAATAATATATTATTCTCATTAATTTTTTAAAATAATAATTAACTTATTTAAATAATTCAATTACCTTATTTAAACCAATGTAGTTAATTAAATTTATTATTTTAAGTTACCTTTTTAAACAAAACTCTTAATTAATGTAATTTAAATTAAATATTATATAGTTACCTTTTTTAAGATAACTACAAAATAATAGAGATTTTATCAAAATCTAAAACAATTACAGTTTTAAAAATAAACTGTAAAACGTTATCTAAATAAATAAATAAATTTATATTCCCCAAATTTTTGTTCTTCCCCAACTCTTTTCAAAATCATTACCTCTGCACGCCTATCAAAACTTTTCACCAAAATTCGCACGCCTAAATTTTTATTTTCATCAAATTTTCTCTCAAAATCACTTCTCTCTTAACAGTCTTCTTCAAGAATTCTCAAATAGTTGCATTCAAATCTTCATTTTTAGCACTCAAATCTTCAACTCTTGCGATAAACAAACCGTACAATGTCGAAAAGAGGCAACGAAACCCCGAGAAAAAGTAGAAGATTGAATGAAGAAGCAAGCTCAGACGATTTTCATGCTCATCTTTCAAAATTTTATCACAAACACAATCTCAACCTTCATCTGTTAAAGTTAAATCTAGATCAGGGAAATCAACAATTGTAACGACCTGTTTAGTCGTTTTGAGCAACAGATTTTATTCTGGAAAAACTGGCAGAAGTGACGGATGCCACGACGGACCGTCACGGGCACGACGGACCGTCGTGGAGGTGTCGTTTCAAAATACTTGGAAAAATCTGAAATTTGGTACTGAAAATCGACTCTCTGACCGTCACGACGAAATGGCAGGACGGACCGTCACAGGCGTGACGGACCGTCACAGAGTCTTCAGTGGAAATTGAGTCTCTGACGGTTGCGACGACCTGCAGGACGGACCGTCGCAGGCACGACGGGCCGTCGCAGGTTGCGCAATCCCAGTCTGGGTCGGATTTCTTTACACGTTTTAAGGGACGTTTTTGACTATTCCTGCGTTAATTATAAAGTTAGAGGGTTAATATTAATAAGTCTAATTACTTGAGGGTTAAAAGAGGTAACCTTAAGTTAATTAGTGGATTATTAGTGCCATCTTTTAAAACTTAATTATATGATAATTAGGGTAAAAGAAATAGGGTTTGAATAAAGAAAAACAGAAAGAAAAAGAGAGGAGAACGAGTAGAGAGAGAGAGAGGAACGAAGAGGACAACAAGAAATTGAGGAAGATAGCTTGTTGATCGCAATTCTTCGGTGAAGGTAGGTTATGGTTTTTACACTATTCGTAGTAAACTCTTAATAGCGAATGATATGTGTTGAGTAGTATTATTAAGTCTTCTATATGCTAATTGCGTGTATGCATGATGCGATCTTATATATATATATATATATGTTGTGATAAAATAAGCATGATGAAGCTATTGAATCTTAATCTTGAAGAAACCCTAATCTACTTTGTTAATGATGATGCCTTGGTATAAAAGAAGGCTTAATGAACGAAAGTAGTGAGATTATGGGATCGGGTGCCACATTCCGGTACCAGGATAGAATATGAGGATCGGAGTGTCACGTTCCGACACCAGGATAGAATATGAGGATGCGGATCGGAGTGTCACGTTCGACACCAGGATAGAATATGAGGATCGGAGTGTCACGTTCCGACACCAGGATAGTATATGGATCGGGTGCCACGTTCCGGTACCAGGATAGAATATGAGGATCGCGAGTGTCAGTTCCGACACCAGGATAGTATATGGATCGGGTGCCACGTTCTGGTACCAGGATAGAATATGAGGATCGGAGTGTCACGTTTGACACCAGGATAGTATGGATCGGGTGCCACGTTCGGTACCAGGATAGAATGAGGAGCGGAGTGTCACGTACCGACACGAGAGTAAATATATAATGAATCTTGAAAGATACTAATACTCAATCTAAAGAACATGTTTCCCAAACGAGTATGATGAGGAGGCGTGAGTCCTCATTGATGTGCTTGGTGTTGTAACCAAGGATTATGGTAATTGTAAATGCTGCATGCTAAGGATATTAGTTGATTTTATGATGTACTTGATATATACTGTTTTCTATTTTGAGTTGGCGATGATGATACCTACTCCGTACTTGTGGTTGTACTGACCCCCTACTTTATGTTTTCCTTTTGTTTATTTGTGGAGTGCTGCAGCAAACGTGCCGTCATCTTCGACTCAACAGTAGTTCAAGCCAGTCTTCGTCACACCGGATCTTCAGGGGTGAGCTAATGCTTCTAGCTTGGACTGGATCTCCTTCCTCATGTTTTGATGCCTTGAAGTTTCGGCATAGACTAGCTTTTATTTGTTTAGCTTCTTAGAATACTCTTAGTTTAGTAAATTGATCATAGATGTTCTTGTGGTGGTGAGACTTCCAGATTTTGGGGAATTAATAGAAGTGAATTTTAGAAGTTATTGAATTGTCTTTTATTATGAGTTTAAGTCTTCCGCATTGCTTTATGTTGATATTAAATCGAAATGTTAAGGTTTAGATTGGTTGGTTCGCTCACATAGGAGGGTAAATGTGGGTGCCAGTCGCGGGCTCGGTTTTGGGTCGTGACAAAACTGGTATCAGAGCATTAGGTTCGTTGGTCTCATCACACAAGAACAGGTCTAGTAGAGTCTTAAAGAACGGTAGGGGGACGCCTTACTTTTCTTTGAGAGGCTATAAGACTTTAGGAAAATTCCATTATTCTTTCTTTCTTTCGTGCTATTACTTGGATCCAATTGGTATCTAGGTGATACAAATTGGTATCTGACCATCTTCACTCTATTTCGCAGATGGTTAGAACTAGAGCAACGGATACGCCAACATCAACATCAGCAAGACAAGATGCATCTGAGCCAGCCACTGGGGCTGTAGCTCGAAGTGCAACAGTGGCAAGAGGCCGCGGTAGAGGTCGTGGGAGGACGTCCTCTAGAGGGAGAGGACGAGCACCTAGCCCATCTGGTGCTAGGGCGGTGACTCCTCCACCGACTGAGGAAGTAGTAAGAGAAGGGGAGGATGGGGAGGATGAACAAGTACGGAACGAGGAAATGCCACCCCAACCTACCCCAGAGATGATCAATCAGGTTCTCGCTTATCTTAGTGGGTTGTCTGATCAGGGACAGGCACCACCAATGTTTTCTGCACCAACACCTCCGGTTTCAGAGGTACAACATGCAGCCACTATGGCTCCTCGTATGGATGCCCCACTGGACATAGGCACGTTTCCACGTCTGACTACTGGGCCTATAATGACAAATGATCAGCATGAACTTTTCAGTAAGTCTTGAAATTGAAACCTCCAGTTTCAAGGGTGCAGAATCTGAGGATGCTTACGATTTTCTGGTTGACTGTCATGAGCTACTACACAAGATGGGTATAGTAGAACGGTTGGTTGGTGTTGAGTTCGTGAGTTATCAGTTTCAAGGGAACGCCAAAAATGTGGGTGGCGGTCAATGTTGAATGTCAACCAACAGAGGCACCACCTATGACTTGGGCCTCATTCTCTAGTTGTTATGGAAAAGTATATCCCACGTACTTTGAGGGATAGGAAAAGGGATGAGTTTTTGAGCCTAGAGCAAGGTAGGATGTCGGTCAATGCATATGAGGCTAAGTTTCGTGCACTATCCAGATACGCCACCCAACTTTGTTTCAGTCCACAAGAGCGGATTCGCCGTTTTGTGAAGGGGTTGAGATCAGAGTTGCAAATTTTAGCTTTACAAGTAGCGGCCACAGCGAAATCTTTTCAAGAAGTGGTAGACTTCGTGGTAGAGGTGGAAGGAGTGAAGCCAGATGAATTCACCATGGCATCGACATCAAAGAGGTTTCGAAAGGGAGGTGAGTTTAATGGTTCTTACTCTAGAGGACAGGGTTCCGGAGGTTACTCAGTCCGACCCATTCAGTCTTCACTACAGACTGTAGTCGGGGGTCCACCTCAGACCGGTCAAAATTTCTCTGAGAGACCTATGCGTGAATCTAGAGAGTGTTATGGGTGTGGGGAGACTGGGCATATCAAGAGGTATTGTCCAAAACAGAGTGATAGACCCCCAACAGTTAGAGGTAGAGGTGGTCATGGCAGAGGCCGTTATTCCGGAGGACGAGGTGGTCGAGGTAATGGTGGTCACCAAAACGGCCGGGGTGATGGGCAAACTGGAGCCACTACATCACAACATGGTAGGGGCAACGGACAAACAAACGAAAGGGCCCATTGTTATGCTTTCCCTGGGAGATCGGAGGCGGAGACATCTGATGCTGTCATCACATGTAATCTTCTGGTTTGTGATTGCATGGCATCTGTATTGTTTGATCCTGGATCCACATTTTCTTATGTATCTTCCTCATTTGCTAATGGTCTAAATTTACATTGTGAATTACTTGATACGCCTATTCGTGTTTCTACTCCGGTGGGTGAGTCTGTGGTAGTTGAAAAGGTATATAGGTCTTGTTTGGTGAACTTTGTGGGGAGTAACACTTATGTAGATTTGGTTATCTTAGAAATGGTTGATTTTGATGTAATTCTGGGTATGACTTGGCTTTCTCCGCAATTTGCGATCTTGGATTGTAATGCTAAAACGGTGACGTTAGCCAAGCCTGGGACAGATCCGTTAGTGTGGGAGGGTGACTACACTTCTAATCCGGTGCGTATAATCTCCTTTCTTCGTGCTAAGAAAATGGTTAGTAAAGGGTGTTTAGCTTTCTTGGCACATCTCAAGGATGACACTACCCAAGTACCTTCGATTGAGTCGGTTTCGGTGGTCCGTGAGTTTCTTGATGTGTTCCCTGCAGATCTTCCGGGTATGCCACCAGATAGGGATATTGACTTCTGTATTGATCTTGAACCGGGTACTCGCCCCATTTCTATACCCCCTTATAGAATGGCCCCCGCGGAGTTAAGTAGAGAATTAAAAGCCCAACTTCAAGAGTTGTTGAACAAAGGCTTCATTAGACCAAGTGCATCTCCTGGGGGTGCTCCGGTTTTGTTTGTGAAGAAGAGGATGGGAGTTTTCGGATGTGCATAGACTACCGGCAGTTGAACAAGGTGACTATAAAGAACAAGTATCCTCTTCCTCGCATTGATGACTTGTTCGATCAGTTACAAGGTGCTTGTGTCTTCTCTAAGATTGACTTGAGATCCGGTTATCATCAATTAAAAATACGGGCAACGGATGTGCCAAAGACTGCTTTTAGAACCAGGTATGGGCATTACGAATTTGTAGTGATGTCTTTTGGTCTTACGAATGCCCCTGCTGCGTTCATGAGTTTGATGAACGGGATTTTTAAGCCATATTTGGATCTCTTTGTGATCGTATTTATTGATGATATACTGATATACTCTAAAAGTAAGGAGGAACATGAGGAGCATTTGAGAATGGTATTGGAAACGTTGAGGGAGAAAAAGCTTTATGCCAAGTTCTCTAAGTGTGAGTTTTGGCTAGATGCAGTGTCCTTCTTGGGGCACGTGGTTTCTAAGGATGGAGTGATGGTGGATCCTTCTAAGATCGAAGTAGTGAAGAATTGGGTAAGACCTACTAATGTGTCAGAAATAAGGAGCTTTGTTGGGTTAGCTAGCTACTACCGCCGATTTGTCAAGGGATTCTCTTCTATTGCTTCCCAACTGACGAACTTGACTAAGCAAAATGTTCCATTTGTATGGTCGGACGAGTGTGAGGAAAGCTTTCAGAAGCTCAAGACTCTGTTGACTACTGCACCAATTCTCACCTTGCCAGTGGAAGGCAAGAACTTCATTGTGTATTGTGATGCATCTTATTCGGGTTGGGTGCAGTGCTAATGCAAGAGAAGAATGTGATTGCTTATGCTTCAAGACAATTAAAAATGCATGAACGTAACTATCCAACTCATGATTTGGAATTGGCCGCGGTAGTGTTTGCACTAAAGCAATGGAGACACTATTTATATGGGGTTAAGTGTGAGGTCTATACGGATCATCGTAGTCTACAGTATGTCTTCACTCAGAGAGATTTGAATTTGAGACAGAGGAGATGGATGGAACTACTGAAGGACTACGACATCACTATTTTGTATCATCCGGGGAAGGCGAATGTTGTAGCGGATGCTTTAAGTAGAAAGGCGGGAAGCATGGGTAGTCTAGCTCAGTTGCAAGCTTCTAGACGCCCATTGGCTAGAGAAGTTCAGATTCTGGCTAACGACCTTATGAGATTAGAAGTAAATGAGAAGGGAGGATTTCTAGCTTGTGTGGAGGCAAGATCTTCCTTCCTTGACAAGATTAAGGGAAAGCAGTTTAATGATGAAAAATTGATCCGGATCCGAGATAAAGTGTTGCAAGGAGAGGCTAAAGAAGCGAAAATCGACGAGGAAGGTGTTTTGAGGATTAAGGGAAGGGTATGTGTACCCCGCGTCGATGATTTGATCAACACTATTCTGACAGAGGCTCATAGTTCAAGGTATTCGATACATCCGGGTGCAACCAAGATGTACCGTGACCTAAAGCAACACTTTTGGGGGAGAAGAATGAAGCGTGATATTGTGGATTTTATTGCCAAATGTCCAAATTGTCAACAAGTAAAGTATGAACACCAAAGGCCCGGAGGAACACTTCAGAGAATGCCCATTCCGGAATGGAAATGGGAGAGAATTGCAATGGACTTCGTGTTGGTCTTCCAAAGACATTGGGCAAGTTCGACTCCATTTGGGTGATTGTGGACAGATTAACTAAGTCTGCTCATTTCATTCCGGTTAAGGTGACTTACAATGCAGAGAAGTTAGCCAAACTTTACATCTCAGAGATTGTTCGGTTGCATGGGGTTCCACTATCCATCATATCAGATAGAGGTACGCAGTTTACTTCTAAGTTTTGGAAAACATTGCATGCAGAATTGGGTACTAGGTTGGACCTTAGTACCGCGTTCCATCCTCAGACCGATGGTCAGTCTGAGCGAACGATTCAAGTGTTGGAGGATATGCTTCGTGCATGTGTGATAGAATTCGGTGGCCATTGGGATAACTTCTTACCCTTAGCGGAGTTTTCATACAATAATAGCTATCACTCAAGCATTGATATGGCCCCATTTGAAACATTGTATGGTAGGAGATGTAGGTCTCCTATTGGTTGGTTTGATGCATTCGAGGTTAGACCTTGGGGTACTGATCTTTTGAGGGATTCGATAGAAAAAGTGAAATCTATTCAAGAGAAGCTTCTAGCGGCGCAAAGTAGACAAAAAGAATATGCAGATCGAAAGGTTAGAGACTTAGAGTTCATAGAGGGTGAACAAGTCTTGTTGAAAGTTTCGCCCATGAAAGGGGTGATGCGGTTTGGTAAAAGAGGAAAGCTTAGTCCAAGGTATATTGGCCCATTTGAAGTACTTAAGCGAGTAGGGGAGGTGGCTTATGAGTTAGCCTTGCCTCCAGGGCTGTCCGGAGTGCATCCGGTATTCCATGTGTCCATGTTGAAAGGGTACCATGGGGATGGAAACTACGTTATCCGTTGGGATTCGGTTTTGCTTGATGAGAATTTGTCTTATGAGGAGGAGCCTGTTGCTATTTTAGATAGAGAAGTTCGCAAGTTGAGGTCAAGGGAGATTGCATCCATCAAGGTGCAATGGAAGAATCGACCGGTTGAAGAAGCTACTTGGGAGAAGGAGGCAGATATACAAGAAAGATACCCACATCTGTTTACAGACTCAGGTACTTCCTTTCACTCTTGGTTTTCTTCTCATGATCGTTCGAGGACGAACGATAGGTAAATTGGTATCTATTGTAACGACCTGTTTAGTCGTTTTGAGCAACAGATTTTATTCTGGAAAAACTGGCAGAAGTGACGGATGCCACGACGGACCGTCACGGGCACGACGGACCGTCGTGGAGGTGTCGTTTCAAAATACTTGGAAAAATCTGAAATTTGGTACTGAAAATCGACTCTCTGACCGTCACGACGAAATGACAGGACGGACCGTCACAGGCGTGACGGACCGTCACAGAGTCTTCAGTGGAAATTGAGTCTCTGACGGTTGCGACGACCTGCAGGACGGACCGTCGCAGGCACGACGGGCCGTCGCAGGTTGCGCAATCCCAGTCTGGGTCGGATTTCTTTACACGTTTTAAGGGACGTTTTTGACTATTCCTGCGTTAATTATAAAGTTAGAGGGTTAATATTAATAAGTCTAATTACTTGGGGGTTAAAAGAGGTAACCTTAAGTTAATTAGTAGATTATTAGTGCCATCTTTTAAAACTTAATTATATGATAATTAGGGTAAAAGAAAGAGGGTTTGAATAAAGAAAAACAGAAAGAATAAGAGAGGAGAACGAGTAGAGAGAGAGAGGAACGAAGAGGACAACAAGAAATTGAGGAAGATAGCTTGTTGATCGCAATTCTTCGGTGAAGGTAGGTTATGGTTTTTACACTATTCGTAGTAAACTCTTAATAGCGAATGATATGTGTTGAGTAGTATTATTAAGTCTTCTATATGCTAATTGCGTGTATGCATGATGCGATCTTATATATATATATATATATGTTTGTGATAAAATAAGCATGATGAAGCTATTGAATCTTAAATCTTGAAGAAACCCTAATCTACTTTGTTAATGATGATGCCTTGGTATAAAAGAAGGCTTAATGAACGAAAGTAGTGAGATTATGGGATCGGGTGCCACATTCCGGTACCAGGATAGAATATGAGGATCGGAGTGTCACGTTCCGACACCAGGATAGAATATGAGGATTGGAGTGTCACGTTCCGACACCAGGATAGAATATGAGGATCGGAGTGTCACGTTCCGACACCAGGATAGTATATGGATCGGGTGCCACGTTCCGGTACCAGGATAGAATATGAGGATCGGAGTGTCACGTTCCGACACCAGGATAGTATATGGATCGGGTGCACGTTCGGTACCAGGATAGAACATCGAGGAGTAGCCACGAATAGAATAGCGTGAGAGGAGAAGTGTGAGGTCACGTTCTGACACCAGGATAGTATATGGATCGGGTGCCACGTTCCGGTACCAGGATAGAATGAGGAGCGGAGTGTCACGTACCGACACGAGAGTAAATAATATAATGAATCTTGAAAGATACTAATATACTCAATCTAAAGAACATGTTTCCCAAACGAGTATGATGAGGAGGCGTGAGTCCCATTGATGTTGCTTGGTGTGTAACCAAGGATTATGGTAATTGTAAATGCTGCATGCTAAGGATATTAGTTGATTTTTGATGTTACTTGATATATATTGTTTTCTATTTTGAGTTGGCCGATGATACCTACTCAGTACTTGTGGTTGTACTGACCCCCTACTTTTATGTTTTCCTTTTTGTTTATTTGTGGAGTGCAGCAAACGTGCCGTCATCTTCGACTCAACAGTAGTTCAAGCCAGTCTTCGTCACACCGGATCTTCAGGGTGAGCTAATGCTTCTAGCTTGGACTGAATCTCCTTCCTCATGTCTTGATGCCTTGAAGTTTCGGCATAGACTAGCTTTTATTTGTTTTAGCTTCTTAGTTTAGTAAATTGATCATAGATGTTCTTGTGGTGATGACTTCCAGATTTTGGGGAATTAATAGAAGTTGAATTTTAGAAGTTATTTAATTGTCTTTTATTATGAGTTTAAGTCTTCCGCATTGCTTTATGTTGATATTAAATCGAAATGTTAAGGTTTAGATTGGTTGGTTCGCTCACATAGGAGGGTAAATGTGGGTGCCAGTCGCGGCTCGGTTTTGGGTCGTGACAACAATAGAAAAAAAAACATCCAAAGGAAAACGAGAAGAAGAGAAAAGGGAAAGAAAAGAAAAAAGTAGATGAATCTGAGAAAAGGACGAAAGAAAGAGGAAAGAAGAGGAAAGGAAAAGAAATCGAGGAATCATCAGATTCTGAATCTGATTTTGTGGAAGAGTTGATAAAATCAAAATCCAAAAAACCAAGAGCATCTGAAATCGATACTTCACATTTACAAGAAGAAGAAGAGAGACAGTTAAACCCAAAAAAGTTCAAAGGCTAGTAAAGTTAATTTTTTAAAACTTTTTTATGTTCTGTTATTTTTATTTTCTGTTATTGGGTATAAAATAGTTAAAATATAATTTTTATGTAAATAAATAATGTATGAATTGTGTATGATTCACTATATGAAATTACAGATTTCTTCATATTACAATATCAATTGCTGAAACATGTATTTTTTATGTATGATTCACTATATGAATTGTGTATGATTAACTGTATGAATTGTGTATGATTCACTGTATGAATTTTGTATGATTCACTGTATGATTCACTGTATATATAAAATGTGTATGAATTTTTTGTATAAAGTTTTTTGATACTGTTGAATAGTAATATCCATAATTAGTTATACTTTATGTTTTGATTTGTATATTTTGGTGTTGAATATATTGTGTATGAAAGAATGTTGTAAGTTTGTTTGAAATGTGTATGATTATATTGTATTAAGTTTTGTATACTATGTGTATGAATTATGTATTTTTCAATATTATGTTGTACGTTTGTTTGAATTGTGTATGATTCACTGCATTATGTTTTGTATACTATGTGTATGAATTATGTATTTTTCAATATTATGTTGTAAGTTTGTTTGAATTGTGTATGATTAACTGCATTATGTTTTGTATACTATGTGTATGATTAACGTATTTAATTTTTACAATTTTTTAGGAGAAGAAGACACAAACATATTTGTCTTCATGTATTAACATGAATGTGTTTGCGGATTTGTTGACCTTCTTAGGTCAAGATAAGTTTCAATAATTCCTAGATGAAACACCTTTTGGATTTTTTATAATTTGCATCACATTAAAATCCAATGTCAATTGTTGAGACACTTATTTATAATGGGGAATGAAAATGTTAGGGATGACATGTTTGTCATTAAAGTAAATGGTAAAGAGTTACATTTTGGGTTAAAAGAGTTTGTTGCTATAACTGGTTAGAAATGTGGATCTGTTTCTGATTTTGATTAAAAACTGTAAAAATTTTATTTTTAACCAGTAATCACATTTAACATCATTCTTCGTTTTATTTACACATGAAAATACACTTAATATTACGAAATATTTATTAGTAGAAACATTGAATAAATGTATCACAAAAAAAAATATATCAATTTAACATATGCAATATAACATGGGGAAAAAAATACGACACATTACTAAAATATTAAAAAAAACTAACCTGATGAATTCCATTTGTCACCATGTTTAATTAAAGTTGACACAATTTTCTCCATTAAATCAAATCTAAACTTTTTCGACCTTCAATTTTAATTATTTTTTTTAATAAAAAAAACGATAAAATATGACAGAATTTGAATATATGAATATAGTCCAATTTTTGGAAAAAAAAATGATAACGTTTATGGAAAGAAAGATAACAGAATACAATTTTTAAGGATAAAAAATCAAAAATAATTACCATTAAAAACAGATTGAGATAATTAAGGTGCATATCTATAATTAATATATTTTAAAATCCCTTAAAAGGTGCACATTTTGTTATCAGTTAATAACAATAACTACATTCATGGAAATTATCCAATTTTAATTAATCATTTTTTAATTTTATTTTTCATCCTAATTTTAGGGAATAAATATTTACAATATTTTAATTTAAAGAAATGCTATAAGTTGATATATTAAATGTCACAGAATGAAAATCAAACTCTTATGCCATAACTTGAGAATATGATTTTTATTTCTCATCGAAAGTTATAAATTTAAATAAACTTAAAATTGAATAATTATATCTTATATTCTGACAATTGACGTTAATCTCAGCTTACTCTATTTATGTAGTCATTAATTACAATAAAAGACATGTTTAGTGGTAATAATATTTTTCTTTGACGATAATATTGATAGTTATAAAAATATTTAGAAGTAATAATTAAGTTATGTCATTGCTTTTGATATTGTCCCTAAATAATTATTACAATTTTTATTTGTTATAATGAATATTCATCAAGATTATATATTACAATACTTTTAAAAATAAAATTTTATATTTATATTTCAAATTAATTATAGGAGTACCAAACACATTCACATATGTAAAATAATAATCAAATACAACATAACTTTGTTGGACTAATTAAATATTTTTTTAATATCAAGAAGTAATAACGCGGTATGTATTGACTTATCTTGAAATATCTACGTGAAAACAAACAAAAATATAGACAATTACACTTACAAGTTGTAATAAAATAAAATAAAATAAAAAGGCTAAAGAGAAAAGAAAATGCAATAAAGTGATATATATGATTCTTTTCACCAAACACCATAATATAATTCTCACATATAATTTTCAAAAAACTCATTAGTTTCACACTTCAATTTTTTTTTTTTGGAAAGAATTATGAGGCCAAATATTAATATAGTTTCATGTCTATTGATTATTTTCTTCATCCATGAATTTTCAAGTAGCCTTTGTGGTGAAGCAAGATCCCTTCAAAATGAATTGTTTAAATCTCATCAACACATGGTGGCTAGAGAGTTAAGAGGTTTAAAGAGAAGAATCATACCAACACCATCACCACCAAAACCTAATGTAGAAATTCATTGGAGTCCCCCTCCTCCTCTTGATCAACCTCCACCGTCAGGGTCGGAGATACAATATTAGGTACGGATTCAGATGAACTCAATACTTTTGTTAAGATAATAATGTATTAGCATTATAAAATGTATTGAACGAGATGCTACACATAGTCCACCATGCTCGATCGCCGCCACAATTCAGAGGTGAAATCAAGATTTGAACAATAATTGTACTTTTTTAGTAGCTAGTAATTAGTTTTGTTTTTGTTTCTTTTTGTATGAGTGCTTGTATTTTGATTCTTAGTTTATAAAAATGTTTTTTTTTATTTGATTTCTTTATGAAGGACATGGCACATGAATAATCAAATGATGTAATACTAATAGTGTGTAATTTATTAAAAATTATTATGAGCAAATGAGACATTCCTTTAATTTTCACTTAGATGTCAAAAAAAGCTCATTAGTCCCTACTTCACAAATGTGCTAATAATGTGAACACAAAACAATTTGGTTTTGTGTTGATTCTATTTCCAGTTTGTTTTAGTATAAATGGTCTTTAATATAATTTAGTAAATTAAACTTATTATTAAGTTTTATCTCTACAATAATCTCATATTTTCCTGTCAGAGATGTTTATAAGTTTTTTTTATATTTTTATATTTAGCGAGTCTGTAAGAAAAAATCTCTCTTATTTTATTTTTTTTAAATATATAATATATATATAATATATATATATATATATCATATATATATATTATATATATATATATATATATATATATATTATTTCTATAGCATATGTAAATATTAGGACGATATTTTTTTGTTACTTACAAATATAATAAAATAAATTAAAATAATATTTATTTTTCAACCCTACCCTATCCCCAACCACCTTGATTGTTAGCATCGTTGATTTTTTGTTCATTTATTATGGTATGAAATTTGTTAAGTATATATTTTGACAATATTATTAAATAATATTCGTCTCAAACTAACACATACACACAAGTTGTAATAAACTAAAATGACAAAAAAATATGAGTAAAGGCGGATTCCTTTAATTTACAATAATTCTCACAAATATGAAAAAAAATATAATTTCATGTCTACTAATATCTTTGTTCATCCGTGAATTAGTCATGGTGGACAAATTTACCAGCAATCTTTGTGTGGAGGAATAATTTACAATAATTCTCTTACAAATTTTATCTTAGAATTTTTGTTATGTTTGAATAATGCAAATAATATAATTTTCAAACCCATAGTTACCTCTTAATAACAAGTACTCTAGTAAATTCAAATTGTTAACTTAAGTAAGCTAATTTTTTAATTTTTTTTTTTGATCAAACGCTCACAAAGACTATTTATATTTAATTTAAAATTCACGTATAACTTTAAAAATATAAGATTAAAGATCAATTGAAAAAGAAAAAGTTGGTGAAGGTTTTATTATCATGTGATGACCTACTCAAGTAAAGTTTCACGAACCTAATATAGGTAAACGCAAAATGAGGAAGTCAAATAAATGATATTCGTATTTTCTTTGTCTCAAATTATTTATCATATTTTCGTATATAATTTTTAAGTCATACCTTGATTTTGTAATAGCTAAACATGTAAACTTATTGAAAAACTATTTTAACTTAATAAAATCTAAAATAATTTAATCCAAATAAACACATATTTTATTTTATCTCCATTTAATATCTACTTACTTTAATTTATTTATGTGTTTTTCTTCACGATAATGTTTGTATTCTTCTAGAACAATTACTCTTAAGAGTAAAATACGAAAAGAATAATACATTTGTTTTAAAATAAAAAATATTTTGAGATAATTAATTTTTGAAAGCAAGATAAGTATTTTGAGACTAGAAAATATAGAAAAGTACACATAAGAACCAAGGGAAACTATTAATCTCCACAGAATTAATTATTAGAAAAACCATTCTACAAAGAGCACTACCTCCAAAAAAGAATATTGCAGTGCGTGAATATAAATTAATCAGATTTTAATATAAATATTAAATATCGAAATAATTTAGTTTTGTGTTGGTTCCTATGTTTGGGTTTGAAAAATTGATTTGGTATTATTACGAAATACTCCATACATTTAAATTTACATAATGTATAATATTATCTTTATAGTCTATTTTAAAATTTATTACAAATACATATATAAATAGTTTATTATTATTATTATTGTTTTTCTTTTCTTAATGATATTTTTTACAATTATATAAACTTAATACTATTTAAAATTATAAAATTTAAAAAAGTTTCTTCACTTTTCAATTATTTACACAGTCAAATATAATCACATAAAATTACAAACTTAAAAGTTTTGAATAGGAAAAATTTAAAAGTTTTTCGATAAGAAGAGTGACAAAGACTTTGAAGGCAGTTTGTCTGGTGTTTTTTTCGCGTTGAATTGATTATAAATTTTTAAGGCAGAGTTGAATTTTAATCCATTTTTATATAAAATAATTTAAGGACGTAAGACAAATAATTCTTGATATGTACGTTATTTGGATTAATTCAGAATAAAATAGATGTATATACAAAAAAGTCTAAAAGTTTGGTGAGTTTGTTTGGTATTTTTTCACGTTGAATTAACTCTTTTTTGTTAGGTAATTTTCAGGTAAAAGTTATTTTTTTTCAAAGTTAATTTTCTCACCAACTTAATTAAATTTTTATTTATTTACATATAAAATAATTCAAGAACGTAAGACAAATACTTCAAGGTGTTTGCTCGCTTTTATTATGGCAGCTAAGTGTTGGAAGTTATACTAAAAATTTAAAAATTAATATAAAATCGTTTAGCTACCAGTAATTCAACGATAAAATTTGTAGTATTTTTAATTGTTTATATATATATATATATACATAAAATTAGGGGCGTTTTAGGAAAACTGGTAAAAGAAAAATATCCTAAACTTTTTTGATTTAATTTGATTTGATTTTAATTAGCAAAAAATATTGAAAATTTTTGAATTAACCCAACTATATAAATACATAGTTAAAAATTATAATTACATATACATATATGGTGAATTTAAAATTTTACTTACATATATAATTAACCGTTTGCACTTTGCACTCTTGATTTGTAAATCTAGATTGCATTTATAGTAATTCAATTCTTTAACTTTAATGTTGAATTTGATTCGTAATCTTTTTTGATAAAATAATTTAAAACTTTAACTGAATTAATTTAATTTGAAAATCGTTTGAATTTAATAAGAATAATCGTTTATATTGTCGATCTTCAAATATTTGTTAGAAAATAAGCAAAAAGGTAAGATTTCCTCTGTTTCAATTGAGTTGTCCTACTGTTTTTGGTTCTTTACAATTCTTTAATTTTAATTTTCGACGTAATTTATTTAAGACAACAAGAATTAAATGACATAATATATTTATTCATATGTCTTTACTTAAAAAAATTATAAGATTCATTTTTTACATTATTATATTAGTATTTATTAGTCAATACAAGACAACTAAATTGAAATATAAAGCGTACAAATTGGGATGTTATGATAGCTTAATTTTCAAGAAAACTCATCAATATTTGAGAATTTTGAATCACTACCACCTCCATCACCATCGAAAGTACCAGCAAATTATTCATGAGCTGATAGAAGCGAAACAAGAATTTTGAATTTATGGTAAACGCTTCGACTTGTAATAAAAGATTAAGGTTGCTTGTAATTAGAGGATTTTTACTTTTGTTTTAAATGTGTAACTTATGAACAAGCAAAATATAATAATTGTTATCACCAAAGCCTAATTATCCTCCATGACCACCCAAAGGCAGCTTCATAAAGCATGTGTTTTGCGTGGTAATTTTTTTTTAATTATATGTTTGTGTAATTATTTTATTGGAGTTGGATCTTAGTATTTTGTATTATATTAACATAAACTCATATATTTTGTTTTTTAAAAAAATTGAGCATGAGATAAGGTAGTTGATTTTTGGGTAATATATACAAATATTCTATCTATGATAACGTTCGCGAGTGTTGACACGACTCTAGTCAAACTTTTGATCGAATATGATGTTTATTGAAGACTAAGTTAAGAAATAACATCATGTTTTTTTTTGTTATCAGTTTTAACCTTTGACATGATACTAAGTGTTTGATTCTAACAAGTGGTATCAACACCAATAACATGAGAGTGATTTTTGGCAGAAAAAAAACGTACATGATATTTGAAGAAAAAATGCATTATTTTTGGTGAAAATAATAATAATCAGACGCACACAACGTCTATTTTAATACTTTCAATTTTTTTTGTTTGAAGAATAAAAAGTGATAATTAGAGCTGTCAAAAAGGGTCAGTCCGCCCCACTCGGCCCAAGCCCTGCGGGACAAGGAATTTGAAGGGCTTTGCGGGCTAACCCTTCATTCTGGAGGGCCTGAAAATGTACAACCCAACTAAATCCTAGAAGGGCCAAGGGCTGGGGCGGGCTAGCCCTTCCTTTTTTTTCTTCAAACGTATAATTCTATAACATTAAGAAAATGAGAAGATTTTCAAATCAAACATGACATACAATAGTGTTTTTTTTAGTAACACTAACAAAGAGTCTAGTGTAATTAACATTTATCTCGCATATCAAATACGCGAGCGAGATAAGAAAATGACAAGCAAGATTGAAGGGAGGCAAAGACACAATATTTTTCTAGCATCCTAGATACGTGCGAATCTACTTGGATAGAGTATACCTAAAACAGATTAACCTAATTTTAAGTCCATATATTTCGTGATACATGTATCTGAACATACCAAAATCAGGTAAGATTCATAATATTACAACATATCGTGTATTTAAGTAATTAGATTATATACTAATGATATTATTGTAAGTTATTCTTAAATAAAAAGTTTTAGCCCATAGGCCGACCCCAACATCTCTTTGATCAAGCCTCAAGGGCCAAGGACTTATATGATTCGAGCTTATAAGCCCAATGTTAATGGGACTTGAAAATCATATCCCAACCTTACCTCAATAACAGATTGGGTTGAGCCGGCCCCATGGGCTAAACCCATTTTGATGGCTCTAGTGATAATGATCAAACTACTTTTATCTTTTTATCTTTTGACCAATATATGCATACAAAAAATTTGATTTGTACTCTATGGAGCTCATAAAACCCTGTATAATTTAAATGTGTTACAGTAAATCCGATATCATATAAATATCATTTTAATTTATTTTCCCTTAAAAGATGTTAAATTTAAAAGTCATATCTTTTTTCCTTTTTATTCAACAAGCAAAATGACAGACTTTAGAGTCAACAAGTCAACTTTTCAAAAAAACAAATTGCTAATAAAAGTAACGGGTTATGACAAAAATAATTTAATTAATTCAGGAAAGTAACGGGACTATATTATTAAAAAAATATATTTTATTATTCATCGTCTGCTAAAATATTCAACAAGTTGTAACTATGGAACAACTAAGTATCAATTAAATTATTAATAGATTTAACCTAGTATATAACTTACTAATTATTTTACATACATTATTAGCTGTTCAAGAATATAACTATGAAATTGATTTTCTTGACCCTTTTCACTCACGAATCGCGATCAGTTAGCGTATTAATTATTTTATCGATCCTTAAAAAAAATTCATAGAAAATGCACAAAAGTAATATAAATAGGCATTATGTGATAACCTAGTTTTCATAAAACTACTATTTGAAAGAAAATGAGGGGAGTAAGTATGATTTCATTTCTTCTAATTATTTTTATTATTCATAAATTTGTTTGTGTGAAATTAGTAACATCAAGATCCATTCAACAATATAATAATTCTTACAAGGAATTATTTTCTCAATACAAGATTGCTAGAGAGCTAAGAGGTATTGGTTTAATTAGAGGCAAAACAACAATATTGTCACCACCACAATCTAATAAGGAATCTCATATGCGTCGCTCTCCTATGAAGCCACCACCACCAACTCCGCCGCCACCGTCACCACCATCTCCGCAACTACAACCACCACCACCACCCGCACCTCCGTCAACATCATTATGTTGAACATCTGCTGAGTTAGAATTTTGAGTTTGTGATTTATTTTTTTGGAAAAAAATACAAATATAAGGGGCTAGGAATTCGTGATTTTGTTATCTTCACTTTCACGAGTAACAAGTTATGTTTATGTAATTGAAGAAACTCGATAATTAATCTATATTGCAGAGGAATTGAATGTCACATCATAACCACTCAATCCCCTTGCCTTTCCCAACCACCCAAGTAACCCAATCCACAATATAAATATGTATTTTTTTCTATATTGAAAGAAAAAAACTCATTACTACAAGGAAATTGAAACAATGAGGGGAATATATATAATTTCATTTCTTCTAATATCATTAATCATCCATATTGAAGCAACATCAAGGTCCATGCAACAATATGATAATTCATACAAGGAATTATTTTCTCAATTTAAAGTTGCTAGAGAGCTAAGAGGTTTAAAAGGCAAAAGACCACCACCACCATCACCAGACCCTAATAAGGCAAGTCATATGCATGTCCCTCCTGCTTATCGTCATGCACCACCACCACCACCATCACCATCACCATCAAAACTACCATCAAGTTATTCATGAGCTGACAGAGGCGGAGTTAGAATTTTGAATTTATTTTAACATAAATATGAAGTTATAGACAAAATGATTGAGAGTTTCACAAAATCAATAAGTAGATTTGTAGTTAAGTCCTTATTGGGCTTGACATCATGTACCATTTCATATGTACTTAAATTTTATTTTATCTTTTTATATGTTTTTGGTGAATGCTTTGATTTGTAATAAAAAGATTAAAGATGCTTGAAAGAGGATTATTATGACATTATGCATTTTGATTCATATTTTTTCTTTTGTTTTTAATATATTACTTATGAACAAGCAAAATATAATAATTATTGTACGAACATTGTATTGTTACCACATTTTAAGGCTAATTACATAAAAGCATGTGCTTTTGCGTTCATATTTAATTTAAAAAATTGAACTAGTTAGTGTTAGGTAATAGAAATATTCTGTCTATGACAATGCTCACGAGGGGGTTGAAATGACTCTATTGGACTTATCTGGTTAAATATGACATTTAGTTAAGAAATAAAGTTATACTATTGCTATAACTTTTTACATGAAATCGATTTTTGACAAAAATAAAAACATTAAATTTTAAGAAAAAAGTGCATCATTTTTGGCCAAAAAATAATAATCAGACGCACACGACACCTATTTATATATATTCAATATTTTTTTATTTAAAAAATATAAAATGATAATGATCGAACCCCTTTGTTATAAAATGATATATCCAATATTTTTTTATTTAAAAAATATAAAATGATAATGATCCAACATCTATAATTGTACCCCATAAAATTTAAGTCTGATACAATAAATCTAAAATTGTATAAGCATCAACTAAACCATTTTCCCTTTAAAATATTAAATTCAAAATTCCTTTTTTTATCTTTTTTCTTTTATATGACATATCTCTTTAATATTTTTATAAAACTCTCAAATTAAAAAAGACCACAATTTCAACAAAGCAAAATGACAAAAACTTTAGAGTCAACGAGTCAACTTTTCACAAACAAGGCTAATAATTTAAAGTCACGGGTTTCTGATTAAATCATTAAATTAATTTGGCAAAGTGATTGGACTATAGTATAAAAATTATTTTATTATTAATCATCTATAAAAAAATATTCAACAAGTTGGAACAATAGAACAAATAAATATTAATTAAATTATTTAGTGGATTTAACCTAATATTAGTTGTTCAAGCATATGATAATGTCGTTGATTTTCTCGATCCTTTCTAAGCTAGAGTATTATTTTATCGATCCTTAAAAAAAATTCAAAAAGAATGGATAAAAGTAATATAAATAGGGATGTTATGGTAAGTTAATTTTCATAAAACTCATTACTATTTGAAAAAATTATGAGGGGAGTAAGTATATTTTCATTTCTTCTAATTTTTTTGATTATTCATGAATTAATTTGTGTGGAATTAGTATCATCAAGATCCATGCAACAATATAATAATAATAAGGAATTATTTTCTCAATACAAGATTGCTAGAGAGCTAAGAGGTTTTGGTTTAATTAGAGGCAAAATAACAATATTGTCACCACCACAATCTAATAAGGAATCTCATATGCATCTCCCTCCTATGAAGCCACCACCACCAACTCCGCCACCACCGTCACCACCATCTCAGCGACTACCACCACCACCCGCACCTCCATCAACACCAATAAGCTGAACATGAGTTGACAAGGGTGAAGCTAGAATTTCAAGTTGATAAATTCTAAATTCTGAAAAAGATAAATTACTTTTTTTTATTATAAAAAATATAAGGGCTTAGTGATTTAATATGGACTCAAAAAATAGTTTTGTTTGGTGTTGATTCTATTTTCTCAAAATAGATATGTTGATAATGTAAGCATTTCTTCAACTTGTAACACACACAATTTTATTAATTACTCATTTATATTATTCAACATTCATTATTAATATAATAATTATCTCTCAAATGATCTGATTTGAAAGTCACTACTACATTATAACGTAATTGACAAAAAAGTGAGCAATGACAATATTCCTTTCAAGTCACAATAATATAATAATTTCATGTCTACTAGTATCTTTGTTCATCCATGACTTAGTAATGGTGGACAAAATTAATTTCTAACGACCTTTGTGAGGAAGCAAGGTCGTTGTTCCTATCGCGATTCGCAATTTTTCTACATTTATTTTTTTAATTTTCAAGATAAGATGGAGTAAGAGTACCAATACCATCACTATCAAATCCTTATTTGAGAATTCGTCCAAGTCTATTCTGCTATTATCAAGTTATATCTACAACACAAGATAAACTATAAACATACCATCCGCTAAAGAAAAACCTAAATTGGACTATTTTCGAGTTTGGAAGAATTGATTTGGTATTATTACGAAATATTTTTCTCTTTTTAATGATATATTTGTTGTGCGAAATTCGAGATAATACGAGAAAATATAAACGCGAAAAACAAGACAACAGATTTACGTGGTTCACCAATAAATTGGCTACGTCCACGGGGAAGAGAGGGAGCAGTTTATTATGGAGAGGCAAAAAACAGAATTACAAAATAGGGTTTGCCATAGCGTCTATATATAGTGCTAAGCTACGCCCTAACAGGCTTGAGCCCAACATACAGAATTGACAGAAAATTAAGGGCCCAATACAACAAGACCCCCGTCCTTTCTGTTGTAACGGGTCCGATTCAAGGCATTCAACAATATTATTATTATATAAATATTATATTATATTTAAAATTATAAAATTCAAAAGACTTTCTTGTTTTAATTTTTTTTCCCAATAATTAAGCAGAGTGACCAAGACTTTGATAGTCAAATAGTCAACTTTTAATTTGATTCCTACATTTGAAAATCACTTGAATTATTATGTCACCATCTTACAAAAGAATAACGCGGCATTTTGTCGATCATTTAATTAATATCCATTATTACAAAAAATGAACCAAAAGTTAAGATAGACCAAGTTATAATACTCGAGCTGTTTCAATTTATTTGTCATAATTTTTAACTTGATTTATTTTTAAAAAAAATATTTGTTTTGACAGTTCTTTAATAACAAATTTTTGAGTGATATTTTGGTATATCGCATGTATATTTATTTTAAAATGGGATAATGCATAAGTATCCTTCAAATCTATGCCTGAAATTTCATAGACATATTTATACTATACTAAGGTCCTATTACTCTTTGAAATTATTTTATTAATAATTTTTTACCCCTTTTCATCCTACGTGACATTATCTTGTGGGCCCAACGCTGATTGATTTTTTTTTTCAAGCTAGTGTCACGTAGGCCGAAAAGGGGTAGAAAATTACTTATAAAATAGGACCTTAGTATAGTATAAGTGTATGTCTGAATTTCGAGCATAGGTTGAGAAGATACTTGTGCATTTTCCATTTTAAAATCACAAAAATTCAAATTCTTCTTTACCTTTTAGAACTCCGTTACAAGTTAAAATAGGACAATTAAATTAAAACATGTTAGAGTATAAATTGAGGTGTTAGTGATAACTTAATTTTAAGGAGAATTCATCACATTACTATACTATATTGAGAATTTGAAACAATGAAAGCAATATGTATAATTTTATTTCTTGCAATATCCTTAATCATCCATGAAGCAAAAGCAAGATCCAACCAACAATATGATAATTCATACAAGCAATTTTTTTCTCAATTTAAAGTTGCTAGAGAGTTAAGAAGCAAAAAAAGATCATCACCACCACCAGATCCTAATAAGGTAACTCATATGCTTTACCCTCCTGCTCGTCATATTATTAAAGTTCGAGCACCACCACCACCATCATCATCGAAAGTACCAGCAAGCTATACATGAATCAATAGAGACGTAACTAGAATTTTAACTTTTTTTATATATAAAAAAACTCATTATTGAATTTTAATAATGAGTTTTATTAGTTAAGTGAATATTTTAATATAAATATAGAATTTTAAACAAAAAATTGAATTCTGCAATATCTATAAGACTATAACCAAATATGTCCCATACAATATGTACTTTTTTTTTTTTGTGAATGCTTTTAGATTTGGAATAAATGCTTAAAGATGCGTGTAGGAGGATTTATTACTATGTATTTTGATTCATGACTCATATATATTGTAATAAAAAAGATTGACCATGAGGTAAGCTAGTTTGTGTTTGGTAATATTAATATATTGGAGTAATAATCGAACATGCTGCTCGTCGATGGATTTAGTGAAGAAGTATAGTAAAGTTACAATTTTGAATTAAATATTATTTTTGTTATGATAGTAAGTGATTGTTTCTAATAAGATGTATCAGAATCAATATCATGAGATTCACTTTTGGCGCATAAGTTTTATTACAAATTCAATCATAGTATAAACGTCATGTTAAATTCATTTTTCGTTAAAATATCAAAGTTCAAAAGTTTTCTTTTTCTTTTCTTCTTCATTTTTAGGGAATACCTCTTGAATATTGATAAGGACCTCTATTTATGTACGAGAGAAGTTAAATCCAATTTAATAATTATTTTCATATTCATAAAGCAAAAAGAAGACAACTCTGAGTTGTTCAAATAGTGGCGTTGAATTTTTCAACCCTTTGATTAGGATTATCGATACGAGAGAGACTCGTATAAATTGAGATGTTGAGATGAGCTAATTTTCAAGAAACTTTAATACTATTTGAAAATTTGAAACAATGAGGTCAATATCTATAGTTTAATTTCTTCTAATGTCCTTGATTATACCAGTCAACAAAATAAATTTATTTATTTTGACTTTTGAGGTACCATGACTAGGGGTGTGCATCGGTCGGTTCGGTTTATCGGTTTTCGGTTTTAAAATATGCTAACCCAATAATAAATCAATAAGAAATTTTTTATCGGTTTATCGGTTTTTGATGTTATCGGTTCGGTTTTGGTTAACCCAATAAGAAAATGTCGATCAAATAATATATAATAGTACGTATGTTATAATTACATGTTACCAACTTACCGCCAAAACATAATAGAAAACTTTGAATGTTGATCAAATTACTAACATTCAAAAACTTGAAAAAGCTATCGCCTACAATTACGAACTAGAATTAAAACTAAAATAAAATATTTCAATGAGACAATCTTGAACAGTTGTTTGATCCACCAGATAATCAACAAAGTTCTTACCAATTTCCTAACCAAAAAATCACATAGCCTGAAAAGCTAATATTGAATCTATTTATGTATTAAATTATGTATATTTAATATTGAGGAAGGGTAAAGTAGCAAATAACTATCGTCTTATTGGGTTATCGATTTACCCAATAACCCAATAGGAAAAACCGAAACCGACCCAATAACCCAATAATTATTTTTTCTAAACCCATTAAAAACCCAATAACCTAATAACCCAATAACAATAACCCAATAACATTTTATCGGTTCGATTTATTGGTCGATTCGGTTTCTGCACACCCCTAACCATGACATCTATATTAGTTTTGAGGGGGAAAAGTAGGTTAATATACTTTTCCAATAGTTGGAGTATTTTTGAACTTTTTTTTGTTTTTAAAAATAATTTCTTTGGTAAAATACATAAAAATAAATGAAGAAAGTAATTTACCATAAATATTTATAGTAAAATAAATAACTAAAATAAAATGAATAAAATATTTATCAGTCAATCGCTACATTTAATGGCAATAAAGATTTCAAACTTCAATACCATCTATTACACCTTAAAATGTCATGGTGCAAGATGACAACATTTAATTATTTGGGTAAAATGATAAAGACCTACTAAACAAAAATTTAATAAATATTTTTATTTATTAAGATATTCATAAGGTCATATTTTTCCTTGACATCAAATTTTTATTTTGATATTAATGTTGAATTTGAGTTGCTTTCATCTTGTCAAATTTTTTAATCAGATGATATGTTCAAACTAATCCAAACAGTAGAGAGCTCTACATACTATAAGTTGAATTTGGATAATTTGTTGCTAAATAATTTTTGGAGGACTAAAACACAAAAAAATTAAATGTTAGGATCTATAATAAATTTTTTTAGGTTCAATTTGATAATATATATTTTTATAACAAAATTTGTATCAGAGACTTCATCATCATCATCTTTACCATCATTACCGCTATCACCATCTCCGTGATTACCATTACCAACACCCACACCTCTATCAGTACCAATAAGTTGAACAGGGACAAACCTAGAATTTTAGATTTATAAATTCTGAATTCTTAAAAGGGTAGATTACTTTGTTTTAGCTTAATTTCTTTAAAATACAAATATAAGGGCTAAAAGTTAGGGATTTCGTATTTTATCGTAGTTGGGGAGTAGATTACTTTCACATGAGCATCGCGCTCTCCCTAACTATAAATAAGATTGAGTCTCCCATTATATGTTCTTTTTGTTGCGAGTTTTAGATTTGGTTGTGGTTGGATGATTCATGATTATTGTGGGTAAACTTATTATAAATTACGATTCATGTTTTGTTTTGTTTCCAAAAATAACTTTCGAACAAGAATTTTTTTATAAAATTGTACCAATTATTATCACCAAACCCTAGTTTGAGAATTCGTTGTAAGCCTGTTTTACAACAAATTAGGCTGAAAAATCTTAGCCCCATCCTACGTAATTAACATGTTAGATATGGGTTGATTCTCTGAGCCAAGTTCATTTTTCGAAAAATCATCTAATTAAACATACATTACTATCATATATACTACGCTTACCTCTAGTTTAATACAATTACATATATTATCAGTTTTAGTATTTATACAATATATTTTAAAAAATTTAATCAAATATACATATCCAAAATTCAAATTTTTTATTTAATGATCCTTTAACAAATTTAATTTTTTTTTTTAAACAATGTTTTGGCCTTTAGAGTCAAAGAGTCGATTTTTCAAAAACGAGTTGATAATAAAAAGTCATTTGCATACATAGTGAATCTGTCAATCCAAATTATATATGATAGGAGTAGTTGTCAATGAATCCGATTTAACCATCATTTTCATATCAATTAAAGGAAAAATAAGAAAACTTTAAGTTGTTCACATAGTAACGTTGATTTTTTCAACCCTTTGACTTAGAATTATCGATAAGAGAGATATCGATATAAGTAGGGGTGATGTGATGACTAAATTTTCAAGAAACTTCATTACTACTATTGAGAAATTGAAACAATGAGGGTAATATGTATAATTTCATTTCTTCTAATAATAATATCCTTGAATATATATGAAGCAAAAGCAAGGTCCATTCAACAATATGATAATTCCTACAAGAAATTGTTTTCTCAATTTAAAGTTGCTAGAGAGCTAAGAGGCTTAAAAGGCCAAAAAACAACAATGACACCACCAGAGGCTAATAAGGGATCTGGTATGCATCTCCCTCCTACGACGCCGCTTCCACGACAACCACCACCTCCTCCGCCAGCACCAACAAGTTATTTCAGGATATAGTTAAAATTTTGAGTTTATTGGTTCTGAATTCTAAAAAATATAGTATTTTGAGTTTGAGACGGCATGTTGCTTCCCACATATTTTTTTTGGTTGACTATTTGACTTTCAAAGTCTGTCTTTTTTTTTTTTTTAATTATTATTATTATATTACAAGAAAATTATGAATTACATGGAGATTTTTCTGGAAATTAGTACGAAAATTTGCAAGAAAATATGTTTTCTGCGAATTTTCATACTAATCCCAGAAAATTCCCATGTAATTTACTGTTTTAGTGATTTCATCCGGTGTTTGATATCTACATTGAAGTTGCTAATATTTTATTCTTATAGTTGTCTATGAAGATATAAATCAAATTATTTAGTGGATTTAAGTTATATCATGCATTTTTTAAAATAAAATTATTAGAATAGTTTAACTTATCACACATTAATTAATAATGTTATTACTCACGTAGTCACGCACACCATTTATTTTAGATAATCATTTAACGTTAGTTATATATAATTACATTTTATATGGTCTGGTTTGATAGTCAAAAAACATGTTCCTTCAAAAATATACTAGTCAATTCTATTTTCGATATGAGCAATTAACTGTTGACTTCGATTTTAATCATTATTTTCATATTCATAAGAGTTCAAATTAAAAAAAAAAAGAAGAAAAAAAAGAAGAGGTTACTCCAAATTAAAGTAATTAGAGAAAGAGTAGTATAAATTGGAATGTTGTGAACTTAATTTTCAAGAAACTTCATTACTTTTTGAAAAAATTGAAAGAATGAGGCTACTATATTGTATAATTTCAATTTTTCTAATATTCATATTATCAATGAAGCAACATCAAGGTCTATTCAACAATATGGTAATTCTTACAAGAAATTGTTTTCTCAATTCAAGATTAATTGCTAGAGAATTAAGAGGTTTAAAAGGGAAAAAACAAGAATCACACCACCACAAGCTAATATGGTATCTTATATGCATTTCCCTTTTCCACCGCCACCACAATCACCATCATCATCAACATCGACAAGTTGTACATGAAGAGACAGAGGTAGGGCTAGGAGTTTGAGTTTTTAAATTTTGAATTCTAAAACATATATTTATTATTGGGTTCCAGCTGATGGTGTAATTTGTTTTGTCCACTGTCAGTGAATACAAACAAGTCAATCTCTATGAAGATTGTCTTGTGAGAGAATTTATCATGTATTTTGATTCATGTTTCTCTTTTATTTATTTTTTTAAAAAGAAGTTCTTTGACGAAATACATATAAGTGAATTGATGAGTAATTTGGAATAAGATGGATAATTAATATTAGGAAAAGATTTTTTGTCAGAAAATTTGATCAGAATGATATTTTATTTATCTTATTTTACATTTAAAAATATTTTTATCCTTTTAATGTCACGACCCAAAATGAGTCGTGAGTGGCACCCACACTTACCCCCTAGGTGGACGAATCAACAAGTCTGAACCCCAACATACACCAATAGTTCAACTATAAATAGCAAAATTAATGCGGAAGCTCCAAAAGTTATTAAGTAACCAATTTAAATAAGTTTCTAAAGTTTAATACTTATTATTCCAAAATCTGATAGTCATCACATCAAGGACATCTATTTCCAAATTACCAAGTCTAAGAGTGTTTAAGAAACCAAAATAAGCAAAAAGATGGCCCATGTCCGAAATTCAAAGACATCAAGACGTGAATGAGAGAATCCAACACGAGCTAGAATTAATAGCTCACCCTGAACTCTGATATGCTGGAGACTGGCCAGAGCTGAGGGCGAGTCGAAATGGATGGTACACTTGCTACACTCCACAAAAGAACAGAGAAGAAAATACAAGTAGGGGTCAGTACAAGGAACACGTACTGAGTAGGTATCAACGGCCAACTCAAAATAGAAATCAATACATATTGAATAATAATATAAAATCAACTACAATACTTAACAGGTGGCAAGCAACAAACACACGAACCATTGACAACAACACCATAATAGGTACACCATCAATCACAACATCAAGCACACCTATGAGGACTCATGCCTCCACACCATACTCATTTGGAAAATAGGTTCTTTGAGATTAAGTATATTATGTTACTTCAAGATTCCTTTCCTTTAATGTTATTGTGTCGGAACGTGATACTCTGATCCCATAATACCGTGTTGGAACGTGATACTCCGATTCAATAATATCGTGTCGGAACGTGACACTCCGATCCAATAATATCATGTCGGAACTTGACACTCCGATCCAATTATCTCATTATTTTATTTTATCAAATCTTTTTTATTTAAGGCGTCATTTTAATAGAGAGGGTTCAAGATTAGAAATTCAACAGTCTCATATTTTTAGGCCAACCACAAACCACACAATCAAAACATACAACCACACAATCAAGTATATAGGAGACTTTACAATATCATTCAATACATATCAATCGCTATTTAGAGTTTATCTATCATATAGAAATAAACCATAACCTACCTCCACGAAAGAATCGAAGTCAAGCAACTATTTCTCCAACGCTTTTCCTTTCCTTATTGCCTCCGAACCCTTCCAATCTATCAATATATATATATATATATTTTTGTGCAAAAATCAAGAATGAGAGCTAGTAAGTTTTCTAAATTTTGTTAAGTCTGTAGAGGCTAATTGATTCAGAATTTGAGATTTATGATTGGTTTATTGAATTTAATTATGTAGTAATTTTTTTCTATTTTGTGAAATTTTAATAATTGACAAAATATTGAGATTTGACTTAGTCAGAGATGGAAAAAAATAAAAATATATATGTACTACTTATTTTAATTTGCTTCTTTTTTTTTTGCTATTTTATTTTTTATAAGAAAGTAACTTTATCATGGAAAAATTATACGGATAAGCAAACTCATACTATTTAATTACTCATCATAGCAATAGTTTGCTATAATTTACCACTCACGACTAACATTATACGTTCATAACGTGGGCTGACTTCGAGTTTGTATAATCAGTCATGTTTGTATATGTATAATTCGCCAGGATATACAAATAAATATGTATAATATACAATTTTTAAGCCTATATACATATACAATTCACCTCTCTCCCACTCTGTGCCCTCTCTCGATCGCCTCTCTCCTCCTTCTCTCAATCTCGCTCGCCTCTCTCCTCCCTCTCCCAATCTCGCTTGCCATTTATACAAATGTATATGTATAATGTACAATTATATACAATTATATACATATACAATTCACCACTCTCCCACTCTCTGTCCTCTCTCGCTCTCCTCTCTCCTCTCTCTCCCAGTCTCGCTCGCCTCTATCCTCCCTCTTCCAATTTCTCTTGCCATATATACAATTACATATGTATAATATACAATTATCTAACTAATATACATATACAATTCACCTTTCTTCCACTCTTTTCCCCCTCTCTCTCTCTCACCTCTCTCCTCTCTCTCCCAGTCTCGCTCGTCTCTCTCCTCCAAATAACATGTAGCTACAAATTGTAATTATCAAACTATAGCTATAAAGAATAATTAATTATTTTTAAGTGACTATACGTAAAAGTTTCCCTTTTATTATTCAAAAGGATAAAAGTATTGAAAATATTTCTTTTGTGAGTAGTTAGATTTGATTTCAAAGATTATTGTTAGATTATTATTTTTGATTCATAATAAAATGTGTTTGAACAGAAAACAATTAATGCTCACCGAACTCTGGCAGGGAATTATTATGCATTTGTTTCAGCCAACTACCTCTACATTTACCTACTACCATAAAATGGGAAAATGTAAATAATTTATTTAATTTTGTAATTTTAATTATTTTTTTATTTTAAAAGTAGATTATTTATTTTTTTAATTGAAAATTAATATTTCGTAAAAGATTAATTTATTAAGATGACTAATATATATTCTCAAATAATTTAAGTGAAAAAATAGCAAATATGACCAAAAAGATTGTTTCTCCTAACTAGTTAGAAGGTCAGAAAAATAATAGTTTCCAGCAAATGCAAATTATCTATCTTGATCAAATTATGTAATAATTCGAGGGTATAATTGGAAATAAAATTTTTGTGCATGTTTTTATTCAAATATAAAATGAGGTGAGAAATAATGAATCAAACACTTGATAAAATTAAACTTTACATTACCAATCTCTACATTACTAATCTCTGCATTGCTAATTCTGTATTATTGATATTAATCTTTGTACCAAACGATATAATGTCGAGGTAAGTGATGATCTTATTTAAAGTTTTTAGTTAGATATAATAATGTGTGTGTGTTAGGATCTATGAGGAGTTTTTCTTTGGTGAGAATTTGATTATTTTTCTTATAATAAATGATGATAAGTGAGACTTGCACCAACGACTTCATTATACATATGTGCTTTTATATTATATATGGAAATTGCATTCGAAATCATATCTAAAAACTTAAGTTATTAGTGTGAGATGACAATTTTCACAATGAAGCCTACATACAAAATTTCATGTCTACTAATTTCTTTAGTCATCCATGAATTAATGATGGTGAAGTACAAGTGTTGTAGCCTTTCAGCAGAAGCATTAAAAAGTTTAGACCGAGATAAGGGTGGAGTAGTACCAGCACCGCCAACTCCAGAGCATAATGTAGGACGGCGTTGGAAGCGTGATGTACCCCCAGGACCACCACCACCTCCATCAACAGTAGCACTAGTATCACCACCTCCATCACTATCATCATCGCTATCATCACCACCACCATCACCACCACCACCACCTCCATCAACACTAGCACTAGTATCACCACCTCCATCACCATCATCATCGCCATCATCACCACCATCATCATCATCATTATCACCACCACCGCCACTGTGAGCGCTAGTATCACCACCTCGACCTTCATTATCACCACCACCACCTCCTTCAACAGTAGCACTAGTATCACCACCATCATCATCACCACCTCCATCAACACTAGCACTAGTATCACCACCTCCATCACCATCATTATCGCCATCATCACCACCACCACCATCATCATTATCACCACCACCACCACTGCGAGTGCTAGTATCACCACCTCGACCTTCATTATCACCACCACCACCACAATTATCATCACCACCACCACCACCACAAGCGCTAGTATCACTACCTCGACCTTCATTTTCACCACCACCACCATAATTATCATCATCACCACCACCACGAGCGCTAGTATCACCACCTCGACCTTCATTATCACCATCACCACCACAATTATCATCATAACCACCACCACCACCACGAGCGCTAGTATCACCACCTTGACCTTCATTATCACCACCACCACCATAATTATCATCACCACCACCACCACTAGTATCACCACCTCGACCTTCATTATCACCACCACCACCACCTTCACCAGTACAAACTCCACCATCACTACCACCACCTCCACCAGTACTATATAGGCGATAGCACCACCATAATTATCATCACCACCACCACCACTAGTATCACCACCTCGACCTTCATTATCACCACCACCACCACCTTCACCAGTACAAACTCCACCATCACTACCACCACCTCCACCAGTACTATATAGGCGATAGCACCACCATCACCGTCATCACCTCCACTAGTGTACAGACACTAGCACCACCACCTTCTTCTTCTTCTTCATCATCATCATCATCATCATCATCATCAAAACCTTTAGTATCACCACCACCGGTAAGCTATCCATGAGCACCGCGCTCACCACCACTATGCTACAACTATGAGAAGATTTGTAGATTTTATTAATCGAATAATCACATAAATTTTATGCAAAAATCGAGCTTGAGAGGCTAGGTTGTTTTTTGAATCTTGCAAAGTATGTAGAGGCTTGATTCAGGATTTGAGATTTATAGTTAATTTCCTCGATTCAATTATGAATTATCTATTGATTAAAGTTATTTTAAAAAAAATTTAAACAATCAATAAGATATCATAATTTGACTTGGTCAAATATAGAAGAAAATAGAAATATATATATGAACTTTCAATCAAGATTTTCGTAGCTAGTTTCGCCCACTTGCATGCAAAGTTACAAAAAAATTTAATTTGATTTTTTGTTTGCTATTTTATTTTCGAGACATGCAATTTTTTTATTCAAAGTTATATAGAAGTTAGAAAATATTTGTTTTTTTATGAATGCTTAGATTTGGTTATGAAAAATTGTTTATTTTTGTTTCTAAATATGATATTAAAATGTGTTTGAACAAGAAAACAAAATAAAGTGACAGTGTATATAAGTAAACATGGGCGAAATAACTTTCAAAGATATTTGTACTTGATTCATAATGTTCGCGTAGATTATTCTACTCATGATTTTGCTACTTGAACACTTAAAAGTTAAACCCAATGAAACTATATATCTTAAAACTTTTTTTCTCATTTGGTATATGTACGTGTAATACATTCATCTTCGCATGAAATTATTGTTTGAAGGTGGTAAAATTGAGAGAAGAAGAAGAGGTGGGTCTCCTTGGAAAAAGGAAGAAGAAAATAATATTAAATACATGACTCAATAATCATTTCAAGAAAAAAATATTCACAACTAATATGAATAAATAATGATCAATAAATTCATCATACATGTCATTTGAATTATACATGTGAATGGGAGACTTTTATCTTCCAAAACACATGAAGGTGTAAAATCATTGAATTATATTAAATTTGTAATCTGAATTGATAAGGATACTAATATTAATATACATAGACTAATGCATGGATGTTGAAATTGCCATTTGAGATACTATACATTCTTTTAATAAAATATAACGGTTGAAGAGCCCCACGTCAGATAGAGAGAGATGAATGTGTTTCATTAAGTAATTTAGGATAATCTTTTTCTCATGAACTGATTTTTTGGAGTTGAGATAGAGCAAGATCTATCTTTTCACGTGGTAGTAGATCCCATGTTACTGTTTATCACCAGATATCCAGTCGTGAGCGTGAGGTGAGATGTTGAAGATTCTCACATCAAATGAAAAAGAGATGAGTGGTCTCCTTATTGACCTTAGACAATTCTCTCCTCATGCACTGTATAGCTTTAAATTTGATATTATGTTAGACACGAGATCCATATTTTTACGATAACTACTATATCTTTTTTTTTTCATTTTTAAACAACTAATTATGTACGTTGTCTAATTTTATTATCTCAACAAAATGTTGACTCCACCAGCTACCTTAAAAGTATATTGAATGCTCAAATTACTTTCCATTATATCGGCTAGATAATTGTATATTATATATATATATGTTGTATATATGAAAACTGAGATTGGGAGAGGGAGGAGAGAGGCAAGAGAGATTGGGAGAGGGAGTAGAGAGGCAAGCGAGAGAGGGTAGAGAGTGGGAGAAAGGTAAATTATATATGTATTTTGGTTAGATAATTAGATATTATACAGATGCATTTGTATATATGGCAAGCGAGATTGGGAGAGGGAGGAGAGAGGCAAACAAGAGAAGACAGAGAGTGGGGAGAGGTGAATTGTTTATGTATATTGGTTAGATAATTGTATGTTATACATATGTATTTGTATATTCTAGCGAATTATACATATACAAACGTGACTAATTATACAAACTCAAAGTCGGCTCACGTAATTCATGTATAATGTTAGTCACGAGTGATAATTATAACAAACTATAGCTATGATGAATAATTAAGTAGTATAAATTTACTTAACCACGTAATTTTTCCTATAAAAATGGCAAGGAAAGAAATAACAAAAATGAACCTTAGCTAATTCACCATATGAAATTAATTATTATATAATGAAAATATAACTAAATAAGATACCACATCCAGGCTAAATGAAAGAATTCCTGATCTTGTCGGAATTGGAGCAGCTATTTCATTTGCCTCTGGCTTAACTGAAAGGATGGAATGGGCTGAGAAGTTGAGTTTTTTATTTCAACTATCGAGGAAAGAACCTCTTTTTGACCTTGTAGTATGAATTTGAGTAACATATATATACGTACTATAATATTAGTACGTTAAACTTATATGGTCATCCAACTATAACAAATAGTGCCTCGATCAATATGGAGGTAAGGGTAAGGGGAATAGTAGTTTTGGCTCGACTTTGTAGCGATCCTTCAGCGAAGAGCGGGCCAATAATCTTTGATGTTTTATTTATCGGCCCGATCTTCGGTGGCGGAGGACTCGGCGGATTAATTCTCGGGTTGGCAGGTAAAAGCATGGCAGAAATTGCCAGTGGATAAAAAGAGGCTTTCTTTGTAAAACTATTATGAAATATGGCTATTTCTTGTAAACAAAATAATGCTAGAAAGATATAAGTAATATTAGTCTTCATTTTGTTTATAAATTGGAATGTTTTGCGTATTAATTCTTTTAGATTAATTTGTTAGGATTTTATAGTATTATAAGGTTTGATTGGAAGCCTTAAATTAGTCAAAAAGATAATATGAAAAAAGAAACACAAAAGAAATTTCTTCAATTTCCAAAGAAGTTGCATTCATACTCCATTGCAATATTAAGTAAATTATCCACGTGTGACACACATTTAAGAAAGGAATATAATGGCATAAATTAAAGATTATTTTTTACTTTTTTTAAATGTAAAGTAATTTAAAACCCTCATTAAATGAAGGATAAATAGAAAGGGGAAAAAAATCTCTAACAATTCTCTTATTTTAAACTATGAAAAACGCCTCAATAGTTCACTTAAAAATATGAACATGGTAACATGACATCATTAGTGATGGAGCTATAAGCATACAATTTCACCGCAAGGTTCAGTAGAACTCGATAATTTTGCCATAAACCCTATTTCATATTTTCAGATCTACTTATTATAATAACTTAATGAACAGAATTTATAAACTTAAAATCTTAGCTACGTTTCTGCACTATTACAAATCAAAACTTTGAGTCAACTATAGCGATGATCGTCAATACGGAGACGGTGTGGTAGGTGGTACAATTAGTAATTTTGGCCTAATAGTTGACGCGGCCATTGGTGGTGGTGGTGGTGGAGAAGGTCTCATCAACTCAGCATAAACACCTAGTAGTGGCTATATTTCTAAATGGCTATTCTGAGAAATGGACATTTCTTGTGGTTGAGTTAAAATTCAAGGTCTCAACTCTTTTTAAAAAAAAATTATAGTATCAAACTAAAGTCAGTATCATCATATCTTATTGTTTACCCGTTGTTGAGTTCCCAGATTATATTGTCCCAGCTTCAAATATCCAGTCTTGAACATTCAGGAATATTGAATCCCACATCATTGGCGATGATTAAAAAAAAAGTGATTTATTTATTGTTTTTGATAATTCTCACCTAATGACTTAGCTCTTTGGATTGAATTATTCCCAACGTTCATTTCTTTATTTTAAAAAAAAATGAGAAAACTTAGAAAACATATATCATAATTTGTTAGTAATTAATTTCTTCTCTTATTCATCTGTTGTTGACATTGAATAATGTCTTTAAAGACCGATGACACTTCAACTTCTAAGAAATTAAATTCTATATATATATATATATATATATATTATATATATATATATATGAAGATGAACTGATATACTGGCATTCTCTTCCAACTCCGTATCCTAACTCAGGGCATTACATCGGGACAGATCTTTTTTTCTTGTATAATGTCTACTTATCTAATATTTGATCTAGCTTAATTAATTTTAATTCATACTTTTTTAATTGTACTTTTAAAAATTCAAGCTCGAGAGCTCTATTTGTAGCGTAAATGGAACTTCTTATCTTTGCTAGTATCATTGACTCTCTCCATGGATACATATATTTGTATTATTTTGGAAATTTTTTAATTTTAATTTTTCATCCGATACTTTGAAATTTGATCAATTCAATTTTGCACTACGTAGGGTCTCTGAGGGAGTGTTACCTACCAAGAAATTTTCATACCTGAGATTCAAATCTAAGACATATGATTAAGGGATTGAGGAGCTATATTATTTTGGCATGTAAGAAAAACTTTGCTTCATTTATATATGTAAATAATTAAACCAAATCGTCACATCACATTATATGTCTATAGCAAGAATATCAAATAAATTATAATATAATTCAAATAACATTAGTAAGATGTATAGCGCTTGTCGTAAAGAAGCAAGTGAGAAAGTCAATAGCATCGATAAGAGTTTTATCGATGGTATAAAAATATGTAAAATGTAGAGTACGAATAAACCAACATAGTATACATATATATATAGATATATATATAATATATATATATGTATATATATATATATATACATATATATATATGAGATACATATATATATATAATACTATATATGATAATATACATACATATATATATATATTCTTATATATGTATATATATATATATATATGTATATATATATAAAGTTGCATGACATCCCTACGATGCATGTGGCACGATTTTATTGGCCCATAGAAATCATCTAAACCGAATGGATAATTTTTATTTATTTTTAGGTACATAATAAAAGAAAGAGAGAGCTAAATAAAAATTTTAAAATCGTTCATAAAGTATTACACGTTCAGTATATAGGTGGAGGCGAAAATAATGTTGACTTATCTCGTTGGCTAGTTATTGGCCCGTCCTTTGGTGGTGGTGGTGGTGATGGCATAGGTCTGCGCTGGCGAGCTGAAACAGCCAGCAGAGGCCACATTCCTATACCTATAGGGGCTTTGTGTATACATATATTGTCAAAAATGGACACTTCTTGTATAACTAGTAATGCAATGATAAAAGTTAAAATAATCTTCATTTCTATTAGTTAAAAAAAAAGTATCTTCTCCTCTTATTATTTGGTTAGAATTTATAGGAATATGTTTTGTTAGTAGGCCTTGAATTAGTCAAAAAAAAAATACGGGGGAAAAAATAATAAACATTATAGAAAAGTTGATGAAATTTCCAAAGGACAACATCATCGAACGTTATCATTTTAAATTCATTAACATGTCACTTTTTTCTACATTTAGGAAATTTAGATTTTCTAATACAATTTGCAAGGCAATTTCTTCTAGCAAGGAAATCATGGAGTACGGCGAGATAAACGATCTAATTAGACATATTTTACTATCATATATATTATTATTAATATCTATATTTTTAAAATATTTTGTATCTTACCATTATTTAACAGTTTTTAACCATATATTGAGAAAGATACACTTAGATACATGTATTTATTGCTACCAGATACACTAAAATAGGGAGAGAGGCGAGCGAGATGAGGAGGGACGCGAGTGAGATTTTGTTATGCATTTGAGATATATGCTAATAACGGTAGATACACACTATATACATGTATCTAATATGATTCACATGTATCTGAGATACCAGATTCATAGGAGAGTGGTGAGTGAGATGGGAGAGAGGCAAGGGAGGCAAGCGATACATGTATCATGCAGTGTGATTCACATGTACCTGTACCAGATACATAGGAGAGTGGTGAGTGAGATGGGAGAGAGGCAAGGGAGGCAAGCATAATTTGTTATGTATCTCAAATACATGTGAATCCACTTTGATTCAATGTATCTAGAAAAATTTTAACCTCATATATCGTGAGATACATGTATTTGGACGTATCTGAATGTATCTAGACACACCAAAATCTGCAGGTAAGATATGTAATATTGCAAACTAAAGCTTATCAAAGTAATTAATTAGTTCTTAAACTGGTGGGATTTATGTAAATTTTCCTTTCATTATCCCTTTTTTGTGTTATATTATTCTCATGATATACTGATCCATTCTTTGATTAGTATATCTTTTGGGAAAGATGTATATAGTTTATTGTTCTTAGAGTTACCTCGCTCAACAACTCCTAACGTATGCAAGACTCGAAATTTAATCAAATTAGTTTTTCTTTGATCGTGATTTTTTTTATATATTTTTATATCGTTAATTATTATGACTTATTATTCAACTTTTTATTCCAATTATGTAATTCTTATTTTTTTAAAAAAAATCTATCTGAATTTAGGGTTAAAAATAAGAAATCTAACCTTCAAAATATAAATTAGGATAGAAAAATATATTCTTAAGGCGTGTCTAGCTAGGTCAAAATCAACCCTCAAATCAATGGATTATCTTTTTCGTCTTTAATATCCATTCTTGAAGCACAAGTAAATATTTTTTTTATAGACATGAAATAAGCTAAAACGATACTTACATAGACCAAGGGAGTATCAATCTTTAGTCTAATGCAACGACTT
This sequence comes from Solanum habrochaites, assembly GCA_027704765.1. Taxonomy (NCBI): domain Eukaryota; kingdom Viridiplantae; phylum Streptophyta; class Magnoliopsida; order Solanales; family Solanaceae; genus Solanum; species Solanum habrochaites. Next base: position 3,297,955 of record JAKWJA010002492.1, read on the forward strand.
TTATACCAACACAATTTTTTTTCATTTTTTCCTAATATCTATGGCAACGAAGTCTTTGTCATTAATTATTCTTGTTCAATTTAAAGTCTTTAGTCCTTGATCAATAACACATTAAAGGAAAATTATTCACAACTATTAATGTGAAAATAAAAAATCAACAAATTCATCACATGTGAATTGAGGGGGCGTGTGGAAATTTTCACAAACTAATTGGGTGTGTTTGGTACCAAGGATTCCATTAATATATATATATATATATATATATCTATATATATATATATAGTATATATATATATACATTATTATACACTCTATTGGATATTATTTTCATACACGCTATCAAACGACCTCTTACTTTATAGCAAACTCACGTTGTAAATTGCACCAAGGCCATCTTAAGGAAAAGAATTCTTATTATCTCACTTAAAAAATACTCGAATTGCCTATTTTCTAATTCATTAAAAATTTCATATTCTGACCGCGTTCAAATAGGAATTTCCATCGAAAATACCAATCTTTTAATCTTTTATGGCGAAATATATACAAGGAGGTTGAAATTGATATGTCCTTTAGGAATTTTACAAAATTTATCTGATATTTATTTTTTCAAACATTTTGACTTATCAAATGCATACCCCCTATGCCCCTACCAAGCCACACACACTATAAATTCTAAAATATGAAAAAGAAAATATTACAACCCATCATAAAATCTTCAACAATTATATTTAAGTTTTAAGAAGAAAAAAAATGAGGATGATAGTAATTTATATCTTAGCATTTCTTGTTATACAAGAAGTGGCTATTTTTCAAAATAGCTTTACAGAAATAGCCAATTTAGGTATAGAAATGTGGCCACTGGCTATTTATGCAATGAGACCTGATCCGCCGCCTCCACCCCCACCAGAGGCCGCGGATAAGTCAGGTCATAGTGCATCACTTGCATCTAAATTACACATGTGAGTGATGCGCGCTGTGTATATATATATATATATATATATATATTAATTATTCACTAATTTTACAAACTAGTACCTTTTGTGACTTTGTATTATTTGTTTGATATGTGAAGAATGTAAAAATTCATATAGTGGGTATTGATATGTTTGCTATCTGGAATGGCCTACTCATTACTCAAGCAAAGTTGTACGCAACCGCATAAAGGAAGTTAAGCCAATTCCTCTATTTTCATCTTGAAAGATTCGATTTCACTAGCAGAGCACTTTCTTCAATGTGCGCAAACAGAGATGTCACTTTCAATGATGGACACCGGCCCTTGTGTTAATCGAGGTATAGTTATATGGTAATAATGTAATAACTTTGTTTCTTCACTAAAATGGAATATTATATTCATGTGTAAGCCTTATCATGAAATTGGATTTTTTTTTATTATTTCTCACTTTTGTCTTGACTCTTAATCATTAGTTATTTTCTAGGTCTAGTAGCATAATATATTTTGTGCACTTCCCTATATAATTTAGTATCATTCTTTTATTTCATCCATCGATACTTGAGTCAAGTCACTAAACTTTTTGTGGATTATAAACAACATAAATCTAATTAGTCCAATAATAAACATCTTAAATGAGGAGTAACTCAAGAGATTACTTGTATCAGCGATTGAACATGTAGTTTAATAACATTTAATCATCATATTCTTTTAGTGGACTGCGATTGATGAAATTGTTTTATACATTTAAAACCATTTAAGTAAATCGAGTCAAGATTTGGGTCCAATTTAGAATGAGTTGGTCCTCAATAAATCAAAATATTAATTTAAGATTTTTAAATATTTTTTCCTAAAAATTAAGAATAGCCACATCATCAATATGTAAAAAAAATGATGTTTCGAGTTTAAAATGCCCATGAAAGTTAATTAGACAAAGTTGGATGATCATGATTCATGAGATGATGGCTAACGAAACAGAGTTGAATGACTTTCGAAAAATAAAACAAAATTAAGCGACTTTGAAGGTCTATTACAACCAACCATTCATAGTTTCACACACTCAACTCAGGGCCCGTTTGGATGGGCTTAATAAAAGTAGTTTTAAAAAAAGTACTTTTGAAAGTGCTGAAACTTATTTTTAAAATAAGCAGTTATGCGTTTGGATAAAAGTGCTGAAGTTAAAAAAAAAGTTGTTGATGTGTTTGGCAAATAAGTGCTGATAAACAGCTTTTTAAATCAAAATGTCTGAAATACCCTTAAAAAGCTGTTAACATAATAAAAAGTAATAATTTATATTTTTACAGCCTAAATAATTATATTTTGCTATCATTCACATATTTCTTTCTCATCACAAATTATTTATAAGAGGAACATAAACTTATTATAGATTTAAAGATAAATAATTGAATAATGATTAAAGAACGATTAAAGATTTTATTTTAGTTTCATCCATAGGTAATAATAATTGTCTATCATTCACATATTTCTTTATTATCACAAATTATCTATAAGAGGAATATAAATTTTTATTCAAGTTATATGTGCAACTTCTTTTACATTTTAATAATAATAATTTAATAGATCACTTGAAAGATTTAGATTATTTTTTTTTCATTCATTAGTAATAGTAATTGTCTATCATCCCACAAGTAAAAGGGAAAATAGAAGAAAGAGATGTTAGGGTTATGTGGGGTAATCTTGGGATTGTATAAAAATATTACGGCAAAAGTAAAAATGTGGTCAACTTAAAACAGCTTATAAGCTGGGGAAAAAAAAAAGCACCCCTACCCCAGCTTTTAACTTTTGGCTTAAAATAATTTTTTTTAACTTAAAATAAGTTATTTTGAGTATTGTCAAACAACCAAATAAGTCAAAAATCAACTTTTAAGTCAGTTTGACCAGCTTTTAAGCTGATCCAAACATGCTCTCAAACCAAAAGCTCTCAAAGATTGGGCCAACAACTAATAAATCAGACCAATGATGAGATATTGGGCTGGGCAAATAAATGCATTATACCTGAGCCCAGTCCCAAGTAGGACTAGTAAACAATAGTGGGAGATTTATATTTAAATAATTGTCATTCAACTTTTGATTTCGTGCTAAAATAATTGTCACGTTAAAAATTAGAGCTCTATTATTGACGGATCATCATAAAACTTATTTTTCCACAATTCATGAATGAACTTTATTATAAATTGTATCATAATTTTTGAAAATATGAGACCTACTTGAACGAATATGGCATATATTCACCTTTATCATAGTCATAGACTTTCTTTCGAAGCTATTTTCATTTCCCTCGAGGCATCAAGAACTCTCCAAGAAAAATCTTGGGTTTTTTCACTTCATTGACCGTTGAACGATATCCTTAATTTGTCTTTTCGTGCATCATGTATATTATCATCAGAGGCGTAGCTAGGTGGGGGTTTGTGGATCTGGACGAACCCAGTAGCTTTTTCATAAATCTTGTATTTGTACTGGAAAATTAACTAAATATATATATGTATAATAACTTGTAAACTCTAACAAAATCGATTGACGATTCTAAATGAAATTTATAACCTCAAACTCTTAATATCAACTCTCCGTCTAATCATGATTTAGTTAGGATTATCTTTTTCTATTTTTCTTCCTAGCTGGAGAGAGAAATAAATTAAAAAATAAAAGAATTGTTCCATTGTATTAGGATCAGGAATGTCATAGTTATATGGGAACAAGAAAGTTATACGTACCCTTCGATGAAAAGTTACATTGTATTATATGTTCAGATTAAAATTATTATTTTCATATAAAATAAATGTTGAATCCTCCTGACTTCTTTATGTGTTTAATTCTTCATATTTTGAACTTCTTAATGAATCATGTGTTTACTTCTTAATATTTTAAATCCTTTTAATATAATTAAAATTCTGACTCTACCACTAATTAAATTATAGACTAATTTAAATTTATACTGCATACGGCCTATATAGATGGAAGCACTCCCTAATAACATATTTTCAATACTAAAAAATGATCATATCAATTCACCATAACCCTAATTGCAATCGTAATTTTAACACTAACCCTAACCCTAACCGTAACCGTAACCCTAACACTAACCTTAATTGGTATGTATAACAAGAGCAAAGTGAAAGGAGTATTAGGCAGGCAAAGTGCCTAACACCTTTCAAAGAAGTTGAATTTTTGTCTATAATATGCTAAACACATCATTCATTACCTTAATTTTTTAAATAATAAAAGTGAACTTTGAACAAAGCACATGGAATGCTACCACATGCAAACTAATTAACCTACAACTACTTTATAAGCACTCTTACCTCTCTCTTTTCAAAAACCCTACTTTGCTTATCCTTTTAGTCAAATGCCTTCTAGAAGAACTCAAAAGGTAATATATTCTCCGTTCATTTTTACTTGTCACGTTCGTTTTTTCGAAAATCAACTTATATAAACATTGATCAACATTTTACGATGTATTAATTCTCTTATTATACTGATACGAGAACGGTTACAACTTTATATATTTTTCATATAGTTCTCAAAACCAGTTTAACATTAATTCATTTTAGTTTTGCTTCAAAAATTTAATCAAATTGACTTTTACGAAATCAAACATGACATGTATAGACTAAAAAAAGTGTCATATAAAGTAATTCGACTCCACAGGAACATTAATTACATGTAGAAAAACTCCAAACTCAACACCAATATAAAAATGGTTCTTGGAACTACTAATGCCATCAATGACTAAACCTAAAAATTATGACCATTTAGAAGACAAGAAATTAAGGTTTCATACTATGAAGCAAAGAGAGATTCAAAGAACCACTCACATGCCCACATGGGCTATTCATAAAGTCAATTTACACAACTCCCACATAACATGGTGTACTTGTAAATTACCTAATGTCCTAAATCATATTATCAGATACGTTATCCGTTCAACAATAGTTATTTACTTTTAGAATATTTAATAATATTTTTTCAATTTATAAAATCAATAGATAATTTTACTCTTAGTTCCTAATTTATCTTTATTGTTAATTACTGTCGTTGTTCCTATTATATTTTTTCAAGACATTATATTTATTATAGTCAAAGGGTAATACAGCAAATAACATTTATATTTATAGTTTTTTAAAAAGTGTGCAAAGTCAATATTAAATAAGTACTGTTGAATAGAGAAAGTATATGCAAATTTTTTAATAAAATTTTGGAGGAATATTTATACGAAGTCCTTAATTTCTTTTTTTTTTAAATAATGTTATGTTAGTGAATCTCAACTTGTTAAAATAATATGTCCTATTATCTTTCCTTAATTAAATGTTTTAATAATTAGATACATAATATAATATCTTTGAAAATTAAACCTTAAGTCAAATTATGACAAATATGAAGACACTAAACACTTTTATTATAAGTAAGTTAGAATATGAGAATGAAATATAAAATATTTTATCCACACTTATTATGATATCCACTACCTCATCTCTAATATTATAATATACTTATCATATAATATTTTACATTATTTAACAAGACCATACTCTTAGGTCGGTGCATTCACGTGTTAGCTTGGCTCGATGCACGTATAATAGAACAAATACTAATTATTTATTTATAACATACGTAAACTATACAACAACATAACTAATTTATTATTTTTTCTTTTATCTAATTAGTGTGTTACACAATTATAAGTTTTATTAACTTATACTAATAAAAAATGTCATTATCAAGACCTAATTAGCGTAAATTGTGCAACCTAACTTTTTTTGGATTTTTTTAGAGACTCTTTATAATTAATTAATAAACTCTTTTAATGTTTGGTCTTCTTATGTAAGCTCCGTTTGCTTATCAAATTAATAAGTGCCTTCTAGAAATACAATTATGAATTATTTCGGCGGAGACGAATTTAAAATTTGAAATTTAAGAGTGTATTTAATATTTTTGAGTTAACTTATGATATATTTTACGTCTCAATTTATGTGATACTTTTTAAATTTTGATGTATTAATAAGTTTATCTTTGACTATAATTTTTTCATATATCTTTTAAATTGTCATTAGTTGATTGATTTATCGTAGTTATTTACTCGAGTATACAAAATTTTGTTTTAAATATATTTGAAGATTCCATTTTATTTGACTCTCGAAATTTGAATCCGTCATTGCATCTTGAAGACACTAAGGGCCCATTTGATATGCGAAAAATAAGAAATAATTAATTTTAAAATTATTTTTCCCGTTTTATATGAGATAAATTCATGAAATTATCGTTTTAGAATTATAATATTTTTTATTTTATATTAAAAATAAAATAATAATTTTAATATTTTATTAATTTTAAAATAACTTATTCCCTGACCAAACGAAACGTTTGAATGAAGCAAATAGATTCCAAAAACTGCTCACATGGGCACATAAAGACAACTTTTATAACTTCCAAATAAACTATAGGTTAAAACTTCTTTCTTTAATATATTTCTAAAAAAGAGGAGTTGCATGAAGTACATTTGGCTAAAGGAATCTCCTGTTCCAATCAGCATAATTTATGGAAATTATATAAATTTATTCAAAATTAAATACTTTAAAAAAGTTGAGAATATATCTTTAATAACAATGGCAAAAAATTATTAATTAAAATTTCATCTACAAACATATATCATAAATTTATTAATTTACTATTTTAGGCTTCCCATCGATTTTGATATTAACATAAAACTTATAAGAGCGCGATAATTATATTATTTGAGATATTTTTAATCAAGAATAACGAAATATTTTATGAAAAATCGAAACTATCTATCAAAGTATGTTCAACTAATATCTAATGGAAAAAAATATCATTGTTAACTAACCACATGGGATGTCTAGTGTTCTATTTAATTATATTATTCGTATCAATGTTTGATATTTCAAAATAAATACATAAATGACTATGTACTTCGTTACTAGATAAAATTCGATTCATATTTTATTATTTTTGTTATTCAAAAATATAGAATTTCTTGACCGCAAGTGATCAATATGAAATTTATTCTCAAATTAGAATCTTCTAATTAAAATGAAGAACGGAGAAATAATACTTACGACCGACTATAACTTTTTCATAAGACTTTATTCTCTTGTCTAATTCTGAAATTCTTACGTACACACAAAGTCAAATAAGATTTTTTCTTATTTTCATATATGTGAATATGCTAATTATTGTACGAATAACTTTATCCTAAATAAATTGTGTCCAAGCTTGATATGTCCATTCGATAAAATATTGAGACGCGGAATATATATCATGTTACAAAATAACATCACTAATATCTAAATCTCTTGCTCTTGATGTAAACAAATTAGGTCCACTTATTGGGGGAAAAAAATGGGACCATAATACTATTTTTTATCATGTATTTGGTCCTTGCATTGTACCTCTCACAAGGGTTATTTGTGCACCACTAAAAAATTTGGTAGGTGATAAGTAGCTTTATATTTTTAAAACTAGATTTTGGTTTGAATTTTAAAAATAAAATTATTTTTGATAAAAGAAAAAATGTACTTCAAAAATGAAATAAAAGAGAACTTTTGTTATAATTCACGAACAACATAACAGAGATAAATAAATTCGATATAGAAAATTCATTTTCTGCAATCATAGGTAAAAAAATTCAAATTTGAAACCTCTATTATATATGAAAGTCCAAGCTACATTATTTGAGCCACCTTTGTAACATAGTGTGATTTAATTTGACTAGCTAGTTTTGCAAAACCTAACTTTGTTGGACTATTCTAGTGACTCATTTAATATACCTAGTAACTTGAGGAAAAAGATATAACTAATATAGGTTATGGTGCAGTAATGAGATTGCTTCGTTTTTAATTAGAGGTCTCAGATTTCGATCCTAGGTATGAAGAAAATCATGTTAGGAACGTCACCCTTAAATGAGCCCAACAATGCGCAAATCAAATTTTATCGAGGCTCAAATGTGAGACTTCGACTACCGAATAGAAAACCAATGGAGAATATACCTAAATTCAAGATTTCAACCAACCCTAATATCTCAAAATGCCTCCTTTGTGAAAGTTTGGTCACTCTTCTTTTAATTTAACTATACATATATGAGAAGAAATTGATGATAATGTTGGTTGATTTATGATTTTGTATAAGCATATTATCAGAATAAACTTTTATTATTTTCCTTTTAGGTTTTTCTTCTTTTTTATTTTTCCATTAGTCAAATGAGAAGAAAATGCATTTCTAAGTGAATTTCAAGCAAGAGAAAAAACAGTTTGAATATTTGACTAAAAAGAAAAAGGAATATTTGACTAAAAAAAGAGTTTTTTTTTTTTTTTGGAATCATTTTACAATTTGCCCTTTTTAAAATTAAGTTGTGATAAATAAAATATCAAGAGAGATATTTATTATTTAAAACAAGATGTAACTTATTAAAGAAAACTATCAAACAAATCTGCTCGAGGATATTCGATAAAATTAAAACGATACAAAAGATTAACATAACTTTTGCACAAAAACGACACTCACAAATTAAAACGATACGAAATTAACTTGACCTCTAACAATAATGACATGCACAAATTGAAATAATTAGATTTTTTTAATTATCGAACAAATTATCTTATCATAATTAATGCACCCTTGACTTTTAGGATTAATATATTACTTTATAAGCAATTGTCATCTCTTTTTCTTTTCTCTCTTATTTATTAATTAATATTAATATATATATATATAAAAAAAAAAAACTTAATTGGTTATCATTTTTGTCAAATGAGTCTCTTCAAGCAAATTTAAATAAATATAAAAATGGGTCCTTGAAATACTACTAATTAAGTCATGAACCATCTAGAAGACACACAACGTGTGAGTGAAGCAAAAAGATTCTTTTGTTTGAAATAATAAATACAAAGCTCAATTAATAAATAAATATACTAACTTAAACAAACTATAATATTTGTGTAAATATATTAACATTTAAAACTTTGTTTATTGTCCACACACCACACACTAAAATCACCTGACATGTATAATACCATAATATTCAGATAAATATTTCAATAAATTTTACAAATGTTTAATATTCGAGCTTTTAATTATTTTTTCCCCTCAAATTTCATATTCAATCAAACTAATAACATATTTAACCAATTCTAAAGGTTTTTCTTATTTTTGAAAATAGTATAATTGAACACCCCCCCCCCCTCCCCATTTTTTTAATTTTATTTTTTTTGAAAATGACATAAAATCAAATAAAAAGTATAAAATTTAATAAAGATCTAAATGGAACAAAATCTTGATACCAAAAATCAAAAAATGTTGTTCATGTGGTCTATAATTAATGTGGAAAAATAAAAAAGAAGATAGCTTATCAAATGTTCCAAAGGGCAATATAAGTCCATGTTACGTTTATAATATCAATGTCATATTCTTCAAAATCAATTTGATACGTTGTTCAACTGATATTTTTTCATTCCGTTATGACTTTTCACTCGAAATCTAAAAATTGATTATTTACTGTATCATTATACTTTTTGATCTAATATTATTTAAATATAAAAATAACGATATATTTATCGTTACAAGATAACTTATCAAAGTTATTTACCCAAAGCTCATTGATATACACACATTATAATATAATTTTATAAATAGTGCTCATATCAATTATCAATTGACTAATTTATCTTAATTTGTGATTAAAAAATTGATAGCTCTATTTGCCCTACCACATGGGTTTACAAGTTTAGGTGAGCTGTATACTAACAGTAACATGTGTTTGGTCCTCTTTTTTTCCGATTTTTCGTTATCGTATTATTTTGTTGTTATTATTTTTTCTCGTAACTTCTTTACTATTTTTCTTGAATCGAAGGTCAATGAAAACACCTTTTAAGCTTTCACAAGGCAGTTTTTTTTTAAAATTTATTTATAAATTATATTGAATATATTATTATTGTTATTTAATTTATATTACGCAAAGGCAGTTTAACCGACTTATTTTCATTAAAAAAAAGTTCATCACAACATAATTAATTAACTCCACATTTTACACGTACATTTTTTTTTAACAAATAGGGAAGTTGTCCCAAACTTTACTTTGAGTTTGTTTACTTGTTTGAGACGAGACGTATAATTATAATATTGTTTGAATATTTTTTTTATTTATATGAGATTTTATTATTCTCCGACTCGCAAATAAATTAGTTGTATTAGGTCAATTTAATATTTATTTTTGGATTATTTGTGCAAATATTAATTATTGTATTGTCAATTTATTTAAGTACCGTACACTTATTTTTTTCCAAACCTCCACGTCTCAATTTTCAAACTCCTTTTTTTGACTCCAAAGAATGGACGTCCATTATTTGTTTATTTGACATTTTTTTCTTGCAAAAAAAAAAGAAAAAAGGAAAAAAGATATATCAAATAAAATATTATGCCTTCACGTTTATTTTTAATTGTTATAAGGAAAAATGTACAAGTACCTTCTCAATTTATGTTCGAAAATCCAGAGACACAGTTATACTATATTAAGGTCCTATTAGCTTCTGAATATATTTTATAAGTAATTTTTTATCCCTTTCGGCCTGCGTGGCATTAGCTAGAAAAAAAGTCAATCAATGTTAGACACACAAGATAGTGTCATGTAGGTCGAAAAGGAATAAAATATTATTAAATAAAATAAGTTCAGGGGTAATAGGACCTTAGTATGTGTCTGGAATTACGGGGATATGTTGAGGGATACTTGTCCATTATCCCTTGTTATAATTTTTTATTTTTGAGAGTCAAATGATATGAATTTTGACATATATATTTTATATATTAATATGAAAAAGTTGCAATTAACAATTTTTTTTATAGTTTTTGAAAATTTAAAATTTTATTTTAAAATATCGAATGAGTATAATTAAATTTAACTTTGAAAATTAATTGAATAACTTTAAAAAAGCACAACAAAATAAGTAAAAAAAGAAACATAGCGAGTAATAATAATAAAAAAGGAATAATCTTGCAAATAAGGATTAAAGTAACTTTGTAAATTTGCATAAATATGGTTTAAGATTAAATTTATCTAACAACACCAATAGGCAATAGCAACAAATCCCATGTTTAAGGGAAATAACCTAGCTTAGTTATACTAATTATTAAAGTCAAAATTTTCTACTATTATTATTTTTCTAAAAAAAATTAAATTAATTTGCAATTTCATTAAAAAAAAAAAGGAGAAAAAGAGTCCACCTTAATTCACAATATTGTAGGCATGAAACGAAGAGTAACACAATTGCTTACGTAATTTTATTTTATTTTTTCCATTAAATTTAAATTTACACTTAATAGAATCCATTTTTGAGAGGTAACATTTTTAATTTAAAAAATTCATTATAATTCAAACTCAAGATATCTATCTAAATATGACAGAAATTAGAAATTTCAAACTATTCCATCATCAAATTTAAATTTGAGATGTCGAACTAAACGTGAAGAAATCTCATCCATCGTACTATTATTAATGTTGAATTATGTATTTACTAACTAATATTGGTACAAAAAAAAAAACTAGAATCACATTGTGTTCCAATAGATTTACAATTCCTACAAAATCTATATTTAATTTAGTTTAATTATAATTTATTAGTCTTAATTCATATAGAAATATGTTTTCTAATCCTAATTTAATTTGATTTTTTACTAAATCTAATCTCTTATAAATATAGATGTTTCTAGTTATTTTTCGATTGAAAGAAATAAAAAAAAATAAGAGAACTCGTATTGAGATTTCATTTTTTTAAATTTCAAAAAAAAAAAACATTTTACTTGTACCTTCTTCACAACTAATATATAAATATAATTATTTGTAACTAACCGACTAAATACTCGTGTATTTTATTTCACATGATCAAACGGATCGTTAAACAAGAAGATTCTAAATATTACATCTCTCCTCAAAATAAAACGCACCTCCACTTATGCGAATATTCGTTATTAATTTTATTTCCATAAATACCCTTCCCTTAATTTTATAAATACACCTTATTTCCTTAAACTTAAACCCCAAAATACCAAACAAAGCCTTAAAAAAAAGATGTTTCAAACCTTGAAAAACGATTTTCAAATTTGCGAAGAAATCGGCCGTGGTAGATTCGGTACCGTCTACCGCTGCTTTTCTCCGGCGACCGGAGAATCCTACGCCTGTAAATCTATCGACAAAAACCTTCTCATTGATTCCACCGACCGTGAGTGTCTTGATAAAGAACCCAAAATTCTTCAACTTCTTTCAGGTAACCCCAACATTCTTCATCTTTATAAGGTTTATGAAGATGACGATTTTCTTCATATGGTAACCGATTTCTGCCCGAATAGTGATTTATATGAAAGGGTTTCATCTGGGTCGTTGTCGGAATCGGCTGCCGCGGCTATTCTGACTCAGTTGGTTTCTGCGATTAGCTATTGTCATCATATGGGTGTAGCTCATCGTGATATTAAGCCGGATAATGTGTTGTTTGATTCTGAGAATAGATTGAAGCTTGCTGATTTTGGATCTGCGGAGTGGTTTGCTGGTTGTGAAGGGAGGATGATGAGTGGGGTTGTGGGTACGCCGTATTATGTTGCGCCGGAGGTTCTAATGGGGAAAGAGTATAATGAGAAAGTTGATGTGTGGAGTGCGGGTGTTATTTTGTATATTATGCTTTCTGGGGTTCCTCCTTTTTACGGTGAAACGCCGACTGAGACTTTTCAAGCTGTTCTTAGAGGGAATTTGAGGTTTCCGACGAGGAATTTCAGGTCTGTTTCGTCTGAAGCTAAAGATTTATTGAGGAAGATGATATGTAAGGATGTTTCCAGACGATTTTCAGCTGAACAAGTACTGAGTAAGTTCAATTTCTCTTATTTTCACTTAATATTGCTTTCCCCTGTTTTTTTCGAGTTGCTGATTTTGATGTTCTTTGTTATATACAGGACACCCATGGGTGATTAATGGAGGAGAAACAAGATCAATGGCTGATCAAAACTGAAGAAGAAGAAGATGATAACTGGTTTTTCACTAACAACTCTATAAATACTACTGATAAGTTTTAGCTGTATATACATCAATATCACCAGCTCCATGTGAAAAAAGGAAGAAATTAAGGAGAAAGAAAAGCCCTTTATTGGAGAAGGGGGTTCCCTCTTTGAACTTTTTTTCTCCTTTGAGATGTTGTTGCTGTGTTATGGAGAAGAATCTGAAGAGGATAATGAATCTCCTTAAAAAAAAAAAGTTTTCTGGCTATGTAGAAATAGATGATTTTCCCACTTTTATGTGTTTTTTGGTATATGAAAGGTTGTGGAAGAGAAGGAGAAGGATAAGTGTTTATCCTTCAAGTTTTGTTATTATGTAATAATAAAGTTTGCTTCTTTTTTTTTGTAATCTTTGAGATATCTTCTATAATATTAGTGTCTTGAAGCACAATCTTTTGTTGATTTGTTGAATTCTTGATTATGTAGTTCTGGTTTATAGATATGAATTATCGGAAACAGTTTCTTTACCCCTGCAAAGTAGAGGTGGTGAAGTCTACGTACATTCTATCTTGTGGGAGTGATTGTATCGAGTATGTTAGTGTTGTTGTTGCCTCTTTACCTTGGAGGTGAAGTTCGCTTATTGCCCCATCACTTGTGGGAGTGTGATTATATCGAGCATGTTATTGTTGTTGTTGTTGTTGCTTTACCAAGAGGTATAGTTTGCGTACATCTTGCCTTCTTTGGCTAAACAATAAGTCATTTTTAGTTTTTGAGAGTGATTAACGAAGATAAGAAGAAAAGTAGGACTCTTTCTACTTATTTAGAGCTTGAATTAAAAGCTATTTTTTCGATCTATTCAACGTGTTCTAAGTATGTTGTTTTACTAATATGAATCTTGAATTAAGCTTTATGATGAGGAAGTGTCCATACTCCATGGATTCTGCAATGTGTTTCTTGAGTTTGGAATATTAGAAAGGAGTGTCTTTTTGACTTCTCAAAGAGGCATAATGTTGATATAACCTATGCTTTTCTCTAATTGGATTCATCAAGAAAATGGAAAAAAAGCAAAAGACTTGAGGTGAAGTACAGTTGATTGTACTGATCCTTTTAGCACCTATCAAGAAAAAGAATGGTGGATCTTGTAGTTTTTTTGTTGATGTGTGGGTGGTGGTAATGGAATCTACAAAGATAAGGTGTATTTTGTATCTTATTATAGCATATGCCTTTTAGTTTATAGATATTGCCAACCTATTAGGTGTGGTACATATTCTTTAACGGAATAATACCTAAACATGACTCTTAATTATGTTTTTCAATTTTGAGTATGCGTAAACACTTAAGTTTGTATAAAACTGAATAAATAGGTACACGTGTCCTACATAGCTTAATAAACGTAGGATATAAAATTGTCATGTAGGACAAATATGTATATTTGCTCAATTTTATACTAGTTGAAGTGCTTACTTATACACCTTCAAATTTAAATATTATAGTTGTCTGTTGACCTTAAATTAAGGTCATGTTTATGTATTGTGTCTTTTTTTATTTATTTCGTGAAATTTTATAAGTAAAATCTGACGTGAAGGTGAAGAAACACATCGATTGAAACAGAAGAAATGATAAGGTATCTCCTATGTGTTGGGATAAGAAAATAAAAGGAGATTCCTTAGCTATGTGAAATTTATGTTTTTTCTATAACTTTATGTAAAAAAAAATTATTATAAAGGCATTAGTGGTTGTCCTTTAATTATGTTTATAGGAGCACTGTATAATAAAGTTTGTTGCTTTAATAATGCAATTGGATATATAATAATTTTTTTTTAAATCACAGTTAGAGAATGCAATACTTTATATTACTATTGTTGAACATTTGAATTATGTTTTTTTTTTCTTCTACTTTATTGATGTGAATCTTATTTGTGTGCAACTTGTTGAAAGTTAATAGTATGAAACATTTTAATTGACTTTTATGCTTTATTCATGTGGAAGTATGTGATGTGTTTCTTAAGTTTGGGATATTTTGTAGCATATTATTAAGCATATACTATATTCCTTCTTCCCTAATTAAGTTTCATTCCTTTTTTTTAAGTCACAAAATTAATCATATAAATTGAAATAAGAAGAATCTCGACTTTTATTTTCTGGAGTAATAAAAAATAATGTACAAGTATGATTAAAAGAAATAGTAAATAGTTTTATTAATAGTAATTGCATTTGATATTAATCTTTATAAACAACAACAAAAAGGAAAATACACAAATGTGCAACCAAATTTGATTTTAGCTGAAGTAAATACTCAAATATTTAACGGGGGGAATGAGTTAGAAATATATTCGAACTTTGATCGAAATTGATGTAATAATTTCAAACTATGGGAAGGATCAATTCTTCGTGCAGTACTTAATAATGTATTTTAAAGATATATAAGTATTAACGTGTACATCATAAATATTGCATTATTATAAATAGTAACTTGTTCAGTTGTAAACTTGTATATCTTCAAAATCCACTATTAAATAGTGCAAGAGGTTATAGGTCGTTCCCAAAATTTGAGATTGTTACAACAATTTCAGTCAAAGTTTGAATATATTTCATACATATTTTCCTTTTTAATATGCATATTATGACACCTCAACTCGTCTTCTTTGTGCTAATTGAACATTCTAACTTACAAAATGATTATTTAAACAATTTCAAAATTTATGTACGTCAACATTTTTTGTTCATGAAATACAGTAAAAACGAGTTGGAGTATTTAATTGTCGATTCAAGACCAAATTAAAGTATCCAAAATATACTTTCTTGAAACATTGTTTTTTATTTTTGTTTTGTAACCTAACTAAATACACTTGTTCATCATCCAAACACAATCTTGAGAACTAGGTAGTTACAATTAACTATATAGTTATAAATAAATGGACAGGTCATAAGAAGTTTGGTAAGTGATGGAGACAATTTAATTGATTAATAAATGAAAGGGGACACCACAACCAAAGACCCATGTGATAAGTCAAGTGGCCAATTGTTTCATTTTTCAACTTTCAATAAGTAGAAAAATTGCAAGAGATAAAAGACATATTTGCATAGATCAGTGAGCAAACCTATCAAATGGAACCATGTATGGAATGGGAATCTCTCTATAAATACTCTATCTTGTTTCGCATGATTTGATTTGATTTGGTACGTAATTTAAAAGTATAAAGAAAATTTCTGTATTTTGTGATCTTAAATGAAAGTTTAGATTAAATGTATAAAATTATTTTTTAATCTTGTGGTCTTAAACATGTCATGTGGAAAATTGATTTTAAAATGTTATCAAAAAAAGAAAGAGATCATTATTTTTGAAACAGACTAAAAAAGAAAGAAGATCATTCTTTTTGAAATGGATGGAGTATATTTGTAGTTTTATAAATGTACTTTTTTGATCTGAGACAACGTACAAGTATTCTTAGACTATAATCGTAATTTTATAAATATATTTTAATTAAATTAAGATTTTATTAATGTCCTAAACTTATATTTTGAAACTATATACACCTTTTAACTGACGTGACATTCAAATGATCGATTATTCAGGAAGAGTTTTTACTATTAATTTTTATTTTTTTTTGTCTTTGTGACACATTTTAACAAATATTTGGTAGGTGATAGTTGAAAGGAAAATGGTTGGATGAATTCTATTTATTTTGCAAGACAAGAATTAAGTATATAGAATACAAATAGTAAAAATATGATATGTTGATAATTTCAATGAAAATTAAGATTCATGTTTTTCTTATAAAAAAAAAAGATATTTCTTGGACTCCTTTAATTTCTATACCTAATATATAGAAAGTAGTTATAAACATTTAATTCAAAGCAATTCATTTTGAAGCAAAATAGAAGAGGTTCACTAGATTGGGGATTGAATCACGAGTCTGTAGCTTAAAGGGTATAAAATATTAATAAAAATTTTAAAACGGTATATAAAATTTTATATTAACCAAAACGACAAAATTGCTAGAACAACAGCGATTTACTCCTCTGGAAAAAAAAAATGAAAATTACTGCCTAGGCAGCGATTTTGCAAAATGTGATTCTTTTTAAACTACTCATATTTTTGCATAAATGCTTAAATAATATATTGATTGATTTCATGCAGTAATTATTGCACAAAAATAATTGTTTCTCAACTGTTAACGTCAAGAGGATATAGTGAAATTAACTCTCATTTATTGTTGTAAAAAAGTCTAATTTCCTTAACCATATTTTATTTATTAAGTTCACTTAACTTTATTATAAAACTTTGAATATAAATAGCATCAATTTACTTTCATCTTAAACACACACAAAAGTTGTCAATTTACTAACAAATTATGAATTTTACAAAAGTTTTAGGAATAATTTTTCTTAGTGTAATTTTTATAACAAATAATGTTGAAGGTGTTGATGAGGTTATAAAAGTATCTTGCCAAAAAAAATGTAGAATATGGTGTGTCTTTAATTTTTGCTATCAAAGTTGTTTGAAGAATTATTGTCATGAAGGTCCTCCTATTTCTTCTAAAGTGAATAATTGTCGCGTCACTTGTTCAACTCATCATTGTTCCAAATTTAAAAAAGGTATATTTATTTTCATGTATGATGATATTTTTGAAAAATCGAAGGAAGAAGTGTTTGGTGTTTTAAGTGAAAATATAAACATTTTTTATTAGTAACAATAATTATTTGAAAAAATTACATAAATTGGTACATTTTAATAAATAATTACTGATTTTAGCGATATTTTTTATTTATTACCATATTATGTTAAATCTGCAATATGAATTAAAAATGAATTATGTATGAAATATATATGAATTATAGTTGTTTTTTGAAATATATTATGTTTGTTTTATAAAAATTTGACACATTGTATTATGAATGTATTAAAATGTGTGATAAGTGTATCATACATCATTAGAACTTGTATTATATGTGAATGATAAATTGTTCTTTGTATATGTATTAAATTTGTATTATAAATAAATTAACACTGATCAAGTAAAAAAAATATTATTGCTATAAATGATAAATATTTTGTTATTACAGTATATTTATGTAATTATTTTTCAGATTTTAAGTAGAAGCAAAAAATAGCTTCTCCAAAAATAGGTATTTTAAAATGTCTAAGGACAAAATACCCATATAAAGCTTTATATTTATTTGATTTAAATTAACCATTACTTCTTTTTAGTTATTATTTGTCATTTTTTTGAAAATATTTAACAAACACAAATTACTAAAAGCAAATACTTTCTAATTTACTCAAGTCAAACACAAAATTATTACACCTTTCGTTTTTATTTATATGTCATCATTTTAAATTTCACGTCTCTTAAGAAACTATGTAATTTTACTATTATATCCTTATTTAGTTATTCTCTTGAAGTCAAATTTTCAATAATAGTAAGGGTAAATTATCTCTTGATTTTCTAAACTAAGCAAATATTGTCGGACAACTATTTTTAATATAATAAATAACTATAACTTCTTAATCATCGTATATACGGAGTAAAATTAATATTACATTATTATTATCTACATTTAATTTTAATTTTAATTTTTTGGCGCAGATGAAAAGCTAATGGAAAATTGCTTGAATGAATGTTCAACAAAATATTGTATCGAAGATTAACAATGTTATAATATATGCTACTTTGTTTTTATAAAAACAAAGTTATGCAAGGAAAATAAAAAATAAAAAATAAAAAGCCATCTTGATGACTACAAATGTAAATTAATGCTTCTAATGAAATAAATAATTTGACAATTCAAATTTTACTTATAGAATTATATTAGATATGTCGTTGTTGGACAATTCGATCTTTTGATTTTTTTTGTTATGCTTTCGTCAGAATTTGTGTTGGATATATATGAATAAAGTCGTATACTGGTAATTAAAAATAAAAAGATGCTATTTAAAGATGTTAAAACTATTTTAATAGGGTGAGATATTTTGTGATAAAAACGTACAGATCAATTTTAATTATAAATAGGTAAAATTACATTCTGTTAAGAATATATTTCCGTTGATTTAACAACACATTAAGTTTACTTTCAGAATTGGTATTTTTTGTGATAACACAAAATATTTCGTGCGTCAAATTTCTCAAAAGCGATTGATGACGACTTGAAATACGAAATGCAATAGGATAAGTTTTCAAAACTACAAACTAACGTCTCTAAATCTATGTTGCTCAAATTATTAAAAAATCGCAACGTGTTAAATCTTTTGTAAAAAATGAATTTTAAGAAATCTAATACGTATTCAATAATATTTCTAAAGATTCGAACAACATAACATAGCGTAAAATATGAAAAAATTTAAAACACATGCAAGTTCTTTTGTGAAATTCCATTCCCACAAAATAAAGCTAAAAAAAGTAACCTATTACTAAGCATATGCTAATAATATTTCCTCATGGAATTTCAGACTGATTCCTTTCCTTTAAATATTCAATTTTCAAGAAACACATTTCGAAATTTTTTTTTTTTTAATTTAGACAAAACCACGTTAGGTGCTTTTGTTAAATATTCAACACATTTTAAGATGATCATAAGCTTTATACACAATAACAAAAATAATTATTATCGATACTAAATATATATATCAATAAAGAGTGATATATCATTAATTAATTGTCATTAGATCTTGTAGGACATTTACAAAGAGCGTTAAATGTCTCTGAAAATATTTCGTTTGTCCCTAATTACTTGTTCATTTTTAAATAGCACACCTATTAAGGAATCAATAATTGACATAGTGAGTTTATCATTTTACTCCTATGAATTATGAAGTACATGAATTAAAAACTTAATATTTTCAAAAAGTTCACCTTTTTCAAAGTAATTAGTTGAGGGTTTAATACGTAAATTTTTTTAGTCCTTTCTTAATTGTCAAAATGAATAAGTAATTAGGGATAACTAAAAATAGAAATGTGGACAAATAATTAGGAACATAGAGAATATGTTTTATCGACAATTAAACTATTAACGTTAATTAATTATCAGTAAAAATCGTTTTTAACATAGTGACTCTAATATGTTGAAATAATTATGTGAAAATACTTATAAAATCATGTGAGTTATTAAATAATTACATTAAAAATTGTAATAAACATTAATCGACAATCTATTAAAAATAGTAAAGAACTTGCAATATTGACAATCAGCTAAAAATAGCAGTACTTAATAATTTGCAATGAATTCCTACATTTTATCAAGAGAAAATACATAATTACCTATCAAATTTACATTTATTTTTTACGTAGACACTTAAAATTTGCGAGGATCCTATTATCCCAAAAAATTATTTTCAATCATTATAAATACATCATTTAAATCTATTTTAATAGAGGTTGTGATATCACTCATGGTGGAATTTGTAAAAGAAGAAAACGATGTACAATAGTTTGAGTGAAAAAAAGGGAGAGGGGAGAGTGAAATGGGGTTTTCGAGTGCTCGAGCATCCATTAAGCTTGTATCGAACTAAGTATATTTATATCAAAATTAAGATAATATCGTATAAAATAAAAGTCGAGCACCCAATAAACAAATGTATTAGTTGACATGATGGGTTGAAGTAGGTTCTCAAGGTCTTATATTGATTAAAAACGCTCATGTTAAATTTCCTATAGTGACATTCTTTTTTCCTTTTCACGAATTGTCCTATTTCTAATTTTTTTAAAACAACACTCTTTTTTCAAGATTATTTTTCTTTTTGATTTTTTTGGCTATCTTATATAAATATAATTATTTTTCTTTTGTCAAGTGTTAAATTTATACATTTATATCTTATAATCGATAGCTGAAAAAAGTAAGCTCGATTTAAACTTTTTCTTTCTCATCAGTCTATTAACTTTTTCTTTCTCATCGGTCTAATTAGGAAAAATAAAAGGGAAGAAAAAAAAATGTGTTCTAACGCCTTTATTTCAGTTTTCCAATTTAAAAGTGAAATGGTATTCCTTCTCGTTGGTTTGCCTTTTTGGTAACTAAAATTGTATGTGAAAGTATATAGTTTCTCCTCCTTTTTTTCTTGAACCAGTCCAAACATTTCGATTGTCTATTGCATTGAAAAAACAACACCTATGTTGACGAATTTTAGCTCGCAGTTACGCTATTTGATTGATATAAGTTGAAATTAGTGAACACCCATAGTCGTAAATTTCTGGATACGCCACTGGATTTGGATATTACCCATTATTTATTTGAGAGTGAATACACATGCAAGGTTTGAGATTAACAATATTGTCAAAGTAGTCGAAAATAATTTCGTGGTGTAATAAGACTCTCACAAACTTTAGATGTTTGCTTGAGCAATAGGTATAAATTTAATCGGATAATTATATGTTTTTTCTTTTATCAATACAATTAACTTAAATCCTTTTATATTCATATACGCATGGCATAAAGAATGACACTAAAATCTTAAAGATTCATATAGGGCAAGTAAAATTAACTTATAAAATTATGTTTTGC
Organism: Solanum habrochaites; assembly: GCA_027704765.1. Taxonomy (NCBI): domain Eukaryota; kingdom Viridiplantae; phylum Streptophyta; class Magnoliopsida; order Solanales; family Solanaceae; genus Solanum; species Solanum habrochaites. The sequence continues at coordinate 3,319,403 of JAKWJA010002492.1, forward strand.
TTAATCTGATTAGATTTGGATAAGTTAATGATTTAAAAACATAGATAGATTTATACGAATTATCAAAAACAAAATTATTTATTTAAAGGAAAATTCATAAAATATCATCTAAACTTGACAACAAAATTTACTTTAGTATTTTAAATGTACGAACGATTACATATTCCCTTAACAACTTTGAACTGATTAAATATCACCCTAAAAGTTGATGTGGCAAAGCGAGTGTATTCACTCTCCTTAAAGCGCGTGAAATAAATAAAAAAATTAAAAAATAAAATCATACACATAAAAAATTTTATTGGTCAATATATAACTAATAATTTTTAATTTCTTTTTATAGGTTAAAGATAAAAAAAATATAAAATTCCTTGTTTAGAGTAAATGAATTTGTGGGTTTAATTTTCTTAATAAAATATTCAATCTTTTTATTTTAATTTTCTCTTCATTTTGTTGTATTTATCAAATTTCCCCCTCCCCATTGAAACAATCCTTATACGTTTCTTTTCATATTAAAACTTTTCGTTCATCTTCATCCATATTTCACCTGTTCTTTATTAATCACAAAACACGACACATAATATCATATTATTGAATGTTAACTTTCTTAAATTTAAGTAATTCATTTTAAATTTTATTAGTTGTGATGCAAAAATATGAGGGATTAACTTTCTTAAGCAACCTTCATTTTTCATTAAGTTGTTAAAAAAAATAACTTTAAAAAATTATTATTCAACAAGGGATAGAATTGTGGGAGAGAGAGGATTCGAAAAAGAAAGTAAGTATGCAATATTTTTTTTAAAAAAAATAATATTGATGAATGTTATAGAAGAAAATAATTAATGAAGGTTGGAAATTCGGGAAAAAAAGTTAGTACCGGTTGAAAATGGTGAAAATCAAGACTGAAGAAAGAGGGGGTTGGGGAGGGGATATAGAAGAGATGGGATGGAAGAAGATGACACAATTTGATTTTAAAATAAATTTTAAATTAATTTATTAGCGTAATGAATTTTAAGAAAATGTTTAAGGAAAAAGGTGAATAAGCAAAAAAAATTAAAAATGAATGACGTGGTGTTTACATAATTGTAATGTGGTGCTTGCATGACAGGTGAGAGTGATATTCAATTCTTGTATTTAATTCATTTCAAAGATGTTTAACACCAATGTAGTTTATACGTTAAGGTGAATTATCTGTCAAAGTTTAGAGATTTTCTTTTTGATGTATTTTCTCTTAATTTAATGTGTTATATTTTATCATAATATAAGTAGAAAAAATATTTGATACTCAAATAAATTATAAGAAATTAAAAAGAATTACAATTTTAATAAGAAATAAACAAGTTGGATTATAAGTTCTAGATTAATTATGGAACCTTCACTAACTAAAAAGAATTCTTTGAAGAGAGAGATGAACATATGCTAATATTTTAATACTTTTTTAAAAAAAAAAAAAAACTCACAAAAATATATTACATAAAAGGTTATTGTGAACATGAAGAAAAGATAATTATTTTGTGATCCTTATTGTTAAAGAGGTTAAAGTGAAATTGGCCTTTATTTATTGTTTGAATTGATAATTTCCTTGACTTTTTGACTTATAAGTTTGAAATTCTAGTTTAGATTTTTTGACATATTTTGCTTTATTAACTTTAAAATTAAGTGCTTGTAACTAGCTTTTATAATTAGTCAAACACTCCAAAGATAATCAAAAGTTGTTTTGATTAGAGAAATTTGAAATAAATTAATTCAAACCGACTCAAATTTAAACATAAAATTGTTAATATAAATAGCATGTATTTGCTTTCATCTAATCACACACAAATTCTCAACCAAAGAGAAACAATTCCATTAATATTATCACAAATTATAAATCATGAATTTTACTAAAGTTTTAGGAATAATTTTTCTTAGTGTAATTTTTATAACAAATAATGTTGAAGGTGTTGATGAGGTTATAAAAGTATCTTGCCAAAAAAAATGTAGAATATGGTGTGTCTTTGATTTTTGCTATCAAAGTTGTTTGAAGAATTATTGTCATGAACATCCTCCAATTTCTTCTAAAACATTGAATTGTCGACTTAATTGTTCAACTCATCGTTGCTCCAAATTTAAAAAAGGTATAATTTTTTCTCTTTTTAGGTTAAACTTTTGAAAAAAAATTTAACGAATATATTATTTAAAAGAATCATAAATGTGTTTGATTGGTAATCTGAATTTTTCACCTTGTAGTTTATTTATCCACGCCTTACAATTTTTCTCCCCATTTTTCCTACCATGATTTTTTAAAAATTAAATAGAAATACAAATATTTTTTAGTAGTAGCAAAAATTACTTTTCATATTTTAAGCAGAAGCTGAAAAGATAGGTTATAGAAAAAGGTATTTTTAATTTATTTTTGATGGATAAAATTACTCGTTTAAAGCTTCATATTTATTTTTTAAAAAATTATTTAAAAGCTTTATTAAATTTAAATTGTCCATAGCTTCTTTTTCATAATTTGACTTGTAAAATACCTTCTTGAAAATATTAGTCAAAGATATTTTATTGATAAGAATACTTTTCAATTTATTTAAGTCATACGAAAATTGTTGTTATCGTAATTTAAAAAAAGTTATTTTAATTATAGAAATTACTTTTCAAAGGAAAAATTCTTCTGATCAGAAAATTTAGCCAGAATGGTAAAATAACATATTTCACACTGTATTATTGAACACTTTTATCCTTTTTTAAAAAAGATTTAATATCTTTTAATTAAAAAAAAAAGTTAATTTTTTTTTTATGTTTGTTTGTTCTACATGTGAAGTTAACATTACATTGATTGCTTATGTTTATTAATTTTTGGTGCAGATGGGAAGCTAAGGGAAAATTGCTTGAATGAATGTTCAACAAAATATTGCTCTCAATATTAATTCCATATAATGTTATGTTACTTAAGTTTTTAATGAAATTAATACTTTTTGATAATTTGATCTTTTAACTTTTTTTTGCTTTCATTACCATTTTTTATTTTATCAAGATTTGTTGATCACTCTAATATACATGTATCGATATATCAACGATATCTATCTAATTATTATTAAGTAGAAAATATTTTTCAGCAATTAATCTGAGACCTCATTTAAGGGGTGTTTCACACCGAATTTAATGGTGAGCTATTCTTTAAGGATGTTATTGGTCTTTTCAGATATATAAACTCTAGTCGTTTAGGTTTATGTTTTAGTTTTGGGCTCGCATCCCCAGTTTAATCAAATAGAGTAATATTTTTGACAATTTGATCTTTTAATTTTTATTGCCTTCATCAATTCGTTATTTTATTGCCGTAGTCTGTATAAACATAAAATATTTTACACATTAAACTATTTTATTTCTATAAAATCGGATATATCATATATGATTTGTTGATCACTATTAGGTAGATATATCAACATCTACCTAATTATTAATGAGTAAGAAATTCAACATTTTATTTAAATTTTGAATCTTATAAACTAAAAGAAAAGCACAAATCAATGCACAAAATATCATGCATTATTAAGGATTCGATGAAGGACCATATTTTAAAAAATGTATAGTAGATCGTCTATTCTAATGCAAATACTAAAAGCTACTTATAAGCCTCCAACTTGTAACCTAAATCACATGTATAGAAATAATTTTATCGTTACTCTAATGCTTCCTTCTAGAGACTCAAAAACCAAAATTTCAAACATTTTATATTTTTATAATCTTCGACATATATGATAATAAAAAAATAAAAAGGAATCAAAACACATGTCAATTCTTTTATAGAATTCCATTCCCACTCAATAAAGCTACAAAAGAAATATTGGTGTTATACATATTCAAAGTCCTTTTCCATTTTTCATCCACACTTACAAGCATATGCTAATAATATATCCTAATTCCTTTAATTATTCAATACTCAAGAAACACATTTAGATTTATTTTTTATTTTTTTTTTAAATGTGGGTTAAGGAAATTTAAATTATTTTTTAAAGTAAAAAAATGAATAAGACCTTTTCTTATTCTAAAAGATATTTAAAAATAATAATTATAAATAATCTCGAAATTATTAATTCTGATATAAAAAAATGCATAAAATATAAAATAAAACAATCCATCATTTATTCTAAAAAGTATAATTTTTTCCTCCCGACAATTAAATCACCCCTTAATCCTACTTTTTTACTATTCTAGAATAATTGACATTATTTATTGGTTTCTAGACATTTTCTTTATCATTTTTACCATAACATATTACAAGGGGTGGCTCGACAGTGTAAAAAAAATATGTGTTTTAGGCCCCCAAATTTAAGGGGCCTCATTTTTAATAATAATAGGTTATAAGTTATTATTTATTTAACAAATATTGAATACTATTTGTAGAAAAAAGTAAATTTTTCATGAAAATGAAGAAATTACTAGAAGAAATTTGATATATTTGGAGTACTATATCTCATGAAAAATAATTTAAAATAAGAATTGTTATATTATCAATTGAAAACTAGAATAAATTAATTATATAAATATGTATAATATACATTTTTAGCCTATATAACATATACAATTCACCTCTCTCCCACTCCCTGCCCTCTCTCACTCGCCTCTCTCCTCCCTCTCTCAATTTCGCTCGCCTTTCTCCTCCCCCTCCCAATCTCGCTTGCCATTTATACAAATGTATATGGATAATATATATTTATATACAATTATATACATATACAATTCACCTCTCTCCCGCTCTCTTCCCTCTCTCGCTCGACTCTCTCGATCTCGCTTGCCTCTCTCCTCCCTCTCCCAATCTCTCTTGCCATATATACAATTACATATGTATAATATACAAACCAATATACATATACAATTCACCTTTCTCCCACTCTTTTTCCCCTCTCTCTCCTCTCTCTCCCAGTCTCACTCACCTCTCTCCTCCAAATAACATGTTGCTGCAAATTATAACTATCAAACTATAGCTATAGACAGTAATTAATTATTTTTAAGTTGCTATATGTGAAAGTTTTTCTGAAAAAAATTTGTTAATAATTAAAAGATTAAAAAAAGCTACTATCCCTTATTTTAACCCTTTTGCAAAATTGGTTTTTGCAAATCGCTTTTTCTACCATTTGCACCAAAAATATAATCATAAACAATTGCATCAAATTAAATAAAAGTATTGGAATTGAGAAATAATTAAAATGATTTTTTTCTGTTAATAAATTAATATTATTGCCGCTAATTTTACCTTAGTGGTCAATAAAGTGATAATACACACTACACTTATTACACGCAATATAGCTTATTATAACCAATTTGTCCACTTCTTATTGTACCCAATAATAAAGTTTGGTCAAGAGAATTAATTTTGTAGGACTATAGTAATAATTTTTTCAATATTCTTTTATAATTTTTATTCAATATCATACATATTCAAATATATTTAAAAAATTTCAATATCATTTTCGAATTATCTTTCTCAAATTTCATATTTTTTATGTCTAAATTTGATCAAGAGAATTAATTTTGTAGGACTATAGTTATATTTTTTTCAATATCTTTTTATAATTTTTATTCAATATCATACATATTCAAATATATTTAAAAAATTTAAATATCATTCTCAAATTATTTTCTTTTTCGAATTTTATAATTTTTATGTCTAAAAACCATCGAAAAAGCTCAAAAGCACATGGATATGCTATCTTTTGTGGATTCCACTCCTTGATTGATGGCTATCAAATTAAATTCGTACACTTACCGTACCCTTTCTAATAACTTTAGCTTTATTTCCTTTTAATTCTATAAAAATAATAATTGACCACCCTTCATTTATACGTATTTCCACCATTTTAAAAAAATCATCTTTTTTTGTTAGTCTGTTTAAAAGAATGACTTCTTTTTCTAATAACATTTTAATTTCAATTTTTCACGTGACATGTTTAACGTTACAAGATCAAAGAACAATTTTGACCTAACTTTAATGTAAGACCATAAGATTCAAAAGTCTTCTTTATTACTCTTAAACTGTGTGTCAAGTCAAATCAAATCATTCTTTGTGAAAAGGAGAGAATATTTATGATTGTAGAAAAAACATAAAGTCACTAATAAAATTGTTCCAAAATTATATAAAGATATCTTAATTTTTGAAGTGTTCTATTACCCACGAAACTATTTAATATCTTCGTAAATAGATCATATCAACCCATTACCACGCACACCTGAGACGTGTGAGGCAGTGTTTGCACTGCTGTTAACCAACTATAAAGTGTCATGTGTCATTTTATTTCTTTATTATTAATTATTCAATTAATTCACGTTCTCTTTCCTAAATTTAAAGAGAAAAGAATTGTTTATTTTATAATATGTTAGTAAACTATTTGACGATCGATTAAATCGTGTATATTTGTATATTTTTTGGGGGGAGCGTTGATCGAGTTGTAAGCTTGTAACCACAAGTGTAAGCAGAAATTTACTATTTTTCGTTATTTTTATTGTGTTATCATTTATATATTTTAATTTTAGATATATCATAATTAGATATTTGAATTTATATAAAATTGAACAAATATTTATATGCGTCTTATATAGCCATTCGCATGAGATATATTCAAATTAATTAGTATTACATTACCTAGAATACATGTTTCAATTTATTCACATTCGAAAATTGAAAAAGATAAATATCCGTTAAAATCAAACTAAATGACATAGTTATATATTATCCAAATAGAAGACAACCTAAAACTTAGCAATACGCATTGTATGACTATTATAATTTTTTTTCAAATTTCACAATTTTTATGTCTAAACGATCGGAAAAAAAACTCAAAAGCATATGGATATGCCATCTTTTGTGGATTCCATTCCCCACACCCATAAAAGCTAAAAGAAATATGACCCACCATTACTTAATTAATGTCTATCAAATTAGATGAGTACAACCTACCGTACTTCATTAATCCAAACACAAAAATTAAATAAAAATGCTAACATTATTTTCTTCTTTGGGGCGATGACGAGATTATTCTATTTTTAATAAAATGTCTTAAATTGAGTTATCAAGCTGTGGTGCGATGATGAGATTATCTTATTTTAATTAGAGATTTTGAGTTTTATATATAAAGAAAAGCTTATTGAATGTGTTGTATCCGAATGAGTCTTATAATACTTGATTTAAAATTAATCGAAGCTTCAACACTGAAATCAATATAAAAAAATTATTTTACATAACATTTAAGGTAATAAGGTCAAATTGATAAAATTGTCTCATTTAAAATAGTTTAGTATTTTGGAGCAATACGAGGTGAACATCTTATTTTTGAGCTGCTTGAATAATTGAATGTATTTTTAAGCTAGTTGTCTAATCATAAAAATTATCTTATGCAAATAAATGTAATTAAAAAATTAACCTAATTCAAATTATTCAAGAATAATAATAATCATTTTTCCGTAATTATAATTTTTTATGATTCAGAAGTCTTGTTTAAGAGAAAATTATCTTTATTTATATATTTTTTTAGGGAGCTTTAGTCGAATTTTAACCACAAGCCTATGTAAAAATTTACTTATCACATCACCACCAATAATATATCTCGAGTAATTCTACAAGCAATGTTTAAGCAGAAAAATATGTGAGAAAAAGAACAAATATATCCACAATCTGTCATGAACCATGTGTCTCTATTTAGTCTTCTGTTAGAGTGAACGACATATTTGCTCAAGTTTTTCAAATTGGAGAGGCAACAATGTCCCAAAGTATGACGGAGGTATTTGCATATACGATAGTTCGGGAGTATTTTGTCCTTTTTCCCAACAATATATACATAAACCTTACCTTTACTTGGAGATGTAGTGAGCTAGTTTCCAATAAACCTCAACTCAACGTAAAATACTAAACAAGATTATAACTTGAAACAACAACAATAACATATTTCGTGTAATCCTCCAAAAATAAAGTCTGAAAAAGACGGTATATACACAAACCTAAACCTTTCCCTTACGTTGAGAGATAGAAAAACTATTTTCGATAAACTCACGATCAAAAAAACACCAGAAATAAAAGAAATCAAAATGAAATACTAAATAAAAGGTATGTAGAAATTTACTAAAAAGATTCATAATATAACAAAAGTAGCAAACTTTTTTATTACATAGTGAACTCCTCAAACTCAACAACAAAACTTTGATAAAGCACCAAAATACATATATCCCTCTCTCCCTCAACCCTTTATAATTAAAAATAATAATAATAAATATAAAGGTGGGGTAAGCTTGGATCTTTTAACATAGCCTGAAATCTTTTCCCTTTTTTTTTTCTTGTTATATTATAATATAAAGTAGGAGATTCATTATCATCTACAAGATTCTTCTCCACAACATAACAACCCATAATTTTCTTTTTATTTTTTGGTGTAATATACACAAACACACACACATTAGAAGAAGCTTTTTTATCATCAAAATTTGTAGTGCTACTAGTATTTATTAGTATCTTGTTCAAGTTCAATCAACCATTGATCTTGTTTCTCCTCCATTAAGCACCCATGGATGTCCTGTATTTAACAAAACTAACATCAAAAAAACATTTTGAACGAACAACTGGGAGTTGCTGAGATGGTAAGCATCCTTCGCATCTAATCCTACGTAAGTTCGAGTCATCAAGGAAACACACTATGAAGGAGTAAAAAAGAACGACCGGGAGTTGCTGAGATGGTAAGCATACTTCGCATCCAATTCTACTTAAGTTCGAGTCATCGAGGAAACACACTATGAAGGGGTAAAAAAGAACGACTGGAGTTACTAGGATGGTAAGCATTTCTCACATCCAATCCTACGTAAGTTCGAGTCATCAAGGGAGCACACTATGAAGGGGTAAAAAAGAAACAAAAAGAATTGGAACTTAGCTTCTAAACTAAAATAGGACAACGTCTCAATCTTAAATAAGTTCGGATTCGATAATATGAATAATCACTCCGTTATTTAAGCTCATTTCATTTCATGTCATAACAATTACTAATCCTACACGCGAGGTTTAGGAAGGATAGAATGTCTACGAATCGTATTTAAAGATAGAGATTCTACAAGGCAATTTCTAATAAATTCGACTTAAATAAAGCATATCGACACGGAATACAGATATCGAGAACAGAAATATTAAATTTGACTTACTCAATACTTGTTCAGCTGAAAATCTTCTGGAAACATCTTTACATATCATCTTCCTCAACAAATCTTTCGCTTCAGGCGAAACTGACCGGAAATTCCTCGTCGGAAACCTCAGATTCCCTCTGAGAACAGCTTGAAAAGTTTCAGTCGGCGTTTCACCGTAAAAAGGAGGAACCCCAGAAAGCATAATATACAAAATAACCCCCAAACTCCATACATCAACCTTCTCATTATACTCTTTCCCCGTCAAAACCTCCGGCGCAACATAATACGGCGTACCCACAACCCCATTCATCTTCCTCCCTTCACAACCAGCAAACCACTCCGCAGATCCAAAATCAGCAAGCTTCAATCTATTCTCAGAATCAAACAACACATTATCCGGCTTAATGTCACGATGAGCTACACCCATATGATGACAATAGCTAATCGCAGAAACCAATTGAATCAGAATAGCCGCGGCAGCCGATTCTGACAACGACCCAGATGAAACCCTTTCATATAAATCACTATTCGGGCAGAAATCGGTTACCATATGAAGGAAATCGTCATCTTCGTAAACCTTATAAAGATGAAGAATGTTGGGGTTACCGGAAAGAAGTTGAAGAATTTTGGGTTCTTTATCGAGACATTCACGGTCGGTGGAATCAATGAGGAGGTTTTTGTCGATAGATTTACAGGCGTAGGATTCTCCGGTCGCCGGAGAAAAGCAGCGGTAGACGGTACCGAATCTACCACGGCCGATTTCTTCGCAAATTTGAAAATCGTTTTTCAACGTTTGAAACATTTTTTCAAAGGCTTTGTTCTGTTATTTTTTTTTTTAATTTCGGGGTTTTAATAGAATGAAATAAGTTATATTTATAAAGTATAAAATCGAATATTTATAGCCTAAGGTTTTACATGGGGTCATTAATCGAGTAAATAAATGAGTGGGTCATTAATTTACAAAAATTTGATGTACTTAAACGATTCGTTATTTTATTTGACTAAAACTTTTACTTTTATTCTCTTCTTAATTTTTTTTTAGTCAATCAAAATTATAAGCTGAGTCAGTCATTAGCTCGCACAAATTTAACGTGATTAAAAAAGTAATGATTCATAGACTCACTGTTACTCTAACCATATTTTCCTATAAAGTATATAAAATACGTAAATTTTATGTCAAATTAAGCACAAATTTAACGTGATTGAAAAAGTAATGATTCATAGACTCACCGTTACTTTAATCATATTTTCCTATAAAGTATATAAAATACCTAAATTTCATATCAAATTAAATTATATCCCGAAGTTATTAAGTAGGACGGCAATAGTTGAGTCATGAATGTGACAAGGAACGAGGAATATTGCATGTTTTATTATAAAATTGTTTAATTTTAATCAACGTTAAATTCTACATATATTAATTTTTTATTTTATATGATATGATATAAAATAAAATAAATTTAAGGTTTATGTGGAGAAAGTTTGGTTAATTGACTTTTATAGTGTAAGCAATTAGGTCATATCAGGTATTGTTTGTATATTAACGGCAAGAAAGTGGACTTTTCTTTAATTAAAAGAATATACTTAGTAAGCATTGTAGTTATTTTATTTTGAAATTGTGCGTCCAAGTTAAAGATAAAATAGTGTTTTATTTGAAATTCAGATCAACGAATTATCAGAATTTTATTTGTAAAAAGTCATGATATATAAATTAATAGTGACCAAGATTAATCTTATGAATATACTTCTCTTAACTTTCAGTATTTCGTAACTTTGAAATAAATTATTCGTAACTTCTCATGAATCACAAGAAGTTCTCGAAAAAAATTATCAATGCTTTTTGCACCAAAATTGCCCTAATCGACTCCAAAATACACCAAAAATTTGATATTCAAAAGCACAATCCAATAATCTCAAAATTTTTCTAAATTTAATAAACTATCTAACTTGTCAACTTCAACAAATCGAAATCAACGATATTATCCTCTCCTTTATAATGCACTAAAATAAAATTAAAAATATTTGAGGAAGACAAGTGTTTGGATAACTCGAATATTTGGAGTTAATTATGGGAACCACTCAAAAGTGTAGTACAGAAGATTAGTCCGCTTTTTATTTAGTCAGAAGTCTCGATTTTAAATTTTGAATATAAAAAAAAAATTAATAGAAGGAACTTTTTCCGAATGAGCTCTAAATTGTATACATACTAGATTAATTAAAATCTAATATAAATATTGAATAACAAATAAAATTTTAAAAAATTAAAATAAAAGGTCAATTATTGGAGGCCAATAAATAATTTAAATATAAAAGAAAAAGCAAATGAAAATTTAACAACTGCAAAATGATCATGTGTCACTTCAATTATCACTTTATTTTTTGTTTGGTACTAAGAGACGTGATTATTTATAAGTATTAAGGGTGGTTGTGGGGGGGGTGAAAGAGGCTCGTTTGTATAAAGTCTGAATCACTAGTAATTATCGATAAGTTATAAAATGAAACTTTTTATTAGAGCCTATATTTTTTTAAAATAATTTTTAGGTTTATTTTTAAGAAAAAGTCGCTCGTTTCGATAATATAATAAGATAATATATTTTCAGAAGATTCCTATATAAACATACGGTCTCATTAATGTTAGGAAAAATGGACAAGTACTCTCTCAACCTATGTCCGAAATCTCAGAGATACATTTATATTATACTGAGGTCCTATTACCTCCTGAACTTATTTTATAAATAATTTTTTACCCCTTTTCGGTTACGTGGCACTATCTTGTGGGCCCAGCACGTATTGATATTTTTTTCAAACTAGTATCACGTATACCGAAAAGGGATAGAAAATTATTTATCAAAATAAGATCAGGGGTAATAGGACCTTAGTATAGTATAAGTGTGTCTCTGAGATTTCAGACATAAGTTTGTGGGGGGGGGGGGTATTTATGCATTTTCCCCTAATATTATAAATTTATAATTCTTTAAAATACAAATACTAAAAATTTTTTAGTGAAATATGATTATATTATATCCTTTTTTTGGTTAAAATTTAAATCTAATTGAAACTCATCTCTAACTTTTCTTATTGCATCCAAAAGTTTTGATGTTGTCTTTTTTAATTGCATCATAAAATTGTGAAAGGTTTTAGATGTAAGTGTTTCAACACGCGTAACTGGTTTCAAATATATTATAATATCTTCAACTTTATCATAAACGTTGTTTTTTCAATGGTATTCACAACTAGACCTCTAAACATGTATCATTTTTAACCATCCAATAGGTTATTATCATCAATTTTATCGCAGTAACCGAGATCCTTAATCATGACCTCAAGCTTATAAATGATGTTTTCACAATTGGATTCTTTCAAATTCTTTGAGATTTCATCGCTGAACAATTTTTTTGATGTCGAAATACTTTTTAAATTATAGATGTTAATTTATCAATTAAATAACATATCTATAAAATACTAATATTTCATATTCCCGCCTATATTAATATAGAAAAGTTTTACTATATATATATATATATATTTTATCTTCATCCATTATTTAAAATCCACTTTAAAACTTCGATTAAATTTAAATTGCACTCTACATAATCAATTCGGTATGAAAATAGCAATACTTTATACCAAGACCACAGATTTTCAAAATAGCCCATAGTTTTTCACATCATTTTCATAAAAAAGTTCAACTATATGCTATCATCTTATTAAATAGTATAAATAATAAAGTGCCACATGAGCTACCAAATGACAATAATGTGGGGTGACTCAACTTTCACACTCCATTCTTTATTTGTTTGGTAGAAATTAATAATAATATATATAGTTAATAGAATTTGTTGTCAAATAGCAACTAGTTATTAAAAAAAAAAAAAAACTAGAATTATTTAATATCTTTTAAAAGTGATTCCTAACATGTCTATCTGGCACACTTCATGAACACATATTTTATTGTGAATCAAAATAATATAAAAACTTGATTTATGATAATTTAAGTAGCTTATATATATATATATATAATAACAAATTAATTATATGTTTATATGTGTAAATACTTTTATATTTGGTGTAAATTATTAATTTTGTATCAGAATTATTAAACTTAGATATATCACCGATACAATCTTAATCTGTCAAATGACAAAACAAGTTGTCTCAAATTTTTGTAGGAGTATAGCACTCTTAATAAAAAGACGAGAGAAGTGTTGAAAACACTCATAAACTTGATAAGACTTTAGGGGTATATTTTACTCATGTTGCAACATTATGGGTTTATTTAAGTTCGGTTAGTCAAGTAAAGAGGTGTGTCTAAGGGTCTAAGGTTGTAATAGTTTGAAAATGAAACTAGTCATTCACGTCAATTTTGACAGATACTTCTCTCATAGATATTAACCCGTGAATCGAAATAATACATTAACTTTAAATTTTAAATTCGTTTCTAAACTGTCTGAATCACACAAAATATTATACTAGTATACAACTGTATTTCTTAGGTTAGTTGCCTTTAAATTCTCTTCTAAAATGAGTATATGATATATTATAAAAAATGTGCTTGATTAATCATCAATAATTGAGATTAATTAATCAAGGAATCTATAATAGTATCTTGTCAAATATAACCTAAGAATATTCATTTAATATGCTTATTTGACTGAGCGATGACACATGGCAAGTGAGAAGAAAGTTTGTTTTTCTATGTATTCGGTATTTAATATTTGTATTGATAATTTTAATAATCTAAATTTACATGACGTAAAATTTATCTTTAAAAGATATACCTTTTAATTATACGAATACTTTTTCATATTTACTAATTTTTTTAAATTTAAAATAATTAAAATTTTATCTCACTGATTGGTAATATTATATCAAATTATCTGAATACATATTTTTTAGCTATCAGATACACTAAAGTAAGGAGAGAAGGTGTAGGATGACGGGAGGGATGCGAATAAGATTTATCTATGCATCTCAGATACACATGAATCTCACTTGATACATGTATTCGGTATGATTCACGTATCTATGAAAAAACAGTTGCGCGAGCGAGATAGGAGAGACAAACGAGATTTGCATATGCATATTAATTCACTTGAATATGGTGTACCTATAACAAATTTAACTTAACTTTGGCAATCTTGACTTATTTGGACACGAAAATCTGATTAAATTCATAAGATTATAAACTACTGTGAACCTAAGCAATTAACTACTAAATTAATGAAATTTCTTAAAGTTATCCCTAATAATTTACACACTATTAACACAATAAAAAAAATTACTGATCTTTTATCAGTTTTTAACTTAACCTCTGCGAATCAAAATTCAAACTTAAAATCTTTAATTAATAATGAATATATTGTATCAATCCCACCTAAATCCTTATTTATAAGTTCAAAAAATAAAAGTAATCACACTCTGAAAGAGATGTATTACTAGTAACTATGAAAAATATTATTAATTATAAAACAACAAATGCTTATAATATGTTTCTTATCCATTAGTTTGTCATATAGTTTCTATTATATATATGATTAGATTTCTAATCAAAATTTGTCTTCTTATGCACATGGCACAAATAGCAGTTATATGCTGGTACCAATAAATGAATATTAAAGTGTTTCAGCATAAACAAAATGTGTGATTGAAAATAATTCCTTTTGGAACAAGTGAAAAAGACTTCCAAACTTTGAGATTGGAGTATACTTTATTCAGCTGTCAAAAAAAGCAATTTATTCAGATGAACGTGTCTTTTAATTTGAACTCAACTGATATTTAGTCTTTCATAACCAACCGAGTAAATCAAAATAAAACTATCACGACCAGCCACGCTCTTTCATCGTCGGGAAGGAGCATCTCGAAGTATGATAAAAGAGTATTGCATTTTAACTTTGTCTCTCGAAATTCACCACAAGTTGAGTTTGAGGAACCGATGAACACAACCAATTTCGTAGTTCAAAATTTAATAAATACGAGAAGATTTTTTAATGTTTCACAACCATCGTTAATAAAAATCACACCTTTATGAATGTTTAGCCAAATATATGAAACTTGTTGATGATATTATTAAATATTTTTTAATAAAAAATATCATAAATTATATTAGAGAAAACAGTACTCCTTCTATCTCATTTTATGTAACATTCTTTGACTTGAAATAATGTTTAAGGAAAAAAAAAATAAAAAGCTTGTGGTTTAAAACAAACTTGGATATTTGTATGGTTGATATTCATTTCATTATGGGTAAGACGGAAATTCAAAGCTAAATTATTTCTAACTATAATAAAATAACATTTTTCTAAAGAAAGTGTCACGTGAAATGAGACAGAGGTTAGTAACTTTTTTCACGATAAGTCAATCTTTTGCGTCAAATAAACACTCATTGTGAAGTGTTGGTTATGATTTAATGCCCCAACACACATAGAAAACCTTATCTAATCATCTAGATAACAAAATAAGAGACATTCAAACAATTAAAAACTTGATTAAATGGTAGGAAAAAATAGGGGAATCTTATAATTCTTAAATTCTTGGTACATGACAAGGCTTTTTGCTTGTTCATTTTGGATAATAATTCTTTGTCTAAACCACTTATAAAGACACACACACAAGAAAATGAAAACTATGGAATGTGATGTTTCACTTTTGAGGTCCCAATGGATGCAAAAGACAAAATAGGCAGTTTTATCTGTCTAATTTAATTTTTTTTCCAATTTGTAAATGTGATTGATTGAGAATATCAACTAGTTGTAGCATTGTAGGTCCAATTGTTTAAAGAGCTTTTGTATATCCTAAATTCAAATCAAATTAATCAGAATTCAAAACGAATACCAACAAAAAGTTCTAGTCTTTGTTACCCGACCAACAAAACACAAAGGTAGAGTGTACACAGAACATACTATTGCCTTAGAGGTAGAGATATTATTTTCCGATAGAACCAAAAAACAAGCAAAATACTAAAACAAGGCATGACAATGAAGAAGAAAGAATAAATACAACAAAAATAATACGATAATCGAAGTATAAAGTAGCATAAATATTTACATAAATCAAAGGAGAAAGAAGCTATAAAAAAGTAAATACTATTGACTACCAGTATGGAAGTGTTCCAAACACTTGAGAATTGGTAAATAATCCTCATCCATATCAATCAAAAAATTTAAGAAGCATATACAGAAAAGATGGACCTTTTTAACCTTACAAAAAAAAATAAAAATCACATTAGTAATAAATGATTTCCCAACATATTCTACATATTTTCACTAGGAAGAATATGTCAAAACAAGTTACAAATGAGATCAAGAAGATGATCTGCTTGTAGTTAAGCTAAAACCAAAAATATTGACATGATCAACATAAGAAACATACACTCCTACTCCTTGGTGTGTTCCTTTCTTCAAAGCCCCTCGCGAATGATCTAATCGATAGATGCTCTGAAGCATATGTCATGAAGGACGTCAAAATAAGGCCGCCTAACACCATCAAACCTAACCTGTGGAAAAACATAAGAATGAAACGTTACGACAGTATTTCTGTAGATGTTTCACTTACATCACATCATATGAATATTCATATTCACCCAATGTCTACCCGGGAGGTATTCTTTGACTATTTATGTCAAAGATATTCTAGTGCCTAATCACAAGAAGAGGTATTTGTAAAGACGGACAAGAAAACAAAGGAGAGGGTGAGAAATTGGACGTTCGGAGAAGCCAACAGCATCACCAAGAAATTCTACCTGAGTGATGAAACTATAAAAGAAAACATGCACCAAAAAGTTAAGGATTCATAGAATTGATCAGAATATGTGACGCTACGCGGTCATAGAAGATGGCTTACATAACAACCCAGCAATGTTGTTGAAGCTACACTATGCTAACAAATCCAGTGCAATCCTACGAGGATGGTCGGGGAGGGTAGGATGTATGCAAATCCTACCCCTACCCTTGTGGGTAGAAAGGTGGTTAGCGATAGACCCTCGGCTCAAAAGAAAAGAAGAATTTGAAGCACAATTTTATAAGAAAATAAGACGGCAAAATATAGGATATAAAGCAATTCACTACGATAACATAAGAGGAATATATGAGACAGTCGTCTAATAAGAATGGTTGCTAAAGCCTCTTTTAGGCTTACTGGGCCTTCAAAATATAACATATGCGAAATTCTGAATTAACTTTAAAAGCCTGAATTTACTTGGTCTTTTCTCACCCGTATTATTTCTTTCTTATTCATGAATGAGTTAAAGATGTGATTAGGAGTCCATTTAAATATATATTGCAATATAACTTATAACTACACATGTATAGATACTTAAGAGATTCTAGTTTTATAGGTGAAACCAAGAAACAACATGGCAAGTAGACACCAACTGCCATCACGTAATTCAAATCCAGCTCGAATAGACAACAACCAAATGACACAAAATTCATTGAAATGCAGAAATCCTGTTGGGAGTACCTCAAAAACAAAGAAGTGACTCCAAAAACACCAGGCAATGCTGGGGCTGCAATGGCAAGAAATGCCATCCCTAACCCATAGTACCATGCTGCATTGTCACAACATGATTGTTGCCGCTGATGACCTACAAAGCAAAAAAGTAGGCAGCAACACTGAAGAAATGCACCGACAAATTTAGTAAAATAGAATTCGGTGATCTGGTAAAATGAACGAACCTTTTCCAGGTTCATAATCCAAAGATACAGGATGAGCCGGAAATTGACCAGGTTGATTTGCCGCAACCCTTCCCCACTGATAAACTAAGTGCAAATAACTTCCGAACAAGAGGAAGAAAAGTGTAAATGTCCATTCGTACATAAGGAGGAGACCAGTCCATGGCATTACTTGGCGCGGAATGATTAAAAGTGGAAGACCAAGGGATACAAGAGCAGCAGCAAAACAGACACAGACAGATACCGCACCCAGATAAGTAGGCATCTTCAACTGCATACCATTTGGGAACTGTTTATCATTTTAAGATTATGTGAGAAAAAGCAACATAAATTTATCAATAAGTAAATCAATATTATGGTAGAAATATGGTCATTAATTTCAGCAGCCAAAATATGTCAATATGAAGGCAAGAATTTAAGGCCTCTGCATTCTAAGATAACCAATTTATGAATAGTGAAAGGGAGGTGCAAAACTTAATCAGGATGTTGAAGACTCAACAACTGAGAGGAAGGAGAGATGTACCTGCTGGTTGGAGCTGATGGCAGATGGAGGAACAGAGGCATAAGCTAGGACACCTCCTCTGACCTTGTAGTACATTTGTCTGATATGGTGCCATAGTGATTGTGTCTGCAGAAGCCATCTTTTAGAAATATTTCAAATTTTTGACTAATGGCTAAGTAATTAACTCTTTTTAAAATCACCAACCTGTAAGAACGACCGATAGTAACAAAATGCTATCAGAAGCAATGGAAGCAAATAAAGAAATTTGACAAGAAGTTCATCTCTGGAATTTTTGCCGCCTCTAGTTCCAGGTAGAGATTCTTGAAGTTGTACCCTGACATTCTGCAGCATAGGCAAACATAGGAAAGTCACACAATCTTGTATTGGCAAGTACAGAAGTCCTCCTTTTCCACATCTAAAGACATCCTTATCTTCAAGATGGAAAAAAAAGCTTCCACGAAGACACAAAAAAAGGTTTTTATGATGGGTGTGGGATAGAACCAGGGAGCATCCTAGTGCAGGAAAAAGACGACCACATTTGGAGAATGCAAAGAGCACTAGCAACAGCTGGAGGAGAGAAGACCAAGAATACCTGCCAGACATCAACAGGTTTTAACAGCCAAGACGTCCACCAATCCCACGGTTTAAGCGGGCCAAGTGTGTAATGAATAACTCGAAGTTCTTTTTCATCCACCATCCACTGCAGATACATCAATTATGAAAAGATAAAGGTCAAAACAAGGAAGCAAATTTAATGCACTTCCGAAAATATCTATTGCAAACAATTGCCTATGTTCATCTAATATGAAACCTTCTCATTTGTTTCAGCAGGAAAATACTTCCCGTAATCCAAGAAAATCTTCTCTTTTTTTTCTGGGATATGGTACACGCCCCATGGCAAGACCAACGAGTTCAGTCCTCCAAAGAAAACAAGAGTCAGACAATGATCCATTCCCACTTTATGGTTTGAGGTGGAAGGTACCAAGCATTAGGCTTTTCCTCCCTTATCTCTGGCCATCCAAAATATCTTCATTGACTACCTTCTATTAATACCATGCACATTTAGCAGCACGTTCTCCTAAATAGTTTGTGCAGCTTTCTCTAAAATTCCTCTTTCCATGGAAAGACTATCTATGGATAAAATATATAGTATGAACCAATCAAATTTCACTAATTGTTGATAACTAATTGCTATAGCCTATACTACAGCAACATATTTCAATCCCATGAAAGTCAACTTTTTCTTCTTTTCCTATATTAACAAAAATGGCAGCTTTCATCCTTCCTTTTAAGAGTAAAGGGGCAGGCTGGTGCATTAACGCTCCCGCAGTGTGCGGGGTCCAGGAAAGCACTAAAGCTTGCCCAAGAGTGTAAAAACTAACTGTATTTGGTCCATATTTCATCAAATGCTAAAGCCTACACACCACAAACCAATCAACTAAAAACACACTCAAAGAAAGGACAGTCTCTTGCACCTACACATACCTTGTTAGCAAGCATGTAGAGGCCAACATCTGCATTGTAAAGAGTAGAAAGTCTCTCCATTTCTGGAACCTTTCTGGAATTTAAGACATCTGACGGCAAATTTGGCTCATAAACCTGAGCATTAGCAAACCCAACATAGTAGGAGTTGAGAAAACCTTGATCACCTGTTAGAAGAGAATCACCAACAATTATCAAACACAAATATTTTCACCATTAGGACAATGGAAAAAACAATCTGTGCAACGAACTATCAGAACTAATAAAATATCTCACTAAAATTATTAGATGATAAAAGATAAAATCTTTCAATAGAAACATAAGTTGGAATATAGAAAGATGTGATGACAACATATAACCTTAAAACCAAAGCAGTTCACAGCTAAACAGTACCTCCAGTGTAAGAAGGCAAAGTGGTCACCTTGCTCATCATATCATTAAAAACTTTTTCTGATGGCTCAACCACCATGACTCCAGAATTCAGTCTCTCAGAATGTTTTAAATTTGCACAGAACTTCCCACATTTAAACAGATCTTCAATGCTTTTAACAACAATAGTATCAGCGTCAAGATACACCACTGCCAAAACAAGGGAGAAATGGCAAGAATAAGGTCTACAAGTCAGAAAACCATATACATAATGCTTAGCAGAAAAGAGAACTACAGGAGTAATGAGATATCTGTTTGAAATATTCAGGTAATGAAATAAGCTAGGTCTCTATCTTTCACATACCCATCGCTTTTCCCTTAAACAGCATACACAAGAGATGACTTAATTGTACTAAAGCCTAGAGCCTGGTAGTACACGCATAGCCTCAAGAACAAAAAATTACCAGTATAATTGCTCGAGCCACCTATGGTTACACTGGGTATGTTATTGTTGCTGTTCCAATTGCTCAAGACACATTACATCTAAAGTTTTATGGAAGCCGAACATGGTTCTCTTAATCTTCAGATATATTCACCTTTTTTTTTTTACTCTTGGTACAATTACATACTAGATGTACTTGCAGCTACATCAGTTTTTAAAAAACAGGCTGATAAAATGACGTTTGAAGTAAAGGAATATAATTGAAAGAAGAAAACTGAAATAACTTAGACCATTTATACAATCCATTATATAACAGGATATAGAATTTCGGAAATCATTAAGAAGACAATAAATACATCAAGCCAAAGTTAAGAAACACCTAAGAAATATCCAAGGTTCTATTTTACATCCCTTTCTTTCTTTAGCATTTAGGTTGAAGTTTGACACGTTGAATTACCTTTCTTGTAAGTGGTCATGTTAAATATTTTTAGCTTTGTGTAGACGCCCCAAAACCTCTTCGGTCTCACTTGATTTGGGTTTGCCAGTAAGCTAATTTTCTCCACAATCCAACCATCTGCCTGTAAGAAAGAAACCAAACACCAAAACAACCATTTTAACAGGAAAGTAAGCACCGCCTAGAAATAGCTACATAATAAACAAAAAGATAGACAATTAATTTATGAATAAATTCTACAATAAAGAATAACAGCCAAAACAAAGACTATAATAGGACTTCACCCAGGCAAAGTAAATCACAATTCACGGGTACCACTTTTACGATTTGTTTCACCGACTGGAAAGAGTGCAAAGTAATTTAGTTTAGGAATAGAAAAAAGAACATATCTTCAAGATAGACCCAGTTTACTAGTTCTAACAATTGAGCAGCACTCGACTTAGATTTTAATATTCACTTATACTAGTCCTAGATCACTAATAAAGCAATTGACTCAACATTCATCAATTTACACTCTAGAATACCCATGAGGAAGTGAACTTTCTTTTTCTAACAATTTATATTTATGGCTCAGCTTGTGTGTACTTTCACTAATCCACAAGGCAATCAGCTAAAACCCACAATGCAAGTGATGGGAAAAACCTGCTCACGGAAGATGGATAGATGGGCTTACACACTGAATCACCGGGCTTTTCTCTTATGGCTCAAACACTGAGTCATCCTCTTGGATTCAATACTGAGTTATTCTTAACATGCAAGCACATAAAAAGTTGAACTTATTGGTCCTAAAACAATAACAAATCAGCTAACTTTACATTTCCCAGCTCAACAACAATAACAAATCAGCTAGCTTTATATTTCCCAGATCAACAACAACATACCTAGTGGGATCTGGGATTGGCTTACCACTACCTTAAAATGGTAGAGAGATGTCTACGTAGTTGAATATCCAAAATGGATCCAAATGAAACAGAACGAAATGGATTCATATAGTTGACCCCAACTAGTTTGGGATCGAGGGGTTTATGTTCTTTTAGTATTACTAAGTATTCCTCAATAAGCAAGCAAATATTTTCCTAGAGCAATGACAAATCAACTGCCTTAACAATTTCCAGCTCAAGCTTATAAAAAACTACCATTTCATCCGTATAATGAAGTTATTCCTATAATTGAGTATCCCATACGGATCCAAATGAAACAGAACGAAACAATTCATATAGTTGATAGTTTGGAATCAAGGGGTTAATGTTCTTATAAGCAAACACATAGAAGGCAAAAAAATGAATTCATTAGTCCTAGAACAATAACAATTCAACGGTCTTCACATCTCCGAGCTCAAGCTTATCAAAAAACTATAATTGAGTATCTTATATGGCTCCAAATGAAACAAATTAAAATAAGATTCATATAGCCGACCTCAACTAGTTCGGGATCAAGGGGTTTATGTTCTTGTACTACTATTCAGTATTACTCAAAAAAAACTTTGATCAGAGTACAATCAAAACCTACCTGGAGTAGTTGTTTGGCATATTGAGAAACCCCATCAGAGACCAAAACTACCATATCTTTGGTTGATCCAGTATCCCTAATCGACTTGCCAAGTACTCGAACCCCAAGCAAGAACTCATCGCCATACAAAAGGGTCACATATGCTTCATCAGATTTGGAACAATAAGCTCCAATCAAACAATTACACAACAAGAACAAAACCCCAAATCGTAAAAAACTGATTCTCATCACACTACAGTGAAAAAAAGATCACTTTTTTTTCTCTTTTTCAAATTGAAATTGAAAAAGGGGATCTATTTCCAACTGGGGTTTTTGAATTCTTCAAAGTTCATATGGATTCTTGAATTTTTATTGCTCCAAAGCAATGTTCATAGTCTTGTTTGTCGTCTCCCTTTTGGTTTTGGCTGTCTTTCTGGAAAATAGGAGTTGTCAACCGTCTCTCAACGTGCTCATGTCATACCAACATAGGTTTCTTGGTCAGAAGTCTCGTATTTAAATTTCGATATAAAAAATTAGATCGAAAATATGATTTTTTAAAATAAACTTTACAATACGTGAATTCAAATTAAATTTCAATATAAAAAATTAGATTGAGAGTGTAATTTTTCAAAATGAATTCTACAACACGTGAATTCGATTGAGACAGTCTCTAATTAGGGTAGGGAGACTAGAAGAAGCATAATGTTCGTATTAGACATTCTCTATTCATATTTTTTATAAAATCAAGTTTTCGTTATGTATATTAGTTAGTTATGTAAAAGGTTTTATTTTAATTGTGCATATCAAAAATTAATTGGAATATACGTAAGTTTTTCATCACTTATTTAAAGTTGTTAACTTATTTATATAATGAGTGCTTGAGAATATAGATAAACTGTTTTAAAATTTTAAATTAAAAATGTCTGTATGAACATCTTATCACATATTTAATTAAAATATAGCATGATTTATATGTCTAAATAAAATTAATCAACAAATTTAAAGATTGTAAGGTGTATTTTGCCCATGTTTTTGGCTCAAAATAAAATATAGCGTGAGCTTTAAAACTAATAGAGTCAAACTCGTTTTGTGAAACTCAAGTGAATAATCCAATTACACAATAAGGTAAAGAAAAATGAGAATGAAAATTATAATACGAGAAATCAAACGCTCAATAATAAAATGAAAATTTAGATGGCGTATCAATTGAATTGTAGCGATTTTTATTGTACTTTAAATTTGAATAGATTAGAAGCAAACCAATTAATTTTATGTGTTCATCTAAATATGAAATATTATTACTTTACATGGAAAAAGAATAAACTTGATTATCTTTTCAATTGTATTTATCTTAATGGTTAAATCAATAATCGATAAATCAGTAATTAATAAGTTAGTATATTGATGATTTTATTGCGGTTTAGCATGTCTATATATTAACAATCGATAAATTTCAAAATCGAACCGAACCTAATAAAAAAAATATTAGTGACCCTTTTTTTTTCCAAAAATATTACTACAACTAAATTTTTAAAAAATAAAACCTTTTTTTTTTCTAAAACCTTACCATTAAATAGTTTTATTAGTTAATTTTTGGAGAAAAAGAAATCCATCAAAAAAAAACCAATCCCCTAAACCCTTTCTCTTGCGTTTTGTGAACTTCCGCCGGCGGACGGCTCTAGATGGGTAAGATGTATGCAAACTTCATCACTGCCTTTAAACGGTAGAGAGACGTTTCTATTACTGAAGATCCAAAATGAAACAAAACGAAATGGATTCATATAGTTGACCCCAGCTTATTTGGGATTAAAGGGTTTATGTTGTAGTAGTTTAGTTACAATTTCTTCAGATTAGCTCTATGTTTTTTGTTTGGTTCATGTAGAGAAAAAGGTTGAGTTTTAATATATGATTATACAGAAAATACTACTATTTCACTCGTCCTACATGAAAACTGATTTGTATTCTGCTTCCGTCTCGTGTTGATCAGTAAATACCTTATGTTTATTTTAACAACTTATATATTTATTTATCGATTTGATATAAATACGAATACTTTGATACCTTAAATTAACCTAATCATTCTTTTTATTCCTTTTTTAATCTTATCATGCCAAACTTTGGAATAAACATATCATTTTTCTAAATTAAAAATGAAGTTTGATCCTTACATATGTCCTCTAGTCTAACACATAACAACAATTTTATTAAAAAAAATTAATCTTTGGAGTAATCACCACAAAGACTATATAATGCACTATACAAGATTTTTTAGATAGTGAAAAACTTCATCTCTATCTCTTGTACTTTTCGTTTTTTTTAATCAGATTTAAATTCACTACAGTGTAATTTTACGACGATGAATACTCGATTCACCTCCTTCCTAGATGAAATAAGGAGGACAGATTTATTGGAAGTTTGGTATTTTGTGTTAACAATTTTAATTATTTATGTTACTAAATGGATTTATAGATGGAGAAATCCAAAATGCAATGGAATTCTTCCACCAGGTTCAATGGGATTACCTTTTATTGGGGAAACACTTCAATTGATACTTCCAAGTCACTCTTTGGATCTTCCTCCCTTCTTGAAAAATAGAATTAAAAAGTAAGTTCACGTTCTTATCAACAGATTCAAAATTTAGATATTATAATTTTAAATTGAAAAATTTGAGTTTCTAAAACGTATTTGTGATTGTATTCATCCGACTAAAAATTGTACTATTGACCCTTCGTTTCAGTTTAAGTTTCTTACGTTCTTCATCTAGTTTGTTTCAAAAGAATTTTTCTACCAAAATTGGAAATAAACTTATTTTATAATTTTCACTTTATCTTAATAAGAAGTTTTTACAGTCATACAAATTTCATAACATATTTAATATACCACAGAAATACTTGACAAGTTCAAAAAGTCGGCATTTCTTTCCTAAATATTATATTCAATTAAATAAAAACAACAAGAGCAATAGTATATTTCGTTTAATCTCACACGTGAGTTTTGAAAAGAGTACTACCGTATGATATATACATAGATTGTATTTAAAAACTCGCGATTCAAGTAAAGCTATTCAAATAGTTATAAAAAGGAAATAACTTCACGTAAATTGAAACGGAGAAAGTGTGTGTTACTTGTACTTTAATTTGTTTATTACATTAATATGATATATTTTTTTCTTACTTATTTCAGATATGGACAAATGTTTAAAACAAATATAGCAGGAAGGCCAGTGATTATAAGTGCTGATCCAGAATTTAATAGTTTTATTCTTAAACAAGATGGTAAATTAGTGGAAACATGGTCATTAGACACTTTTGCTGAAGTATTTGAACAAAATACACATTCTTCAAGAAAATATACAAGACATTTGACATTAAATCATTTTGGTGTGGAGGCATTAAAGGATAAATTACTTCCTCAAATGGAAAATTATATTAATTTGGTTCTTCAAAAGTGGTCAACTCATGAGTCTCTTGAAGTAAAAAGTGCAGCCATTAAAGTAAGTAAATTCCAAAACTTTATTTATTATATGTTTTGTTTTTTGAAGTTGTGTTAGAAAATTACAAAAATGATTCGTTACACATCTAGACAGTTTAACTCATTTTTAACTGTGTCTCGTGGATAATCAATGCTGATATGGCATATGAATTTTCAAAGGTATTTGGATGATTATTTTTTGTAAGTTGAAGAGTTTAACTGGCACAACAGAGATGAGTTGATCTGTCTAGATGTACATACACTCAAACTTTGAGAATATACATCTAAACACCTCAACTGATTCCCACAATTGTCTCGTCACTACAAAAAATTGAATTACATGGGCAATAGTATGAAAATTCGCATTAAACTTTTTTTCCTGTATATTTTCGTTTCTAATTTCTAAGAAAATCTTCATGTAATTCACAGTTCTCTTGTAGTGCGTGTACATGTACCGATGACGTGATACACAAATTTCTGAGGTGTCTAGCTAGATGATTATTTTGTATGCTGGAGTGTTTAACTAACATAATAATACATACGAGTTGAGGTATGTAGATGTACATATATATATACGATATGTTAAGAGCGTTTAGTCAGTTAACATCAAATTAAAATATCTATCTATGAATTATTATTGTTTTTAATTTAATGGAAACACATTTTGAGGTGCATTTTTTTTTTACAAGTTTTTTTTTGGTCTATTTATGATGTTTGATATATTTTTTTTTTCTATTTCTAATAATGCAGATGACAGTTGATTTTGCTGCAAAACAAATTTTCAGTGGTGATCTTGAAAATGCACCATTTAATATAAGTGACATGTTTAGAGACTTAGTAGAAGGTTTAATGTCATTCCCAATTAATCTTCCTGGAACTTCTCATCATAAATGTTTGAAGGTATTAAAAAAGGGATAATGCCCAAGTACCCCCTCAACCTATGTCCGAAATCTCAGAGACACACTTATACTATACTAAGGTCCTATTACCCCCCTGAACTTTTTTTATTAATAATTTTTTACCCCTTTTTGGCCTACGTGGCACTATCTTGTGGGCCCAACGACGGTTGACTTTTTTTTCCAAATCAGTGCCACGTAGGCTAAAAAGGGGTAGAAAATTACTTATAAAATAAGTTCAGGGGGTAATAGGACCTTAGTATAGTATAAGTGTGTCTCTGGGATTTCGGGCATAGGTTGAGGGGGTACTTGTGCATTATCCCATTAAAAAAAATACTTAAAAACGTTATTTCAATCATTCTGACAAAAAGAATAACTTATCAGCTAATTCAGACGGACTCTGATGCAGATTCATAAAAAAGTACGTGAAACAATGAGAGACGTACTGAAAAAAAGAATCGAGTCATCTACGAAAAAACGCGAAGGAGAGGAAGACCTAGTTGATCATCTTCTAAAAGACATGGATTCTCAGAAATTTTTAACACAAGATTACATAGTTCAAATGATGTTTGGTTTGTTATTTGTTACTTCTGATTCTATTTCAACTACATTAGCTTTGTCTTTCAAGTTGCTTGTTGAACATCATCATGTCCTAGAGGAATTAATAGTAAGTATTTTAAATTTTTACTCAGTTACATATAGTTATTCTTTTACGCGACGATTCGATTTTATATTTTAAAAATTATATAATTTAGGTTGAGCATGACTTAATTTTGAAGAATAAAGAGAATTTGGATGCCCCTCTCACTTGGAATGACTATAAATCCATGACGTTTACGCTTCAGGTTTGTTCTATACTTGTAATATAACAAGTTTAATTTCTATATGTTGATAACGATATAAAATTTTTATAGTATCAGACTAATTTAAGTTATATGATATTTGACACTATCAATGATTTTTTTTAATATTATCAGTAGATTTTCCTATAATTATCTTATAATTAGTGTGACTAATATTTTTTTTTATTTTTTATTTTATCATATATATAAATATACTATATAGGTTATCAATGAAGTTCTAAGGTTGGGAAATATTGCACCTGGATTATTTCGTCGAGCATTAAAAGATATTCCAGTTAAAGGTATGATATATGACAAAATAAAAAATTAAAATAAAAAATATGTTTAGTATGATAGAAATATTTTACAAAAAGTAAATCATTTTCTGACAATAAAAAATGAAAAAAATGTATCATTCACATTTAGGGTGTGTTTGGTACGGAAAATGTTTTCCTGGAAAACAAGTAGATTTTGGATTTATTTTCTCATGTTTGGTTGGTGAGTAGAAAATATTTTTCGGAAATGATTTTTACTGTTTGATTTATGTATGAAAAATATTTTTGAGAGGCGTCTTTTATTTTTACTAGAGTAGAAAAAAATTTATGAAATTGAAAAAAAAAAATTAAAAATAATTTTTTTTTGGGTGGTGGTGGTGGGGCCGGGGGAGGGGGCAGAAGTGAAAAAATAAAAATTTGAAGTTTATAGTATTTTAAAAAAATAAAATTAATTTTTTTTTTGGGGTGGGGGAGTTGAAAATATTTTTAAAAAACAAAATTATTTTTTTGGGAGAGGGGGGGGGGGGGGCTGGCCGGTGGTGGTGGGTTGGGGCCAGAGATCGGGTAAAAAAATAAAATTTTAAAATTGAAAATATTCTTTTAAAATTGTTGTTTTTCCCAAAAAAAATGTAATTTAAAATTGAAGGATAGTTTTGAAAAATGTTTTCCTTAATTTTTGAATGGAGATCATTTTCCTTAATTTTGACGAAAATGAGTTGATTTGGAAAATATTTTTCAAAACTTTTGTCCCAACCAAACACGAAAACATTGAAAAACATTTTCCAGAAAATATTTTCCTTCGTACCAAACACACTCTTAAACTTCAAATTCTGAAATCGAAATCAAAATCGAAAACTTGAATTATTTTTTTTTAACTTTGGTTATTTATTATTTAGGATATACAATTCCAGCAGGATGGGTAATTATGATTGCAACTGCTGCTCTTCATTTAAATTCAGATCAATTTGAAGATCCCCTTACATTTAATCCATGGAGATGGAAGGTATATATATATATATATTAAAATATATTTATTTAACAACTAGTAAAATTATAAAATAAAATCTTAAATTAATAAAATTATTTTTTTTTAATTTATGATTTTTTTTTAAAGGAAATTCAGTTGAATGGCGGAGCTAAAAATTTTATGCCGTTTGGATATGGAATGAAGCAATGTGCTGGTGCAGAATATAGCAGGGTCTTTTTAGCCACTTTCCTACATGTTTTAGTCACTAAATATAGGTACTTAATTACATTATTATTTATGAAATATAATTATATATATTGACTGTGTAAATATTTTTATGTTATTTAAGTAACTAAATTATATATATAGACAATATAAAGATATTTTTATCGAAATTGTTTTTGCTAGGAACATTTTATACACATAGTAGACATTTTACGTATATTGTTTGAATTCTTCAGAAATATGTTATTGTTGAATCCTTCAAAAATAATACATTTTTTCAGATAATCCGATATAAAAACATGTATCCAAACACCTAAGTATCAATTGTTATGGTATATTGTTGAACCTATCATATCATATAATTTTTATTATCATTTTTCTTGGTTAATAATTAAGGAATTTACCTAAATCCCGCTAGTTTAGGGGCTAATTACTTAGATACATTTTAGTTTAGGATATCACATATCTTATCAGATTTTGGTGCATTCATATATGTCCATATACCTGTATCGCATGATACATGGGTCAAAATTAAGTGTAATTTGTTCTAGATACATTATATTCAAGTGAATTTACATATATTTAGATATATACCAATACTCATTCGCCTCCCACGCCTCCCTCCTATGTATATAATAACCCAGATACATGTGAATCACACCAGATACATACAAATACATATATTGTGTATGGTTCACATGTATTTAGGATACTTAACAAATGTGGCGTGTCTTCCTCTCTATTTAGCATAACTGGTGACAAAAATACATGCATCTAAATGTATTTTTCTCAATATATGGTAATAAATTATTTATTAATAGTAAAATACATAATATTTGAAAGTAAAATATTATAATAGTGTATGTGGTAGTTAATTATGTCTAATTTATATAGTTTTTCCTAAAAATAATAATTCATATGAATTTCTTATTTTTCCTTTTTTGAATATTAATTTTGCAGATGGACAATGGTTAAAGGAGGCAAAATAATTAGAGCACCAATTATAAGATTTCCAGATGGATTTCACTTCAATATCTCTCAGAAGAACCAATAAAATAATATTAAGATCATTATTATTTTTATTGCAAAATATCATTTGTGATTCCCTTTTGTTTGTTTTGATCTTTTTAAATAATTTATGAAGAAAAAAATAATTTCTTGATATATATATTTTGTACCCTCAGAAATTCCATTTGTGATTCCCTTTTTTGTGTTTTAGTGTACATCTTTTACATAAAGAAATCATATACTTCCAATGTATATTTTACTTCTTTATTATTTTTATCATAAATTTCGTATATAGAGCCATTAAATAATAGCTTAATTACGTTCTATAGCTATGGTTTGCTAATTAAAATTCGTAGCTACATGTTATAAGGAGGAGAGTGGCGAGAGAGGGTAGAAAGTGGGAGAGAGAATAGAGAGTTGGAGAGAGGTTAATTATATATGTATATCGGTCAACTAACTATACATTATACATATGTATTTGTATATTCTAGCGAGCGAGAGTAGGAGGGGGAGGAGAGAGGCGAGCGAGATTGGGAGAGGAAGGAGAGAGGCGAGCGAAATCAGGAAAGACGAGCTAGAGAGATAATAATTTATATAATTTGCATCTTGTTTGTATAATTCACATGTATATTTGTATAATTCTCATGTCTTTGTATAATTGAGTAATACAAAGTCTGAAATTATACAATATAATAAAACTCGAAATAACGAATTGATACAAACATAAACACATGAACTTTAAACAATTATACAAAAATATACTACAAATTACATTTATATAAATTATATTATACAAAATTCAAAAACTACACGTCAATACAAACTCTAAAAATTTTTACACAAAAATATTGAATATATATATGACAAAACTGAAAAACCAAAAGAAATCTTCGTCACATACAAATACAAATCAAACAAAAAATAGTTAGTTGTCAATTACACATATACAAACGTGACTAATTATATAAACTCAAAAGTATACTCGAGTTCGATATCCACGAAAAGGTACGATGGATAACTCGAAAAGTTTACTAGAGTTCGATGTCCACGATGGAAAAAATATAATAGAACTCAACGTTCACGATGGGACTCGAACCCACAATCTCCCGCTCCGGAGGCGAGCGCCTTATCCATTAGGCCACGCGAACTCTTTGATGCTACATTTTCCTACAGATCCTATACAAACGATTCGTTAAACTTCAAGAATCAGCAGGCTGAAGAACAAATGCTTAAGCTCTTCTCTTCTTGCTAAGGCTTTTGAGGAAAACCCTAATCCCTTTAGCAGAGAAGAAAGAGGTAGTAGCTCAAAAATGGTGTTTACAATATCATCAAACCCTGTTCAGTTTACTTATACTACTTCTTTAAATGCTCGACCCAATTGTTATCTCAAAGCTTCTGTTCCAGTTTCAAATTTATCGTTTTCTTTCTTCAGGTAATTTTCTGTTGTTGTTTTGTTATGTATAGATTAGTTATATACAGTGCATTACAAAATGAATACTACCCATAATGCCTAATTCATGTTTTATGATTTGTTTTTGTGGTTTTGGGTTGGAATTGCTGAAATTTGAATTGGGTTTTTTGTAAAAAGTTGGGTAGGATATGGAAGTGAGGTTTAACTGAAAAGGGTTCTTCATAGAAACTTAATTGAGCTAACGGAAGTGGGATTTTCATGTTGTTGAAATTGGGGAATGTATGGATATGGATGATTGATATAAATGGCCCTGCAGCTAATTAGAGATTGATGGGTAGTTGATTGGTTGATATATTGATTATACGTAACTGTAAAATGACAATGGGGAGTCTTTTGGAGGTTAAAGTTGCGGTCTTTTTTACTACTCGATTATGATTGCATTTCCTACTTAAAAAGATTGAGGTGTAGTGTAGTTGGTTGAGTATTGATTGATCATAACTGTAAAATGGCAATGGGGGGAGTGGTGGAGATTAAAGTTGTAGTATTTTTACTACTTGATTATGATTGCATTTCCTCCTTCTAGCAATTGACTGTGTGTGATCAGACATGAATACATCAGGTTTTCCGTAAAATCTCGACTGAATAAAAGGATGGTCTGTGCTGCTGCTTCAGCTGCTGGAAGTTCTAGTTCGAGCGATGACTCAAATCCTTATGAGGTAATTTAGAGTTATCTCATTTGGACAAGAGAAATGTTTATAAAGTTCAGCTCCTCTAGTGAGGGGTGTGCATCTCTGATCCTTTGTGCTAAACTGTTTTGTACAGGTTCTGGGTGTAAACCCTATTGAGGGATTTGACATGGTTAAGGCAGCATATGCAAGGAGAAGGAAAGATGCTGAGCGGAGGGGTGATGAAGCAACTCTTGCTCAGGTAGTTAGTGCTTATCAATCTATCTCTCTCTAACTCGCTTTCGTTCTTCATATATTTGATTGTTGTTAGGAGTAAGCACTCAATGCAGGCTTTTTAAACTTTTTGTTTCAGTTGGAGAAGGCTTATGACAAAATCATGATGTCACAGTTAACAAAAAGGAAGCAGGGTGTCACCTTTGGCTCTTTTAAGGTATTATTTTTTGGTTTCAAAGCTAGCTAAAATCTTAGTAGTATGCAGTTTTAGGCAATGTTTGTTCACTCTTGGGGTTTTGTAAATATTTTGTATTTTCTGTTCATGTAATGTAATTGAGGTGGGGGTGGATTTTGAAAATAGAATTGATCTTCTTCCCTGGATTAATTGCAAGGGTTTTCTAAGTAATTTTATTTATGATATTCTATTTGTATAAGATTTGGCTGTTTAGCTTTGTTTAGGCGCAGATAGTGATTTCTCTTATAAGTTTGTTATTTTTAATTCAGGTATCTAAAGAGGTACGATATGCTGATAAGCAGCCTATTGTGCCATGGGGTCCACGGTACGTATTCTGCCAATAATGTTTTCATGACAATAGCTCTCTGAAATTAGATAGTTCTCTTGCTTGCAACTATGCGTAATTGACACTTATTTTTCAATGATTCAAAAATTAGTATAAATTACATTTGCTGAATTTAGTTGGCTGTTGTGTAATTAACACATACATGCATTAACATCTTTACCACACATATAGGTAAATGCCTTACTGACTCAACCAAAGCTATTTGTATGCAAATATTTCAGTATGCTATTAGATTATCTTCTCCTTCCGGTCCTTGTCCATCGAAACATCTTTGCTTTACATTTACTGGTAGGAAATTCATGCAGCAGATTATGTAATTTTTACCCTTTTCAGTTATAAATTTTAATTGTTTTATTTAACTTTATCATCGGCATGCTTTCAGGTTCACCAAATCTGATGACAAAGATATCAAAATCAACTTGGCAATTTCAGCTGTATTTGTAAGTAGTAAAATATTCATCCTACCATTCCAATCTGGTTTTCTTGTTTGGCTTTTAGGATGCTAGTTTACAAATTATTGTAGTAAAATCATGGATAAATTCATATTTAAGTGTAATTTAGAAAATTCAGAAATTATATGAAAAATTCTTACATTGGAAGTATTTTCATTTCAAAATACAAAAATAGATATGGTTGACTTGAAAAGTCACAATCTTTTGAAACAGAGAGTAGTTATTCCGTCTTCTACAAGGGCCTCCTTTTGATTTTTTTTCTACGTTAATGTACCCTCTTACAATTGAAGTGTTACTTTTTCTAATTGGATAGTTTATATGTGCTTTTGAATCATTATGGATCCTTGGATGTTTCATAATAGTCATGTATGGAAAGTACAGCTGCGGGAACTCAAAATATTGGTTCCCATTCAAGCTTAGCTTGAACCCAACATAAAGTGCATGAAAGCTTACTGATGCTTCAACCTGTCTCTACATGTGTCCACTTCTATGAGTTCTTTTTCAAGTTCTGTACTTTTATTCTTTTGGTAATTAATGAGTTCTATGGTCAACCTTGGGGGTCTTTCAAGGGTTACGGGAATACTATATAAAGTAACCAATCATCAGAAATTTGTGCCTGAAGAAGTTTTAGTGCCTAAGAATTTGTGCTTGAAGGTTCAGCCTTCCTTTAGCTGAACCTCCTTTGTTTAAGGCTTCAATCTCTTTGGTGATATGCTCTGTTTATAAGTACTTGATACCAAAAGAGGAAACTCTGTATTACAACGAGTAATGCTTCATAAGTGCAAGATAAGTAGAGCAGTAATTCACCGGATCTTCCGTTTACAAAAATAGAAGAGGTGTATGTTAAGGTTGGCTTCATGAAAGCAAGAAAGGAAGCAAGTTCTGCCTTGCCAGAAAAAAAACAAAGATAAAGAAATAATTTGTTAATCATTGTCACCACTCTCTGTTAAATGCAGTTTTCATTCTCTATTTAATGAAATATTAATCTCGATTCTCCTAATGGTACTCTGTTGTTTTATGTATTATCTTTTGCAGATAGCTTGGGTTTTTATAAATCGTAATGCTGAGTGGAAGCCTTTACAGTTTTTGGCCTTCGCCTTTGTATATAGGATATTTGAGAAATTAAAAGCATTTGAGCCTCCAACTCCCACGTTTACAGTAAGTATACTTAAAATAGTATTCCTGTCTTCTTCTGCTAGTGAATGCAATTGTATCTCCTAACATGTCCATCATTAATGTGAAATTTTCATGAAAATCAACATTTCTTATATTTTGCAATATATAACAGAGATTTATGTGATTTTTATGGGACTGTACATATTGCTTTTCAAGTGCATTCATCTTTTAGCTGGGTTTTTTCAGGAGGAAGGCGAAGATGAAGGACGGATGATGAGGATGGGAAAAAGGCTGCTTCGTTCTCTTGCATTAGTTTTTGGTTGCATAGCTATTGCATCTTTGGTATGTTTTCTGTCAGAGTAATATAACCTGACTGTTCAATTTGTTGGTCCATCTATAAAGTCATTTGAGAGAATCTTGTTTTTGCTTTCTGAATCATCTCTCATCTTGGTTTAAATTTCTGTTATTCATTTGTATAGGGATATACTGGTCTCCTCAATTTTATCGAGTATGCTGGTGGTTTCATACCTGTCTTTCTGTACAATAATCAGGTAAGAGAAGATCCTCTCATTGCAATCTCTACCACCGCTGCACAAACAAAAGGCTTCACAGACCTTCACATATCACAGATAGAATAACAATGTTTTATCATCTTCTTCGACATTTTTGAGTCATATTCTCTGAATAGCTATGACTCCTCTTCATCTTATGATTAGCTAAAGAAAAAATTGCATTCCGTTAGCATTACTTTGCCTAAACGAATTAAGGCTACATTAAGGGAGGGGAAACTTAGTTCTCAAATATCCTTTATGTTTTGCCCTCTTGCATATATTTTTTCGTGTATCCTGCTGTTTGCTTCTGTATACTTGT
This sequence comes from Solanum habrochaites, assembly GCA_027704765.1. Classification (NCBI taxonomy): domain Eukaryota; kingdom Viridiplantae; phylum Streptophyta; class Magnoliopsida; order Solanales; family Solanaceae; genus Solanum; species Solanum habrochaites. Next base: position 3,354,960 of record JAKWJA010002492.1, read on the forward strand.
TGTTAGGGTTATAATGTTTAGTCCTCTTTTATCTCCATTCAACATGAATATGAAAAAATGAAGTCATTCATCCTTAGCTTTACCATGATTATAACCTCAACTTATACAATGCTTATCCGCGGTGTTGAATTTTTTTTCGCGTGCAGGAATTGCTTGTAACTGGATTCACAGCCATCGTGCTTTCCATCATCGCATCTTATTACAGATAGTCTACCTTCTACACTTGTTGAAGAAGAGATGCAGTTGCCTTGTGTTAGCTGTCAAATTTTGTAATTCTATTTGTTCCAGAAATTTGCCTTGTTTTGTCTATAGGATGCACCAAGTTCTGAGGATTCTAGGATTAAACAAGACCACAATCTTTTCAAAATTGATGGATGTTAATGTGGAAATATAAATGATAATCAGGAGGAAAGGTTAGGGCGGATCAATCCTTCATTTGAAAAAGAGTCTTGAAATGCCCAACTCTACAAGGGTTTCGGGCTTGTGCAGGCTAGCCCTTCTTTATTTTTATTTTTTCCGTTCATTTTTCTAATAATTCTTTTTCTTTTGAATCTAAATTCAAACTTAAAATTTTTGTCAATATATTAAAATTTTAACATGGCTAACAAAATTATATGAAAGTACACAATAGTTTCAATCATATCCTACTTTATACATATGGTTAATGGTAATTCAGATTACAATTCCATATGTAAGATCAAGAAAGGGAGAAAATTTTCAACATAAAAATGATATTGTGTTAATATTTTTAGATAAAATCTACTAAAAGAATTATAATAATGATTTTTGACAAATAAGTAACATAAATTTGAAAAAATTAATTTGTAACCTAAAGAATAATTACGCCATAAAACTTTAGTATTTTAATTCAAATTAAAGAATATTTTTAACCAATCGCGTCCGGACATCAATAAAGCCTCAAGGGCCAAGCATCTACTTGGGTTGAGTCATAAGCCCTAGTTTTTTAAATATGCTAGAAAAATCTTGTTCCAACCCTATTCCAATAGCGGTTTAGGTTGGACCGTCCCATGGACTAACCCATTTTGACAGCTCAAGTAAAACCATTTGTAAATTTAACCCAGTCAAAACGTTTTAAAGCTAAATTCTTTCCCATCGTTAAACAAGGTCAAAAGTTCAAGACCATCTACTTTCATGGTCATCTCTCTTATAAATCATGAGAAAACTATTTTATTAGACATACATTCATGCCATATATACTAATCCTGTCTATATTTTTAAGTAATTAGCGTATTTTACCACTAATTAAGAGTTTCCTACTTTATATTAGAAAGATACATCTAAATACATGTATATTTGCTGCCACATACACTAAAATAGGGAGAGAGACGAGAGATAATCATATATATCATATATGTGCGAATCACACTATATGTATCAGAGATACCATAGACATAGGAGAGTGGCGAGTTAGATGGGAGGGCGGCGGGTGAAATTTATCTACGCATCTCAAGTACATGTGAATTCACTTGGATACAGTGTATCTGAAAAAATTTACGCCTAATTCTGGCCTCATGTATTTCGAGATATATGTATCTAGATGCAAGAGAATATGATAAAATTCGTAATATTACAGACTAGTGAAATTTCGGTAAGTCGAATTGTCATCCCATGCAAACAATCCATTTTTAAACCCAACAATTTATTGATGGGCCAAAATAAAGCCCAGCCCACCCTAAACTATCCAAACCCAAATTCCAAAACAAGTCGAATTTGGAGAACTCATCGAAAGGTTACACTAATGGAATCTCATCAGCTTCGGAGCTAAAAAGCGATTCCGAAATATCTTCTCGTCGGAGCGGAAAAACGCCGCCGCGGCCTGAATCTACTCTACCGGAGATCCTCATTTCTCGCCGGCGTATAGATTTCAGAACATTTACAGGCAAAATCTGAGGTATACTTATCCAAAACCCTAGATTTCTCGGAGTCTCCCTTGGGAGACTGAAATAGTTAGCGAACATGAGGATTATGATAAAGGGAGGAGTATGGAAGAACACGGAGGATGAGATTCTAAAGGCGGCGGTGATGAAGTATGGGAAGAATCAGTGGGCTCGTATTTCTTCTTTACTTGTTCGTAAATCTGCTAAGCAGTGTAAAGCTCGCTGGTATGAATGGCTCGATCCTTCAATTAAGAAGGTCAGTTTTTTCTCTCTGTTGAATTAAGCTTGTTTCTGAGTCATATCCTGCTGTTGTTTGTTAGCTAGTAGATACATGTACAAGTTATGAGATAAATTGTTTTATTATCTTATTGGCCTGCATTACTTACCAAATGAGTTTGTTCATATGTTTTGCTAAAAGGTTATATGAAAACTGTTTTTGATTGGTAATTTTTGCTGTAGAGGGTATAACAGTAGGTGACATATGCTCATAGTACCAGCTGCATGATAGGTATGAGGATAGGTTTGAATGTTAGATTTTGCGAATCATTGTTCAAGTGCCAAGGTAGGGGTAAGGTCTGCGTGGACTATACCATCAAAAGGAGACCACAAGTGGGATTATACCGGGCATGTTGTTGTAATGTTCAATTGTTGATTCAAAAGAACGGCAGGAAGTGTGTGTTAAAGATGTCCGAGAAGGAAACTAGTTAGTGTGGAAGTTATTTTCCCCCAAAATTGAGTAAAATACTTCTCATTTCAGACCCTGACAACCAAATATATAACATTCTAGTTCACTGGGTGTTGGTTCTTTTTTCTTGCTTAATTTAATGCGACATGCAAGTTATCTTTTTTTGTTATGTGTGACACCGTTATGTATTTGTTGATGGCTGTCACATTTCAGATTTCATCCTATTCCATTGTGAACTAGAAAAGTTCTGTTTTGTGAGCATACTGTGGCTTTGCACCAGTTTGTTTTTGGCTTGATTATTGGCATGCAAGATCTGAAACTAGTTTTCTGTGTGGAGATTTCTGTCTGAGTTTTTTCAATCTTTTTCTGTTATTCCGTTTATCAATGACAGCTATTGATTTTCTGAATAGAGAAAGTGGAGAAGTCACAGATTTTCAAGTTTACCTCAAGACTGGTAGGAACTTATGTTTTAGCTTAGCCACTTCTTGACACAACTTACTGTTATTTTCTTCCAGACTGAATGGACTAGAGAGGAGGATGAGAAACTACTTCACCTTGCAAAACTCATGCCTACCCAATGGAGGACAATTGCGCCAATCGTTGGCCGTACACCATCACAATGCCTTGAACGTTATGAGAAGCTTCTTGATGCAGCATGTACTAAGGATGAGAACTATGATCCTAATGATGATCCAAGAAAATTGAAGCCCGGAGAGATTGATCCTAACCCGGAATCAAAGCCTGCTCGTCCTGATCCTGTTGATATGGATGAGGACGAGAAAGAAATGCTTTCTGAAGCACGGGCTCGGTTGGCCAACACAAGAGGCAAGAAGGCTAAAAGGAAAGCCAGAGAAAAGCAGCTAGAAGAGGCGCGGAGGCTTGCTTCTTTACAGAAGAGGAGAGAACTGAAGGCTGCTGGAATAGATGTCCGTCAAAGGAAGAGAAAAAGGAGAGGTATTGATTACAATGCTGAAATTCCCTTTGAAAAGAAGCCTCCTCCAGGTTTCTATGATGTCACTGAGGAAGACCGTCCAGTTGATCAACCTAAGTTTCCAACTACCATTGAGGAACTAGAAGGTGAAAGGAGAGTCGATAAGGAAGCTCGCCTACGGAAGCAGGATATTGCGAGGAATAAAATTGCAGAGAGACAGGATGCCCCTACATCCATATTGCATGCGAACAAACTTAATGATCCAGAAGCAGTGAGGAAGAGGTCGAAACTGAATCTTCCAGCACCACAGATTCCAGATCATGAATTGGAGGCCATAGCAAAGATAGGTATTGCCAGTGATCTAATTGGGGGCGATGAACTGTCCGAAGGGAATGCTGCAACGCGTGCTCTTCTTGCAAATTATGCCCAGACGCCACAACATGCAATGACTCCTATGCGAACACCTCAAAGAACCCCTTCAACTAAGCAAGACGCCATTATGATGGAAGCAGAAAATCAACGAAGATTGACTCAATCTCAAACACCATTACTTGGAGGAGATAATCCTTTGTTGCACCCCTCAGATTTCTCGGGTGTCACTCCTAAGAAAAGGGAGGTTCAAACTCCAAACCCACTTTTAACTCCTTCAGCGACTCCTGGAGCCACGAGCCTTACACCTAGAATTGGCATGACACCTTCGAGAGATTCTTATGGGATGACACCCAAAGGAACTCCTATGAGGGACGAGCTACGCATTAATGAAGAAATGGATATGCATAGTAATGCTAAACTGGGGCAATTTAATTCAAAAAAAGAATTGCTTTCTGGTTTGAAAAGCCTTCCTCAGCCCAAGAATGAGTACCAGATTGTCATCCAACAACCTCCTGAAGAAAATGAAGAACCAGAAGAGAAGATTGAAGAAGACATGTCTGATAGGATTGCCAGGGAGAAGGCTGAAGAAGAAGCAAAGCGACAAGCATTACTCCGTAAAAGGTCAAAAGTATTGCAAAGGGAGCTCCCTAGACCTCCCATTGCTTCTCTAGAACTAATAAAGAGTTCCTTGATGAGAGCTGATGAGGACAAGAGCTCCTTTGTTCCTCCTACACTAATTGAGCAGGCTGATGAAATGATTAGAAAGGAACTTGTGTCCTTGCTAGAACATGATAATACCAAGTACCCTCTAGATGAGAAGCCAGAGAAGGAGAAGAAAAAGGGGGTCAAGCGAAAAATTGTTGCTGAACCTGCTATTGAGGATTTTGAGGAAGATGAATTAAAAGAGGTATGTTCATGTTACAGAGAGAAAAAAATGGTTTCCTTTACATCTTTTGTCGATATACTTTTTGCTTACCTGCATTTATGCATCTCAAATTAACTTTGTACTTTTGAGCGTAAGAGTTTCAAATGCATGTAAGACTTGAGAGTTAGTGTCACATACTACTAGAAAAGACATAGTTGTCTAAATTCCATATAAATCAATTTGGAAATTATTTTTTTAACATCCCAGCAACAACTGAGCGGAAGAGTTTCAAATGAGAGTTAGTGTCACGTAAGACTAGAAAAGAAAAGAGTTCTCTAAATTCCATGTAAAGCAATTTTGGAAGTACTTCTTTAACATTTTCATATAACCTTTTTGTATAAGAATTTCTGAAACCATTCCTACAATTGCTGATAAATCCGAAACTATGGCTGCAAGAATTGAAGATTACGGTAGGTTCAATAGGATCATCCAATACTATATTTGTCAAGTTATATTTAACTGTATGTAGTGTATATGTTATGTATATATATGTTTTACTTGACTCCACACTACACAAGCTAGGTTACATGCTCTACTTTTTAGACCCTACTTCACTCAGGACAATACACGACGTCACAGCTTTGTTTTTAGTATTTGTTGTTATGCAAACGGATTAACTGAAATTGGAAATTTGAGTCTTGAGACACCAAAAAAATGCCGATGGTGAATAGACTCCTTGTCCCTTTTATTGTGTGCTAATAGATGTGCCCTTTCATTACCATATTCGTGTGCAAACAATGACGTTCTTTGGAGGTTGTATGATTTTATCTTGAGCCTACTGCATTACTAACTCCACTTGTGCAGGCCGATGGATTGATCAAGGATGAGGCTCACTTTCTTCGTGTGGCAATGGGACATGAGAGTGAATCTCTTGATGAATTTGTCGAAATACACAAAGCAACTTTGAATGATATCATGTACTTTCCTACCCGAAATGCTTATGGTCTCTCAAGTGTTGCTGGAAACATGGAAAAGCTTGCTGCTTTGCAGAACGAGTTTGAGAATGTGAAGAAGAAAATGGACGATGATACTAAGAAAGCAACAAAACTTGAGCAAAAGATCAAAGTTCTTACTAATGGATATCAGGTACAGTTTAGTGGTTTAATCTTTAATCTGAATTAGTTGCACATGCTTTACATTTTTCTGTTTGCTTCATATGCTTAGAGGTTTTATCATAAGACATGGTTTTATATCACTTCTGCAATCAGATAGGTTTCTGCTTCTTACACTGGATCTTCTTTTGGCTGCTCTAGTTTTTGTTTGTTTTTCTTTTTTAACTATATGTTGAGAGTTGAAATTTAAGCTATAAATACGAGCTAACTATTCATTGTGGATGAGCAGATGCGAGCTGGAAAGCTTTGGTCACAGATAGAGTCAACCTTTAAGAAAATGGACACAGCGGGTACAGAGCTTGAATGCTTCCGAGCATTACAAAAACAAGAGCAGCTAGCAGCATCCCACAGGATCAACAATATGTGGGAAGAAGTTCAGAAGCAAAAGGAGCTTGAGCGTACTTTACAGAAAAGGTACGGTGACCTCTTAGCAGATACGCAAAAGATCCAGCATCTCATGGATGAGTATAGAATACAAGATCAAATGCAAGAAGAAGTTGCAGCAAAAAATCGTGCTCTTGAGTTGGCGAAGGCAGAAATGGCAGAAAAAGAGAGTGTACCATCTGCTGCTGATGTGGAACCTTCAGGTACCGGACAGAATTCCAATACAGAGGAAAATTCTGCTTCTGCCTCTCATGTACCAATAGAAGCTGATGTGCATGTAGAGCCTTCAGGTACCAACCAGTGCTCTAATGCAGAGGAAAATTCTGCCGCTATTGAAGCTGATAATGTGCATGTGGAGCCATCAGGTACTAGCCAGTGCCCCATTGCAGAGGAAACTTCTGCCTCTGTCTCTCATGATACAACTCCTCAAGACGTTGATGGACAGGTGCAAGTGGCTGACGTTTCCACTATGGACGCTGAAGCCATAAGTGACCATGTACCTATGGAGGGTCAGCAAAACCTAGTAGAAGAGAGTAACACAGTTGTTACTAAAACAGAAGACTCTACAGTAGCAGCAGGTGACGTGGATGTTACTGAAACAGAAGACTCTACAGTAGCAGCAGGTGACGCGGATGTTACTAAAACAGACGACTCTGGAGTAGTAGCAGGTGATGGTGAGGCTGATCCCAAAAACATGTAAGGTTCTACCGAGAAAGTGGTTGGTTGTTCAATAGTTCCATAATCCTGTTTTCCTACATTTTTGGAACCAAGTTTTGCTTCATTTTAAGAATATGTTGTATGATTGGATGAAAATTCGAAATTCTCAAAATTTGTACTGTGGTTTAGCTACCTATGCTGGTATTTGCAAAATAATTAGAAACTGCATTTGCCTACACTTGGAATCAACTCTTTAGGTCCTTTATTCACCAGTCTTCTATGGCTACTTCCTTCTAGGTTTGTGTTACTGTAAATGTGAGCTTAGCTTTAATAAACACTCTGGTTAAAATTGAATGTTGTGGTTAACATTACTGTGAAAAATAGCTTCTAATTGCAATTGATAAGTCCTTTTCCAACTTCCAAAAGACATGTATGTTCTTAAAATTCATAACTTTGTATAACTTAAGGTCATCTTTTAATTGTAATGGCAAACATCCAATTTTTCTAAGGTTATCGTTCTGAGTTACTGTGGAATGGTTTGAGGTAACAGAGAGGTAGTAGTTTGTTGCTGGTAAGCTATTCGATACTTGTACAGATGCAAGATAGCAAGTATCTAATGAAATAATTGAAGGTCACGTGTATCATTAGAATAGGTGATGAGGAGGTAGAGGTATTACGATATCTAGTGAAATAGTTGAGATGATGAAAATATAAAATAATTACGGTGAGCGCAAGCTAACTAGGTGACGAAGGGGTAGTATGTGTCCACTAAAATACATATGGTGGTGAAATGGTAATAGTTAGAGTTATCAATATTTAGAATAGTGGGTAAATAGTTATTACAGTCATAGTGAGGATAAACTAGTGTGGTGATAAAGACTAAAGAGGTATTATGGGGTCCACTAAAATACTTAAGGGATCGTTTGGTATAAATAATAATAATAATGATGCAGGAATTAGTAAAATAAAGATTCGTAATACAATGATCAATAATACAGAATTTATTTTTATCAAGTGTTTGGTTCATTATTTCTCACACTATTTTGTATTTGGATTCCCTTAAATTATTATGTAATTGGGTCAAGTAGATAATTGCCGAACAATCTATTTTTTATATGGCGTTCTAACTAATTAGGAGAAGAATAATTTTGTTGTCATGGTTGCTATTTTTCTCACTTGAATAATTTGAAGGTAATAGTTGTTATCTTAATGAATTGATCACTTACAAAACGTCATTTTTAATTTAAAAAGATAGCCCATATAATTTTAAAACCGAAAAAAAGTACTTCTAAATAATAGTAAAATTGAATAAACTATCTACATTTGTACATAAAAATTGCAAGTTGTAATCTTAATATGTATGCAATTTTATAAATTGTTTAAAATACAAATAATTAGAAAATCGTATATACATACATATCAACAAATAATACAATCCATGTAGGATGTATAATCCATGAATTAGTTATATATAGACTCAAATTCCTACCAAATATAGTACTATACCATACATAATACATAGACTATTTCTTCAAATACGGTCTGCCAGATGACCCTTTTATGGTGAAGCCCCCAAGCTTAGCTCAAGTGGCAAAAGGTGAAGGATTTGTGGCTTAGGTAAGTGGTTCAAGTTCTACACCGTGCAATGTAAAGCATAGTATTTATGTGTAGAAGGATAGAAGGGGGGAGGGGGGGGGGGGGGGGGAGAGCGAGGAAAATTATCCATCGAGTTAAAAAGGCTATGATTAGTTCATAGCATACGGATCAAAGAGAGATTTCTCGTTAATAATTTTTTTTTATGGTGAATGCAAGTTAACGAGGTAGTGAAAAGGTAAAAGGTGTCTACTAAAATAATTACGATGCTATAGATACACGCAAACTAACTTGAAAATTTGGAGAAAAAATTCATCCAATTATGATAAAGTTATTGGTTAGAGTTCCAATATGTTCCAATTCCAAAGCTAAAATGGGATGATGATTCAGTTGTATTACATATGGACTATTTTCTAAATTTAAAGTCACTTTTAAATGGTTAAGTTGATAATATAGATATTAAAATTTTGTGGGATTCTACAAGATGTATTCGATTTGAACTAGGATTTTAGATTGTGTAGGGACTACTCAATTCTAACCCCTGATTTATGCATATATAAAAGGTACTATGTTCTCTTAAAAGACATCTTGAAAATTCTATAAGAGATCAAAATCTCGATATATTCCAAGAAAGTTATGAAATCTTCATGGAAAGGTCAAATCTACATTATCCTAGTTTGAAAAATACGTCATTAACATCCAGCCCTCGAATCATGAATAGATAATTTTTTGAGAGGAGAATCAATGGAGGACAAAGATCATGAATAAATCTTTTGACAGGAGAATAAAGGAAGGAACAAATTTTGTACTCACAGACCATAGTCTTGAGAAATAAAATTATCTTTCTTCTACTTTATTTGTGATTGTAATTCATTTTTTGTCACTTTAAAATTTGTTGCAAATAGATAAATATTTAAATTAGTTTTGTTATTTTACTGAAATTAATAGTTTATATATTTGTTTTACTTTCCTTTTTAGTATCTTACGAAAAGAATGTTTTTTTTTTTTACAACTTTTTAATTCTAACTTTTCAAATGACATATAACAGAGTCGTTTGGTTTAAATACAAGTTATGTTGGGATTTTTATGATGTGATTAGTTATAATGAAGTTATTTTTTTTATTGTTTGTTTGGTTTGTCAAATATGCATGACATAATTTCTAAGAATAAGTTGTTTGATTACAAAAATACGTATTAAAAGTAAGTTGTTTGTTTATAAAAGAAGGTCTAAGAGACTACTTTTTCTTTTTATATTTTTATCTCTAGATAAGTTATTTCGCGAAAAGAAATTCTACCCACAAGTGGAATAACTTATCTGAGTCGTAATTATCAATCTTGTGATAAATTATGTAATCAAACAAAGAATTGAGGGGTACTAAAAATTTTATATTTAAATTATTTTTCCTTAAAATACATTTTGTTACATATATAATTATAGATTGAAATTTAAAAATCTTTTTTACCATCTTTAACTTGGTATCAAATTAAAAATCATAACAAATAATTTAAAACGTGACAATTATTATGTTTAGAAAATGACCTTTGATACAAAGTCATAAATGACTGGCCATTATACAAAGTGTTTATGATTAACCAATTCAAAAGAATAGACAAAAATAAATAAATAAATAAATAAAATACAATAAATTTTTTAATGGACAAGAAAGTTCTTACGTCCAAAACCAAACACGTCATTCATTACATGACTACTTTTTGGGAGTAGGCAAATGCCAACTTCTCCATCTCTTTCAAATTTTTTTTATAGACACACGTATCGTACATGTTATTATCAACTTCAGTTTCACGTTAAATTTTATCAGTATTTTTGTTGTTTGTTGAAACTCAATAGTGTTTCATCAGATGCGTAGTTTGAAGACATATATAACACATGTATATATATATGATGTCTTCACGTTATATAAATATATGATTAATTTTAACTAAATTTATATTTTATTACTGTTTGTATTGGCTTGATAGAGTGAAGCTATATCGATTGTTTTATCTCAATCAATCAAAAATACTTCAAACATTTCTCGTGTACCTATCATGGAGACTGTTTGGACTCAGATCACATATACATTCAAGCTCTGCTTCGAAAACATAATATTACATACCTAATACAACTAGCCACACATACATGTTATCAACAACGAACGACCTTAAATTTTTTTAACAATATCTTAACCACTAGACCAAACATGAGATATCAATACGTGTATATAACCTCTTTACACAATGTAGTTTTTCGATGAAAGAGTATTGCTTGACACGTCTTATCTAAGGGTGGGTCCGCCCTGTATGCTATAGTTATAAACCTACACTGTATTCAAACGATTTCAATTAAGATGAAATATTATATGCACGTTGATATAATATATTTCGTTACGTTTTGAAATTAAAATGCACGTACATTCTATAACAAGAAAATTTTACTATGAGTATTTTTTTCATAAATCTAGACGCAAATAACACTATTTACGAAATTTATCCCTTTTAAAATATGTTCTTATAATTGTGGACCCAAAAGGTGAATTGAAAAGCCCAAATTAAATTATAATTCCAGATACATTGGAAGTAGGCTCTTTCTTTATCTTCCAGCTCAGGTTAACATCATAAAGTTTTCAAAACATATCTTCTAACTTTTTTTTTTTACACACAAAAAAAATCAAATAATAATATTAAAAAATAAATTATGGTATTTTTCAAGTTTAAATATTTAGGATTAAAAAAAAAAAGTTATGGTAATCTAGTTGAGCCATAATTATCTTATGTAATTATTTATGTATTGCTTAACGATTTCGATTTTATTATGTTTAATAATCTAGGTATTATGATTATGTATAATAAAAAGAGTTGTTCATGATTATTAATTTTTATTTAGATTGTAAAAGGCTATGTTTAACTATTATTTTATATTTTTTCTCTTTTATTTAATTTATTGGATAAATTTTATATCTAGTCACACACGACACAACTTACACTATATTGTAAATGTGAAAAGATATTAATGGATTAATAAATATTATCATAGTGCTTAAATGTTTATCCATATTAATTTTAGTAAAAAATTAATAAAAGGTTAAATAATCTTTTTCTTTATTAAGAAAAAAGATGATTCTTTGTTTTTATGTATTAATCTAGCAAAAAATAAAGAAACTTTTTCTTATTATTGTTGAATGATTTAATAAATACCATTATAATGCTTATATATATATATATATATATATATATATATATATATATATATATATATATATATATATATGATACAAGTATCGGTGTAAGCATGGGTTCAATATTTATTATTATTTTTATCTCACTTTATGTGACATAGATAGAATTTAGAGAATCAATTAAATTTTATTATGATTTTTAAATATTTTAAGTTGTTAATTATCGTAATTTATAGTACTTTTGATCTAATTTTTGTGTTACTTCTCTCGTTTCAATGTATGTAGCACAAATATTATTTCAAGAGTCAACCAAATATTGTTAATTATTGAGATTTATAATATTTATTTTATTCCATTTAATTTAACACGGTTAGATTAATTTTTTAATCAATCAAATTATTTATATGTCTTTTTTAATATATTAAATTTTTAATATATATAAAAATTAAAAAATTAAAATTAAAATTAAAATGAAAGAAAAAATAACTTGAGAAAGCTGTCAGGTAGGCATATCGATCATGACCTATTTCACTATCTATACTAGCAGGGGTGTATATAATAAAACATGTATTACCAAACATATATTAGTTAATTAGTTATTATACCTATAATTTTAGTTAATTACCATCTGTGATCAACATTCAATGGTAATTACATGAGTTGAATTTTTGAATTTGTATAATCCACATGTTTGTATAATTCAGAATTTGTATAATATAATATGTATAAATTTTGTATAATATATGTTGTATAGCCGTTTAAAATTCAGATGTTTGTATTTATATAAACTCGTTATTTTGAGTTTATTATACAATAGTACGTGAAATTATATAAATTCACCCATAAATTACACAAACGAGGCAACTTAAGCTGCTATTATAACCCTTTAATATACAAACTGTAATCACGAAACATAATTAAATTTATTATAGTATCAATTTTCTAATTTTATCCCAATTAAAATATAAAATATTTTTTTTAATAAAAATTAATCTCGAGATTTGTTATCCGATATACGTAGGAGTTCTTAAGAGACAAAATCAAAATGAACAACTATAAATACGAAATAAGTGGAGAGAAAAAAAAAATACATTACTAACAAAGAGGAACAGCCAATTCATAAAATTTAAGGTAAACCAAAACTGAAAAAAGCTATAAACTTGCTACATTTCTTCAGTGACAAAATCTTGAAATTTTGTTTAGTAACAAAATCTTTGATAAAATCCAAAAAATTGAAATAAATTTGCATGCATGTAATTAAATGTGCTTATTTGCTGTCTCATATTCAGACCTAACAGGTGTTTTGATGATGTTTTTTGTTCATGTGATTGTACTTCTGTTTCACTGTTTTTTCCTTTTTTGTTTTGTTTTGTATCACTGTATATGTAATCAGTCCAAAATTTGGTATCTTTAAAGTTTTCAGCTTTTTGTGATTGTTGGGGTTGTGGGGTTTGTTTTTTTAGGAAAAAGATTGAATTTTTATGCAAAATTCCAAATCTTGAATACTGGGCTTTGTTAGTAATTGTTTGTATGTATGTGTAGTAGTGCTATTTCTCTTTGATTCTTGAAATTTGTGGGTTAGAACTTAGAAGACAGACACCCATTGAGTTGGGAAGTGAAAAAAATGTAGATTTTTTTTGTTGATTTTGGGTTTTTTATGCTTCTTTGTATGTGATTTTCTTGTTTGTTGAAAGGATTTGATGTTTTTGTTGTGGGGATTAACTTGTGGAATTTGGTTTGCAGTTGAGTGAATTGTCTCTCTAGCATTGCTTGAATTGAAGAATCAGAGAAGAGAAGCTTATAAAGTAATGAATTTTTTTTCATATCTCTATTTCCTTTTAGCATTTATGTTTGTGTTAGGCCTGTATAATGTTCTGAGTATCTGAAAGGGTTTTGAAATGTAATACTACCTCCATCCGTCTCAAATTATCTGGCATTTTTCTCTTTTCGAGATTCAAACTATGTGAACATTGACCGACATTTTAAAATGTTCTTATTTTCGTTAGAATTGCAACTGATGATTGTTTTCATATAGTATCTGAATATCAAAATTTTAATTTTAAAAATATACACAATGTAATCCTGCAAGTGGAATGTGGGGAGGGTAGATAGAGTCCATATAGACATTGTTTCTGATAGACCCTATATTGAGTTGATTAAATCTAATTTAGCTTTGAAGATTAGTCAATTTGACCCTCGAAAGGGAAAATCGACACTTACTTTGCAATCGAGGGAGTACTAATATATAATGTCACATATTCTTGTAAGATTTTGGGCTCTCTATTCTTTAACTTAAGGATTTGAGTTAAATGCGCATATTGATGGTGTGACCTAACTGTATACATCATTTATCTTTCTTTTCTTTTTTTTTGTAAGAGAATGAAACTTAGTTTTATCTTGCTAATCTCAGAGAAGGTTACTCACACCAACATGGTTTATTTATTTAGTTACCAGAGAGACTTTTTTGTGTGTGGGAATTTAAAGAATATTAGGGGTGTGCTTCCACACTATTCAAGAAAGAATGAGCATTTCCAGTTTATCTAGTTTGTATACAATTTTAGCCAACTCCAATTAGTTCGGGATTGAGGCTTAGTGAGTGACAGTTGGTTGTAGAATATTCTTTTCAGTGGCAAAGCCAGGATTTTCCAGCAAAGGGGTGTCTAGTGTCACTCCTCGAACGAGGGTGGCTCTGCTACTAATTCCTTTACCATTTGTAAAAAAATTTCTTCTTGAGACAGGTTTACTTATTGCATAGTGAGTGATAAAACTCTCTTTTTGTTAATTGGTGACCGTAGTTCATCCACCATTTTGTTTGAGAGCCTATAGATCTGTTTCCTGAAATTCCAGCTAATAGTCTTTTTTGTCGGGTGTCGATGTTTTGCTGCTGAAAAAGCTGTTTGCAATTTGTTTTATTTTTCTTACATGGGCATACTAAAAGCTAGACGGGTGGCCATTCAAAAATGAAATTATTAACTTATATGGGACATGTTGATTGTTTCTGTTTTCTAGTTCAGTGAAGATGGTGGTAAGAACTGTGGATCTTCGCTCAGACACCGTCACTAGACCAACTGAAGCCATGCGGAACGCAATGGCGAATGCTGAAGTGGATGATGATGTCTTAGGTTATGATCCAACAGCCCAACGCCTTGAAGCAGAGATGGCAAGGATAACGGGCAAGGAAGCAGGATTATTTGTTCCTTCTGGCACTATGGGTAACCTTATCAGTGTGCTGACTCATTGCCAAATCAGGGGCAGTGAGATTATTCTTGGTGATTATTCCCATATCCATATTTATGAAAATGGAGGCATTTCCACCCTTGGAGGTGTTCATCCAAGGACAGTGAAGAACAATGAAGATGGTACGATGGATCTTGATCTGATTGAAGCTGCGATTCGAGATCCTAGCTTTGAAATATGTTACCCAACCACTAGGCTGATCTGCTTGGAGAATTCGCAAGCTCAGTAAGAATATTCTCTCACCATTAACTCTTTTTACGGCAACCCTCATAATGATGCATTATCTGGTAATGCTATTGGATTTGTGCTAGTTTTTGTTAGAGCTGTATATATTTAGTATATCGTCGACCATACAACAACAACTATGCTTCAGTTCCAAGCAAGTGGGGATTGGTAATATGAATCTTCACCGACCATGTCACTTTGTTTAAGCCCATATCAGTCCAATATTTATAAAATCACTAGTGCCTCTTGCATTAGAAGTTATGTACATGTTAATTGGCATAAATCTCTAGCAAGTTTTAAAGACTCCTAGCAAACATTAGCTATAAACCATGTTTAAATTTTATATAGATCTTTTTCTTCACATTACTTTAGTCAGTTTTGAGTATTGTCTCTCTTTATAATGTAAGTTCTTAACCAACAACACTCTATGAGTGCAGCTCAGGGGGCAGATGCCTTTCTGCGGAGTACACAGACAAAGTTGGAGAGCTAGCAAAGAAGTATGGTCTGAAGCTCCACATTGATGGAGCTCGTATATTCAATGCATCAGTTGTGAGTACACAATTTTTTGACTTGTTAGGAAACAACCTTTTTTTTGGAGTCTGTCAATAATGCTACCTTGATTTGGATGGATTTTCAAATTAGAGTGATTTTCAGTAGTTTCTATAAAGTATATGCTTATAATGCTATATGAAACAAGTAGCACCTTTGTGAATTGAGATCTCATGGGACTTGAAAGATAAATAAAGAGCTAAATTTGAACTAAGATAGGTTAAAATGATAAATATTGGTTTCAAATAAATGACGAATGTGCAACATAGCTAGGTGCACATTTTTATTCTAGACGCATATTTGTGCACAATAGCTTAAGTGTCTGCTTTGTCTTTTGACAGATTTAATAGTCATCGGTTCTTTTATATGGACATATGACTTCATGGAATTTTGAGTTTTATAGGAGTCTAAATGTAGAGTTCTGCATAATTACTTTTAAGGGCTTCTACTTTTGTCTTTCTGTATGCCTTCTTTATTTTATGTTCATTCTGATTAACTGGGTTAATCTGTCATTTAGGCACTTGGAGTGCCTGTTCATAGGCTTGTACAGGCAGCTGATTCAGTTTCGGTAAGTGATATTATCCCCAAAAATCTAGATTACCCTTTCTCTTTATTGTCTCTAGTTGTTTCTGATCCACTTATTGAGTAACGAAACAAATACATTTTATTCATAACATGGTATATTAAAGGAGAAACAAAGAGATGTTTTATGTTTAGCTTGTAATGTATGACAAGGTTTTTAGTGTATTTTTCCCGAAATTCTGCTCATTTAAGAGTCTGTGCAGGTATGCTTATCAAAAGGTCTTGGTGCTCCAGTTGGATCTGTGATTGTTGGTTCGAAGAGCTTCATTGCCAGGGTATGTATGCTTTTGCATAAAAATAAATTATTTGTTCCTTGCCACATAGCTCATTGTTTCCTTCGGTTTTTAGGCCAAAATCCTGAGGAAGACTCTAGGCGGTGGAATGAGGCAAATTGGAGTCCTTTGCGCTGCTGCTTTTACCGCTTTACAAGAGAATCTTGTTAAGCTGGAAGGAGATCACAGAAAGGCTAAGATTTTGGCTGGTAATGTTTTCTCCATTTGATAAGATTATTAACCAACTCTTTTCATTTGTCTAATGATTACCATTTACTTCTCAGCGGAACTTAACAAAATCAAAGGGCTTAAAGTTGATGTTGCCACTGTAGAGACCAACATTGTAAGTTGACTCATCAGAAATGATGCTTAATTTTCTTTTAATTTAAAAGATGATGCTTACTTTTGAGTTTCTTAACAGCTGATACGTGTTTCCGGAAATATGTGCAATTCAGTTAGATGAACCATTACCAAGATTCTGACTGAACCCGGCATTTCTGCAAGAGGCTGATTCAAGCCATGGAAACAGCCTCTTGTAGAAAGCGGGGTAAGGCTGCGTATGATGTACCTTTGTCGTCCTCCCCTTCCTGAACCCCATGCATAGTGGAGGCTTTAGTGCACCGGGCTGCCCTTGAACCATTACTGCTCTGACATTGATTAAAAAGCCAGCCCGTCTAACCCCCTCTCCTCATAGACAACTACCTCACCTTGCTCGTAGCCCATCGGAGTTCAGACTTAATCCCCTAAAGAATAGATCAATCCAGCGATACAGAACTTCTCATGAGCCAATTATCATGTTCCATTAACTCTTTTACATTCGAAAAACAACCTCCATAAAGCTGAGATCGAATTGCAAGAAGGAAATTTTGGCTTCTGGAGAGGGATGTCTTTCCTCTGGAAGGAATCTCTCCTCACTAGTAGTCCACAGAGGGAAACCCCCCATACCAATGTAAAATTTTCTTTCAGTTCCTTACGATTCCTTTTGTTATCATCAGGTATATTGCGATATATTGAAGGGGTCAAGGATCAGTGAAGCAGAGTTGGTCAAGACATTGGAACAATATGGTTTACTTATACTACCAGAAGGCCCACTGAGGTACGCTTGCCTTTTTGTTCTTCAAATCTCCATCTAAGCACAGTTGCGCGTTTCCCTTGAGTGTTTATGCAGCAGCTAAGCTCGTTTAGAGTTCAAGTAGTGAGAAATTACATAACATGCATGTTCAAGAGGTACAAACACTTGAATTATCACATTCGTAGTTGCACGAGATGTTGATGCATGTAAATATCTTTTCCTTTCTTGATGACAATGTTTTGTATAGTTGATGTTTCAAAAATGATGTTGAAACAAACACTATTTTTGGAGGATTTGACATGCCTCCGCTGACTTTTTTGAAGAATCCGTGCAATATAGTGTATAATTGAGATTATTAGCATTTAATGATAGGCACTTGTAGCGCCTTAACTGGTTTTTCAACTCAAAATCTGCTAGTAGTGCTCAAACTTGCATATGTTGGTAAGATAGAAGATCGACAACGCTACAATGTTTTTCCCCCCTAGTTTTGATATGTTTCAGAAGATTTGGCTGTCTATTCTCCTTTAATCGACTTATTTATGGAAAAATGCAAGAACTCCAAATATTGGTATCCTACAGCTCGTAATAAACCTTCCGAGACTTAGAAATGTATGCCAATTCCATTGCAGAGTCAGATTTGTTCTACACCACCAGATTTCAGAAAGTGATGTACACTATGCAGTGTCTTGCATTCAGGTAAGAAGTTAAATAAGTCGAAGCATCTACGTTCACAAATGATCACCCACTCTTCGCTTACATTTTCTCTCGTTAAATATCTGCAGCGAGCTTTAGCAGGAGTGGCTGAAGAAAATGGTGACAAGTAACCGGATAAACGGTTTCAGACATGATCTCTTTCTGTTAGAAACTGTTCCAAATGTTTACATGGGAGAGAGAGAGAGACCAGTTTCATTTTCAAATTTTAGTCAATCTTTAAACTTCTTATTTCATGTCCTTTTAATGATCAAAAGACTTTGTTTGTTCTTCATATGTTTGTGGTTGGACTTGTTTGTCCTAATGATTTAGTAAGAAAAATGAATGTTGGCTCATATGGAGCAATGCTGATGTGGCATCTCGGAAACTACTCGATACAACCTAACGATACATCCAATACCAGTGATTGTGTAACTTTCTTATGTTATGGGGTTTTGATGGACTGAATTTAGTTGTAAATGTTAGGATCGGAAATAAGCAGGTGTAAACGCGGAAGCTAGCAAAGCAAACCTCAAAAGACCACGAGTAAGAAGACAACGAGAAATATACCAAAAGACACGAAGATTTAACGTGGTTCGGTCAATTGACCTACGTCCACACAGGAGATGAGCAATCCACTATAAATATGAGAGTACAAAATACAGAGAGAAACAACCTCAACCAATTCACTCGAAATACATGGGAGGTTCACACAAGTGATAACGTATCAAGCTTGTGACCCACAAATTCTCTCCATAACCAAAACTCTCAAAGCCCTTTAAAACTACATTGTGAATGCTGATTAAGTTAGAAGGAACAAGCCTCTATTTATAGAGTCCTAAACCTTTTCCTACAAGAAAATGATTAGTTAATTCAAAACATTTTCCTACAAGGAAAACCTATTTATGGTAAGAAATTTAGGGCAAATAAAACCCAACAGTAAACCCTAGTCAGCAAGCAGTGGCGTAGCCACATTGTGGTAAGGTTGTCCACCCTTCTTCGGATCGGAAAAAAGTAGTATATATATAAGTAAAATTATACCTGAAATGATTAAATAACATATTTTGGACATTCTTAACATAACAAGCTGCTATTCTGGATACCTTTTATGAAATTTTTTATTCCGCCAGTTGCCCTGATTTTAAATAACAATTATCTTAGTCTAATAAAAATGATTCTCAACTTCAATCTCACAACATTTGATTTGAAGGTAATTTTATGGTGATTAAATTTTATAATTTTCAACCATTATAGCTAGGTTCAAGCCTGGCTTTCTTAGAAGCTTTTCAAGAGATACTCTCTCTGTGTATTGAAATCCGACAGAGTCTTCTTCCTGCTTATGCCCGGGTGGGGCAAGTCTAATCTGTCTTTTCGTAATTGCTGTCATAATGAATTCTTTCATTAAGGATATTTCGTTTAGACATTCAAATTAAATTCTATTTCAATCAAACTATGTGAGGGCAACCAAATGATTATTATATTGTATTTTAATAACCAATAAAAGTGTGCTTGCATGTCTATGTTTAGTAATGATAAACAAAATAAGCAAAGTTATGGTTATTATTGAATTGAAATTGGCTAAATAGTACTTTCATCCGTCCACTTTTATTTGTCATGTTACGCTTTTTGAAAGTTAATTTGACTAATTTTTAAAGTTAAATTATATTATATTAATTCGATATTTTAAATCAAAAAATTAGATATACAATAACTACATGAAAAGTATTATACATTATAATTTTTGTATATCAATATGATGAAAAAATATATTGTAAACTGTTAGACAAAGTTTATATAGTTTTGATTCTAAAAATGTAAATATGACAAATAATAGTCGACGAAGAGAGTAAGTCATATCACAATTACTAAATTACATGCAATGACCTCAAAAATGAATAATCTTATAATCTTGAAAACCTTAAACAATAAAATCTAAAACTTGATACTTCATCAACAAACCTTGAACGTCAAATTTTGGGCCTAAGATTAATTAACCTAAATTCAGTCTTTTTTTAATTTTTTAAAAATAATTTGCGTAATATCTAAAAGTTTCTTTCTTTATAACTATTATTATATAAAAGATATCAAATCAATCAAATACTATTAAAATATTTTGTTAAAAATTTTCGAGTCTCTAAATCAACCCGATTTTTAATTATGTTTGAATGAAATAAAACAAAATTATTTAAGTTAACATCAATGATCAACTCATCCAAATTCAATAAATTTAGTGAATCATATTTTTATAGAGTTAAATTTATCCCCTTTTAAAATTCAAAAAAATGATAAATAAATAAATAAATAAATAAGAAAAAAAAATGAATAATTAGCAAAACCCCTTCTCTACATTTCTGCTGCCGCTGCTGCTGCGCCTTCATCTCTATTACTCCTTTGACACGCAAAAAAGAAGAAGAAAGAATCTTTAATACTCTCATAATTTGCTTACTTCACCACAAGAACAAGAATTCTTCTTCTGGGGTCAGTAAAAATACAATCTTTTTTGGTTCTTTAATGTTAAAAATCATTGTTTTTTTGTTTTTATGTTATGAACTCTGGCTATGTGAGTTGGTTTTGCTAAAAGGGTCTGTCCCAAGATGATGAATAGTTGTTCAGCGTAAAAATTAGTGCAAGCATAGTGAACCCTTTTGAATATACTGATTAAAATGGAATGAGTTTGGTGGTTTCATGTAGCTGATTTTAGCTAATTTGTGGGGGTTGGGGGGTGGGGGCTGGGGGTTAAAGGTTTAATTGTTGTTTGTTTGTTGATTTTGTTGTGTTTTTTTGGCTGTATGCTGAAATGGATTGTTCTTTATGTTGGTTTCAGCATTTTATGTGTTAATTTCCTCTTGTTTTGTTGAAAAGGTTCAATTTTGGTGCCTGGGTGGAGCTCAAATATGTTTCTTTTTGTGGTGTATCTGCTGTATGTAAATATTGCTTTTTTAGAACGTTGGACCTTGCGCCTAGTATTAGAACAGGACCAATCGCAATTATTGTTTACCGATGATGGGTCCTTGATTAAATTACACATGCACTAGATGTTCAGCCGGGGCGTGAGGTGGGTGTTGAAGAGTCTCACATCGGATGAAAAAGGGTGGCTTGGGCTATCTGCTTTTCGCCATGAGTTAGGCTCATTGTTTTTTTGTTCTGAACTCTGCCCATGTTAGCTATTTTTGCGAAATTGAGTCAGTCCTGAGATGTTGCAGTAGATGTTCAGCGTGAAAATTAGTGCAAGTTTAATGAATCATTTTAAATACTGAATAAAATGGAATAGGTACAGAGGGCTTTGTGTAAGCTGATTTTAACTAATTTTGGGGGGTTTGGGGTTTGATTGTGGTTCCTTGGTTGATTGTTGTGATTTGTTATTTTGTTCTGTTTTCGGCTGTATGCTAAAACGAATTGTCCCTAACGTTGCCCTTAACATTTTCTGGGTCAGTTTCCTTGTTCTTTCTATATTTTTCTTCTTCTTTTTGTGGTGACTTGGTGAAGACGAATTAAGATATTTTTGTGGGGTTTTTGCTGTATGTAGATACTCTCCTTTGGTTGTAAACTGTAAATGTTGTTTTTTAGAACATTGTTTTTTGTTCTGAACTCTGTCTATTTGAGTTAGTTTGCTAAATAGATTCAGTTCCGGGATGTTGCAGTAGGTGTCAATGTAAAAATAGTGTAAGTATGATGAATCCTTTTAAATACTGAATAAAATGGAATGGGTAGAGAGTCTTCATGTAGTTGATCTTTACGAATATTCGGGATTGAGGTGTGATTTGACATGTTGATAGATATCTTGCAGTTGTGATTGTATTTGCTCTGTTTTCACTTGTATGCAAACCAAATGTTGCCATGAACATTTTCTGTCAGTTTTTGTTCTTTTTGTTCTGTTTTTTTCTCCCCTTTGCTGTATGTAAATACTCTGTTTTCTTTTCACCTCTTGTTTCAATATTACTCATCATATAAATTTTTGGGCTAGGTGGCAGCAGATATGTTTTACCTATTTTGACCTAGTCATTTGATAACCATTTCCCCTCTAATTTGTTGAAGGCCTAGTTTTCCCTAAAAGATAAATTAATTGGTATTGGAATGAAATGGTTTGGATAGTGCTGAATGAATTAGAGGATTCATGTAGTGGACCTTTGCTAATTTGGGATTGAGGGTAGTTGATTGATTTAGTTTGGACTGGGGAAGGAAGGAGGGGCTGAGAATCCGAGGTGGAGAAGCACCGAAAGGTCGACACTGTCATTTTCAGTTTCTTCAACTTAAATGACGGTGACAACTTCTTGCGTTTTAGGAGCCAAAAGATTGTCTTTCTAACCGTTTTCTTCTCCTTCCAATGTCAGGGGCTCAGATCATGCTTTTCTTATCATATCTTATCGTTGGTCATTTGTCAAGATTTCAAGAGAATTTGAACTGTTGATGACCTGATGTAATGCTAAAACTGCCATCAATCTTCCAGCTTGAGCTACATTTTCGTCGATATATTATTGTTTTTAGTGTCTATAATTGTCCAAATACATGTCTTTCTATTTGTTTTACCTCTGATGCTTGTTATCATCTAGTTCTAGCCTTCATCATATACCTTAGCGACTAATTTTGTGAAGTCTATTGTACTTATTGAAAGTGTATAACCTATAAAGAGGTTCAACTTTATATTAAGGCGAGTTTATGTGGATTTGTCGGTTGATTAAGCTGCTGGAAAATCTTAGTTTTGAGCAAAATCAAATCAAGATTTTTCCAGCCCTCTTTTCATTCACCTCTATTGATAAGTCACTTTCCCATGTTTTATTATATATTTAGGATGGGGGATGTTATGTTGCCTTCTGTCTGTTTATGTTTGTCTGCTTAAAGTTATGAATTCTAACCACTTATGTCATATTCACCTATTAGCAGACTTCAACATAGTCGGGAATTTGAGGTGTAGATAATTGAAATGTTTTCTTCTCCTTCTCGAACCTCTGGAAGTTATTGAGTTTGGTGCTTTCAAGTGAAAATGCATGCATATTATGTAGGCCAATGGAGGCAGCTATGCACCTGCTATTTTTTTTTTTAATTGATTTCCTTCTCGAAGTTGATTGTCTGTTGCTAGTTTGACTGCTTTAGTAACTTGCCTTGCTAATTATTCAGAATATTTTAGAAGATGGAGATAGTTGAGTCCATTCCTGATCTTGTCGTGCAAGATCCGCCTGGTGAAGACTTCTCAGCATCTGATTTGAGTTGGACCAAATTCGGAACTGAAGAACGTCATGATGATGTTGCCCTTATTCATTATGATCGAGTTGATGCCTTTATCATTGGAGAGTGTTGTAATGTGGAATTCCCAACAAGGTTTCACATTGAGAGGGGAAGGAAAAGAAGCAAAGGCAGTTTAAAGGAGTACAAGCCTGATGAATATTTGGAGCACAGGCTGTAAGTGCTTCAACCATTTAAGGATATATCATTTGATAACTTCTGGCCTTCTTTCTTTTTTGAAATGAATAATGTGGGTCATGATGACCACTTTTTGTTCTATTTGTCTTCACTAGTAAACTATGTACTTGTTTGAATTTTTGCTTACTTGATCTCTTGGTGGATTGACTCAGGAATGAATTTTCTGGGCAAATAAATCTGAATGTAGAGGATTGTTTGTAAATGTTTTAACTCTTGGAGATGTGTGTGTGTGGGGGGGGGGGGGGGGGGGGGGGGGGAGGGGGGTCGAAAGGACTAACTATGAAGACTTCACTTAATTTAACCGATGGTGGATGAAGAAATACTCGGTCTTCCTCAGGAGCATTTGTTTTGTATTAGTAAGTTTAAACTTCTTAAAATTTGTTTTATAAAACAATGTTATATATCCGACATATGTTGCTAAATTATCAATTTCATGTGATTGTTTTAAAGGTTGTATCATAATCCTGTATCAGCCATTCATGTATTTAGACGTTGTTGGACTTGATTAAGTCTCCATCTAGTCAAAGATGACCCGAAATTTGTAAATCTTCTGCATCTAGTGGAAATCCAGTGTCAGAAAGCGGTACCAAGAAGTACTCTATTAGAGTACACATTTTTTAACCAAAGAACTGTCTCTGCCTAACCTACAAAATCGAAATCTTTGAGGACCAAAAGTACAATTTTGGTAACATCTTCTTTTAACAAAATATGTATGCTGTTGTTTCCCCTCAATACATCTTTTATTCCTTTCAAACGAATTAGTTCACAAGATGCATACAGGGCTGGGCCTCCGGATCTTCTTCATCTTCTTCTCTACCTTCTGATGCTGCCAGCTTCTCAGAACACCAAAAATATTTAAAAAAAGTGCATGTCTGGCTGCCATGTGAGAATAGATGACTAATAGATTCCACTTAATTCCCGCAAAAGAAACACATGCTGCAGATGATGTGGCCCCTTCTTTGTAAGTTTACCCGTGTCAAGGATTGCATTTAAAGCAGCATTGTCCATCTAAAGCATGCAAATGTGGTGTTTTCCACAATATTAAAATGGCCAATGTGTTCCCAGTCAGCATCTTTGTTTCTGGATAAAATTGTACAGCTCCTTGCTGAAAATTTTCCGTCCTTGCTTGGCAACCTATTGGAGAATATTTTCTGTTAACTTCCAGGGTATGGGTTCCAATAGATTTAGTTGTTGACTAATATCTTCCAATTTCCAATCATTAAAATTCCTTCTAATTGCTCACCAATTTCAGGATCACAACAGCAACCGTAGAATGACTGTTAACAGTTTAACTGTACAACACAGGATATTTCTTCCTTAACATCCCATCACCAACCCAAAGTCTGTTCAGAACTTAATAGTGGATCTGTATATCCAATTTTTTATTTGAAGTTCTGTCGTAGTTCTATCCAGAGTTTTGCTGATATACGTCCAAACAACCCATTTTGTGGGCATTGACAGCATGTGAACTGCAAGAGTCTTCTTTTTTACCTTATTTAGTACTTATACTTGCCATTTCAACCAATATGTTATTCCTTTGCCCCATGATTATTTACCCATATTTGACTTTTTATAGTCTAGATCAAAGTCATCTTAGGACTACATTTTTAATGGCTAAGTACAAAGCTCATAATATGTACTATCGTAAGAAGGTTTTAACTTTCTACCACAAGAAAATAAATAATACATCTGCTTTAGTGAAATCGTATTTGACTTCTTAGGGACAAAATTATGGGAATAAGGGAGTAACACCTAGTTGTAGGTAGCTGTATGAAAAGTCATGAGATTTCGATAATCGTAAGGGTTTGACTCTTTTACAGAATATGTGACCTATTTTCATAACTTTTGGAATAATATGAATGTGAAAGCTAAATTAGTTTACGAGTTTCTCCTTCATATCTTGTCATGCTGTTATTTCAGGTATTGGTGTTCCTTTGGCCCGGAAAATTACGGAGAAGGTGGTGGTATTTTACCAAGTCGACGATATAGGCTTAACACTCGAAACCGTGCCGCTAGACCCCAGTCAATGAGGGGCTGCACTTGTCATTTTATAGTGAAGCGTTTGTATGCCCGTCCATCTCTTGCACTTCTTATATATAACAACAGGCGTCATGTTAACAAGTCTGGTTTTGTATGCCATGGGCCACTTGATAGAGATGCTATTGGCCCTGGTGCGAAAAATATACCTTACATTTGCAATGAGATTCAACAGCAAACTATGTCTATGATCTATCTTGGCATTCCCGAGGAGAATGTTTTAGCAAAGCATATAGAGGGTATTCAACGTTACTGTGGTTCTGATGCCAAAGTGAACAGCCTTGCTGCTCAGTATGTCCACAAACTTGGCATGATTATTAAAAGATCTACTCATGAGTTGGATCTAGATGATCAAGCTAGCATAAGATTGTGGGTCGAGCGCAATAAGAAATCTGTTTTCTTTTATCAGGATGCATCAGAAAATGATCCATTCATCTTAGGTGTCCAAACTGAATGGCAGTTACAACAAATGATTCGTTTTGGACATCGTAGTCTCATAGCCGCTGATTCAACATTTGGTATAAAGAAACTAAAGGTAATGAAGCAATCGTTTTCTTTCTGTAAACCTTGACAACATCTTCCATAGTTCTAATTTAATTTGTGAAAAATAGCAGTATCCTTTGTGCACACTTCTTGTGTTTGACTCAAGACAGCATGCCCTTCCTGTTGCTTGGATCATCACCCGCACAATTGCCAAGCCTGACGTGAGTAAATGGATGAAAGCTCTGCATGATCGTGTCCTTGCTGTTGATCCAACATGGAAAGTCAATGGTTTTCTAGTCGATGATGCTGCTGCAGAAATTGACCCCATAAGGCAAAATTCTTATAGTTTACCATTTCTCTATATCTAGTTAGTCACATGGTTCTATAATTAATTTATATGATCTTAATGTCTTTTCAGGGAGATATTTTCATGTACGGTTCTATTTTCACTTTGGCGGATCCGTAGAGCATGGTTGAGAAATATCATCAAGAAATGTAGTAATATTGAAGTTCAAAGAGAGATATTTAAGCGTCTAGGGAACATAGTGTACAGCATTTGGGATGGAACTGATCCTTTTGTTGCTTTAGAAGAACTTTCTCGAGATTTTGTTGATCAAATAGCCTTCTTGCAGTATTTCAATGCCACATGGGTGCCGAAATTTGGTTAGATCATCATCTCTTTGTTTGTTATCTACTTTTGTCACCTTGAAAAAAAATTTCATCACAAAGAAAGAAGAAGAAGAACATAATCTGTCATATACCAAACATATAAATCAGATAGAACCACCAATATAACTCTACTATATATGCACGTCATTACTTACATGTGCATTTAGTTTATTTCACCATACTATATGAAAGCATTTGTTTGGAATAATTTTCTATCTTTTGCCATTATTTTATTGGTAATAATTGTTTTTTTCATTGTACAGAAATGTGGCTTACTACAATGAAGACGTTACCTCTTGCGAGCCAGGAATCATCTGGTGCAATAGAAGCATATCATGTCAAGCTGAAAGTAAGACTATATGATGATTCACATCTTGGAGCACTCCAGAGGGTTGATTGGTTAGTTCACAAATTGACAACTGAGTTACATTCTAGCTACTGGCTTGACCGATATGCAGATGAGAGCGATTCTTTTCAAAATGTGAAGGCTGAATATATTGCCACCACTTCTTGGAATAGAGCTCTGCAGATTCCTGATGCTGCTGTAACCTTGGATTGCAAGGATAACTCCTTTGCAAAAGTTTTGAGCCAGAAAGACAGCACTATAGCACGACTAGTTTGGAATCCTGGATCGGAATTTGCCCATTGCGATTGTGAATGGTCAATGCAAGGAAATCTGTGCAAGCATGTTATTAAAGTCAATATGATATGTGGGAATCTTCAATCTTATGGACCTTCTATGTCATTTCAGTCATTCAATGAGATTCTAGATAGTCTGTCAAAAAAGCCGGTGGATGATTCAATCGCATTGGATTTGTCAACAGCATGGACACATCAGATGCTTGATCAAATTCGGAAGCTTGTTGAGCTAAACCAGGCAAATAATATTGGCACCATAGTAAATAATATGCCTTTGAGATGGGTTGCTAAGAAAGGCAGAACATCAGTTGGCAGACCATCAACTATTTCTCTTCTCCCCTCCAGCGTCAACAACAATTCAACTAGTTCTGCTGCTAAGAAGAAGCAAAAACGAAAGAGATTATCAAGATTATGCTGATTGCTTGTGGAAGATGGACAAATTTCTCATATGGAACTTTGCATGGGTGCCAACTTTTTTCCCGGCAGCTACAGCCCTGGCCATTTCATTTGCCAATGACTATTCCGCGCTTGATTCCTTGATCATATCCCATCAGTTGGTTCCCTGAATACCTAATATTCCCATTCATGATTGTGGGATTGGTTTTGGTGCTGTTTTAACCAGCATGATGTCGCCACCAACCAGACAGTCAGATTGATGCCAATCCTCGTGTATCAAGCAATTGACTGGTTTCAAGAAATGACCAGAGAAATTTTCTCATCCAGCAAGAAATTACCGGTGAATGTGAAATCAGGGCTTCGTTGGTGTAGATGCAAGGTGATTTTGTGGCTACATCAGAAATTATCTGCGAGTCTGTCCTCTTCTAGCTTGAGATTTTAGAAAAATTGACCTTTGAACCCGGTATGTTTTCAGCTTGTCCTAATCATCTATACAAATTTGGAAGCAGAAATTTTGTAGAAAATGAATGTTCATATGGATGATTCTCTTATTGTTGAACACAATTGTGGCTTACAAGTTACAACCATTAGAATAATTTGTTCATGATACACTGTACATATGATTGTATACATTGATTTAGACATAAGTTTCACTTATAATGTTTAAGTTTTCTTTGAAACTGACTTTTCTTGTTAGATTATGTTATATATCCTCTAAAACAATAGTTTACTCTAACTTCCAAGTATCTTGACAAACCATGTCGTTATAGAGAGGTTTGATGGTATGTGTTTTCGGCCTTTACTCAGACTCCTCGCGTAGCGAGAGTCCTTTTACGTAAATTATTGCTGCAACCATTGTACTATAATCTGTAACAGCACTTGCAGCAAACAGGTGTGAATTAAGCAGCCAAAAGTTGCAGGACAAGTTGTGTTTAGGGATGGAAATGGGGCGGTGTAGGGCGGAGGCGGTGCTGGTTGAGCTTAACCCGTAAAAATTTTAATTCGCTCCGCCCCGCCATGCATAGCAACACTTTTCATTCTCAACCCGCCCCACCCTGCACGCCCCTCTCTACATAAGTTTTTTTAATATTTTCTTTTTCTAGTTATGTTTGATATTAAAGTAAAAATTATAAAAATAAATTCATTTTTTCATTAAGTTGTATTAATTTGATAGGGTAATTACTTAAAATTTTATTTTTTAGAGGTCAAATGGTAAAAACATGCAAGAAATTGTATTATTTTTATTGAACCATTTTCATTTATGATCTTGAATATTTTAGCAGCTTTAATGAAATTATCTTAATAAATAATTTGTCATTCTATAACATGTAAAAAGTTAAAATTAAGTTTGAACTCACATAAAATTACATGTACCCGCAATCCGCCCCGCCCGACATTAATTTTAAAAAAAATCCACTCTAACCCGCCCCGCATTTGACCCGCACCACATAAACTTAAACCCGCCCTCCCCACCCCACATAGCTTTAAATTCACCCCTCCCTGCATCCGCTCCACCTCATTGCATCCCTAGTTGTGTTGAGAGTAGGAAAGTAAACTTCAAAGTTTCAAAGTACTCATCTGTCCCTAATTACTTGTCCACTTTAAAATTGACACACATATTAAGAGAACAATTATTAATATAGTGAGTTTACCATTTTATCCCTATTAATTATGAAGTGGATGAATTAAAACTTAAAGGTCTTCAACAAGTTCTATCTTTTTCAAAATGATTAGTTGAGGGTATAACAGACAAAAAAAATTGTCCTTTTCATTGGATAAACTTTAGAAATTACATAGTTTTAATATGAATTAACAATCTACCCCTCTTTAGTTTGTAATTACATTAATCCCTTAAAAAGTAACACAAATCGGATACATTAAAGAGTATCTCGAATACACTATAACATAAATCAGATACATAATATGTAGCTCAGATACATTAAAAACTAGCTTGGATACATAATATGTAGCTCGGGTACATTAAAAACTAGCTCAGATACATTATAAAATAAATTAGATACATAATATGTAGTTTGGATACAATAAATATTGGCTCGGATGTAGTTCAGATACATTAAATACTAGTTCGGATACATTGATATTTAGGTCAGATACATTTTAAAAAATAAGGATTTTAGAGGTTTTTAAAAATTGAAGAGGATGTTGGAAATAAGGAAAATATAAGACGTGTATTTGATTAATTTTTTTTTGGTCAAAATGAACAACTAATTAGGGACAACTATAAAGGAGAAGTGAACAAGTAAATAGGGGCCGAGGGAGTATTTAATTTAGATATTGAATTTCTAATTCTCAATTTGCGGTTACCTGCAGCTAGAGGTGTCAATATTGGCTGACCTACCTCATCCGAGCTAATTCATACAAGCTTTAAAGTTTGACAGGTCAGGTCAGACTAAGCCATTGTTCTTGTGGGCAGAAAACAGTCAGCCCAACCCACAAGTACATGGGCTATGAGTTGTGTTGAGCCAACCTAATTTTTTTAAACTTGGATAAGTACATTTTAATAAATGATTACTGTTTTTAGTGCCATTTTTTATTTATTACCATTTATGGCAATACATAATAATATTATGTTAAATTCAATTTGTATTAAAAGTGAATTATGTATGCAATATACATGTATTATAACTGTTTTTTTAAATATGTTATGTTTGTTTAGTAAGAAATTGACGCATTGTACTATAAATATATTAAAATATATAATAAATGTATTATCAATCAATACAACTTGTATTGTATGTGAATAATAAATGTTCTTTGTAATATGTATTAAAACTATATTATAAATATATTAAAAGTGATCAAGTGAAAAAAGAATATTATTGCTATAAATGGTAAATATTAAAAGTGATCAAGTTTCCCTTTTTTAAAAGTGTTATTTTTATAATATCTTAAATCAAATTATAAGTTAATTATCATCATAAATATCGACAAGAAAATATTATATGATGTTACTGTTACTATATTATTTTAATCATTACATGTGTTAGTATTACTATTTGTTAATTAAATCTCCAAATAAAATTAACTTTATAATATTTATTAAAATTAATTCCAAATAAAAATATAAATAGCTAAATAAAAATATTAACCTAATTATTTTTCAATGATCACAACATAAAACACCAAACATCATATTCATCAAGCAAATCTGAATCAACTTGTGGCAAGTTTGTCTTAACATCTTCATATTCATCTTGTAGTTTATAAGAAAAAGTAAACTACTAAGAGAAGATGATTGTTGGTTAATTAAGCTACGACTTCCTGATAATTTAATAGTGTATTTTAAAGGTATATATATATTCACGTGGACATGAAATAATATCGCACAATTATAAATTGTATTGTGTCCACGTGGACATGTATATACCTTTAAAACACACTATGAAATAGTGTAGAGGGTAAAAAGTCCTCTATAAATTTAATATCGTAACAATAATTTTAACTAAATTAAGATATTTTTCAGACCCTTTTTTTCTCTTTTTTCTTAATAATAGTTACTTGAGATGATTATAAAAACTCAATTGAAGTTAGTTGCCAAATTTAAAGATCATTTATAATAGTACTATTTTGTTGTCTTATTCATGCCATAAATTGTAGTATATGCATATTTTAAGAATGAGAGAATTAGACCACAATTCTACGAAATTTCCTCAAAATGGTCCCTATATAATAATGCTTCTCAATTAATACACTTCAAATGTGTGTAATAGTTTTAACAATAATGTACTATTTACTACAAATATATTCAATTTTCATCCTGTCGATTCATTCATCGCCAAGACAATTAAAAATAGAATCAGACCTGATCGTGGCATGGTGTAACCCCATATCGACTAGAAAGTGTTTCGAGTCTCCTCCCATTATCCCTAATCACTCTAATATATAATTGTACACCCCTAGACTCCAAACATCTGCGTAAAACCTTCCTTTAGGACTTAGTCGTATATATGTCTATTCTAGGTCGATGAACATCAAAACCTAAGTCTTTTTTCCTCTCCTTATATACTACTTCAATACTTTCGTTATCGATCATCCACATGTGCTCTTCCCCTCCTTAAATTCAATACACCTATAATATTCAAAAAAAAATTGATAACTCGAAAAGAATATTCTGTATTTTACCTAACATGATATTCTTATTTCCATCTTCATTTAAGAGTTTATCAAATCGTATATATCGATCGATCTCCATCTAATGTATCCCTATGTAAAAAACACAACAATTTTCTTTTGTACCAAACATACCCTAGCTACATGTAGTTGCTATGAAGTTTCCTTAGAGTTGTTGGATTGTAGTTAATTCAATTAATTCTTAAAGAATTGTTGCTTTCAAATTGTACACGTGCCATCATGTTAAATAACATTAGTAGGGGTTATAAACTTACAAGCAAAACCTAACCATTCGTACAATTATATTAATGCAAGTTGAAATAAAATGCCAAATTAATAAGATATATCATATCTCTTTCTAATTAGTGACATTTTTAGTACTATGGTCACAATCTTAATATTCGCTCTGTATTGCTAAAATTCGTAATTATATATAATGCATAATGTTTTAATATCATTGGAATACGACTCAGACCTCGATAAATTTGATCTACAACTTTAAACCCCCCCCCCCCACAAACCCCTACCCCCACAGTCCAAATTTTTGAGTCAATAAAAGGGGATTTTTTCAGAGTGAACTTTCTTTGTGACACTAATTTTGTTTAGGGTACGTTTGTTTTCTTGCTCGTTAGTGTTTTACATATGATATAAGATATAAATTAAAGTATATTTCGCGCTCATTCAACACCACTATATGGATGTTGCAAATGATAACTCAAGCAATGATGTTGTTGACATCCTCTCAACTCCTCGATTGAGTCGATATGAGAGTCAGAAACGTCGTGATTGGAACACGTTTTGTCAATACATAAGAAATCATCATCCTTTAATGTCACTTCTTCAATGCAGCAGCATTCATGTTCTGGAGTTTCTAAGGTACGTATTGTTTGAATCATAATATTCAAATTTTTTAACCAATAATATTCTTGTAGAGTGCTTTAGTTTAAGTGTATTGACACTTTAGATATGTTTAATTAGCATTATTTTGGTATATAGCTTACTATATATCTTGTGATAATATGTAGGAGCTTATTTGAAAAAAATTACTCGTTTCTGTTTATTTGTCTTAGTTTTTTTTTTTCTTTCAAAAAAGAATGACTCCTTCCTGGTTTGACAATTCTTTAATTTCAACATTCCACGTTTTAAGATCATAAGATTGAATATATTCTGATACATTATATCTTTAGTTTTAGACAATATTTTTTTAAAAAGAGAATCATTACTTTCTTAATCCTCATGTCAAATCAAATTAAAACATGAATCTTTTTTTTTTTTTGATAGCTAGGTTCTATTTTTCACAATTTGTTTGTCAAAATAAGGATTAAAACACATGAGGTTGATTTAAATTGAGGTATTAGTTAAGGATTTTTCTAGATTTTATGTTTGAAAGTAAGCCTATATAAATATAAATAGCTACCGATGTTCACTATATTTTTTATTTATAGTCAGGGACGAAGCTAGAATTTTTAAATCACGATACTCGACAAAATATTATCTAGATTTACTTTCTAAGATTGGGTGCTTATCAAAAATACCTTTGTATATGTACGTTATTATATAGGTTTGGAGCTAATAAAAACGTAGGGGTTCAATTGAATTCTGTTATTCGAGAAATATACCTCTTTTTATTTTTAATCTAAATTTACTTCCTAAAATTGAGTGTTTATCGTAAATGCCTTTGTATGTCATTTTATAATGTTTGGAGCTAGTAAGAACGAAGGGGTTCAACTGAATCTCGATATCGAATAACTATAACTTCTTTTATGGTTATGCATAATAATTGTATATTGATATAAAGAAGTTTAGAAAGTTGCTTTTGAACTCTTTTTTTTAAAATAATTTAATATGAATTTCTGACTCCACTACTATTTATGACAATATATAGGTACTTGGACCAATTCGGCAAGACTAAAGTCCATAATTCAAATTGTCCATTTTTCGGGATGATAAATCCTCCGGCACCCTGTGCTTGCCCTTTAAGGCAAGCATGGGGAAGCCTGGACGCCCTTATAGGGCGTCTTCGTGCTGCTTATGAAGAACATGGAGGAAATTCGGAAATGAACCCGTTTGGGGCTCGATCAATTAAGCTATTTTTACGTGATGTTCGTAATTTTCAGTCCAAGTCTAGAGGAATTAGCTATGACAAAAAAAGGAAAAGATCAAAAAGAAATCACAAAAATATAATGGAAATGAAAGAAGTTGATCATCAAATTCATGATGACAAGAATGTAGGTGCAAATCTTTAATTTGTGGACAAGCTAATATTGTTGTTTTAGTAATTTTCTTGAGTTTAATCAAGTGTTGGTACAATGTAAAATAACAAACATCATTTTGCATATATTAACTTCTTTTCATTTTTTTTTTTTTACCAATCAAAATAGTAACTAGGACAAATAAATCAAAACAGATCACACAGTACTATATATCATGCTCTCACACTTGTTTGTTGTGGTTGTTGTTTCCTGAGTGATAATTGAGGTGGATATATACTATGATAATGTTATCATGTTATATTTTAATTTACGTGATGATATTTGGTTCAACACGATGCTCAAGAATTTTTTTTTTGAAACTTATGATCTGAAATGAATTTTATACGTTTTATTTGTCTATAAATCATCTAATTAAAGATGAAACAAGTAATTTTCGAATGAATTTGTGTTTTGCTTTTTGTTCTTTATCAAGGGTTAGATTAGTTAGGTTTAATATATTTTCTGATGCACTAAACTTTTCTAACAGATATGTAATCAATGCTACTAATAAATATTATGTAACTTAAGTCGATAGTTTTTCAGAAACGACATTCTTATGTCTTGAAGTAGAAATAAGATATACGTATACTCTGTTCTCTTACGAAAACCCTAAATTTGTCTCTTAAAAGAGTGGCACAATACACCAATCTCCCACAAATTTATCAACAACCAATAACATAAATTCCTCAATATGTGGAACTTAACATGGCTCCTGATGCTGACACGTGTCCATATGTGGGCCCACCTATCTAAACTCCTCCCCACATCATGTATCACTTGTCGGGGAACAACAAAACGGCCTCGATTTTCGAGCCAAAAATCAACGGTTGCGATCAGGACACGTGGCAGTATGAATGCATCTCGTCCGTTGAATTATGTCCGTACAAACACTTGCATATTTCCATCTTTGGCTTTATCGCATGTTTGCTATTTAAAGGTACTTGATGATAATTACATGTTACTAAAAAAAAAAGAATTAGTTTAATTTATAATTATTAATTATTTTTACTTCTTGATTTAGGGTTTTTATATTATTATTACTTTTGAATATTTTTAGGGTTTTGGGGGAAACAAAATGTTATGATTATTGGCATGGTTTGGTGTGGGGAGAATGTGGTCCTCACATTTTTGGAATTTGCTCAATGAAAAAATATAATTATTTTTTAAATAGAAGTGGCAAAGTATTTAAAATAAAAAAATGATAAAGTGCACTAGACACTAATTTTGATATTGTTATTCAATTTGTGTTAATTTTAACAAAACGTGTAACTTTGGATGTGGTGTAAGAAATTTATTATTGAGGTTCAACCAAAAATGATCTAAGTTTGATTTATGTCGATATATCTAAAATTTCAACTAAAAATTATTGAATGTCAATTATATAATATTTAGAGATCGCATGTTGATTATATATGCAAAAATATCTAAAATCATGAATACATTTATATAACGGTGAAAAATATATAACCCGAGATTATTTTTTTCACAGATCTTACTTATGTAACCTTAACATAACTCAACAATAACAATAAATCCAGTAAAGGTGTAACTCGTGAGAAGATAGTTATTGTTTGACGTTTAATTATTGGAAAATTGTATATAATAACAAACTAATAACCTAAAATAAATGGAGTAGCTAGGGTTTAATTCAATTGTGCTTCATAGCAAACGTTTGCAAAAAATTGTCAGGCGCTTCTCGCCCAAATATCTCGCTCGCCACTCTCCTTCAATCTCTCGCTCGCTTCCTCACTTATTATAAAAACACAAATGTATAAAAAATGTTTCTAATTGTATAAAGCAGAGAAAATTGTATAAATATATATATTTTTGTTCCCCTCTTCCAGATCTCGCTCGCCACTCTCCCAAATCTCGCTCGCCACTCTCCCAAATCTCGCTCGTCACCCTCATCTTTCTCATTTATACAAACAGAAGCGAAATGTATAAATTGCGTTTCTGTTTGTATAAAGCGTGAAAAAAATTGTATATACACATTCAAGTACATATATTTTCGTCCTATACACTTATAATTATACAATAAAAATACTCCCCTGCCCAGTTTTTTTTGTCTTTCTCTCTTTCTCATTATATACAATTTTCAAATTGTATCTAATATCTCTCTTTCTCGTTTTATACAATTCGGTTCAATTGTATATTCCTTGTCAAGTCTCTTTTATCTTTCTCTTTTTCATTTTATACAAATTCAAATTGTATATA
Organism: Solanum habrochaites; assembly: GCA_027704765.1. Lineage (NCBI taxonomy): Eukaryota > Viridiplantae > Streptophyta > Magnoliopsida > Solanales > Solanaceae > Solanum > Solanum habrochaites. Next base: position 3,391,559 of record JAKWJA010002492.1, read on the forward strand.
ATCGTTCTATACACTTATAATAATACAATTCGTTTTATACACTTCGTTTTTATACAGTTCTCTGCCCAAGTGTCTTTCTCTTTCTTGTTTTATATACTTCGTTTCATACAATTTGCTTCAACTGTATATGTATAGCGAATTATACAGTTTCTATGTTTGCTATGGAGCGCAATTATGCAAACTTTGCTATAACATACAAATATGAATTTTTTATTTGGTATACGTAAAAGTTGCCCTTTAATTATTGATACTCATTTACCATAAAAATGGAAAATTAACTTCCTACACTTGTGTGTCATAAAGTTAATTTTCTTATATTTTTTTTTAATTGAATTTCAGTTCACTTGCCCCCGTTAACAACTTCACATTAGTTCACTCTTTTATACTAAAAGATTTTCATCAGAACATTATTATCCAATTTACAAATATTACTGTTCATTTTTCATATACTCCTACCATTTCATTTTATGTGACTCTTTCGATTACGAGATTCAAACAAATTTAATCTTTAATGATGAGTTTCTCATAAATCTTCTAAACATTTAAATTATCAATTATTACAATTTACAGTACTTTTTACGTAGCTTACAAATATATTTAAAAAAAATCAAAAAAACTAAAAATCTCATGAGTAAATTGCAAGTCAAACTTATGTTATTTAACTCTCGAAAAATAAATTGTGTCACATAAATCAAAACAAGTTTTTTCTAACAATATTTCCTCAGATTGGGCTTATCTATAGGTTGCAAAGTTGTTGGGTCAAATCCTTGTTATTATGATTGCATGCATCAATACAAATGAAAAAGATAATAGACTCCAAACTATCGTAAATAACATGTAGATACCCTACATCATATTTTCGAGACATTAATACTTCTATCATCTAAAAACTAGAGCATCTATATGTCTTTTATACTGACGAACACAAACATGTCATAATCTACATAATCTAAAATTGCATTACATATCATTATTTAGTCTTTCATCAAAGTGAAAGGCATATATGCTCTAGTTTTTAAACTGCACACCAATGTCCCAAAAGTATGATGGAAGATATTTGCTCACCACACACTATTTACGATAGTTTGAAGCATATTGTCCTTTTCCCCAATCGAAATTAAGTTAATGCATACCATCCATAACAACCTCATAATATACAAGTTTTAAACTCACATCTCCAAGTATAAATTAAGGAATTTTTCTATAACAAAGATTGAAAAATGTATTTTCTATTTTCAATAACCTTCCTCAAAAGAATTTGAAGAACCAAAAGTCCAAAAGTAACTATGTGCCGGCCTTTTTTTATCTTCCTGTTAAGAGCCAGTGCAAAAATTCAAGAAATGGGGTTAACCTAATGCAATTTAACCTAAAACTAGAATGTGACTTTAGCATTTACAGGGTTAACTCCTTATGAGAAGTCCAGGCCTCGACGAGGCTGAAAATCAAAATCATCTACCTCGCTTATCAATCTCTTCATTAAGAAGTCGAGTCATTAAACCTTGATTAGGGGTCAAATTATTGGTTTTGAGAAGATTGTTCAATGCATGAAGTTCTTCACAGTTTGCCTTCTTAAGTAGGCCACTCAGAACTATATCAGCTCGAGTAGGATCATTTGAGATCTCAGATTTTATATTGAGTTTTGAACGGTCCACAACTAGGGAAGATTGTACTGTCTGCATCAAGGGTTTAGATTTCCAGAATTCAGAACATACCCGGTTTATATCCATATCTTGAATGGCCTGCAATGAGAAGAAAAGATACTGTTAAGACGAGATCTTTTAGGCTTCCCTTCAATTTCCATTTTGTTCCGCATTTTTATTTTATCTATAAGATTATAGGCAACTGAAATTTTTCTCCGGATTTGAAGTTTGTGAACCTTGGATCTAATATTAATTTCAAGAACATATGTGAAAGAACCTGTACAATCTCTGTTGTTGAAAAACCAAACATTTCCATGCCCTCAACACTTCCAGGTGGTTGCAAAGGCAAAAGCTTTGGCTTTCCCAACTTATGTTGCTTTAATATTTCTTGATTCACTCTCTCGCGGACCATATCCCAGCATTTAACAGGGGACAAGTGAACAAACACTTCATTGGGACAACGCTCAAGTGTAACCTGCAAGTTCATTTATCTGCTTAATAAGAGACACTAGAACAGCAGGAAATAGCATAACAATATGACACCACAACGGCATGAATAACCAAATAACACAGAGACATAGAGATGTCAACTAAGCTGGCACATGAAGGAAAACCCCAAAAAGAAAGGCAAAACAGGTAGACTCTGAAGTAACCCTCAATCCTGTCGGCTTTGAATGTTATACCAATACAAGACTAATTCATTTAAGCTAATATAGACCTCTCGTCTAAAGGGATGAAAACTTGTGGCAGTCAAACTTGCCCTAACAGCAAACTACAACCAAAGAAAAACTCACAAAGCTTTTGAAAGAAAATAATAAATCTAACTTGTAGAGATCACAAAGCTTCATGGAGAAACCCCTTGATGATAAATGTTTAATAGACATGTTATCAAACTAACAAGAAAATAAAGTGCGCCTCAACTCTACATGGAAAATTTAAAGCAGTAAGAGACAAGAAAGGAACTGCGGCAGAATTAAGTGCACCACAATATCGCAAAATAAGAATGAAAATACCACAGGCACACACAAAAATCAAAATCTGACAAATAGCTCCATTCAAACAGAATATCCAATACCATAAACAGTGGGCCATCTCGTCCTGCATCTATAACTTCAGAAATATAGTGAGACATATTTGTTGGATCTAAAACATCAATGTATCTGACCCGGCTCCTGAATCCTGCATTTAACAAAAGAACAAAGTTGTCTATCATCACTTCCAAGAGTAGAGTAAAAATAATACAAGTATTTCACATGTATTATACCCTTGGGATAAATAACCCGGTTGTCACACCATAACTTGCCAGGCTGGATAACTCCATAATCCAGAGGTTCCACATTACAAGCGAGTCTCCTCACCACTTTTGCAATCCGAGGACCTTTCTGGCGAAAACCTCTGTCCAAATTGTTTTGAGAGACGGGAGAGTCACCTGATAAAGGTTGTGCACACTCCATGGTCTTATTCTGGCTACCTTCTTTATTTGGTTTACAGTCGAATGGTAGCCGGGACTGGGGACAAGTATCTGCAACCTGAGGGCCTTGGGCATGTCTATCAATATCCATATTTACAGACGAACCTCCAATGAAAGAATGAGCTTGATTAGGTCCACGGTGTATTTCATCTTTTGAATTATCCTCAACTTTCATGCTCTCTGAACTAGGTGAACAATTAATTCCATCTTTAGTGACTCTTGCACTATCGATGGATGTTGTTGGGACAGGTTTATCATTGTTACCCATGTTCACTGTCTGCTTTCCCGCCGTATCTTTTGAAGGAATTGAATTGTCCATCTCATCTCCCTCATCATCACTGAGCAGGATCACAACATCATTAAGACTTGAAGTTCCCTTCACTTCACGTTTATCTGTTGATAATTTCTTATGACACGAGCCACCCTCAACGGACAGCTGAGTAACTGGAGTTCTATAAGCAGGACCCACCTTTAAGGATTCACTTCTTCCCTGGAAGCCATTTTGTGCCCCCTCAATTCCATGAGAAGCATTGTCAGGCATAGAGGACGCCTTGATTGATTCTGAAGCTAATGGCTCCCTGGATTGTTTATCTTTATGCGGTGAAAAAGCACTGCTGCTGGCCTTCATCAAGAGTGCGGAAGTTCCATCATCTTTTTCCTTTTTCACGGAAGCTATAGAGGGTCCTGCACTTGCCTCTTTTAGCACTGATTCCTCAGGTTTAAGAGATAATTTACCAGCAATCCCTGCAACTTGCCGCTCTTTATTTACATAAGAACTCAAAGCTAATCCAAGATCTTGTCTTGCCCATCTATAAATTGCACTCAATTTCCCTTCTAAAGCATCAACTAGTACATTTAATTCATTGATGTCATAACGGAAGAGGAAAAATTTGGCACCCCAGGAACAAGTACACAGTTGTTTTGCATGGTTCAAGCATGCATATTTGTCGGGCGAACAATTGTGACAGCCGGCCGCGGACAGGTGTAGATCAAAAAAACACACACTACATTCCCTCTCATTAGTAGCATCAAAAGTGCTCTCCATCTTTAGTGCTTGTGAAGAATTGCAAAGAAACTCCCTCCTGACTCTCTCCATCTCAACACGGTTCTGCACAAAACATAACTCAGCAGTGAAGTTGTATACTAGGCTTAGTAACATAATTTATATGAACATAGAACTTAAATGTGGTATCAGTGTGATAACCCCTATAAGTGTTAGTCTAACCCCAATCACCCCCCACCCCACCGGCCCACCCTTCTCTTTTAAAAAAAGAATACAAGGAAGAAGATAGGAAAATACACCCTCAATGCAACAGAAATAAAGACAGAGGAAAATGGAAAAGGAATTAAGGACTATCTATAGATAGAATAATGGCGTTACTATGTGCACATTTGGCTAAAGAATGCAACTATTCTATTTGAAAAATTCTACCTTCAATGCTTTTGACAAAACTCCATCTTTTCCGCAAACATCTTTCCATCTTAAATTATTTGAGGTATTCTTCCTCAATAAATTAAGTTCCCAGTGCGCTTTGACTGCATCTCGAGCTGCTCCTAATAATAGTTTATCATGGGATATGGAAGTTTTCCGGCCTTGCTCGCGGTAATGCTCAATTGCATTCTGCCCATGGGGTAACCAATCAACAGGAGCAACATTTACTGCTTCAGCACAATTGAAGCCACAATTGAAACCAGCATGATATGCTCTTGGGAAGGTCAAAACAAACTCTCCAGGATTTTGCACACAACGATACACTGGAACTCCCTCAGACTTCAATATGGAGGGAGATAGTTGTGTAACCTGCATAAAGAATAGGTTATTAATTAAAAAAATAAGCCACCTATAAGGAGATGTTCCAACTTCTGTGAAGCAAATTAACTGTCAGATTTGTAAAGAATAATCTACTACATGACTATTCAGACAAATCTTCCACAAGAAGAGTAAGATTTACAGTAAGACAGTTTCTTGTTTACACTTCAATTTAATGAGGACCCTATAGCATTGCAACACTATGAATGGGATCACATATCACCTGTGTAGCTCACAACCCTAAAAAGACGTGGCAGTAGTAGAGGTTCTTCAGCAAAGTAAGTCATTTTTAAACAGAGATTACCAACAAAGAGACAAGTTATTAGGACTCAATTACTTTTTTGATAAAATGAAGATTGGGCTCACCAGCTTGTGAAGAAGATCAGGCTGCTCTTCAAAGAGATCAGGTAAGTGTTTCCTCATAGCAGCCTCCAACTTTGATGCATCTGCGCCAGGCACACCATACCACATTTTTGGAGCCCCGAAATGCATGTAATTTAATGAGTATAAATGGTGATCTTCAACATGCTGTTGAGTAAAAATTTAGAAAAGAGAATTGGTTAGTAAATAAGAGAAAAGCCCAAGGGTTGTTATATTTTCAGGTTATTAAAGAAAAGAATGATCATCCAAATCATATATTTCAAGCTAACTAAATTAGGGTTACCCAATTCAAGAGAAAAGGATTATCAAGAGCTGACCCAATAACAAATGGTACTTATTTTCCAAAAATATGAACTCAAGAAGACTGCCTTTACTCCGCAATGCAAGAGGAAGGAATAATCACAATCAAGCAATCACTAATACCACCCATCGATAGTTCAAATAAACATGATCAGGAGATTTACTCGATCAGCAATTATGCATATTTTTAGTCTTATAGAAGGTTTTACAAGTTCTTAACATTATTTAGCTGTTTTTTAGCAAAAGTGGAAAATTTTGTACTGAAGAAGCTTACGGGCTCAAAACAAAATTGTAGGAAAGAGGCATATGAAAAAGGTAAGTGCTAATTATTTTTCAACATGTCAGAGCAACCTATTAAAAAGAAAGAAGCACCTGCAGATCTACGCAGTCCACAGAAAGAGTTGCTCAGGTAATTGCACCCAATAAACTTCAGTTTACCACAGTACATTATGAAGCAATTGAGGGGAACTACTCCACTTACCCAACAGAACGATGAAAAGCACATTCCTATGTACAGCCAAGGCACCAAGACACCAGATATATCACTGCTCTCATATGTCAGAACAGAACCGGTAAGCCTTGGAAAATTATTCAAGTTCCACCCCGAGTTCAGATACTTGGTGTCAGAAGAGCCAACTTGATGGTCATGTTTAGGGAACCCACTTCCAAATACACCAGTTTCCAAGTCAGCCCCATAAAGCACCTGGGAAATGATGACAAAGGAAGACAGAAAGGAGGGAAGTGTTATACATCCTAGATGGAATCCATAAGAAGTAAAAAAAGATAATCAACATGAATGCCACCTCAATCTCTTCAGTGGGTTTCTCGACCATCCGCCAATATTCACCCTCAATGTTCTCCAATGAGGGGCATTGTCCTTCATCTTGCCGGAAGTACTGGGCTTTGAAGTCATCAGCATATTTCTGAAATGCTTCCAGAGTAAACTCTGGACCAGGTTCAAATCCAAATCTCTCAGCATCACCAAGGTTCCTATTGTCAACACTACCATTACCAAGGTCTACTCCAGGTTTTAAGCATCTTCTTCTTTTCTTCTTCTTATGACTATTAGCTTCCCACATCCTTCTCATCGAATCTCGATTCTGAAGTTTGTCAATCCTCTGAATACGGGTAGCAAATTTGGATTTCTCCCATATAATTTTTTCCTCAAGAGGGCATGGAGGTTTCCACGAAGCAGGTGGTACTATGCGACAAATTCCATATGTCTCTGCTTTGGAGCGTATGCTAGCCATATATGTCAGGGTATCTTCAAATTCCTGGAGATTGGAAAAAGTTGTTGAGAAAACTTGACCAGGCAATACTCATAAAACTTCCTTCAAATTATGGGATAACAAAAGTGAATGTGTGGTGTTAAGATAGATATACTGAAAGGAGTTAATAGCCAATTAAAATAGGACCTTTTCAGTTGGATAGAACACTGGAGCGTCCCCAAGATCGGGCCTAGAAGCTTCCTCTGGCCGCCATCTCGCAGTTACCTGTTCCAAGCTTGAAATTTCAAAACAGCATATACATGTGATAGACCTACAACTCTCTATTATAGTGTCTCATATCTCCTATAACTTTATGTTTGTGAATTCAACTCCATTGGCAGCTAAACACTTTTGTGACAAGAGTGTTAAGTGCTGATCTTATCTTAATTACCAATGCTTAATTAAGATACCCATAATAGGCTGATAAAATGAAACACAGACAAATCAGTTCACTCCATATACTGACCCTTTGGCTGTTGAGACACCCTTCACATCCTCGGATGACCCCTTTCGGAAGTGAAGGCCATACAGAAGGATTCTGCACAAGAGGAAGAGAACATGAGAGGTGCGGAAGTAAACTTTTTTGCAAGTAATAGGCTAGCTACTCAACCTGATCGGAACCAGATTCATCTTCTGAGCTTTTCTCATATTTCCCATAGTTTACCCCAGGTTTACGCCTAAGTGACTTCATCATCTTTACATCTTCATTACCTTCAATATTTGTTTCTACCTGACTTCTATGTGATTTTGACTCACTCGCTGTGGATGACTGATTAATCCTAAGTCGATTATTTTCCACCTGTTTTAGGGTGAAGGGTGCAAGTGACTCAAAACCAGGCGGAATTGCTGAAATGTCCATATCTTCTTCTTTGATGCAATGTCTAACAAGTTCGGTCCCCATCCTCCAGACTGCGAGAAATTAATATACATGTCAGTCAAGTCAAGAGACTGCAGTCTCGACTTCCCTTCATAAATATGGAAGAAAACCGAAGGTTTATATGGAAACTCAAGAAGTATATATAGCTACTTGAGACAAAAATCAGACGGCCAAAGCTGAATGCACAAATTGATAATTACGATTATTCTCTGAGAATCTTTTTTAACATATGAATCCTCCCAAGTGAAGTTTAAAACCCATGCAAGGACAACAACCAAATATATGATAATCTTTCAAGAGTGGCTAATGCTTGTGCACAAATATATACATATAAATACACAAAAGAACTCTTGAATCAGTCCTCCAACTTTATCAGACCAGATTCCAAAAGTAGTACAGATCTACGAAAACAGTGAAATGCAAACAGTGTTCTGCATCTGACCTGAACAATGTGGTCCAAGCAAGTTGTCGTTCGCTCAAGAATTATAATGGAATCAAAACAAAGATTCCTATATAACAGATTTATTTCAGGAATTTACCCAGTAGAGTTTTCAGCCACAGCACAAATTCATTACTCAGTAATAATATTGCTTAAATTAAACAAGAAGTCAACGACTATAGTATACGCAAACCATACCCCTACCTTGGAAGGTAGAGAGGTTGTTCCAGTAGAAGCAGAACAAAAAAGAAACAACTAAAGTGAAACCCTTCACAGCAAAATACAATAGCTACACTAAAAAGTGCGATAATCAAAGTACAAGCGACAACAGATAGTAACAAACATCAAAGCAGAAAATTAAACAGTAAAACACCCTAATCAAAACTATGATCAATTTAGGAGGATCATCAACTCACCAAAAATTATCCAATTAATCAAAAACATTCATTCATATACACAGTAAAATCACCAAAATAACCTTTCTTAGAAATTCAGAACAGAACCATATATACTTACATATTCTTGATCCACTGATCTAAGAACCTTCAACTCCAGTTTTCTACATCCATTCAAAAAAAATAAAAATCAGTACCCAAAAGAAAAAATCAAATCACAAAACAACAACAACAACAAACACAGTATAATCCCTCAAGTGGGGTCTAGACACAGATAACACGTACGCAAACCTTACCACTACCTTCGTCAAATCACACAAATAGCTCAAACAAATAATTACATAAATTTAAAACAATAAATATCAAACATAAACCAAATATTCATAATCAGATTCAACAGATCTAAGCTTTAATAATATTCACAACCTTTAATTAAAAATCAAAATTTTTTTTTAGAAAAAAAAAAAAACTAACCCTAACCCAGTACTGAAACAAAGATGGTACCCACCATAACAGCTTCTGGTCAACAATTTGCTTTCAATTTCTCACCCAGAATACCAAAAAACCCTAATTTTTTTTTTTTTAGATGAATCTGTAATCTAGAAAAATTAAACACTAAATTATAGATTGTGAAAATAAATTTAAGAAATCCAAATACAGATGAATGAATCCTCTTTTAATTTTTTTAATTTTTTTTTTCTTATTTTGGTAGGGCTAAATTCAGATAAAAGATCGGATAAAGGTACACCGCTTGAAAGAATTTATTTTTGATTTACCTTAAGAGGAAAAAATAAATTGTGAAATAATAATAATAGTAACCATAATAATGAAAAGAAGAACCCTAACCATTATAAATGAACGGATCGGTGCACTAAGACTCTCGTTATCTATTTGATTAGAGAAAAAAAGTCCGAGTCATAAAGACTTATGATAATTGCGTTAAAACTCCCAATAGTTAAATTACGAAAATTTTTAAGTTTTTGATATATGTGAAATATGAAAGAAAGTTGAACTACGAAAATCTTATGTTCTCGATATTTGTGAAATTTAGAAGAGAATCGAACTACGAAAATGTTACTTTTATCTCATAAAAAAGATAAAATTAGATAAAAACAATAAATTAAATTTTCTATGTTCTATATAATCTATGGGCAAATTTCCACCTTGAAACTCTACGCGTGTTTGAACGTGCCCAATTTCTTTAGTGAAACGTTTTGTATTAAATTTATTTGTTTACTTTATATTTATATAATAAAAATAATATAATTCATGTAATAAAAAAAAGAGTTTGTTATTCAAAGTACTAGAAGGATTTGGTTGAGAATTTAATTGAGTATTAACTTACTTTCAGATTTTATTAGTGAAATTTTTATTCTTATATGAGAAAAATGGTAATAATATATTCGGTATAATTTTATAAAAGAGTTTAAAATGGTATGATATACTTAGAAGTTATAGAAAGAAATGATAATTTTGACGTGTTTTTAACTTTTAGAAAAGGAAACTAATATTTTAAAAGGCGTTTAGTAAAATTTAAATAAATTATTTTAAAAGGAAAAAAAATTGAAAAAATTAGAGAAATTATTCTTACCTATGATTATTGGCATGAATTGTGAGGGGTAGAGAGATGAGTTTGCTTTATAAAAAGTATATAATATATGCATTATATGTGGATACATATTCTTTATTTATAAAATATCTTAAGGAAGTGGGCAATATTTTCCTTAGTTTAATAGGATAATGAAAAGTTTTTTTGCACAAGTCAAAATTGGTTATGGGCTTAAGCTTAAGCCCAATTGAATTAGGATTTGGTACTTGAGTTTGATTTGAACATGAAAATAAAATGGATCGGTTTTTAGGGTTCGTTCGATAGAGTGTATTTGTAAATGTGGTATTGAGTAAATGTGATACTTCTTTTGTTTTAATTTTATGTAGCATTTTTTATTTTTTGAGAGTCAAAAAGTTTAAGTTTGAACAGGAATTTGCGTATGAAATTTTTCTGTTTTTTTATATGAAATTTATATATTTGTAAACTATATAAAAGGTATTATAAATCACAATATATGACAATTTAAAATATTTAAAAGATATATGAAAAATGCACCAATCAAAGATAGACTTATTTGAATCTCGAATTCGAAAATTGTCTCATAAGTTGGACGGATGGAGTAGATGTATTAGTTTTGTATATTAGTAATATATTGTTTGGTATTTATGTTATGTATAATTAATGCAATCATTAGTTATGTATTTTTAGTAACATTTTGGTCGAGTGTATAAGTATAATGTTAATGAAGTACATTAGTAATACTTGTATTAGTACTGCTTGTATTAACAATGCATGTATTATTATGCTTGCATTAATTATACATATATTATTTTTATGCATTGATTCATTTGATGTATTAAAAATAACATACATTGAATAAAAAAAAAAATTTACTAATGCCTAGAAATTCATGGTATTAGTAATATATACTTGAATATACACGTTGATATATAATAAAGTGTATAACGAATGCTTCATAGCATGAAAAAGAAAAAAAAATATTATCTGGAAGGAGATTTATTTATATTTAATGAAAACAAATTTTTTGCAATGACAATAAAATTAAAAGTTCTTTACCAACATGTTTTACAACCAAATTTTGTACTCCAATAATTTTATTGAAGGAAATTGTCGATTTTTTTAAAAATTAAAATTTATTTGAAAGTATAGATTTGCATGTGTATCTTTTTATATTTTGAAATAGATCATTTTTGTTATTCTGTTCGTTTTATTTCACGTGTAGAAATTTGTGTAATAGAATCAAATTTCTTATTTTTCTCTTGTATGAAAAATAAAATTATAAAGAAATGTGTAGATTTTGAATTGTTAACTCTTAAAGAGGGGAATATGACATATTCAAGTCATTAGTAACAATAACATGCGTCATTTTATTTCCATTAAATAAATCAAGACTTATCTCTTTTTTTTTAATTAATTTTATTTTGAATCGTTGAGGTTAACATTTTTTTCACAAGTGTAATCATAGGAAAAAACATTGAAGAGAGAAAAAATTTGGAAATTTCACACACACATAAATTTTGTTAATATAAATTGTAAATCTAAATTGTTTATATATATAACAAAGAGAGACCAAATTCGATTACTTTTTGAAATAAAGGAGCAAAATTGATAAATTTACAGTTAAGAAATTAAAATTGATAAATGTACATTTAAGAGACCAGATGTGATAAGGTTTTGAATAGTTAAAGGATTCAATTGAGAGAAGTATTAAGAAAACTTCTGAACTTGTCGCGTATTATTTGTTTCATCCCCAAACTATTGATAGAATTAAATTACCTTTATACTTGACGGAATAAATTTGATAGTTGCTACGTTTATGCAGTTTTAAGTTATTTCATGCCCAAAACTAGTGAAAACAGGTCATTATAGTTCAATTTAGTTACAAATTTTTTTAATTTTTCTGCAATTCTATGCAATTTCATTAGCAGGGCGATACATTTTGCTCTCTGGTGATCCGTACTCTAATCAAAAGACTAAAGGCAATGTAATCACCGATTATTAACATGAAAATAGAATCATATTTTTTGTGCACAATATTTGCTCAATTTTGTTCATTACTTTGCATTTCACTATAACTCGAATAATATAATGACAACAACACAATTACAATGAGACGATGGGTCACGAGAGAGAAATTGAATTAGAGTGTTTGTTAAAAGTGTTTATATAAAAAGCAGATAAAGACTGAACTTGATAATATTTCGAACAGTTTAAGGACTAAATCCATCAAATATATAACATAGAGACTATTTTAAATCAACTAATCATATAATATTATTTTCTCTTTTATTTTCATCGAACTATTTGAAAGGTTGAGTGACGATAAAAACAAATAATAGTATTTAAACTAACAACACAATATAATAGGTAACAAACATATTAGTATTTGATAGTTTTATGCATCAATTATTGAACTGGATAATACCTTGTTAGAGGATTTGGGCATTGTAAATTTGGTCATATCAACCCAACAATATTGTAATTTTAAATTTTAGGAGGAATTAGAAGACTTTCGTTATATTAATCTAGTGTAAATTGTATCATTTTTCATCACTACATACACAGACACACCCACATGTGTATGAGGGGGTGTACGTGCACCCATTAACTTTAGAAAAAAATCATATATATATATATTGTATGAATATTGTATGAACATTTTTCGTCATATATATATATTGTATGAACATTTTTCGTCACTACATACACAGACACACCCATTAGTTCTTCTGTCGTTTCGTTCCATGAATGTTGTTTGCACCTGTTTTTTTCATCATTTGTGCCTTTTATTGTTAGATTGGTATACTGGCCCAATTTTTCATCTAATTGGCGAGATTTTTCAGATTGTGGCATCTAATTGACAACCTTCTAAACTTCGGTGGATAATGGCTAGCCCTTATGTCCCTCTCCACTTAAATAGCAAGTTTTACTTTGCATAATTTGGGGCTTAAACCTGAGACCTAAGCCACAAAACCTCTACATTTTGCAACTCGAGCTAGGCCTTGGGGGCTACTTTAAAAGGTACACCTTTAATCCAAATATCACTATAAAGTGTCGTTGTTGCTCGTCCCTCTGTCTCAGAATGTCTCAAGCACTCCTAAGACTGAATTGGCCAGAGTTGTTAGGCTTTTACTAATAAAACAACCTTGAATTAGTGTATCATCCAATTGTCAACGCGCATGCTCTGTCATTTGATGGAACATTCACTGGTTTTGAGACATGCGTTGTGATCCTACAAAAGTTGGAATTGTTGACATTTAAAAATGACATGCATCTCCATTTGAGATATGCGTTGCTAAAGATTATAAAGATGCGATTATAACCAGTATTGCAAAAACAGGAAATGAGACGTTGTTTTGGTACTGTTTCTTCGTGTACACAAACATTACCCCTATCTTTGAGAAAGATAAACAGGTTGTTTTCAAGAAAACTCTCAACTGAGTAAACAATGATATCACGGGTCATGTCCTCCGTGGGCTGAATTCAATTAATGTTGTTTGCACTTTTCCATATTTTGTGCCTTTTGCTGTTAGAATTGGTGCAGATCCTAATATTATGAATTAATTTACTGTTCGAATGGTGTCACACAGATGATTATTGTCTACTTTGTGGTAATCTTGGGAATAAGGTCATTGATGATGTCCTATCAAAAGTTTTTTCAAGGATTCCAACCTTTAACAAAGCTAAAGTATGTTTAGTTAAATTTTTCTAATACGCTTGAATTTTGATCGATATCCATGCGCTTTGGTAATTTTGGTCATTAAGTGAGAAAGACTTCAAACTGTTTTCAAATTGGAGTTCAGCAACTGTGGAAATTAAAGAGACATATTAGCAGCATCATTGTATGATCAAATATTTTATCCCTCAGGTGGTATGTTGTGTGTATTTATGCATTTTTTTCCTCTTATGGCGGGTATACTGTAGACATGAATGTTCAATTTATCTAATCCCTATTTGTATGTAACTTGCATTCTGTTTCACTTTATGTCTCTCAAGGTGAAAATTCTCAGTACCATATACATTTTCAATCTCGATACTGCTAGATAAAGGGACTAAAGAACACAATTTTGATATTTTGATACCTTTTTTTTGTGGCTCAGAATGGCGATCTCATAGTTTTAATTGATGTGAGAATCACCTAATCACTTAGAAAAAACTGGTATAAATGCACATGTATGAATCTAACAATATACATTCAAATTTTAAGATTCTAGTAGATGTATTGATACATTCACAGATTTTGAGACATGCGTTGTGATCATACAAAAGTTTGGATTTTTTGAAATTTGAAAATGGTGTCCATTTCCATTGAGATATGCGTTGCCAAAGATGGGAAAGAGGCGATTACAACTCAATATAGCAAAAATAGGAAATGAGATGTTGTTTTGGTACGATTTCTTCGTGATGGTTGAACTATGTGAACCTAAAATTTGACTAAACAATAAATATTTATATAAATGCTCGCTTTTGAGACATGCTATGTTTAATGATATACTTTGTTGTTTAATGGTATGTTGTAGCTTACAGGGTTCAATAACAAAGATTTCATATAGTGCATGTTGACAGGTCGTGAGTAACAAGCAGATTTGTAAGACCAGAAGATATGGATTTGTGAGTTTTTCCAACTCATTAGACTGTGCTGCAGCACTTACAGAAATGAATGGTGAGTTATCTGTTAATCAATATATGAATGTGTATAGTAGTCTCTTTGCGTTTAAATCAATATATGATTGACTTTCTGAAGAAAAAAAAACTCACAGTTGACTGACTTTTGAGTTAAACATCAAAGTTGAATGACTTCACCATCTCTTTGATGAGAAAACAACTTATAGTTAGTGACCATCTGAGATATTATCTCGTATTTTTAGTTATTGAATTGGTGAAATGGTGTTCCCAGATACCTAATGAGGTTGTAATTCGTGTTGTTTTCAGGAAAGTACGTTGGAAATCGACCGATTATACTTCACAAAAGCAAGTTCAGGATTGACTATGAAGCTCTGAAAAGACGCAGGGCTAGTTCTTCTATGTGATATTACATCATTTTTCATAGAAGTTTCATCGACAAGTGTTAAAGAGTTTTGAGTAGTATTTAGTTAAAGTCATAAATTGACTTGTTAGAAACTTTCAAATAGCTTGATTTCGTTGGAATCTGTATGAAAACGTCTAATGTTGCTTTCATGTTCACATCAAAATGATTGATGTAAGATCGAAAATTTATGTCTTATGAAGCTTAAGGTTTAATAGAGTTAGCTAGTTTTTCACTATACTCATATTAGTGAAAGGTAATAACGGTTAAATGCGATATATTTTTCTTTAAACTTTTAACTTCAAATATTAATTATTATTATTTTTGTTGGAGAACTCTATCATGACAAATAAATTTGTTGTCGAATCGATTATTTTGAAGATGAAAGAAACAACAACATCAAACGAAAAATATTATTTTTCATGATAGAAAAAAAAATTTAATCAAAATTTTAGACCTCATGTTTGTATTAAAATTGCATTTAAATTCACTTTGTAATTCAGACATTTGATTTATTTTTGTGCATATTTAGATTTAAAAAAAATCTTTATGATATTTTAGCTATTCTTTAAATATGAGTCCTAAGTTTGGGTATTAGTGCATATGCCTCGTCTAAATTTTATTTTTTTAGGCTTTTGAGATTATTTTTAAAAAATTACCTATTGTCTTACGAATTAATAATTTTACAAAGCATTTTATGTTAAATGCATCTCCTTCATATTTCAAATCAGATGCATGTATCAAAGTTACTAAATACAAGATATTTGATATCAAATACATTCTAAAATATATATACACAGAAGGATAGGAGCGAGCGATAGAGACAAGTAAGAGTGGATATGTAACTTTTGGTACTAAATGCATGTATCTTTTTAATGCTAGATACACAAGAAGAGAAACAAACATCATATGAGAGAGGCGAGTGAGAAAGTGAATATATCTTAGATATCGGCTGATCAAAGCTCAGATATAGTGTATTTTAGAATAAATTACACTTGCATGTATCTGTGATACATGTATGATGTATCTGAGTGCGTACAAAACATCTATCTTGCAAAGTAAATTTTAATGAGAAACTTACATAAATATACAAAAATAAAAAAATATTTACTATTTATAGCAATAATATCTTTTATTCACTTGATCACTTTTAATTCATTTATAATACAAGTTTAATACATATTACAAAGAAGAATTTATTATTCATATATAATACAAATTTTAATAATGGATAATACATTTATCACACATTTTAATACACTTGTAATACAATGTGTCAAATTTTTACCAAACAAACATAATATATTTCAAAAAACAATTATAATTAATATCTATTGCATACATAATTCACTTTTAATTCATATTGCAGATTTGACATAGTATTGTTATAAATGGTAATAAATAAAAAGTATTACTAAAATCAGTAATTATTTATTAAAATGTACTAATTTATGTAATTTTTCCAATTTTAATTTCGAAAGTAAAGTTAAGATAAATAATTAAGTCCTTCATTAGTTAAATTTGTAGTATATAAGGTAATTTCGAAAACTAAAGTAAAGACACAAAATTAGGTCCTAAACTAGTTTTGGGCTTTAGCCCATTTATCCAGAATATATATTCAGACATATTTGTTTCGAGATTTTCTTTACCCGTATTTGATCTCTCTCCGTTTTTCCGAATTTTCAATCACAATAATTCTCAAATCCCTAATTTAGCGATCGGAAATTCTCAATTCACCGGCGTTACAATGTCATCGATGCCTTCAACGTCGGCGGCAGCTACTTCATCGTCGTCGCAATTCACCTACTCGAACGGCACCTACTTTCCGACGCCTTTTCATCTCCAACAACAACCTCCTCAGCCCTACATAGGTGCTGCTCCTCCGCCCGCTCAACTTCCTGTTCCGTCCGTCTATCCTGCTCCTGCTGTTATTCCTGGCGTTTACACTTTGCCTCAGTTTCAACAAGTAAGTGTTTCAAATATCAGCAAACATTGATGACCTAAAAAAGGGACAATAAACGGAAGTTATAAACACTTATATCTGAATTTCGCTCTCGTGAAAATTTGAAATTGGTTGTCAATCCTTGAGTTTTGGTTGCGTTAGAGTCAGGTTAATATCCATAGAAAGTTTACTTGTATGTTAAGTTTGCATTTTTTCTATCTAAACAAGTTGATTACATGTATTTATAAATTTTAGAAATTAGAATTTGGCTCTAGTTTTGTAATATTTCCTGTGAAATTGTTGAGATAATTTCTTTTCAAAAATTAAATAAGGGTGTTGTCCAGACCAGCTTGCTTGTTGAGATCATTTTTGCTTCCTGTGTGTGCGAATAAGTGCTTGATAAGATATCATGACAGCCAATTATAAGCTTGTTAGTTTCCTTTGGGAGGGGAACAGACCACAATTTCTGTAGATGTATTTGCAGATGGCCTTTGTAAATAACTAGCTTTGTCATGGTAAGCAAGCAAGCTTGTTTTGGAAAAAAGAAGGTACCTTTTGTCATGCTTGTAAAATATGTATTCTTGTGGACAGGCTCAACAGTTATTCCAAAGAGACGCACAAACAATCACACCTGAAGCACTTGAAAATGTGAAAGCTGCACTTGCAAGCTGTGAAATTGAGCACAAAGCTGAGGCCAAGAAGAAAGCTGTACCGCGTAAGGCAGCAGGACATAGTTGGGAAGATCCTACTCTGGCACAGTGGCCCGAGAGTAAGCCTAATTTCCTATTTCTTTTTCTTTCCTTGTCTGTCTGTGCATCACACTTTTCAAGTCTATTTATTATTATGTTTTTTTTGGGATTACTCCAGTTCTCTCTCCTTATTTTCTTCGAAGTTTTGGGCATCAATTGAAATGGGTACTTGTGTAATACCTTGTGCTGAAGGTTTGGCATTACAAATTTGGTTCAAAGCGATCCGACAGTCATACAATTTTGGAATTTTAGGAAGAACTTCAGATCTATTAGCCTAGGGTGAAGTGCTGAACTCGCTTGTCTGAATGATGTATGCTTGAAAATACACTATATGAATTTGTGTAGTTAAGTTGTGGGGAGTTTTTGTCTTCTCTTTTTAATTTCTTATCTTTTTATGATCGTTCTTTTTTTTTTTTTGATGTTTTAATATTATGCTTTGTTGGTCGACTTTCATGGATTATGGCCTGGTGCCGATCGTTTTTACTACCCAATTATCTACTTATCTTCACTAGTGATTCTCTTCGGCACTTCATCCTGTGATGGCTGTTTGCACTTATTTGTTCCTTTGTTGTTAGAATTGGTGCAAATCCTAGAGCAGCGGAATAACTAAGTTACCGTTCTGATGGTGTCACAGATGATTATCGTCTATTCTGTGGTGATCTGGGGAATGAGGTGAATGATGATGTCCTATCAAAAGCCTTTTCAAGGTTTCCAACTTTTAATATGGCTAAGGTATGTGCCGTTTATATTTTCCAGTAATTTTACATGTTTATGTTTCTGATTGTTATACATGAGTACCGTCATGAAGGGAGAGAAAATTCTTTCTATATGCTTATACAGCTACTGATAGTGTGGGTACATCGAAAGTGATGTGCATGCATCTAGTTTTGAGAGACTTCTCCTTAATTTTAACTGCTTTCAATTTGGACTTCAATAACTTTAGTAGTATCATTGTTGGATAAAAAATTGTATTCCTCAGGTCATCACCGGTTCAGTAATCTCCTTCTCTTCTCCGGCATAGAATCTCACCACTCTCTCATTCCAAATTTGGGTAATATGCCCTATTCCTTTTAATTAGATTCTCACTCTCTTTGGAATGCTATTTCCCCCACCCTTCAATAAAATTCTCGCCCAGTTTAGGTTATTCCGGAGTTCTATCTCCTCTTCCGTCCTTATCCATCCTCCACAAAATTCCCCTACTGCCTTAAAAATCACATGTGAAGAGGTAAACATACCAGTCTGATCCAGGTCTGTTTGATAACTGCTGTAGATTGGATAGCACCTAAAGTTGGTGTCCACCATTGGAGTTGCAAGCTCTGTTTCTTCCACGACCAACTACATCTGTGTAAGGTGTTAACTGAGGTATGGGAAGCAAAATTTTACGGTGCCAAGGCCACAGGAAAGGGTGGTTCTTCCCTCTTAGGAAGTAGGAGATAGAAGTAACTTGGAATTCGTTTCTGGGAGCATCTTTTACACAATTTTTTCTTTTCTGTTTAGTAACACATCAATTTTTTTCAATGACAGCCTTTTGAAGATAATGATAATGTGATCTAGATTTGCATCTTCCTATTTAGCTGTGGATTAAGTGTTCCTATCCATCATGATTTCTGTGCCTATGACTGTTACATTCTATGAGAAGTATTATATTTTATATTCTTTCTCGCTTTCGTGAAAATTTATTGTATAATTGTATGCTGTAGCTTACAAGGTTCAGTAATAAAGGGTGTCTAACATGCATATTGACAGGTTGTAAGAGACAAGCGGACTGGTAAGACCAGGGGATATGGATTTGTGAGTTTTTCCAATCCATTGGATCTTGCTGCGGCACTTAAAAAAATGAATGGCAAGTTATCTGTTAATTATTATATGTGTAGTGTCTTAGTCTCTTTTTATATAGTTCTTGGTTCCCCTTTTCTTTGATATCTTTATGTCAACTGATTTAGTTTCATAGGAAGTGTGCCCTCTATTGAGCCAATGGTTTTGTATTTGAACGTGTAATCTCTCTCCCTCGCCCCCTCCCCTCCCCCCTCCTCTCTCCACAAAAGAAGGAATAGGTGGAGGAAATAAGTAACAGAACTCTGTACTGAGGACACTATTTAGGACTGCTTTTGAAATCAGTTTTTAGGTAAAGAAAAGATTAGTGAGGAAAATAACAACATCAACAAACTTGTACGAGAGAATTTCGGAAGTCTTGTCTTTTTTTGGAGTTTGTGAAGTGGGAAGTTCATCAATGCCCTCGCCCCCTCCCCTCCCCCCTCCTCTCTCCACAAAAGAAGGAATAGGTGGAGGAAATAAGTAACAGAACTCTGTACTGAGGACACTATTTAGGACTGCTTTTGAAATCAGTTAAAGTAAAGAAAAGATTAGTGAGGAAAATAACAACATCAACAAACTTGTACGAGAGAATTTCGGAAGTCTGTCTTTTTTTTTGGAGTTTGTGAAGTGGGAAGTTCATCAATGTCTTAAGTGGCAGTTGTTTTAGTTATTGAATTGGTATAATATTATACCTAAATGCCTACTAATGATGTGGGGAAGTTCATGCTATTTTCAGGAAAGTATGTTGGTAACCGGCCTATTAAACTTTGCAAGAGCAAGTGGCAAGAGAGAATTGACCATGAGGCTGTGGAAAGTCACAAGGTGAGGTTTCTTCCATGGTGATTGTCCTACTTACATTATATTACATCTCGACAGTGGCATTAACTGACTATTTTTTTTGTTGTTGTTGAATGTGTTGGATCTTGTGACAGAACCGATCACATAAGAAACCAAAGCAAGCAAAGAAGGGTATATTTCACAAGTGAGCATACACCAACCATGATAAGGACTCAAGCAGCAAGATACTTGAAATGTGCATTAATCAATTTTTTTACCAGTCCCTGCCTGGGAAAGAAGGATCAAAGTATAGTCCCAAGATGCTGAGAGGCGATTTCGATGTCTGCAATTTGTTATTCACAATGGTATAATATCCATCAGTTGCTGGTTAATGTCGTTCTTCCTCAAGAACTCTGGATGATCCTTTTAACAAACCATACATTGATAGATTGGGAGAAACTAATTTGGTTTCATACTAACGTTGATAATGTATATGTTGGATATTAAACCTAATGTGGGTGTACCAAAGATGATTTAAGTTCATATTTAGATGGTGCTTCCATTACGTACGTTTTGTTTTTTCATTAACAGGGTCGTTTGGTCTGCGGATTAAATTGTATTATAATATGAGAGAAAAATACCATTTACTTTGCTGCTAAACTATGTAAACATCATACAGGATCTTTTGGTTACGTTTTTTAAGAAACTAAAAATTTCTTATTTCAAAACTGAATTCCTTTTGCATGAATAGACTCTGTTACCTTGGTTTTTGGTAGATTTATATTGGAAAATTACATAAGTTAACAAGTTTAGGAGCTAATTAATTAGATACATCTTATTAGATTTTGGTGTTTTTAGATACATGTATCATGAAGATATTGAGTCACCTCTTGCCTCTCTTCTATCTCTCTCACCGCGTACGAATCTCTTGCCTCTTTCCCTATATCTTTGATAGCAAAATTACATGCATCTATGGGTAGGACATGTAAAGAATTCTTAATTATCAATCCTTCATATTCCAAGTTAGATGCATGTATCAAAGATATTAAATACAATATATTTGATATCAAATACACAGACAGAGAGGAGCGAGCAAGAGTCAATATGTAACTTTTGATACTAGATGCATTTTTCTTTTTAAT
Organism: Solanum habrochaites; assembly: GCA_027704765.1. Lineage (NCBI taxonomy): Eukaryota > Viridiplantae > Streptophyta > Magnoliopsida > Solanales > Solanaceae > Solanum > Solanum habrochaites. The sequence continues at coordinate 3,413,161 of JAKWJA010002492.1, forward strand.
GCTAGATAGATAAGAAGAGAGACAAGCGTCATATGAGAAAGGCGAACGAGAGAGTGAATGCATCTTAGACAAATGCGAATAAAAGCTCGGATATAGTGCATTTTGGAATAAATTGCACTTGCATGTATCTGTGACACACGTATGATATATCTGAGTGAGACGAATACATCTATCTTGCAAAGTAAATATTAATTTCGAAAGCTAAAGTAAAGATAAATAATTAAGTCCTTAATTAAGTGAAATTTGTAGTCCTACCTTCTCATTAGCAAGAGGAGCATTATCGATAATTTTTAACTATAAGGTGCACCAAATCTAACGAAATGAAATAAAATACCTTGAAATCCTTATTTACAACAATCCACTTCTTTTCCATTTAACTTCTTTTTCGCGTTGAACACCTTCATGCTCCTACACCGGAATAGAGGCAAAGAACAAGTATATCTTTTTTTAAGAGTTGTTGGGAAACCATTTTAGCCCCTAAAATTACTTTATCATAATATTTGGAAAATTTTCACAAATAGCCTAATTACTCTCTATAACTATTGTTTGATAATTACAAATCATAAGCTACATGTTATAGAAATAAGAGAGGCGAGCGAGACTGGAGAGAGAGGAGGGAAGCGAGAGAGGGCAAAAAGTGGAGAGAGCTGAATTTTAAATGTATATCGGTTATATAATCGTACATATGTATTTGTATATATGGCAAGCGAGATTGAGAGATGGATGAGAGAGATGATCGATATTGGGAGAGAGGTGAGCGAGAGATGGCAAAGAGTGAGAGAGGGGTGAATTGTTTATGTATATAGGTTAGAAAATTGTATATTATACATATCCATTTGTATAAATGGCAAGCGAGATTGGGGGAGAGGAGAGAGGCGAGCGAGATTGGAAGAGGGAGGAGAGAGGCGAGTGAGAGAGGACAAATAGTGGGAATGAGGTGATTTATATATGTATATTGATTAGATAATTGTATATTATACATATGTATTTGTATATTTTGACGAATTATACATATATAAATGTGGCTAATTATACAAACTCGGAGTCAGCTAGGTGTGAGCATAAATATCAAAAAATCAAACCGAATCGATAAATTTTGGTTCTTCTGTGTTTCGATTCGGTGTCGGTCTTTTTTCGGAACTTTGGTTCTTCGGTCCGGAGTTCGGTGCAAGGGTTTCGAAACTACTGTGCACTGAAAAATTGAAGTTTTATTTACTAAATTTAAAGATATTTAAATTATATTTCTTAATTAATACTCCCTCCGTCCGGAAATGTTTGTCTGTTGCGCTTATCGAAAGTCAATTTGACTAATTTTCAAAGGTAAATTAGATCACATTAATTCAATATTTTAAACAAAAAAAAGATATTCTCAAACTATATAAAAAGCACTATAAATTACAATTTTTTGCATATTAATATGATGAAAAATGCATCTTAAAATGTTAGTCAAATTTTTTATAGTTTGACTTCAAAAAAATAGAAACCATGACAAACAATACCGGACAGAGGGAGTAATAGTTATACACTTTTGAATTTTGACTCAAAATATTTACATGGCCCATTCAAATTTTCAATTTTTAAATGACAACAAATATAATGTCAATAAAGTGTTGAGCTATTGTTATTTATGTACAATTGTACATTGTGAGTCCTTATATTTTAATTGTTCGAAAGTTCATCGTGGCATCCTGCTAGCTAGGCTGCTTGCTCTCTTCTTTATTCATTCAACATTCCGATATGGGAGAAAGCCTTTAGGCTTTAGCAACATGGCAACCATCTATGCAAAGAAACAGAAACAAATCATTTGGCATCTTTGCTAAAAAAATCATCTATGCCCTCTTTATTTTTATTATATACATGATGAAACTCTTAACACTTTATCATATTCCATCTTTATTTTTATTCACACCGAAAAATTGATTTAAAAACATCGAACTGATCTAGTTTGGTATAAACTACGGTGCACACTTTTCTAAAATCGAATACCGAAGAACCAAACCGAAAATCTGATTAAACCAACACGAAGAACTGAACGTCCATCCCTAGAGTCAGCCCACATAAATAATGTATAATGTTAGTCGTGAGTAGTAATGATAACAAACTATAGCTATGATGAGTACTTAAGTAATATAAGTTAGTTTAACCGCGTAATTTTCCCTAACTATGTTTTTGATAGGCTAAAACCCATTTGAATTATAATTATTTTCATTAATGACTAATATGTCCTTGCTTGGACCTATATCCTGAAACGCATAATGTAAAGAGAGAGAAAATAAAACGTAATTCTTGATTTTAAGATCAGAGAAACAATAAAGTGTTTCTGCTAATATTGATCAAGAGGAAACTATGAACAACTGAAGTATGTTAAAGTTCCACGATTATAAAATCTTAATATATTTACCGTAACATGCATTATTCGTCAAGTAAAAAGAAATTATTAGTTACAATAGTTAATAACTTGTGTTGAATGGGAAACATGTTTCTAGTTTATACATACATAATAAAAATTTGTATAACTAATAACTATTAAGTTAGCCTTAATTAAGTGATTAGGATCTTAGCTAATTAACTAACTGACTTCTTTATATATACTTGAACAGACTTTAAGTCAAAAAAATTAAAATCATTTACTCTACTATTTTGTTACTTCCTCATCACGACACCGATCCTTCTCTCCGTTCACTGCCCGCCGGCGATTGCCATCTCCGTTCACCTCTGTAAGTTTTCTCTGTCCTTATTTCTCTTTCTTCTTAACTCTCATTTTCCTATCCCTCTGTTTGCGTTGGAACCGATACCCGACGGCCTCACCATTTGTGACGTTTTGACTAAGTTAAGCTGGCTCGATCTCAGTTTTAATTCTTTCTATGAAATGCTGTTTCAGAAGAAAAGCGTGCATGTTATTGTGAATTTTTTTAAGTTAGCGTTTTTGTACTCTGTTCATGAGTTTGTATCTTCAGCCTTACCGGCTGTATTGTTGAGTTTTGTTGTTAATTTTATATGATTTTACTTTGTGCTTCTTTCGCAATTGGAATTTGATGTTGATTGAAAAAAAAATCAGTGTAGGGTTTTTGTACTCTGTTGCGCTTGTCTCCTCGAGACTTGCCGCTGGCTTGTTATTGTTGTGATGTATAGTGATTGGTTGTCTCACGGTTGACATGCATGTTATTATGATTACGATTTTTGTGCCTGTTTTATTGAGGTTATTGTGAATCGGTTAAGTTTTACATGTAAGGTAGATGTTCTTGTGATTAACTATATGTCACATTGTTAGATTTTTAGATGGAAGGTGAAGATAATGCCAAGTTTGATTCTCCTTCGTGACTTCCATTTGATAATGAATTTGTCTCCGACAATTCGTTTGAGAAAAGCAGAATTAATTGGATAATGACGGGGAAGAAAGTTTAGACAGGGGGACTTTGTTGCTTCTATTTCTAATCTACATAAAACACTTCGACAAATAGTTCAAATTAATCAGTTATTTAGTCTCTGTGATTCTGAAAAACTCAACACTTTGCGAGACATTCCATCTAGCCAACTAAAGCTATTAATAACAAAATTGTTATAAATAGTGATTGGTTGTCTCACAGTTGACAGGCATGTTATGATGAAAAAATTTTGGATACGATTTTTGTGCCTGTTTTGTTGAGGTCCAGTCAAGGTTTACATGTAACTTAGTTCCTTAATGTTCTTGTGATTAACTTTTTATCACATTGTTGGATTTTTAGATGGAAGACAAAGATAATGCCGATTTAGACTCTCATTCGGGCCTAGAATTTGACAATAACTCTGACTCTGATGACGTCTTTGACTATTTTCACATGACAAAAGAAGATTTTGATGATGCGAGTGGAAGAAGATTTAGACATGGCGACGTTGTTTCTTACATGTCTAATCCTGATAACAAACTTGGCCAAGTAGTTCAAATTAATCGGTTCTTTGGAATGTTTGATTCGGATGATCTCTACTCTTTGCGAGACATTCCATCTAACCAACTAAAGCGTATAACAAAATTTGCGAAGGGAGATTTGGTAGTCCTTACCCATTGGCTGGGTAGGGTAGTTTACGTTTCATGTGATACTACTGTTAAGTTCGAGAATGATGACTCTTTACGCACTTTTAGAGGAGGGACAGGTCTTTATCCACGTTTTCCTTTATGGAATATCTCATGTGACAGTCCTTGTCCACTACATCCTGGACAACAGGTGATGGTTGCGGGTAAACCATGTACAGTAATCGATCTGGTTGATAGATTTGTATATGTTGAATGGATCGCTAATTCTGAATGCAGTGGCTCCCCCCACCCCTCCACCCCCCCACCCCCCGATAAACAAGATCCTAACAGCTTGACACAAGTGTTTTCATATCTCTCGACTTGGAAAATAGGAGATGTATGCAAGCATGTGTCATATCCTGAAATTGTTGTTCTAATCACTGACATTAGAACGTTTGTTGATGTGTCTTGGCAAGATGGGTCAACAGAAAGAAACATTCCATCAACTCTACTGAAGCCCATTTCTGATATAGGAGTTCATGACTTTTTAGTGGATCAATATGTTGTTTTGGATAATTCTGAACACTTGGGAGTCGTCAAATCTGTTAATCACAGGGAGAAAACCACAACGGTGAAGTGGATAAATCGCCTGAATGAGGATATCATTAGTTCTAGCCGCCTGAATCGGCACCATCTTTTTAACTATCACCTGGGTAATTTGGTTTTCCGCCGAATAACAAAAGAAGATGAAAATTCTGATTTGTCCTCCTTTGGGAGTATAATTGGCTTCAAAGATGGCAACATTGAGGTTGCATGGGATGATGGTACTACATCTATGGTACGTACTACACTTATATTGTCTTTGTTTTATTCCTTTCAAGCATTTTCTAAAATAACAGTTTCCTTTTGGTTTCAGGTTCAACCTCAAGAACTTCATGGTCTTGATCGAGATGATTATGGGTATAAATCTGATGAATACTCATCCAGCAGCGATGAAGAATTTGGGGACTCATTGGTTGTAGAAATTCCTGATTCCAATGTAAGATCCTCAAATTATTTTTTTTATGCCAATTTATCATACGTTAGTTAACATTTATAAATGTTTGATGCTGTGACTTCTGGGTGATGGACAGGTCGATTTGTTGGACTTTGTGGACCTGCAGAGTGTTAAATGCCTTAATGAAAGTCACATCCACTGTATTAGCAATGCCCTAGAAAAGGTACAATTAATAAACTAAGGAGAAGATTTTCTTCATTTCTTAAATTTTGGGCTTGATTATGCTTCTGTCTTCCATTTATTTTTCAAGTTGAGGAATTTTATATTCAGCAGTGAATAGGATAGGATAAAATTGTTAACAAAGAAAAAGTATATTAGATGTAGATCTATTTGTATCGGTTTTGTCTTTTTTGTATAAAAACAATCTATTTAGCTTGATCAATTTGTCATGCTTAAATATCACTGATCACTATTTTGGAATTTGTTTGCTCCACAATATTAGCTCATCTTTTTAATAGAAACTTGCTTAGTCTCTTATAAATTGGAGTTGACATAATCTTTTGTTGTAGCTTCTGCTTCTACTTGATGCTATCAATGAAATCTCCTTCATCCAAAAAAAAGGTCATCTTGTTTTGTATTTATTCAAACTAATGGCATTGACTTTGTTTTGAATATGTAAATTAGGATTACAGAGATTTCAAGGGCTTGAACTTGGAGAGCACTGCAGATGAGCAGCTATTGATTTACATTCCTTTTAAGCAGCCTATCAATTTGCATTCACTGATTATTGGAGGACCTCTAGAGGAAGGTACGCAATAAATTTCATGTCTTTTTAACCCCCGGTAATCTCTTGTTGGGTGCACATAAGACCTTTAGTTAACCTCTTGCATTTTCAGCTTTTTGGAAGATTTACCTTTGTAGGTCTACTGTTTAAGATAAACAAATTCTTACTCTGGCATGTATTCATAATTTATTTTATCGATATGTAGCTAAATGATGCATCAACTAGTTAATGGATACACTACCATGTCTTGTTACGGAAAATCTTAATGATATTTATGATAAATCTGGAGTAAGCAAGAAAAAATGGATTATTTGTAAAGCTTCCTAGTTCGCAGTGACCTTTTAAGATTTTTTTCATTTCTTGTTAGTGGGATAGCCAGAGAGTGCAGTTCAGGAAGAAATTTGTGACAGGCTTCTCTATAATGGGGGTTTACAAATCGCTCTGCTCTCTTTTATATATTGGTATGGGCATAACGTTAAAGATGTGGATCAATCATGTATGTTGCGAGTCAATTACGTGCTGCTTTTTAATTCTGTCTAAGTAATAGTTCCTAATTGATATTTATGGTTGATGTCTTTCACTTTGCTGTCACACATGCCATACTTACTGTGGAAGTGGCTCTTTGGTGTTTCTTTTAAAGTCTCTTTAAGATGTATATATAAATTGATGATGCCATGCCTTAACACATTTTTTTCCTACATTAAAGGTCCTAAAACTGTGAATCTGTTTGCTAACAAGACGCACTTTGATGTCAGGTGAATTCTGTACTTACATAATATTTGGTGTCCTTTCCTGGACTGACCCATTTGTGGCACATTTTTCACCATTACCATGTGTTATCACTAATTGAATTGGACCTATATGTAGTGATGCTATTGAAACCACTCCAAGGGACACAGCAATTTTATCTGAAGATAATCTCAGGGTAAGCCAATCCTGGTTCAGGAATTCTGCTTCTTCGGCGATGTGTTAACAAAAAATACTTAATGGGGTTGTGCTCGTAGAGTTGTTAAGATTTTCCCTCGATGTTCGATGGTTATTATTCAAGTACCTTGTTTGTTCTTTTGTAGGGAAAAGCAGTTAAGTTGAAACAAGTTAAGTTTCAAAGCGTTCACAGGTATGCTTAAATAGCTTTTCTCCATATTTTTTGAAGTATTCATTTGTAAAATGGCATTAATCTTCTGTATTGCTATTGGACCAGTGTGACTATTTTTATCGAGGACAATCAGTATATGTTCCAAACTTACAAGAGTTCAAAGAATTTATTTGTTTGGAACATCGTAAGTTTCCGATGACCTCTTACTTAACATTTTACTTCCTTGCACGCTTATTTGCTTCTTTTTTATTATTGTCAAGTTTTTTTATTTTAGTTAACTTTTACTTATTCGGAAAAGCGTTAGACCATTTGATTGTGTCAGCATAGTTTGGATCTGGGATTTCATTTTGTTTCCATTCTTAAGTAGCAAGATTTATAGTAATGGTGCTTCCATGTAAACTCAGTTCATTTTGTCATCATCTATACCATACCAAGTAAAAATACAAGGTTTCTTCCATTGTGCTCCTCTTACCAAAAAGTGGATACCTTTTTCACTCTCAAGTGCAGGGACATATTCATGAAATCGTTGCCTTTACAAATTTATATATTTTTGGAGGACTTACTGTACATTTTGTTTCAAAAGGAATTTACCTTGTAGAGGAAACTTGCAAAAAATCATTCTACTTATCTTAGATAATTTATGTGATGTGTTGTTAAAGCTCTCATTTTACTTAACATGCCCCATCTTGCACTGATGATTGTTATATTTACATTTTGTCTTTGTCGATGATATTTAATATCATTCGGATATTGTGCAGGAACTTCTGAGCCATGAACACCAAGAAAAGCTGTAGATTTTTGTACATGTTGAGGAATTTTTTTCAGTGTTGATGAGAGAGAGGAGTGTATTGTATAAGAGGTGTAAAAGAAGAAAACAAAAAACAATTTTTTGTGATACGTAAATGTACTTTTGAGTTTTGTAAATTTTACCCACTAAGAAGATGCTTGCTATTGTTGGCAAGTGCTTCGAACTTACGATATTGAAGTTTTGGCTAGCAAATTTTGAATCATTTTATTCTCATGTTAATGACATATTTAGTCATAGATATCCCTGTACTATCAGAAACAGTTTAAATATACTCTTTGTTGACTAGCAATACAAAATCTAAACACTTTGTTGCAGCAAATTATAAACAGTGACCATATGACAAGATTAGAAGAAAAGGAATTGTGAAGAAGGAAAAAAAATTGCCCCCAAAGTTTTATATGGCTGCTAAAGAAGACATAGTGGTAGCATGGAATATTAAATATTCTTAAAAACTGGCTAAGTATTAAATAATATTTTAACAATTGAAATGTTATAGAGTTATTTATTCGGTTGAAATATTGAAAGAAATTAACCCAAACAAAAAGTTAGAAATAGATTTATAGTATAATATGGTTATGGAAAACAAATTTAGATTAAAAAAAACAAAAATATTTATCATTTTTTTAGTTAAAAAACAAAATGCTTATAAAATTGATTATTTTAATAATTATAATAAACATTAACTCGCTAATTATTTTGTAAGGAATAATATTTGATTTTCGACCAAACTATTTAATTCGATCTCTGGAAAACCCTATTTCAGCCTGCAATGTCAATTGTGCCTTCATTGTCGGCAACAGGACAAAGTTGGAAAGATATTATATTATTTTGATGAATACAATATTTGAATCGCGATATAATATAATAAAATTTTAACAACAGTAGAATAGGTAACAACCATCCAAACATGTTTGTAGAATAGGTAACAACCATCCAAACATGTTTGTAGAATAGGTAACAACCATCCAAATTAGTATTATGGTGTTTTGTGTGTATTAGTTTGTTTCTCTCCCATCATAGTCTTTGATAGTACTAGATACCAGTGTTATCAAAGGCGAAAAGTGTGAAAAAGCTCTAAGGTTCGTGAGGACTTTAAGCGCAAATAAAGTGTGGGGCTTAATGAAAAAAGACGCAAAGGGAGAAAATAATACAAATATATATGTTTAGTCCAAGACTAATAATTATAAACATGAATGTCAAATATATGACGAAAGAAATTGAAATTTTTTATGATTAAGTGAAATTTCAATTATTTAGTGTCACTTCTTCATACGAAGCTCATTGGCAAGGAAACATTTGCCTTAAAACCTTGATGACGGCACCGAAGCGCACATAAAGCGAGGCGAAGCGCTCAACACGTTTTGAGCCTCGCTTCGGAGCTTAAAGCACGCCTTTGATAACACTGCTAGATAGAGGGTATGGGCATTATAAATTTGGTCATACCAAAACAAAGAATCTTGCAGTTTGGAAGGAATTTAAAGACTTTAGTTATATTAGCCTAGTGTAAACTGTTTAACATTATTGTACAAACTCTACTATAAAAGTTGAAGTCGATCATAAGCAATGATATCACGGATCATGTCCTCCGTGGGCTGAATTCCATGAATGTTGTTTGCACCTGTTTTTTTCATCTTTTGTGCCTTTTGCTGTTAGAATTGGTGCAGATCCTAATATAGTAAATTAACTTACTGGTCGAATGGTGTCACATGTATGAATCTAACAACATACATTCAAATTTTAAGATTCTAGTAGATGTACTGATACATTCACAGGTTTTGAGACATGCGTTGTGATCATACAAAAGTTTGGATCTTTTGAAATTTGAAAATGGTGTCCATCTCCATTGAGATATGCATTGCTAAAGATGGGAAAGAGGCGATTACAACTCAATATAGCAAAAACAGGAAATGAGACGTTGTTTTGATACGATTTCTTCGTGATGGTTGAACTATATGAACCTAAAATTTGATTAAACAATAAATATTTATAGAAATGCTGGCTTTTGAGACATGCTACATCATTGTCTAAGGATCCTCTTTTATATATTCACCTTTTTTTCTCAAAACTTTGTTGTTTAATGGTATGTTATAGCTTACAAGGTTCAATAACAAAGAGATTCTATTATGCATGTTGACAGGTTGTGAGAAACAAGCAAACTGGTAAGTCCAGGGGATATGGATTTGTGAGTTTTTCCAACTCATTAGACTGTGCTGCTGCACTTACAGAAATTAATGGTGAGTTATCTGTTAATCAATATATGAATGTGTATAGTAGTCTCTTTGCGTTTAAATCAATATATGAGAGATTTTCTGAAGAAGAAAAAAACTCATAGTCGACTGACTTTTGAGTTAAACATCAAAGTTGAGTGACTTCACCATCTATTTGATGAGAAAACAACTTATAGTTAAGTGATCATCTGAGATATTATCTCGTAGTTTTAGTAATTGAATTGGCGTAATGTTGTTCCTAGATGCCTAATGAGGTTGTAATTCGTGTTGTTTTCAGGTAAGTATGTTGGAAGTCGACCAATTGTACTTCACAAAAGCAAGTCCAGGATTGACTATGAAGCTCTGAAAAGACGCAGGGTGAGTTCTCATTTTTCATAGAAGTTTCATCGACAATGTTAAAAGAGTTTTAAGTAGTACTTAGTTAAAGTCATAGATTGACTTGTCAGACACTTTCAAATAGCTTGATCTCGTTGGAATCTGTAAGAAGACATCTAACGTTGCTTTCATGTTCACATCAAATTAATAGATGCAAGATCAAAGACGTATGTGCTATGAAGCTTAAGATTTGATAGACAAAGTTAGCTAGTTTTTCAATATACTCATATAAGTGAATGGTAATAACGATAAAATTTATATATTTTTCGTTTAACTTTTTAACTTCTAATATTAATTATTATTAATTTTTTTTTGGAGAACTCTATCATGACAAATAAGTTTGTTGTCGAATTTATTATTTCGAAGATGAAAGAAACAACAACATCAAATGAAATTTTTTTATCTTCCATAATAAAAATAATATTTTAATCAAAATTTAGACCTCATGTTTGTATTAAAATTGCATTTAAATTCAGACATGTGATTTTTGTTCGTGCATATTTAGATTTTAAAAAAATCTTTATGACGTTTTAGCCGTTCTTTAAATATGGGACCTAAGTTCGGGTATTAGTGCATATGTCTCGTCTAATTTTTCATTGTTTTAGACTTTTGAGATTATTTTAAAAAAAATTACCTATTGTCTCACGAATTAATAATTTTACAAAGGATTTTATGTTAAATACATCTCCTTCATATTTTAAGTCAAATGCATGTACCAAAGTTACTAAATACAAGATATTTGATATCAAATACATTCTAAAATATAAATACACATAAGGATAAGAGCAAGCAAGAGAGGCGAGCAAGAATTGATATGTAACTTTCGATACTAGATGCATGTATCTTTTTAATGCTAGATACACAAGAAGAGAGACAAACGTCATATGACAGAGAAAGTGAATATATCTTAGATATAGACGGATCAAAGCTCGAATATAGTGCATTTTAGAATAAATTACACTTGTATGTATTTGTGATATATGTATGATGTATCTGAGTGCGACGAATATATCTATCTTTCAAAGTAAATGTTAATTTTGAAAGTAAAGTTAAGATAATTAAACAAGTCCTTCATTAGTGAAATTTATAGTATAGAAGGTAATATCGAAAATTAAAGTAAAGACACGTAATTAAATCCTAAACTAGTTTTGGGCTTTAGCCCATTTATCCGGAATATATATTCAGACATATTTGTTTCTAGATTTTCTTTCACCCGTATTTGATCTCCGTTTTTCCGAATTTTCTATCACAATAATTCTCAAATCCCTAATTTAGCGATCGGAAAATCTCAATTCACCGGCGTTACGATGTCATCGATGCCATCAACGTCGGCGGCAGCTACTTCATCGTCGTCGCAATTCACCTACTCGAACGGCACCTACTTTCCGACGCCTTTTCATCTCCAACAACAACCTCCTCAGCCCTACATAGGTGCTGCTCCTCCGCCCGTTCAACTTCCTGTTCCTTCCGTCTATCCTGCTCCTGCTGTTGTTCCTGGCGTTTACACTTTGCCTCAGTTTCAACAAGTAAGTATTTCAAATATCAGCAAACATTGATGACCTAAAAAAGGGACAATAAACGGAAGTTATAAACACTGATATCTGAATTTCGCTCTCGTGAAAATTTGAAATTGGTTGTCGATCCTTGAGTTTTGATTGCGTTAGAGTCGGGCTAATATCCATAGAAAGGTTACTTATATGTTAAGTTTGCATTTTTTCCATCTAAACAAGTTGCTTAATATGTAATTATAAGTGGTTTTTTCCTTGTTAGCTTTTCTGATTGATTTGGATTTTAAAAATTAGAATTTGGCAGTAGTTTTGTAATATTTCCTGTGAAAGTTGAGATAATTTCTTTTTAAAAATTAAATAAGGGTGTTGTCCAGACCAGCTTGCTTGTTGAGATCATTTTTGCTTCTGTATGTGTGAATGTGTGCTTGATAAGATATCAAGACAGCCAATTATAAGCTTGTTAATTTCCTCTAGGAGAGGAACAGACGATAATTTCAGTAGAAGCATTTGCAGATGGCCTTTGTACATAATTAACTTTGCCATGGAAAACCTTTTGTCATGTTTGTAATATATGTATTCTTGTGGACAGGCTCAACAGTTATTCCAAAGAGACGCACAAACAATCACACCTGAAGCACTTGAAAATGTGAAAGCTGCACTTGCGAGCAGTGAAATTGAGCACAAAGCTGAGGCCAAGAAGAAAGCTGTACCGCGTAAGGCAGCAGGACATAGTTGGGAAGATCCTACTCTGGCAGAGTGGCCCGAGAGTAAGCCTAGTATCCTATTTCTTTTTCTTTCCATATCTGTCTATGCCTCACACTTTTCAAGTCTATTTATTATTCTGTTTTTTGGTATTACTCTAGTTCTCTCCCCTTATAGTCTTTGCATCAATTGAAATGGATACACGTGTACTACCTTGTGCTGAAGAGTTTGGCATTATAAATTTGGTTCAAAGCGATCCGACAGTCATACAATTTTAAATTTTAGGAAGAATTCAAGGACTTCAGATCTATTAGCCTAGGGGAAGTGCTTAAGATTATTGCAGAACTCTCTTGTCTGGATGATGTATGCTTGAAAACACACTTTATGAATTTGTGTTAGCTAAGTTGTGGAGAGTTTTTGTCTTCTCTTTTTAATTTCTTATCTTTTTCTGCCTTTCTGGAGGTCTTTAGTAAAAATAGAACTCTGCGAAGTAATCTATCAGATGTTACTTGTTTTAGTATTATGATCCTTTTTTTTTTTGATAAGATGTTTGAGTATTATTATGCTTTGTTGGTCCACTTTCATGGATTATGGCCTGCTGCTGATCGTTTTTATTATGCAGTTATCTATATATCTTCACTAATGATTCTCTTTGGCACTATGATGGCTGTTTGCACTTATTTGTTCCTTTGTTGTTAGAATTGATGCAAATCCTAGATCAGCGGAATAACTAAGTTACCGTTCTGATGGTGTCACAGATGATTATCGTCTATTCTGTGGTGATCTCGGGAATGAGGTGAATGATGATGTCCTATCAAAAGCTTTTTCAAGGTTTCCAACTTTTAATATGGCCAAGGTATGTGCAGTTATATTTTCCAATAATTTTACATGTTTATGTTTTTGATTGTTAGGGTGGGTTTTTTGTTGGTTATCCTCGTGGCTCTATTCTCTATTTGTTATAGCCAAATCTCACCAACCTACATTTAATGCTGTTTCTGGAATAACTAATACTGCTCTCTCTTTTCCCTATACGCTGATTATACTTACATATCTCCCCCCATTGTTGAAATTTCTTGCACGGAAAAGCTGGGTAGATAGTTTCTAACTTCCTGTCGCTTCCATCTGCAAACAGTATTGCCTTTAACTTTTGAAGCTTCTTTTAGAGTTCTGCACAGCCATTCGATTGTGTTCTGACTAAAACTTGACCTGCTCATCTTTTTTCTTCCACATTCAGTCCAGTCTTACCAGCTTTCTTTGTCAAAGGCTTTGAATCCCAACGCAAAATAGATTATGTTGTTTTCCATGATATGAGTCAAGGAGAGAGAAAGAAGGGGTTGATTGTTAACCGTCAACCTTTTTTTCTCAGTTTCAAAAAAAAAAAAAAAAGGGGGGGGGGGGGGGGGGGGGGGGGAAGGATTGATGATTAACATGTAAGGTGTTAAGTGAGGTATGGCAAGCAAAATTTTCCGGGGCCAAGTCCACCGAAAAGGGTGGTTCTTCCGTCCTAGGAAGTAGGAGATAGAAGTATCTCGGTATTTATGTCTGGGAGCATTTCTTACACTTCTTTTTCTTCTCTGTTTCGTAACACATCAATTTTTTTCAAGAACAGCCTTTTGAAGATAAAGATAATGTGATCTAGATTTGCATCTTCCTATTTAGCTGTGGATTAAGTTGTTCCTATCCAGCATGGTTTCTGTTCCTATTAATGTTACGTTCTATGAGAAGTATTTTATTTTATATTCTCTCTCGTTTTCGTGAAACTTTATTGTATAATTGTATGCTGTAGCTTCCAAGATTCAGTAATAAAGGGTGTCTACAATTCATGTTGACAGGTTGTAAGAGACAAGCGGACTGGTAAGACCAGGGGATATGGATTTGTGAGTTTTTCCAATCCATTGGATCTTGCTGCGGCACTTAAAGAAATGAATGGTAAGTTCTCTGTTAATCATTATCTGTGTAGTGTCTTAGTCTCTTTTTGTACTTGGTTCCCCTCTATTGAGCCAATGGTTTTGTATTTGAACGTGTAATCCCTCGCCCCCTCCCCTCCCCTCCCCCTCTCCACAAAAGGAATAGTGGAGAAAATAAGTAACAGAACTCTGTACTGAGGACACCTTTTAGGACTGCTTTTAAAATCAGTTTAGGTAAAGAAAAAATTAGTGAGGAAAATAACAACATCAACCAAACTTGTACGAGAGAATCTCAGAAGTCTGTTTTTTGTGGAGTTTGTGAAGTGGGAAGTTCATCAATGTCTTTAATGGCGGTTGTTTAAGTTATTGAATTGGTATAATATTAGACCTAGATGCCTACTAATGATGTGGGGAAATTCATGCTATTTTCAGGAAAGTATGTTGGTAACCGGCCTATTAAACTTCGCAAGAGTAAGTGGCAAGAGAGAATTGACTATGAGGCTGTGGAAAGTCACAAGGTGAGGTTTCTTCCGCGGTGATTGTCCTACTTATATTATATTACATGTTGACAGTGGCATTAACTGACTACTTTTTTTTTCTTTTGAATGTGTTGGATCTTGTGACAGAACCGATCACATAAGAAACCAAAGCAAGCAAAGAAGGGTATATTTCACAAGTGAGCATGCATCAACCATGATAAGGACTCAAGCAGCAAGATACTTGAAATGTGTATTAATCAATTTCTTTACCAGTCCTTGCCTGGGAAAGAAGGATCAAAGTATAGTCCAAGGATGCATCGATGTCTGCAATTTGTTATTCTCAATGGTATAATATCCATCAGTAGCTGGTTAAGATGTATTTCTTCCTCAAGAGCTCTGGATGATCCTTTTAACAAACCATACATTAATGGATTGGGAGAAACTAGTTGTGGTTTGGGAACTTTGGTTTCATTACATCCGTTTTGTTTTTCATTTATAGGGTCGTTTGGTCTGCGGATTAAAGTGTCTCGGGATTATAGTATGAGAAAGAAAAATACCATTTACTTTGCTGCTAAACTATGTAAACATCATGTAGGATCTGACTACGTTTTTAAGAAACTAAAATTTCTTATTTCAAAAACTGAGTTCCTTAACCTAACCTAGCACGAATGAACTCTGTTACCTTGCTTTTGGTATGATTTATATTGGAAAATATACATTAAGTCCACAAGTTTAGGAGCTAATTAATTCGATACATCTTATCAGATTTTGGTGTTTTTAAATACATATATTTTGAAAACATGTATGGGATACGAATCTCGCATATGTAGTATTTCAGATAGATGAAAATCACCATATCTAGTGTGATTCACATAAGGCACATAAGAATCTTGCTCGCCTCTTTCTTTATATCTCTGGTAACAAATTACATGCATCTAAGGGAAGGGTAAGATACCTAAAGAATTCTTAATTTGTGATAAGATTGGTAATATTTTTTTTTTAGTATATACAATATTTAAACTGTTTGTTATAGTAATGGGGTAATTTGAGTGTTATCTGTATAATAATATATAAATAAATGCAACAAGAATCACGTATCGACGACTAGATATACTATAAACACGAGAATAAAATCATAAGATGTTCAAAATTCGCTAGCCAAACTTCAAAGTGGCATGTCTAAAATTTACAAAACTCAAAAGTACAATTACGTATCACAAGAAAAATTGTTTGTTGTCATCTTTGACGCCCCTATACACACACTCATCTCTACAATTTTACAAAACACTGAAAGAAATTCCTCAAGATGTACAAAAAAACTACAACTCTCCATTACGCTACTCTTGGTGTTCACCTACCTCTTTAGTTCCTGCACAATACATGAACGATTAATAGCCCGTTTGGATTGACAGAAAAACAAAAAGTAGGCAGAGTCCTACCTTCTGATTTTTAATTTTTGTAAAGTTATTTTAAACTTTAAAAGCTAAAAATGAAACTTCTAAGCCAATCCGAATGGGCTCAAAATCATCTAGAATATAGACAGAGACAATATCAATACAACAATCATCAGTGCAAGAGAAAACTTATATTTTTACTTGGTATGAGATGATGACAAAATGAACTGAGTTTACATGGAAGCACCATTACTATATATCTTGCTACTTAAGAATGGAAACAAAATGCAAATAAGAGTGTAAGGAAGCAAAGTGATAAGTAAGAGGTCATCGGAAACTTACAATGTTCCAAACAAATAAAGTCTTTGAACTCTTGTAAGTTCGGAACCATACTGATTGTCCTCGATAAAAATAGTCAGACTGGTCCAACAGCAATACAAAAGATTTAAGGTCATTTTATAAATGAATACCTCCAAAAAAGGAAACAAGCTATTTAGCATACCTGTGAATGCGTTGAAAATTAATTTGATTCACCTTTACTGTTACTCCCTACCAAAAAAAAAAACAAAAAAACAAGATACTTGAAAACCTCCAGGGAAAATCTTAACAACTCTACGAGCACAACCCCATTAAGTATTTTTTGTTAAGACATAACCGAAGAAGCAGAATTCCTGAACCAGGATTGGCTTACCCTGAGATTATCTTCAGATAAAATTGCTGTGTCTCTCGGAGTGGTTTTAGCAGCATCACTGCAGATAGTTCGAATTCAATTAGCGAATACACATGCTAAAGGTGACAAATGTGCCCACAAATGGCTCAGTCCAGGAAAGGACACCAAATATTATGAAACTACAGAATTCACCTGATATCAAAGTGCCTTTTGTTAGCAAACAGCTTCACAGTTTTAGGACCTTTAATGTAGGAAAAAATGTGTTAAGGCATGGCATCAGTTTATATAGACTTCTTAAAGAGATTTTAACCGAAACACCAAAGAGCCACTTTCAGAGTAAGTATGGCACCTGTGACAGCAAAGTGAAAGAAATCAATCAGGAACTATTACTTAGAGAGCATTAAGAACAGCACGTAACCACATCATTGACTCACGACATCAAAATGTCAACAGATAATCTACCACTCAACTGTATACATGATTGATCCAGATCTTTAACATTATACCTATACCAATACATAAAAGAGAGCAGAGCAATCGGTGAACCCCATTATAGAGAAACCTGCCACAAATTATCTGGCTATCCCACTAACAAGAAATGAAAAATTCATATCTTTAACATTATTCCTGAACTTCACTCTCTGGCTATCCCACTAACAAGAAATGAAAAAGATTTTAAAAGGTCACTGCAAACTAGGTAGTTTTACAAATTATCCATATCTTCTTGCTTTCCTTCAGATTTATGCATAAATATCAGAGTCAAGATTTCACTTAACAAGACATAGTGGTTTATCCATCAACTAGTTGATGCATCATTTAGCTACATATCCATATAATAAATTATGAACACATGCCAGAGTAAGAATTTGTTTATCTTAAACAGTAGGCCTACAAAGGTAAATCTTCCAAAAAGCTGAAAATGCAAAGAGGTTAAACTAAAGGTCTTACGCACCTAATAAGAGATTACCGAGGGGCAAAAAGACATGAAATACATTGCCTACCTTCCTCCATGAGTCCTCCAATAACCAATGAATGCAAATTGATAGGCTGGTAAAAAGGTAAGTAAATCAATAGCTGCTCATCTGCAACGCTCTCCAAGGTCAAGCCCTTCAACTCTCTGTAATCCTAATTTAAATATTCAAAATAAAGTCAACACCATTAGTTTAAATAAAAACAAAACAAGGCAACCTATATTGGATGAAGGAAGTTTCATTGATAGCAGAATCTACTAGAAAAGATTATGTCAACTCCAATTTATAAGAGACTAAGCGAGATTCCATTTAAAAGAGCTTAATTAGCTATATTGTGGAGCGAACAATATCCAAAATAATGATCAGTGATATTTAAGCATGACAAATTGATCAAGTTAAATAGATCTTTCTTATACAAAAAAAAACAAAAAACAAAGCAGATACAAATTGATCTACATCAGATATACTGTTTCTTTGATAAAATTTATCCTATCTTATTCACTGCTCAATGTAAAATTCCTCAGCTTGAAAAATATATGGAAGGCCCAAATTTAAGAAATGGACAAAATCTTCTCCTTTTTTTACTTAGTTCATTAATTGTACCTTTTCTAGGGCATTGTTAAAACAGTGGATGCGGCTTCCATTAAGGCAGCGAACACACCGCAGGTCGACAAAGTCCAACAAATCAACCTGTTCATCACCCAGAAGTTGCAAAACATTTATATATTGTTAAAACTGACATATGAGTAAAATGGCGTAGAAAACGAAATTATGAGGATCGCTAAGTTTATACATCTTACTTTAAATTCGGGAACTTTTACAACCAATGCATCCTCCTCAACTTCCTGTTCAATACCGTTGCTTGCAAATTCATCAGTATCCTCATATTTTTCTCGATCAATAACACCATGAAGTTCTTGAGGTTGAACCTGAAAACCAAAAGGAAACTGTAATTTTAGAAAAATAATAAAACAAAGAAAATATAAGTGGCGTACGTACCATAGAGATAGTACCATCAGCCCATGTAACCTCAATGTTGCCATCTTTGAAGCCGATTATATTCCCAAAGGAGGACAAATGAGAATTTTCAGCTTCTCTTGTTATTCGGCGCAACACCAAGTTACCCAGGTTATAGTTAAAAAGTCGATTTAGGTGGCAAGAACTAATGATTTCCTCATTTGGGATATTTAGCCATCTAACTGTTGTGGTTTTCTCCTTGTGATCAACAGATTTGACGACTCCCAAACCATCAGAATTATCCAATACCACATATTGACCGATGAAGAAATCGTGAACTCCAAGATCAGAAATGGGTTTCAGTATTGATGATGGTAGGTTCTTTTCAGTTATCCCATTTTGCCAAGTCACATCAACAGAAGTTTCGACATCACCAAGTAAAAATTCAGTTTCAGATTTTGAAAGCTCATGCCCGCATACATTTCCAATTTTCCAAGTGGAGCAAAATGGAAACACTAGGGTCAACCTGTCAGGATCTTGTTTAGCAAGGGGAGGGGAGTCGTCATTGCCATCAGAATTAATGATCCATATAACATATACTGATCCATCGAACAGTTCTGTTATTGTACATGTCCGTTTCAGGGAAACATTCACCTTCTGTCCAAGATGTAGTGAAAGACCATCCCAATCATCATGTGGCTGAAGACCCATCCCTCCTTTAAAAGTGCGTAAAGATCCATTCATGAACCTTACAGTAACATCACGGAGAACAAAATCTACCCTACCCAACCAATTGTCAAGAACTACCATATCTCCCTCCAAGAATTTTGTTACACGCTTCAGTTGGTTAGATGGAATGTATTGCGAAGGCTTGAGCTTTTTCACATCATACAAAAGAAATGATTGATTTATTTGAACTACTTGTCCAAGTGCCTTATCTAGATCAGAAATGTGAGCAACAAAGTCCCCCAGTCTTAACATTCTTCCCCTGTCATTCTCCAATTCTTCACTGGAGTTGTCCGACACAGAGTCATTGTCAACTGGAAGGCCCGGAGGAGAGTCTAACTTGGCATTATCTTCACCTTCCATCTAAAAATCTAACAATGTGACATATAGTTAATCACAAGAACATCTACATTACATGTAAAACTTAACCGATTCACAATAAAACAGGGGCAAAAATCGTATTCATAATAACATGCATGTCAACCGTGAGACAACCAATCACTATACATAACAATAATAACAAGCCAGCGGCAAGTCTCGAAGAGACAAGCGCAACACAGTACAAAAACCCTACCCTAATTTAATTTTTCGATCAACATCAAATTCCAATTGCGAAAGAAGCACGGAGTAAAATCATATAAAATTAACAACAAAACTCAACAATACAGCCGGTAAGGCTGAAGATACAAACTCATGAACAGAGCACAAAAACGCTAATATAAAAATTTTCACAATAACATGCACGCTTTTCTTCTGAAACAGCATTTTCATAGAAAGAATTAAAACCGAGATCGAGCCAGCTTAACTTAATCAAAACGTCACTAATGGGGAGGCCGTCGGGTGTCGGTTCCATCGCAAACGGAGGGATAGGAAAATGAGAGCTAAGAAGAAAGAGAAATAAGGACAGAGAAAACTTACAGAGGTGAACGGAGATGGCAATCGCCGGCGAGCAGTGAACGGAGAGAAGGATCGGTGTCGTGATGAGGAAGTAACAAAATAGTAGAGTAAATGATTTTGACTTAAGTCTGTTTAAGTATAGTTAGTTAATTAGCTAAAATCCTAATCAGTTAATTAACTAACTTAATAGTTAGTTATACAAGTTCCTATATCATGTATGTATATAATAGAATTATTATGATTAATATTACTTTTACGTAACAAATAATGCAAATTGGCCGTAATATTCATATGGCTTCAAAATATTTCAAGTTTAATTATCGCGATTTATAATATTTTTTTAATGTAATTTTAAATTTATAAATGTTTAAAAAAATAGAAACAAACTAGAACGAAGAAATTCTGAAAAATTACCGGACTATCCTTGAGTCATACAACACGACCTGTTGCATGCTTTGACACTATGAAAATCAATTCTATAAGATAGTAATTACATATAAAAATCTTCGTGGTATCAAGAATTCGATTAAAGAAATAAAGAATTTAAGGACAGTTTACGTGAAATCAACAAAAAGTTTTCATCAATGAAGATTGTAAATGAAAATGCAGTTGCGGATCTGGGGGTTAAATCCTAATACTAGTGCAAATTGATCAACATGCAACAATGACGAAAACTTTAAAAATATCAATTTCACTCTATAAATAAATTATGTTCAAGATATCGATATAATTATTCATTATTTTTTTGTCTTATTGATATCAATGGTGTGAGTCAATTTTTTTACAATTATTTGATACTGAAAATTAAATTTTATGGAATAGATCATTAAGACTAGTGTCATCGAATAAAAATAAAATTGGTCTAGTTGACTTGAAGTCTTATTACCTCCTTTGTTATAGCAAAAACGATTTTTATAATATAATAAATATTTGAATAAATACACATCATAGCGTATATCAAATTTTCAATAACGTATTCATTCAATCACTTTAAATTTGGATGGGTTATTGACCCATCATTTTATTATCTCAATCTATTTAAATTTATTTCATTTCAATCCACTACAAATAGGGTTAAGATGTAACCTAAATTAACTTATTAGAAATCTTGTCAATATTTTAGAATTTTCTAAAAAAATTTGATATGTTATATATAACTATATTTAAGAAGAATTTTTTTATTAGGTACTAAAATATTATTAAAAAAACAAATAAATAATTAAAATTTAGTAAAAAATTGGTTGGATTAAGTTTGGTCTTAACCTGCTTTATGATCCATCACCTTATCCGTTATGACCTGTGCAAGTTCAAATTGGATTGAATTAGGTCTTGACTCGTTTGTTGTCTTGACCTATTATAATTCGTTCAAATATAACCAAATTCACCTAATAATCACCCCTATTTTCAAATCATAAATAGATCTTTTTAGTTTACATATTTCTTTTTTGGCCTTTAACAATGAAATATAAGGATTGTGTTATGTAATTTTTTTTCATTTCTCCATTGAAAAAGCTTGCTTTCACATCTATTTAATGTAATTTTAAATCCAAACATGCAATGTAGCAAAAATCAACTCAAATAAAATTAAACATCACATCACAATTAATAAAAAAAATCCTCACAATTCAATGAATCTCTCTATCGATCCATTCAATTTGCATTTAACTTATGAACTTTTTTTTCTCAATAACTATACACAAAGGAGGAAGATTAACTAGATTTCATACTTCATTGATTTTTAACGTTATTATGTAATTTTTTTAACGTTATTATGTAATTGAGATTCATATTCTTCAAGAAAAAAATTAAGATTCAAAACTGTCATAATCTTTTCTAACGTTATTATGCAATTGAGGTTCATATTCTTCAAGAAAAAATTTAAGATTCAAAACTGTCATAGTCTCACTTGGATCAAGAACAACTCCTTGGTCTATTTGATTATGTAACATCTTTAAAGCATTGTCTGATTAGTTGAATTCAATATTTCATAAAGAAAATGACTTGCTATTACTTTACTTTTTTCAAAAAAAAATATTTTAAAAATACGATATCTCGCAATTCACAATACTATTTTCATCTTTTTATTTTATTGATAAAATACACATTTTGGAATGTCATGGTTATCTTATAATGATACTTTTTTTTGGACTTGATTTTTCAAATTTATCAAAATGATCTTTTGCATGTTTTGCACAATTCCAAGATAGTAAATCATTCAAATTAGAATCTTTTGATTACATTCTAATGAGAGAAATCAAAATTTCTTGTTTCAGAAATTGTATTCCCTAACCTCATCTTACATAAATAAAATAGATTTGAATTATTTTGGTGTTAACACTCAGTGCGGTTAAATTTTTTCATAAATTTTCTTTGTTTCTAATTACTCGTTCATTTTTGAATTGACACACAGAAAATAATAATTGATATAATGAGTTTATCATTTTATCTCTATTAATTATGAAAGGGATAAACTAAAAACTTGAATTTTTCAAGAAGTTCTACATTTTTCAAAGATATCTTGAGGATATAATAGAAATTTTTTTTTATCCTTTTTTGATTTATCAAAATAGACAAATAATTAGAAATAATTAAAAAATAAAAAATGTATAAATAATTAGAGACACAGGGAGTATTTATTTAAATGGTACTCCCTCTATCCAAAATTGTTTGTCATGTTGCGCTTATCGAAAGTTAATTTAACTAATTTTTAGAGGTAATTGAATCACATTAATTCGATATTTTAAACAAAAAAATTAGATATTCTAAAACTATATAAAAAGTACTATAAATTACAATTTTTTTGCATATTAATATGATAAAAAATACATCTTAAAATATATATTAAAATATTAGTTAAAATTTTTATAATTTGACTCTAAAAATAGAAATTATGACAATCAATACTGAGCGGAGAGAATAATACAATATATCATTAATTATGAATATGAAAAGTATGTTAAATATGCTAATTAGTGCTATATATGAAAATTTCTCCTATAAATACGAATCCGAAGAACAGTTATTATATAATCCTTCTCCTCAAACCCTGTACCCATAATCCCTAATTTAGCGATCGGAAAAAGTGTTGCAATGTCACCGGAACGTTCATCGTCGTCGGCAGCTACTTCATCATCCTCGTCGCGACACACCTATTCGTCGTCGGCATCTACTTCATCGTTGTCCGCAGCAGCTACCGTATCGTCGTCGTCGCAATACACCTACTCCAACGGCGCATACTTTCCGACACCAATTCATCTCCAACAACAGCCTCCTCAGCCCTACATAGGCGCTGCTCCTCCGCCCGTCTATCCAGCTATTCCTGCTACTCCAGGCGTTTACACTTTACCGCATTTTCAACAAGTAATTCTAAATATGTTATAAGCTTTTATATGTATCTGAATTTTTCTTTGTGTGGGCGTAATTGCAATTGATTTTCAATCCTTACATTTTGTTTGCTTTAGTACTAATAGCTTACATGTAATTATTATGCATGTAATTTTCTCGCTTCTTGGTTGATTTTGATTTAAGTTTTTTTTGAGAATTTGGCTGGTAATTTTTTAAAACTTTCTTGTGAAATTGTTGAGATTGTTTCGTGCTTGCTTGTTGAGAGTATATCTGCATCTGTTTGTGTATCTTGCTTACTAGTCAATTAAGTAGGTTTGAAATCTCACGTTCAAATCTCTATTTGTGTTTATGTACGTGATATTCATACTGCTTGCTGGTCAATAATGTGGGTTCGGAGTCATGAAGTTTCATGTTCAAATCCTAGAGGTAACAATACTAATACTAGGTGATTTCTTCTCATTTGTCAAGCCTCGGTAGATTGAGTTTCCTGGTGTCTGGTGAAACTAGTCGAGCTCAGACACCATGGTAATCAAAAGAAAATAATGACGCCAGTTATAAGCTTGTTAGGTTCGTTTTAAGAAAAGGACAGAAGAAAATATCCATAGAAGTATTTACACCCGGACTTTGTGCTATGTAGCTTTGTCATGTTAAGCTAGCGAGCTTGCTTCGAAAATGAAGCTATATTTTTGTCATGCTTGTAATGTACCTAATTCTTGTGGACAGGCTCAACAGTTATTCCATAGAGATGCGCAAACAATCACACCTGAAGCACTTGAAAATGTGAAGGCTGCACTTGCGAGCAGTGAAACTGAGCATAGAGCTAACGCCAAGAAGAGAGGTGTACCTCGTAAAGCAGCAGGAAAAAGTTGGAAAGATCCTACCCTGACGCAGTGGCCATCGAGTAAGCCTAATTTCCTATTCCTTTTTTTTTTTTCATTTATTGGCTGTGCCTCAGTAGTGTTCAAATCTGTTTATTTATAAGCTTAATTTCTCTCCTATTAAGTCTTGGATAGTTTAAGGCATCAATCAAACTGCAATTCATGTCTTGATTATATATCAACTACTTGAAGCCTATGACCATTGACAAGTGTATATGGAAGGCCTAATTGCTGAATAAACCAATCTGTGTGATAGAAGTATGAATAGCAAATACAACAATATACCCAATGTAACCCCACAAGTGGGGTCTTGGGGAAGATAGAGTGTACTTATACCATACCCCTACCTGGGGAGTTAGAAATTAATAGCAAATAAACATACTATAAAAATTTGTATTATTTAAGTTATGGGGGTTTTGGGTCTTTCAAATGCATTTCTTTTTCTTCTTTTTCCTGAGGTATTTAGTAAATGAATGTGTGGGAGATAACTCTCTGAAGTAATCTATCAGATCTTACATGTTAGAATACTATGCTTTATTGGTCCAATTTCATGGTTATGGTCTAGCAAGTAATTGTATCCACGGCTGATATCATTTATCTTACTCAATTATCTTTCACTGTTGGGTTCTGCCTTTCACTTCCTTTCATGAATGCTGTTTGCACCTGTTTTCCCATCATTATTTGTGCCTTCTTCTGTTAGAAATTGGTGCAAAATTATAGTATAGTGGAATGACTTACTGTTCGGATGGTGTTGCAGATGATTATCGTCTTTTCTGTGGTGATCTTGGGAATGAGGTGAATGAGGATGTTTTATCAAAAACCTTTTCAAAGTTTCCATCCTTTAACATGGCTAAGGTATTATGTTCTGTTAGATAATTTATTTTGCTTTCCAATACTTCTACTGGTTTTTCTTGTCATGAAGAGAGAAATTTTTGTGCCCTACAAGTTTCCTCCTCTCCTTTTTTTTTTTTTTTTTTTTGCTAAATATGGTATTTCTACATCCTAAACATTCTTGAATCTTCAGAAAGCTAGAAATCCTTGTATATGCACCAACAACTATTGATAGTCTGAGGCGGATCTGGGATTTGATGTTTACACAGTCCTACGACAACCTCAAATTAACAGTATACAATAATAACTGAGGTTCACAGTTAAATATAAATAGACATTTTAGTGGATTTCAATATACATATACTGGATTGGGGGTAATACTAATTTGATTCTTTCTGCCTTGACCTGACAGAAAAGATCAGAAAGAAATTAAGAAGTAATTTATATTCGCCTTGCTGTCTTCGAACTTTATTGTGTAATTGTATGTTTTTAGCTTACAAGGTTCAGTAACAAAGAGTGTTCACTATTCATTTCGACAGGTTTTGAGAGACAAACGAACTGGTAAGACCAGAGGATTTGGATTTGTAAGTTTTTCCAGCCCAGTAGACTTTGCTGCGGCACTTAAAGGAATGAATGGTAAGTTATCTGGTAATCAATATATGTGCAGTCTCCTATTTTGCTTGAGCTATTAAATGACAACTTGATATAGTGGGTTTGTCACAGTTATATGATCAGCTTTTACCTTCTTGAAGTACCACCAATCATAAATGATAGCGTATAATTTGTTCTAACAGTTTTCTTGATATGCCATTTAATTTGGCTAGATGTCCTTCATGTCAAATAATTCGGGTATATATAAAGGGTTCCTCTGTTATGCCACTGGGTTTTGTATTTGAAAGTGTATTCCCTCCCTCTCCCCTTCCTTTTCCTCTCTCCACGGTGATGAAGGAATGATGAAAGAAACAAGTAATTGAACTATGTATTGAAAACAACAATTAGAACTGCTTTTAAAATTGGTCTAGGTAAAGTAAAAATTAACAAGGAAAAGAACAACATCAACCAAAATGGTATGAGAGAGTTTCAAAAGTCTGTTTCTTGTGGAGAGGGGAGTACGTGAATGTCTTAAAATGGCAGTAGCTATGGAATTGGTGCAATGTTGTTCCCAGATGCCTAATGAGGTGGTAATTCGTGCTGTTTTCAGGGAAGTATGTTGGAAATCGCCCAATTAAACTAAGCAAGAGTAATTGGCAAGAGAGAAATGACAATGAAGCTCAGAAAGACACAAGGTGAAGATTTTTGCATTGTATATGAGATTACATCTTGATAGTTGGCATTAATTTTTACTAATATGAACTGAATTACGTTTTCTGGATATTCGATCTTGTGGCAGAACCAATCGCATAAGAAGCCGACGCTAGCAAAGAAAGGATATTACAAGTGAGCACCTACCATGATAATGACTCAAGCAGCAAGAATACTTACTGTACTAATGATGATTTAGTTTTAAAGTTTAGTTGGTGGTTGATTCCCTTGCAATCCATTTTGTTATGATATAGGATTGGGAAAATCGCAGAGACTTTGGAAAGGTTTGGGGTATTTTTTATAACCGCAGGATAACCCATTGTCGCTACAACCTTTGTCATTTGGGTGAGCACTCTATAATGAGCACTTAGTGCACATTGGGTGAACCCCCCACTGTGTAATAACTGGGGAAGTAAACCGCACTAAACAAGCCCTATGCTACAGGCTAGACTCAAAAGGCATTGAGGGAGATCAATTCTGGGTCATTCGTGAGGATAACCATCCTCCAAATGCAAAAGTTGTCTTTTGACAAAATAAATCATTAAGCTGCAATTGTATTATGTCTTGTCTAATATGTTCATGAAGTATAAATACATTAAGCTTAAAAATTCATGAATGAACTTGAAAAACCAATATGAAAAGGACTTGTTTATGTCTCAATTCTGAAGAACTATACGAAGTGGGGTTTTTTAAAAATGATGTGTATGTAAGTTCTAATTTTATTTTAAAAGTAAAAAGGTTATTTCTAATAGATTTTTGGCTCAAAAAAAAACAAATAAAGGAGTACTATAATTATTTTATTAGTGTTTTACTTGGTCATATAGTTAGAAGGAAAGAAAATATATGTACATTTTTATACATTAGTTCGGATACAATGTTTGGTTTGTAATTAAAATTATTTTTCATTAGCTATTTAAAATTACACATAACTACTCTATAAATTGTAAAAATATATCCAACATCTTGGACTCTTGGTGGTACTTGGTACTTTGTCGTTGTGGGTGACACGTATCGATTGATTTCGTTCGATTTTAAAATTTATCGATTTGATTTATTGGTTATTGATTTATAGAGACGCTAAATCATTATATTATCATTAAGATATTTACTTCGATTATTGGTTTATCGGTTATTGAATCGTTATTGATTCGATTATCAGTTTAACCATTAAGATTTAAAAAAAAATATACTAAAAATCACTTTAAAACAAGGTGACAAACCAAATGAATCATGTACATGAGTTCACAAGTTACATCTTTCTCAAAAGCAAACACTTTTACATTGTATTATAACCAAGAGTTGGGACAACTAGAAACAAAAGTAGGAAATCAAACTCTAAGGCAAGGACTTTATATATAAAATGATATGAAAATAATTATTTAATTTACTATCAGGTAGTCAGTTAACCTGTTAAGAAAAAAAATCAAATTGTTAAAATCCGATAACAAAATAAATCAAAACTGTTATGAAAACCGCCAAGTCAATAATCCATTATGGATAAACCAATATAACTTTTTTTCCAATTCGAATTATCCATTTTGATTGATTTTGAATAACATGTATTTTGTAACTTTAATCAAATTGAGGTGTGCGAAAAGTGAATCGTAAACCGTGGTCATTAATAAAAACAAAATCCAAAATAACTAATATTGTACAATTGGTACCAAAGCACATATTAAGTTAGAAAAGAGGAGTCAAATGCAAATATCTTCAAATTTCAACCCTAGTTATTAACGTCCAACAATCTTGAATTCATAATTTTTGCCCCCCAAGTACTGCATCTGCTCTGTTTTTAACGAAAAAAAAATTTGCAGGTATGTTCATGGCTGATTACTTTCTTAGTATTTTCACTTTGTTGGGTTCTTCCCCCACCCCACGTACGTATCTGGGTGGGGTTTGGTTCTTTCTCATTTTCCCAATATTACTACAGTTTAATTGTTGTCTAAAATCCCGTCGTTACACTGGGTATTATGTTGTTGTTGAATTGTCAAGTAAAATTTGTTGTATGAGATGATAGTTACGTGTTTCTTTGTGGGGTTGGTTTTTTTTTTTTTTCACCTCATTTTTTCACGAGGTTTAGTTATGGTTTTGGATATTAGGTTGTTGAATTTTAGCTAAATTTTGACACTTTGTCGCGTTATCATATTTTCACAATCTTAGTTATGGTTTCGGAAATTAGATTATTGAATTTTAGCTAAATTTGTTGTAAAAGGAGATGAAACTTTGTGGGGTTAGTTTTTTTTTATCATTTTTTCCACAAGCTTAGTGATTATTGAATTTTAGCTAAATTTGTTGTAAAAGATGAAACATTGTGGGGTTAGTTCTTTTTATCATTTCTTTCACAAGCTTAGTTATGGTTTCCAATATCAGATTGTTGAATTTAGCTAAATCTGTAGTAAAAGGCAAAACTTTTGTTTATCATTTTTCCACAAGATTAGTTATGGTTTTGGATATGAGATTATCGAATTTTAGCTAAATTTGTTGTAAAAAGTGAAACTTTGTGGGGTTAATTTTTTTATATCATTTTTTAACAAGCTTAGTTATGTTTTTGGATATGAGATTATTGAATTTTAGCTAAATTTGTTGTAGAATGTGAAACTTTGTGGGTTTGGTTTTTTTTAATCATTTTTTCACAAGCTTAGTTATGGTTTGGGATATCAGATTGTTGAATTTTAGCTAAATTTGTAGTAAAAGGTAAAACTTTATGGTGTTAGTTTTTTTAATCATTTTTTCCCAAGCTTAGTTATGGTTTCGGATGTCAAATTGTTCATTTTAGCTAAATTTCTTGTAAAAGGTGAAATTTTGTGGGGTTAGTTTTTTTTGTCATTTTTTAACAAGCTTAGTTATGGTTTAGGATATTAAATTTTTATTGTTATATTTTAGCTAAATTTGTAGTAATAAGTGAACAAATTGATGTTACTCAAGTTTTTCTTTGTGGTATTAGCTAAATTTGTAGTAAAAGCTGAACAAATTGATGATTGCATCCCCGCTGTGTTTTCCATCTGAGCAAATGGTTTGTGTGTGATGTTACTGTTTTGCATTTAAATGATATGGACTCACATAGAGCTGAATGGTTAAAGAGGATTTGTATAGACAGCTTTAACTAGTTTGGAATTGACATGTAAGTTGATTCTGTGATGTTACTGAATGACATTATGACTCCCTTATTTCTGATGGAGCTCCTTAACTGATATACTCATATTAATTTATTTCTTTTTTGAGAAGTGTCTTGAATCAAGTCAAATTTGAATATGAAGTTTGTTTTTCCAAGTGTAGAGTTACTGGTTTGGCAGAAGAGCTTTTTGTTTTTTGTAACGAAAAAATATTGTATATATATAACAAAAAACTACAAGGGAGCATGGTGTGACTTAGACACCGAAGAATTACAAGTATTAGTACTATGGTAGGCACTATAGATACATCTGGGAGTAGACTAACATTAGCTACTAAAGAATGCTCTCTTTCAGTAAGTTTAAATATGGAGTATCTAAAAAGATTTCCTAATACAAGATGTTAAGATAAAAGATGTTAAGTTTCAACCTTTTCCACCAAAAAGTTTTCTTGCATTTCCTGTTCTCTCTTAATTGTTTCTATTCGGAAGACAATTGTTCTCTTACATTCCCCTGACCTCTTCTTACCTTTTTCAGTTGACAAGACTGGGATCACTGTTGCTTCAATTTTTCCAGTTTGCCTAAGATTGCATGCCACCTTGATGATATGCTATTCAAGTATAGCACATATGCCACTGCGATCTTGCTTACCTCTATTTCACAGGAATAACACAGTAGTTTCTGAAGAAATGCTCTTTTTCTCTTGAAGGTTGGTGTTATCGTAAAGAAAGCAATGGCTACACTTGTGCCGAAAGTGATGATTGGAACTCCTACCCTACATATACAGAACTCAAGCTCCAGCCAGATAGACCTCCAAACTGGAAGTAGTCAATCCTTGCTAATAAAAACTCCAGCAATTCTGTTAAGACATTCATTCAGAGGTAACTTTAGTGGTCAATCTTCTCTGCAATGGCATGGAGTTCTTGGTTCAGGAAAAACTGGTTCCATATTATCCTGTAACAAGCAGGGAAGTGTCTGTCTTGATAGAGTTAAAGAGGGTACTAATGGGAGCTTAAATGGAGATGTTGAGAAGATATCAAATGAGCAACAGTTAAAGAAACTTTCTAGTTCCTTAAGGTTGACTTTAGATGGACCATTGGTTGAAAATGATGAGACAACTAACAACAAAATCCTTAGAAGTTTTTGCAGTCATGGAAAATTGCTTGAAGCATCAAAATTAGTTGACCTGATGTCTCGTCGATACCAAATTCCAGACTATCCTTCCTGCATAAACTTGATTAGGGGTCTCGTCAATGTTGGACAGACCGACAAAGCAGTGAACGTTCTACAAACCATGGTTATGTCTGGTGGGGCTCCAGATATTATTACATATAATATGTTAATCAGTGGTCTCTGTAGAAAAGGGCTTTTGAACTCTGCCATTGATTTCTTGGACTACATGAGCTTGAGTGGTTGCCTTCCCGATGTTATCACTTATAATACTATACTGCGTGCGATGTTTGACCGTAGTAAATATGATCAAGGAATTCAGTTTTGGAAGGATCAGTTAAGAAAAGGATGCCCTCCTTATCAGATCACCAGTACAATTCTTGTTGAATTAGTCTGCAAACATTGTGGTGTTATACGTGCCCTTGAGGTAATGGAGGACTTGGCAGTTGAGGGATGTTCTCCAGATCTCGTGACCTACAATTCCATGGTAAATTTTTCTTGCAAGCAAGGGAACTTTGAAGATTCAGCTTTACTAATCTATAATCTTCTATCGCATGGCCTTGAGCCCAATGCTGTGACTTACAATACTCTTCTCCATTCCTTTTCTACCTATGCATGTTGGGATGGAGTAGATGAGATTCTTTCCATTATGAACGAAAGTTCACATCCTCCTAGTGTTGTGACTTACAATATTTTAATCAATTGTTTGTGCAAGCATGGGCTTCTGGATCGTGCAATTGACTTTTTCACTCAGATGATCTCTGAAAACTGTACACCTGATATAATCACATATAATACACTTCTACGTGCTCTTTGTAAGGAGGCAATGGTGGACGAGGCCATCCAAATTGTTCATTGTTTAGGTGATAGCAGTTGTTCTCCTAGCATAATCACTTACAACATAGTCATCGATGGCCTTGCGAAGCTTGGTTTTATGGAGAAGGCTATGGATTTATACCATCAAATGAAAAAGCATGGGACTTGTCCTGATGATGTTACATATAGATGTCTAATTTGGGGATTCTGTCGAGCTGATCTTATTGAAGAAGCTGTGGAGTTACTAAAAGAGATGGGTAATAGCAGACACAGGGTCAGAGATAATTGTTACAGGTTTATTATTCACAGATTATGTCAAAATGGTAAACTGGACTCTGCAAAAAAGGTGCTGAAAATGATGATATCAAGTTGCCATAAGCTTAAGTCAACCGTGTATTCCAATATAATTGCAGGGATAGCTGGTGCGGGTATGAATGAAGCAGCTATGGAATTGCGTGAGAAGTTGAAGGAATGGAAAATTCTCAAGGAATAGATTCTTTTTTCCCAATTAGACAGTATCCTTAACTCAGTGATTGTTATTGGTAGCATGGCTGGTGCAGATATGAATAAACAGCAACAGAAATGTGGAAATAGTTGAGTGAATGCAACTCTCGAGGAATAGAGGTTTTCATATTGGAAAGAGATTATCATTAAATCAGCTCATCAAATCATTCAACATATCACCTCAGCGCAAATGGAAATTTTACTCCTTTATTAGGTTTCTTTCCTTGTCCATTGTCTGTTCTATTTTGTGCTTGGTAAAATTTGACCAATATCATGCCTGCTTGACAGAGTTTTGGTTAGTTATGTATTCTAATTCATATGGCGACTTTTTTATTTCTATATTATTCACATATAGAAAAAGCTATGGATCAGTGCATTTTAGGCATATTTTATCATGTGCCATGAATATATATGTGGCCTTGGGTTTTAGTGCAATGTCTTTGTGAAGTTTCCCAGTATTTCTGTTATCAATATGGACTTGTATTCTTCTAATATCTTAAATTGTAAATTTTTTAGCTCCTTTTTAGTTGTGTAGCTCTACTAGCTATTCGTATTTCCATTACATTTGCCCATATTAAGTTCATGTAACCTGTCCATTTCTTGAGTTTTTTCCCCCCAGGAATTCTTGATGTTAAGACCCCTAGAAGCTTGTTATTCACCATCTATTTCACCGCTCCGAAGCTATGGCCTAGTAATCAGTGAAGTGGTGGGAGAATTATCAGATCTCATATTCAACTCAGCTAGATGATTTCTTCTCATGTGCCCAAGTCTTGGTGAACGTAGTTGTCTGGTCTCTATGTTGGTGAGGAGGTAGTAAGCCCCATGGAATAGTGGAAGTGTGTTCCAAGCTGACCTTGGACACCAGGGTTATGAAAAAGGTTCATCATCCCTTTCTCAGTTTGATGATTTCTTCTTGTGTGCCTAAGCCTCGGTGCCTCGGTTAACAATGTTGTCTAGTGCCTATGTTGGTGAGGAGGTACCAGGTGCCCCATGGAATAGTGGAGATGCGTACCAAGCTGACTCGGACACACCATCATGAAAAAAGTTCATCATCCCTTTCTCAGTTAGATGATCCTTCTCATGGCTAAACCTTGGTGAAAGAGTTACCTATGTTGTGAGGAGGTACCAGGTGCTGCCTGGAATAGTGGAGGTGCATTCCAAGCTGACCCGTACACCCGCCATCATGTAATAAATTCATCATCCCTTTCTCCAATCAACCACTTTTTTGTAATATAGAAGATGGCTTCTACTGATTTTGGTAATGAGTTAACTTTGCTGGAAATATGTTGCTGTATTCATTCATTTATGGCACAGATCAAGGCCTGGTTAGACTGTTCAGCAATCAGCATTACAGGTAATGGTTTTCTTTCACTTCCAAGAGAACCATTTGATGCTTACAGGAAACAACCTCTCTACACCACCCTCTCCAAACTCAACTTGTGGGATTACACTGGATATGATGTTGTTGTGTTGGTGCCGTTGTGGTAGCAATTTATCTGATTGGAAATGAAAGATATCCATGTAATCTGATCAATTTTCTTTTAGTTCTTTGAGCATGTATTGAACGTAAGAATGTTTTGTGCATCGAGGTGTCCTTTTGTAGCAGCCTTTTACAGGTAATTATCAGTGAACTTCCAAGTATTTTGGGAGTAAATACTGGCGTAAAGTTCCACCATTCCCCTAAGCAATACCGTGCTTTTACTCTCTTGGCGATCTTATCCAATATGAATCTAGATTAGTCAGATTAATGAGCTTCAGATATCGAATACTTTAAAAAATAATCATGAAGTTAAAAAAATAAATATTGGTTGCTACTTATGTACAGTAAATAGATGCCCTTGATTGTTGTCAAACAACACAAATTTGGCTCATGGATCTTTGAACTATTTTGTCAAGTACAATTTCAACAAACAAAATACACTAAATTCCATCAACTGAATAAAAATATCTCTAAAAACCAGAATGTATGAACTCAAAATCTTCGAAAATTTTATACGTACAAAAATACAGCAAATGGATACATATTTGTTAGTTTACATCTGATGTCTTTGTTACTGTCATTGATGTACAAGTATGGAACACTGATACGAACGAAACTTGGCCTTTCATGGACTTTATAATAAAATTAGAACGATACAGAGAAGATACTATATCAAAAACAGATTCAAGAAACTACTTTCTGATTTCTAAGATAGTAGTAATATCTTTACTATAAACATCAGGTACTTGAAAGGTTTTTCTCAAACGTTGAAGTGATTCTTTTGAGATAGCATTCTTATGATAAATCGCGCTAGCCATCTCCATTGCTTGAACTCTCCATCCTGAAAAACCAATACCTTCAATCAACAGAATATACGTTGTTTCATTAGGACGACACCCCTTTTCTACCATCTCTGATAGAACTTCAATTGCCTCAACAACTCTATGAGCTTTGCATAGTCCAAGAAGAAGAATGTTATAAGTTATAACAGTAGGTGGAAAACCATTCCCTTCCATATCTCCTAACAAATCAAGTGCTTCATTCACCATTCCATCTCGACATAAACATGAAATCAATGCATTATAAGTTATCTCATCAGGATCAACGCCTTTTTCTATCATCTCTGATACCATTTTCAAGGCCCTAGCTCTCCCTCCACTATTCCATAACGCGCTCATCAATGTATTATAAGTGCTTACATCAGGAGGACATCCTATTTCCGCGAGCTTCTCAAACACTTCCATTGCCTCATCAGCTTTCCCCTTCTTACACATTGTAGAAAGTATAGTGTTATAGTTCACTATATCAGGCAAGCATCCGTTCGTGATCATGTGATCCAAGAACTTAATAGCCAAATCCAATCTCCCCCCTTTGCAAAATGCAGAAATCAATGGATCATAAGTAAATGTATCAGGTGTTAATCCTTTATCAGTCATTATCTTTAACAAGTTAATCGCTTCGTCTAATTTCCCATCTCTACATAAAGCACTCATCAATATGCTATAAGTAACAACATTTGGTTCACATCCTGCACATAACATCTCATTCATTAGCTTCTCCCCATCACTCCATTTCCCTCTATGATGCAACAATGCCCTTAACAAAATGTTGTAGGAAATCACATCAGGCTTACAACCCTTAGATGGCAAGCTCCTAACGAACTCGTAGGCTTGATCCATCATCTTTTCTCTACACATTCCCCTGATAATTGCATTATAAGTGTACATATCAGGTTGAAGCCCTATCGATAACATCTCATCAAGAAGCTTCATTGCTTCATGAATTCCGCCTTCAAGTATCGTTGCCTCTATCAAGATTGTGTAAGTAATAACAGTAGGCTTACAATTGTGTTCTTCTTTCAACTGATCCAACAACATCAATGCTGATCCTAGTTTCCCTCTATCACAAAGACTACCTATCAAGATATTATACGTAACAGAATCCGGAGGAAATCCATGAGTTTTCATCCTATTCAACACCTTATTAGCTTCTTCAATCTTGTTCATTTTGCAAAATCCACTTACAAGTGCATTATATGCAAACACATCTGGTTCACCAAATTGCTCCAAAATTTGCATTACTTTCACCCCTTTATCCGAATTTTTCGAATTGAAAAACCCCTTAATCAGCTTTGTACACAGAATCACATCAGGTTTATAACCACTCTTCACCTTACATTCAAGTAAATACAATGTTTCATCATATTTGCCTACTTTACATGACCAATTTAACACTTTCATATCATGTGTAGCTCTATTTTCACTAGAAATTTTCACCCTTTGAGGATTTCTAATATTTATTTTACTTTCCTCATTGCTAATACTACATCTTACAACAAAATTATGCTTTGAAGATTCACATTTTGGCTTCAAATTATTGGAGAAAAAGGGACATTGATGAGGAAGAATAATCCTCGTCATTTAGTCTAGTCGTATCAGTGAAAGTCTCTCAAACACTAAAATCACAATAACAAAAAATCACGCCTCGATCCCAAACAAGTTTAGAGTTGGTTATACAAGACTTTCCGAACCCCCTTAATACAACTAACCCTCGATCTCAAACAAGTTAGAGTCCGCTACATAAACATTCGAGACAAATCATATTTCAATTGAATTAAGAAAGAGAAAAAAAGTACCTTTTGTTCTTGTTTGTAAAATTGAACATGAGCTATGAATTTGAAGTATGAATGATAAAAAAAAAAAATAGATGTAAGTATTTTTATTTTATTTTTTTTGTACATCTCAAAAATCTTTTTTATAGATTTTTTTTGGATAACATAGTAAAGTTCAGATAAGGCCACAAATGGTTAACCCATTGGATAAACCGGGTCGGTCTAGTTTGTGGCTTGCACTTTTTTGAAGATGTCTAGTTTCTTGAATTAATTGGAAATGAAGGAAAAAAGACCGATATACCCTTAATTTTACGATTTACGAAAGTGATAGATGTATAGTTATATACCTTTGTCGTTTAACAAATGGTGCATATATATTTCTGTCGTTTGACAAATTATACATATTTACCTTTTTTCACTAATAAACTGAACAAAAAACTAACCACAAAATTGATTTTTTAGATTTAAAAATTGTCATGTGTTATTGACATATTCTTCGGTCGTTTTATATAACCTACACATCCGATTCAACAAAAAAAATCTCTCTCTTATTCAGAACCTAATCAAAACTCATTTAATGACTGCGTAGAAGAGGAAATCATTTTTTTTTATTAAGTAGGATCTATCAGTTATATACTATGATTTTATAAATAATCCTCTATAATAATTTTTTTTTTTGCATTTGCGGTCAAGTCACCCATTTTCCCTTGATTTTTAAGTTATATGGAGTGATATTTTGATGTTTAATCATGAAAATATCAAATCAAACTTGAAGTTATATTTCAAATGCGGAAGATAAATTTCATACTTAAAGTTAAATTTAAAATACATGCAAGCATAAATATTATTTCAAATATTTTTTGTAAAAAGTATAATTACAAAAAATTTCATCTTTAACTTTAACTTCATAAATTTCAAATAAAATAAAAAATATTTGAAATGTATAATCCACCACCTACTAAAAATTTAGAGCTTTTTAGTCGCAAAATGAATTTCGTCTATAAAGCTGAAAAGAGAATTTACTTTTAGACATTGACCATATATAAATTATTGCCTAATATTTATAAAAAAAAAAATTAAATTAATTAATTCAAACACAAACTATCTGTAATACAATCATATTTAACTTGCTAAAACAATTATTTGAAAATTTTACACTACTATATTGCACAAGATATAAACATTTTAGAGGAAAAAAAAATTAAATCACATATTCACAAATCACAACGATAAATTTTCGAATAAAAAAATACAAAATAAAAACTATTATTAGTGTCCTATGAATCTCAACCATTAATTTTTATCGTAAAATCACACACTCATAATCTTTAAAAAAGTTATATTTGTATTGGGTCCCCTTTATAAGTATGTTATTTTCTAAATTAAAATATGAAATATAGCATGTATTTTTTTAATAATAAAATAAATATAATAAAAGGGACAAAGGGATTTGTGTGACCTCAATATTTTAAATTTCATAATAGAGGGTTACTTATTAAAGAAAAATATGTTCTTATTAAATGAGTTTTATAATAAGAAATTAGTCCATAATTAGTTGACTTATATATTATATGGGAATTGCTATTTTCAAAAGGGAATAAGTCAAAATATTATTCTAAGCGTGCATAATTTGTATTTTTTTAATAATATTTAAGAAAGATCGAATGTCAACTATCGAAATCAATGAAAAATCTTAATAACTATTCCATTTTAACAATTTTCTTTTCAAAAATTAAAAACTTTAAAAATTCACATCTACTTAAATTAAATGATTACTAAATAATTATATCCACCTCATAAATTTTCAGAATTATGTGATGTTAATATTCATGAGCATAATTTTTACTCAATTTTAGTAATTATGGTAAATATTTTCTTAAAACCTTAGAATTCTAAAATAAAAAATTTGATGATATAGTTATCATAATATTTTAACGCCCTATAAGTTTGAATTGTATTGTGATTTCAAGGACATGATTAGCCAAACTACAACTAGAAATAAAGATATAACTTTTGAAGTGACAAATATTATTAAAGATTGTAATGCAATACCTCACAAGAATGATAAAAGTCGTTTGATGGGGATAAATTATTTCAAAATTAATTATCTTTAGATAAGATATTTTATCTTATTTAAAATTCTGAGATAAATAACTCAAGAATTACTAAATATTTTTATTTTTATTATAACTTATTAACATCAAGTTAGAATTTAAGTTGTAATTAAATAGAAAGATGAAAATTGCGAATGAATTAGAGTTAGATGAGTTTTTTCTCAATGGGATCCACCAATTCACGAATAGTAATCAAATGCCTCAATGGTCTCCTCCGATAACTATTAAATTAATTCGGAATTAAGGGTGTTCTTCTGGTATGAATCAATTTTTTTATGTTTGGTTGGCTTTAATATTTTCAAATCAATTTATTTTCCTCAAATTTTAGAAAAATAATTTCCCTTAAAAAAATGTAAGAATTTTTTTTTTCTGAACCAGTTTTCATACCCATATCCTCACCCCACCCCCACTCCCCTTTTTCATAAAAGTTTTTTTTTGAAAAATAGTTTAAATTTTAAATATTTCACCTAACCCTTCTAATATTTTCGAGTCATGTTCTATTTTTATAAAAAAATAATTTCTATTCTTTAATAAAAGATAAAAGGTACCGATTTTTTTTTTTCATTTACCAATTAAACACT
Organism: Solanum habrochaites; assembly: GCA_027704765.1. NCBI lineage: Eukaryota > Viridiplantae > Streptophyta > Magnoliopsida > Solanales > Solanaceae > Solanum > Solanum habrochaites. The sequence continues at coordinate 3,452,393 of JAKWJA010002492.1, forward strand.
AAATTCATTTTCTACTTACTAACTAGACAAAAAAAGTAAGTTAGAAATTAATTTATTTTCGAAAAAATCGACAAAAACATTTTTCAAGGAAACACATTCTCCATCCTACCAAACACACCCTAAGAGTGGATTTTGGATTAAAAGACAAACGGGTATAAATTGATTAAGAGTGTGTTAGATATTTTCTTTAATAAAATTTTTGGCCGATTTATTTATTTGGTAGATTTAAATTGGTGACATTACACGTTTTACTCATTGGTAATGTGAAAAAATGATCAATGAAAATCAACTATATCTTTTTGTTAATATATTAGTGATAACAAATGACATTAGGGTTGCAAATCAATTGGTTTCAGTTTGATTTAGAAGTTTATTAGTTTCACTTATTAATTATCGATTTATAGATACGTTATATTGTTCTAAGGATATTGATTTATCAGTTATTAATTGTTATTCGTTTAATCATTAATATTCGACACAAAATTGAAAATCAATTAAAAATAAGGGATAAATCAAATAAATCATGCACATGTCAAATTGCATCTTACTCAAAAGTAACAACTGCCACATAGTAGAATAATCAAGAGTTTGAAACAACTAGAATGAAAAAAATAAATTACAGAAATACACACCTTTTGTTTCACTTATTTCTATTAATTCCTATGGCTTTTAAAAATTTCCAAAATCCCTTATTTCTTGAATGTATTCGAACTAGTTTTTAATATACCGAACTAGTATTCAATGTATTTGAGCTAGTTTTTAATGTATTCGAACTACATATTAATGTATCTAAGACAATATTTAATGTATCTGAGCTAATATGTATTCGAGCTTCAATTATTGTATCAATTTTTTTTAAGAAATTAATGTAACTAGAATTAAAATTATGAGATTTATGTAATTTACTCCGAATAAGAATATGAATCTAAACTCTAAGCCAAGGAGTTCATATACCAAAATAATATAAATGCAATCATTTAATTACTGTTAAGAACTGATTCAACTGATAATAAAAAGAATCAAAATTATTACTGAAACCGCTAAGCCATAATAAACTTTCTTCGGTACAAATTATCAGTTTCGATGTGATTTCGAATAAATCCTATATTTGTTAGGTTATGGAGCCTGATTAATATTTGATGTACTGTCATATATTAACTGTTTAAGCGGTTTAACCTGTGTGGTGAGGTTGCCAGGGAGTTATGGGGGGTGGGAGACCCCATCCGAAGGAGAGGTTGGGGGCAGCGCCCCGACCTAAATTTTAGATTTTACTATTTATTCTCCATTTATACTCTATAACCAAAAATATTCTGATTTATTAATATATATACCCCACCGCCGTGAAATTTTACTCACGGGGTGTTACCAAAAAATATTGGTTTCTCTCTAATCTCACTCTGTCTAAAGTTCTTGTGTTATTTATTTCATCAAGTGTGTGTGAATATTAACATAGATGAGTCTTTCGTTAAAGTTTGATGACATATTTGAGCTATGCTCGTACCGAGAACATTTGTTCATGTGGTAGTCACGTGATGAATATACAAATTGTAATTTGGAGTCACCTTTGGGTGCTTCTTTTTTGTGGATCATTTATTTACGTTTTATTATACTCTTTTTCTCTTCTTCTCCTTTTTTTTCCCTTCACACAAACAAAACACAAAACTTTGCTTCCAGGGTTTCGTTTTTCTCCTCTGTAAATTCTCTCTTCTCCGATCTCCTTCAATTTTCAATTTTGTGAACTTCCGATTCGCAAAGATCCGGTTACGGTTTTTTGGTTTTTTTTTGGTTGTTTGGTGACGGAACCCTAATTTTATCGGGATTTGGAAGATTTCATGCGATGCGAAGAGGAATTGTGGTTCGTTTAGGTGTTTGAAGATCTTGCGGGTTTGGTTTCGTTCGATTTGATTTGATTTTTGAAAAAAAAGAAAAAAAAGAAAAGAGGTATCGCGATTCGCGATGGATGTGGATTTTAATGGTGATGTAGCGAGTTTGGATGCTGAGCTTTTGCAGTTACCTGAGTTGTCTCCTTTGGCTATTAAAACGAATCCTTTTGTTGCCGAGAAGCTATTTGATCAATGGCTTTCGCTTCCTGATACTGCCGCTTTGGTAATTTCCTTATTTCTATTTTTTGTGACTTTTTTTTTTGTTGATGTAGTAGGAGTTAGCTGTCAAAATTTGAATTTGGATTTGCTTGTACCTAGGTATATTTATTTGGAGATGTGTCAACCTGTACTGTGTGGGAGTACTTATTGTTTTATAGGTTACCACTGGTTTGGTGGTGTTCTGTATAAGGAAAAAACTGATCTTGGTGTAATACCCTGCACTACTAATAAAATGATTGGCTTCCAGTATAAACTCTGCATTAATGACACCTTCAAAACTTATGGTGGAATCTAAATGTTGTTTTATGTGAGAGAAAATACGGGAACAATAGATGTATTTGCAATACTAGGATAAGAGTACATGAAATGTCTAAAAATACCCGTAAAACTTTATTTTTGAGATTGCTATTGCAATCTGACATAACAATATATGTATTATTATCCTAATTGAGGGCACTAGGTGATAAGACTTTGGGTTAGATTACCTGGTAGTTGTGCTAGTGGAAGGTATCACGTATGCGGTAGAATAGTTGAGGGGTGCAATAACGATCAAGCTCTCTTTACAACATGGTAAACTTCACATTAGAATCCGTATGAACTACCCATTCATTAGTTAGGTGGCCGTTTGGCATATCCTTTTATTTTTGTTGAAGCTATTTTTATCGTTTTACCAAGAGGGTTTCTTATGCTGTGAGCATGCATTACTCAGAGCGTCACTTTTTGGGGGGTTTTTCCACTTTCATAGTTCAATTATATGCCGAATTCTGGGGGTTACATCTTTTAATAACTAGTGTAAATGACCTGGCTCACCAATTGGTACCGAAAGAGAGCGTCACTTCTCTAGAACATTACCTACAAATACAATTGTCTAGCTATGCCGAGAAAACTATGGTAGCAATCCATGAATTCTATAATATTCACGTACAATCTCAGAGAATTTCTCTAATTCTCTAAGAGATGGGAAACCTACATTTGTCATTATCTTACTCCAAAGAAGGAATTGGACAGGTTATCTTAGTATTAACTATCAAGATAATTAGTTACCATTGGTAAAAATTTTTTTAATTAAAATTAACTATCAAGATAATTGGAAGTGATCAAATCATGGTATCTTCATCCATTTAGAATTTTCATTTGGTCGGTGAAGCTGTTGGGAACAGAACATTTCTTTGGGTAAAAAACCTTAGTCCTTTATCTAAAGTCTCCAAAATGTAAAAAGAAGCAGTGTTCTGATAAGTTCAGAGATGCTTCCTTATTCTTTGACCACTTCAGCTAGTGACAGCTTCTTTTAGAGTCCTTGAAATTACCAACTGGGCTCTGAAGTGATTAAGAAACCGTCAAGCTGGAGAGAGGAAAGTAATGCAGGAACAGATGGTTTATGGGCTTGGCGGACTTCTCATACACCGTCAAGCTTTCCTGCAGATTATGGATGGCAGTCCAACCAAAGCATACCACTTATAGTGGAGCTTTATCCTGATAAAAAATTTACCCTGATCTAAAAAGCTTTAGTGGGGCTTTAATTTTCTTCAACATTCTCTTGATAGTTACCTTTCCACCATTTTTGTGGTAAGGTAAATAATTTTATTAACAATTTTGAGAACCTCGTATACAAGACACATACCAAAAAAAGGAGAACCTTGACCATAATATGGTTCTCAATAAAAGAGGTCCAATCCTCTACAAACATGAAGACCAAAAGGAAACTAGAGACAAAGAACTACTTTGCAGTTTTATAAAAGCTTGCTCCATTCCTTCAAAAAGGCCCCTTATTTCTCTCTTTCCAGATAACCCACATGATGGCTGGGGGGCCACTCTCCTTCCTCTTGGGCCTTTCTTCCTTCTCATATGAGTCCAACTTTGAAAAACCTTCTTCATTGTGCTTGGCATCACCCATTGCATCCGAAACAAAATAAAGCACCATGACCTTTTCTTTTCCCTTGGGAGCCTAGACAATTGTTTACCCTAAACCTTCTAGAATTAAGAAACGTCATAGTGCATGGTAACTTGTGAAGAAAATTTGGAACTTTCATTTTTGATGTAGTAAATTTGGTATGTCATTAGTCTACAATAGCCAGAGTTTGTTAACCAGTGAAGTGCTGAAACAATGGAAATAGAAGGCTTTAAAACTTATTGGATGGAAAAAGATGAACTCTTGACATTTCAAAGGAAAAAAGTAGTCAGTAAAGTTAGGAGTCTTAAAAGGACAAGAAGTGTGCTATATATTCAACTGTTACAACAACAACAACAACAACAATTTCCACAAGAAGTGGACCTCCAAATGCATCAATTGACACAGAGAATAAACCCAAATAAATAGTTCCAGATTGTTTGGTTAATGAACTGCAGAAATTCAAAATGCATAAGCAAGTAGGTTCTATGTAATGATTGAAGGTGTTAGACTGCAATGAGATAGACTCCAAATTACTTAGATAAATTATCTCGAAAAACCACTCTTATCAAAGGCTCGCTTAACACTGATGAGGAACAGAATATGTTGAGCGCTTCCCCCTTGCATCATGGGCACTTCAGTGTCATCATCAATATTCAAGGCTACAAGTCATACTTTTCCTTGCCAATTTTTAATCATGAAGAGGCGGCACTGAACAATTCATATTTTACTTTATCGTAATATTTTTTCAATTTCTTGTCCATATATTTGTTATTTTTTATTACAAATTATTTGTCTTGGACTACACATACATATTTGTATTTTTTCCTCCATTTGTGCCTTTCTTTATTAAGGCCCACACTTTATTTGCGATTTGTGCTTAAAGCATCAATGGACCTTTGAGCTTTTTTGCGCTTTTCACCTTCGAAAACTTTTGGAAAATGTGTAATTTATAACCAGGAAAAGCAGTTTTAGCTAAGTATAGAACATAATGGAAGCAAAGCTATACGAATTATGGTTGAGCTTCTTTTTTTGTTGGGACACTTATATTAGGTCCTATGTTTTTCTAAAGTCGTTTTAGCATACGAGGGAAGGTCTGTATGCCTATGTAGGTAAAAAGGTGATTTAGCGAATTTCTAGTTTTGGAGAACCTCTAACCTAACTTAGAAGACATTATTGAGTGTTGGAATGAATTGTGCTCATGTATAGCAGAGCATATATAGGGTTTCTTATTGTTGACCCTGAATAGTTTGAGATCGACTTGCAGTTTTTTTTGGGTATAATACATAAATGTGCCCTTTAACTTGGCTTCGAATCACATTTATGCCCTTCAACTTTGGATGTGCACAAGTAGACACTTAAACTTGTATAAAATTGTACAGATAAACACACATGTCCTACATGTCATTTTTTGTCCTACGTGGTTGTCCTACGTGTATTGTGCCATTTAGGACTCATGTGTTTGTTTATTTAAAAGTTTGATAGTTAAAGTGTCTGTTTGTGCATTAAGAAAGTTGTAGGTCAAAGTTAAACTTTGAAGCCAAGTTTAGGGTCCAATATATATATTATGCCCTGTTTTTTGGGTGAACTACAAAATTTTGATATGCTAATCCCTACCTACTAGTATGGAAGGATTACCAACCAAGAAAAACATATACAGTTTTATGGCCCGACTTGTTAGACAAGTAGACCTTTGGATTAAATTATATTCTTAAAAAATCAAATTGCTTACTTAAGACTCGTAGATAGAGTGCGTTCACCATATAGAACTATAGAGAGGTACTTTATCGGTGACTTGTCTATCTCATCATAATGATATGCATAGTGCTTTTACCAAAACCATGTCTGGTGCATTTTATACCTTTTCTCATTTTTTGTTATATTGCTGATTTCTATCTATTGGTAACAGAAAATATTTGTTTTCTCCACATGCAGGTGAAATCTTTGATTAAGAATGCCAAAGGTGGCGGTCCATTGAATGTGTCTACTACATCGTCTGGGACAAATGTCGCGGCAACTAATTCTTTGCCGTCCATGTTTCCTGCTGGAAGTACACCTCCACTTTCTCCAAGAAGTTCATCTGGTTCACCTCGAATCTCAAAGCACAGGGCTGGACCCTCTTCATTGGGGTCTCCTCTGAAATTAATTAATGAGCCTGCAAAAGAACTGATACCACAGGTATGGAATACCTAATTCTGATTGGATATTTTATTTGCAGAATGTTGAGATTGTAGTTGTGATGTTTTCCCGAAAATGCTTGTGATGGCAGTTTTACTTTCAAAATGGTCGCCCCCCTCCAAATGAATTGAAGGAACGCTGCTTGTTTAGGATAAACCAGTTCTTTTATGGTCACACAGATGGGCTACAAATGAATGGTAAGTTGTACTTTACGAAATGATTCTATGAAGGCTTCTGAGATGATAATGGATATGCTTGCGACCTTCTGAGTTTAGACTTCTTGTTCTTTGACTAAATCCACTTCAACTGTTTTCTTTTGCATAAAAAATGGGGTGGGGGTAGGGGTTGGTCGATCTGTGATGGGATTTTATTCATTAAACAGTATCAACTAATTGCTAGTTAAATACAAAATCGCTAAAAATGAACTGTCTCCCTTTCAACTGAAATTCATCATAGTATAGTGCTTTGAGTTTTAAACTGTGCTTCAATTCTTCCTTCAAAGCAGCATGAATCCTTTTTTCCCATACCACCCACAAGATGCATATTTTTATTCCAGACGTTCTTAATGTACAGTCACAAGAATTAGTTGCAGCGACATTTGTGCCAGAAAATGTGGTAGACACATTCAATGGACCACCCACCTTTGACATTCTTAAGCCAAAATTTCACCTGCATTTGGAGAAAATAGATACTTCCTGTTGCCTGCTTGTATATGGTGAACTATATGGAGAGAGAGAAATGATGGATGTTTTGAAAATAGGGATAACAACCTTCAGGAAGTCAAGCTTAAATGTATTTTGTTGTTCTGTTTTTGGTGTACAAATGTCTACTCCAATGAGACTGAGTCAATCATAGATGGTTTAGGGTCCATCTAGTTCCTGGTTTAGCATTGGAAGGACTTCAATCTTTTTCTTGTTTTTGTAAATATGGTTTTTCAGTACTACCTAAGTACTGACTGAAATACAATGTTAGGAAAAAAAAAAAAGAGATCAACAATCATGAAACAAGAGAAGGAATAAAATGCACCAGGCATGATTTTGGACTGGTACAGGCCACAGGGTTATATAAAGCACTATTGATAGCATTATGATGAGATAAACAGGTCACCAATTAAGTACCTCTTTATACTTGTATATTTATAGTACTTTACCCTCTAAATACAAATTAACTTCCGATGAAAACAATAGAAAAAATATGTATCTTGTGGGTGGCATGGAAAAATAACTATCCTTCCCTTTGAGCTTGTGAAGGCATCTTACAATGTTCTAGGCATTACCCACTAAACTTCAAACAGGCTTAGGAATATGTTTCTAGTCCACATGACTTCAGTGTCTTACAGAAAATTCTGTTCCTCACCCTCATATATGTAACATCTATTCCAGTCAATCTGTGGCAAGTTTACTGCATTGCAATCCAGCCCAAGCAGTGTATTCTAAAGATTGCCCCGAAGAGACATGGAGATGCTGACTACGTTATCCATAATATGTGGAACTATTGACATAGATTCGTTATTTATGACAATGAGATACCATTGATACAAAGCCAATTTCAGTAGACTTATTGGAGGGTCCCATTGGCGTGCATCCATGGGAATTGTACCCACCGATTCGCCAACTATGAGCTGTGTGCTGGCATACTACCCGATAGTCCCCATAATGGGAATGTCCAGTGCCGTAGTTTGCCACCATTAGAGTTGCGTTGCTCTTCTTAGCCCATTTTTTGTTTTGCTACTGTCAGGTTTGCAGTATGTTGTGGCATGACCTCAGAGTAAAACTGCCCCTATTCTCTACTCCCCGTACAGTGAGTCTAATTAAAAGTTAGCTCCTCCAGTTTTTGAGCCAATCCGTCCATTCTCTAGTTCTGACAGTTATTGTCCCAGCTATTATCTGTTTATACTGAACTGTGATGGCTTCAGCTGGCAAAAGTCGAGAGAATCACAAAGAATATCATTTACTTTAGATAGCAATTGTTGCGTTAGTCAGGAAACAATACAGAATTTTCTTAGTATCATCTATCAAAAAAGTGAGTGTTTTTTTTTTTAAAAACAATTCGGCCATAATTGAAATCCCTGAGAATTGGACCTTATTCATGTAGACCAAAATTCTATTCAGGAGCCCTCTTGTATGTTGTTAACAAAGCCAATCCGATAAGAAGTTTCTTTCTCTCTTTTTCTGTTTTGCCTAATGTTTCGCATGCTTCAGTTATCACATTATTTTGCTCTTGGTGCTATGTTATGCTTTCCATATTATTGCTATGACTTAGTTGCTATATCTTATTGACTGCTGTATTCGCTTTTGTAACTGCTTTGTTATGAGTTACTTGAGTCGAGGGTCTTTCAGGAACCTCTCTATCTCTCAAAGGTAGGGGTAAGGTCTCTAAACACACTACCCTCCGCCGACCTCACTTGTGGGAATACACCGGGTATGTTGTTGTTGTTTTCACTTTAACCTTTTCATGTCCTTCACATAGATTATTCTTTAATCAACTTTTTTTATTTCATCGGAACCTTCACCTTTGAGTGGCATCACATTCAAGTTAGTCCCCTGGAAGAATATTATTTTTGGGTTAAAGACTGCAATGTGGAAGCACTACATTGGAATAGTTGCTGCATTTTTTTTTTTTTGAAAATAGTAATGTTGTATTCCTCAGCATTAAGGGTATGCTGGTGACCTACATAAATTTTACATAGAGGGGCTCGGAAGGCTAATTACAAAAATCCTAACATATCTACTAGTTGCTCTTCCTCCTCTATACATTCCTGTTTACACCAAAAATACAAATATGCAATGCAATTTTCTTTGACTTTCTGTATGGAGTTTGATTTGTTCTCATAGCATCTTCCATTTCTTTCCTTCCATACTGACCACCATGTGCATATTTGCTGCATTTTATTGGAATTTTGGAACTAGAGCAAATTGTTTAATGCTGAAATTTTCAATATTATTTATAATTTGCAAGTGTTGGGGTTATGCTGTTGGAATGAAGACACCTGATTAAAGAGCCCTTTGTTTATTTGTTGTGCATTTGAGTTATAACTTAACATTAATTTAATTTTCATTGGTTGTTAGAGTTTAAACCAATTACAAAGGAAATATGCAAGCTGCCCTCGTTCTTCTCCGCTGTCCTTTTTAAGAAGATCGATGTTGACGGCACTGGCGTCATAACCAGGTACATGTTTCTGTCTTTTTGAGTATGAAGATGATTCATTTACTTTGTGGATACACATCCCAAATCGGAAGTCCCAAATTCTAAGTGCAATCCAATATCCATCATCTTAAAATTTGAATCTGAGATTCAGTCCATAATCCTACAATTCAAACAGAAATCTCAAAAAATTGTATTCAGGTTCTGATTTCTATTTTCCCCAAACCATGGCACCTGAATCGCCTTAGGGGTGTGTTATATTTGAAATGAATATTTAAGTGGCAGAAAGAGAGCCCATGAAATGAAACCAAATGTATCAGAGTCACATGCAATGTGCCTGAGGCATTTCTGAATTGATGTGAAATATTTCTGGAGTGCTTGAGGAGTGAGTTGAAATGCAATTTGCTTCGCATGACTGCAGGGATGCCTTTGTTGATTATTGTATACACGGGAACATGTTGACAAAAGATATAGCAACTCAAATGTACACAATCTTGAAGCAGCCAGACCTTAGATACCTCGTGCAGGTGCTTTCTCTAGTTCCTGTTGATGATTAAAATTCCTTCTGATTTTCTGTGTCGTAATTCAGAAGATGATATGATTTTGGTTTGATTTATGATTCTGTGTGCACAAATCTTTTAAGGCACAGTAAGGTTTTGTGGATTACTAAAATAATCCTCTTCTTTTAAAATTATATGATGAGGATCCATATAGCTGTCCCCAACTTAATTGGGACTCAGCGTAGTTGTTTGGAAAATAAATTGTCCTCTTCTTTCCAATGACTTCTATCAACTGGATTGCAGGATGACTTCAAACCCATTCTTCGGGAACTTTTGGCAACACATCCAGGGTTGGAGTTCTTACAGAGCACACCTGAATTTCAAGAGCGTTATGGTACCTTCTCAGTCTTACGTGCTGCATTCATTCTAATCTGCAGATCCATTAGTATTCTCTTGTTTCCTAAATGTTCCATTGTGTGTTGTATATTGTTTCTTTTGGGTCCATCTTTTATGTCATCTGATGCTTACATCATAAATGAACTTTTGAGATGGGTAGCAATTACAACATGTTTGACTTGCTTGTACTTGAAAAGCTGTTTCTTGTCGAAGACCTTTTAGGAAGATCTTTACAGGAATTCCTTTTCTATATAAGTATTCTACAACATCCCAGTTAATGTTTTTATTGAAGTCCTTGGGATTTTCATTACTTGCTCCCATTAAAGGAATCATCTTCCAATTAAATTTATCCAACTTCTTTTGCTTCACTTTTCTGTCTTTTTTATTTTTAGGTCTGCCTTCATTTTTCTTTCTGGCAGCAGACTATTTTCTTGACAGTCAATTTCGTTGCATTTGCCAGCTGAAACTGTAGTATACAGAATATTTTATTATGTGAATCGATCGGGTAATGGCCGTCTTACCCTCAAGGAGCTGAGACGTTCTGACCTTATTGCTGCAATGCAACATGCGGATGAAGAAGATGACATTAACAAGGTCCTAAGGTAATCCTTGCTTATAATATGGACTTGTAATAAATGCAAAATTTATTTGTGAGAAGTTTAAGAGACTCAGTTCTTTTACATCATTTGATATCATTTATTCAATATAGTTTCACCATGTAACTATTCAAATGTCTTTTTGGTTTACTTTAATTACAAGCATGTTTATGGGACACTGATTGTAGGAAATCATACGCTACAGGATGTGTCAAAAACAGATACGCGGAAAAAGGCATTATATGCAACTAGAATTGCAATAAATGCAAAATTTATTTGTGAGAAATTTAAGGGACTCGGTTCTTTTTACATTATTTGATATTATTTATTCAATATAGTTTCACCATGTAACTGTTCAAATTTCTTTTCGGTTTAGTTTGATAACAAGCATTTTTATGAGATAGTGATTGTAGGAAATCATACTCCATAGGATGTGTCAAAAACAGATACACGGAAAAAGGCATTATATGCCACTAAAATTGCAAAATTCTTTTTGCCACCCAAGTCTTGGTCTAGTGTTAAGAGTGTAGTTCGTAGTGTGGGTTAAGAGTGCACTTCATGGGTTTGGATCGTTCCATGGATAAAAGTCTGACATTTAATTGTGGAAGGTAGAGGCACGGGCTCATTATCCGGCAAGTTTTGAACCGTGCACCATTAATACATGGAAATTTGTTGGTTATCAAAAAGATCAAACACTAGTTTGAAAAGTGGGTGCTAGAAAACTACATAAACTGTGTTTTTGTAGATTTCTTTAAAATATTGGATTTTTGCGGCAGATATTGAATACATTCATATATCTTGTTGAGTTTGTTACACTTAATCTAGCTTGACATCTTCTGTTAAGCTCTTGAGCACTTCATTTTTGCTACAGGTACTTCTCGTATGAACATTTTTACGTGATATATTGCAAGTTTTGGGAGCTTGACACCGATCATGATTTTCTCATTGATAAAGAGAACCTCATTCGATATGGCAACCACGCCCTTACGTACAGGATTGTTGATAGAATATTTTCTCAGGTCCGGGTCTTTCATGTATTGTTTGTTGTTTGCAGTTTTATCTTGCCTGTTTTGAGTTTGTAGCTCTTGTATTCTTAAAAATGCTTGCTCATCTCTTCATAATGAGTTCTATGCTTTAATTTGCTATCAGGTTCCTAGGAAGTTCACCAGTAAAGTTGAAGGGAAGATGGGCTACGAAGATTTTGTTTACTTTATATTGTCAGAGGAGGATAAATCATCAGAGCCTAGTCTTGAATACTGGTCAGTTTCTGAATTGACACTTTCTTGCAATCTTTGCACTTTTAATGTGACTCAAGAGTTTGGTTTCTGCTGAGTGGAGATTATGTTACTGAGGAAATTTCCTTGTGAAGAAGCAATTTGTTATAACCACCCTTTCTAATAAATATTAGTGACTGGCGTTGATTGTGGATTCACTTCATGTATTGTGCTCTTCAATTCATTGACTCTGGAAGAATAGAGATGATGGTGGAATGTTTCATAAATTAGATATTCTCTGGAATATACAATTGTCCGTCATTTGGTTTTCGGAGATACCTGAAGGCGTTAGATAATGGATGCATTTAATAATAGTTCCTAACCATAGTATGTTTGAGTAACTTAGATATCATAATTCATAAGGATTCATAAGAGTTCCTTGCAAAAATGCCTACTAATGGGTGCTATTATTTGCATATTTAGATTTTGAGATGCATGGAATAATCCTTATAGGGTGCAATGTTGGATTATGATTGAAGCACCTTTGGAACCAAATTGTTTAAGCTTGCAGATGACAATCCAAGCAATTTTTAGTACTCCATCCACCCCAATTTATGAGGCATACGTTCCCTTTCTCATCCCTTTTAAAAAGAATGTCACATACTTATTTTGAAGCATTTTTTTTGAACAGGTTTGTGTTAAGCAATTTAATTTTGAAATCTTCATTTTACCCTTTATAAGATGCTTTTTAGCCAAGCAAATGTCTAATTTTTGTTTTAGATCACAAGTTTCAAAAAATTTTCTTTCTTATACATCGTGCTCAGTTGAACACCATTACATAAATTGGGAGGATTGGGCATGAGGATCCCAGCAAGTAATGTCATTACGGGTAAATTGAAAGTTTAAAGTTAAATTGCTACCGAACATAGAAAGATGCCATTTTTGGGACACACTTAAGGGGGAGTGATTTTTTTTTTTGATTGTATGTTCATTAATTATCCATAAAGTATCACACACAACTTTTGAAGCAGATGATTTGATAACCAAGTTGGATTTTCTATATTTAATTACACTAAAAGCATTGTTGCAACTCTTTTGTTTGTTCACTGTTGAGTGTTGGTGAAACATTATGAAAAATGCACTTAGTTAAATAGCTGCTTCCGCGCTGCTGATCTTGGGTATTTCCTTGTTTATTTGTTGCAACCATCAGGCAAACGCTCTTTGATGGGCGTTAGGCTGAGTAGAGTTGTTACAGATTGTTCAATTCACTTCAGAAAAGGTTGTTTTTGGGAAGTGTATTGTTATATAATGTACACACACATGCACTGTTGACACTGCTTGTGTTTGTTTGTTATTTTCTTTCTTGATCAGGTTCAAATGCATAGATATGGATGGAAATGGGGTTATAACTAGGAATGAGATGCAATTCTTTTATGAGGAGCAGTTGCATAGAATGGAATGCATGGCCCAAGAGCCAGTGCTTTTTGAGGATATTTTGTGTCAAATAGTTGACATGGTCAGTCCAGAGGTAATTTTGGAACTTTTCACGTTTTCAATCCTTTCTTATCTTGTGTCCTTTCCATGTAATTAATGTTCCATAATCATCTGATCTGTATGTATAATTGCAATGCTTGGACAATTTTTCATACCAAGTTAAACTTTGTGAGTAACATCTGTCTATATAATCCCTTTGGGTGGGGTGAGAGGTTGTTATAATTGTTGTTAGATTTGTGTTTTCATTAATGTTTGTTGGTATTAAGTTAAGATTTGTCTATATAATCCCTTTAGGTGGGGTGAGAGCTTTTTTTAATTGTTGTTAGATTTGTGTTTTCATTAGTGTTTGTTGGTATTAAGTCACTGTCTTATTGATACACCCACTTTTTTTGTCCGGGTATTCGGCTGTTTGCTATATGTTTTCTTTAATTTGTTTAGAGGACTTGTATGTTAATATTTTTTTTTACACTGGGTATGTTGTTTGTTGTATATAATACTAAATGTAGAGAATCTCAAAATCATTAGTATTACCCTAATTGGTTTTAAAGATACATTAATTGAGTATTGAAATGAAATGAAGCCCAGATGGAGCAGAATGAATTTTGTGGATTCATATATTCAACTCCGACTATTTAGAAATTGAGGTGTAGTAGTTGTTGCTATTGTTGCCTTTATGAAAATACAAAGTAAACTCTGTGTATATAAGAATACGAATATCTATGTGGGAGTTTCTCTAACTTAAAATCATCACTATGATCTATGTGATGATATAACGTCTAATCCACTCTGCTAGAGACGCCATATACTTTTTTGGGGTATTGAACCTACTACTAAGTGGATCCACTAGTCTATACTAAATAATTAAGGAATCATCTAAAAAGTATGACCCTTTAAACCCACGTTGGCTGCATGGTTTATGGGGGTTGTGAGTTGTCTGAACTCTTCCCCATATCAAGTTAGTCATGGTTAATGACTAACTTGAATTTGTTAGATTGTTTGACAAGGTGTACTATATGTTTAAAAAAAAACCATGTAGTTTTAATTTGTATCATCTGCTCTTTTTTCCAAGTACAATATCAGATATAATTCAAGTTTCTTTGTTGCAGAATGAAAGCTATTTTACATTACGTGATTTGAAGGGAAGCAGGCTCTCCGGTAGTGTTTTTAACATACTTTTTAACCTCAATAAGTTCATGGCTTTTGAAACCCGCGACCCCTTCCTAATTCGTCAGGTAATTGAAAGGCTAATATATAGTTTATAATGTAGTTCCGGTGTTGCTTGGCTGTTGTTACCAATGGTTGACATGAGTTTATTCTTGTTTCCAGGAGCGTGAGAACCCAAATCTGACTGAATGGGATCGCTTCGCTCACAGAGAATATATTAGGCTCTCAATGGAGGAAGATGCAGAGGATGCCTCCAATGGAAGTGCAGATGTCTGGGATGAATCACTCGAGGCTCCCTTCTGAGTTCTAGTCTGTGAGATAGAATGGTATGAAGAATGCAGTTACTTAGAATAACCTAAGGCTGCATCTACATACATCGATAGTTCTGCCCCCCATTATTTTTTCTCATGCCATGTCTCCATCTCTGATCATGCTGTAAAACACTTTGTTCACGGTTGATGCATAATACTTTATCTGGAAGAAAGTCTTATACTAGCTAGTGAGAGTTTGTTGACATTACACAACCGTAGAAGCATGCTGTTATAGTAGAAATAGATGCTTTTGCTAAATTACAGGAATATAGGAGAAAAATGAATACTCATGACTGAGCATCAGTATCAAATGCTCTCAAATTACTGAAAATTCATGAAGCAGAATTCGTCACCCAAGGTAATGTGAATTCACTTATAAAAGAGAGATTTTAGGTGGCTCAGGATAGTATCCACATTTTCTTGATTTTTCAGTCGACACAAGAAGGTACATCTATTGTGTTCATGCCACATTCAGGATGCAGTTAGTTTATGTGGCATGTAGAAATTTTTATGACCTGGCCTCTTCCTGCATGTAGATATATTACCGCTTCTTATTTGATATGTGAGTTGTTGGAAATGGCCTCACACGATTTAATATTGTTTTCTCCATTTGTCAAGCAGCCTGACCTTATGCTGTTCTTTCTTCAGCCAGGTGTGCCTATTAGCAAATCTTGTTTCAAGCTGGCTATTGAGTTGCAAAGAGTTAGTTTGCACGGAACAGTCAAGTGGGACAAGCTTATCCGTGTGTGTCACCAAGATGTTATTATGAGATAGCCGAGGAGGAAATGTTTGTTTGAACTGCATAGAGTATGCTCTCATGAAGTATAAGGGCATGCTAGTGTTGGAAGCTCCTGACTTGAAACATCAAGGGCTTTGCAAGTGCGCCGATTGGTGATAGATGATTAATGAAAAACTAGATTCCAGTAGTTCATAACTTCGCTCCACGCTTGTTCCCTCTTTAGCTGTACGAAGTCCATATTTCTTATTTATTTGTTCTAGTGCCGATTTTTGGTGGTTGCAAATACAGTTTTTCTTGAAGAGGTTTAGTATGGCTAGTCCCACAGTCCATGTGGATCAGCGTTTTGCTCCTTTTATTATTCTTTTGTGGATTAGACTCTTCTTTTAGTGGCATGTGAATCATGGTAGTTCTGTATTGACTGTGTAATGATATGGCTTCCCTATTTCTGTCTGCCTTTCTAATCTGATGGTAGAGGTTGGATACATACATTTAGTTGAGTGATGGTATTTGAACAGTTAACAGGCCATCAACACATCTGCATCGAGATTACTGTTGTAAAATAGAAACAATCTCTCTACCCTACAAAGGTAGGTGTAAGGTTCGCACAGATTCTACCCTCTCCAGACTCTCATCACATTGAGTGTGTTGTTTCACTATAGTAAAATCGCATTGACATCCTAAGGAGGTTGAATTATCAAGAGATCCAAGTTTAAACTTTGAAATATAGCGAGAATTGTGTTTTGAAGCTTGCAAATTAAGGTTTAGGTTAAGCTTTATCACATGTCAAGAAGTAAACTGGATGTTTAAATTTGGCTAACATATCAATTAGCCAAATAACACAGAATAAGCGTTTTATGTAACATGGTTCATTGAAACGCTAAGTTTATGAATGAACAAAAAAATCATCTTAAAATTTGCAATCTAAAATAAATTTTTGATAATCGTATGATGATAAATAATTAGTTTTAAAGTTAATTTATTTATAAATATGAAAAGATAATATTAACAAACTTAAAAATTGTGTATTGAGTCAAAAAAAAAGGTTTTTAATTAAATATAAATATTAGTAAACAGCTGACTAATCATCTTACTGGTTTATGTCAAAACTAATATTTTTATAATGAGTTGAATTAGTTGAGTTATTCGTATGCTTGCTTTGTTGATCGACTCAAGAAACGGAGACGTCACAAAACTCAAAGAAAATGAAAATCCACGCAACGTTTTTTATTCTTACTCTTTAGTCAAACAAAGGAAGACAAAATAAACTCCCAAAAACCCTACTTCGCCGGCGCTATCTTGTCGGAGAAGGAGACTGTTACTGGCCGGAGGCGGTGTTAAACAATATGAAAGTCGTTGCTTTAGTCAGTGGTGGCAAGGACAGTTGCTATGCCATGATGAAATGCAGTCAATATGGTCACGAGGTTCTCAAATTTTGTCTCTTTGCCTAAGTGTTTGATGATTTTGTCGCTTGTTATTGTGCTCTTATTCTGGTAATTTTCAGATTGTTGCGTTGGCTAATTTGATTCCTGCTGATGATGCAATCGATGAGCTTGATAGCTACATGTATCAAACAGTGAGTTTTCTTTCTTTCTTTTTCTCTTTAAATGCTGAAAAAGGATATGGTGACACTTTTGTAAGCAGAAGCGAAGCTAGCGTTTGGTTATGAGTTCGTCCAAAGCTAGTAACTTTGGTCCAAACCTTGTACAAAATTATTGCTCCCACTTTCAGTTTGTTTGTCTTAATTTTCTCCATTTCAAAAAGCATATGTCTCTTTCTATTTTATTTGATCAACTCTTTTATTCTAACTTTGCCCACGGCATGTTTTAAGACCGCAAGATTCTAAAGTCTATTTATTTTCTTACACTTCATGCGAAGTTAAAATCAGCAAACAAAATCCAATCAGATAATCTACTGCCTTACTGGAATCAGTATAATAGTAATAAGACAGCTGAAGAGAGGATGACGTAGACAAGAATCAACAAATTAAAATGAAGTAATTTAGAACCTTGTAACTTTAAGATTAGAATCCTGAATGCATAAACTTCAAATTTTGTCTCCTGCTCTGCCTCTGCTTTTTAAGTCCCAACATATTTTCTATATGCATAACCTTCAGAGGATCTGTCATAGTTGGATTATTTTATTGAAAAGGTGTTGAATTAGAGAAGTTCATTGTATATGAATGTGAAAATGGAACTAATGCTTAAGGGGAACATCCTTCTTGCAAAACTCAATCTGATTGAAGTTTATCAAAATGAAAAATAATGATCTTTTGGTTAGTTATAAGCTGCTATATCTGGATGATAAAATGAGAGGATGTCCCCTTAATGGGTTATCGATAGGCAGCAATAGATGAGATTGAAACAGTCAGAAGATTCACCCCTCACCTGGGTGGATTGGGGAGTTGAGACTTCCTTGCTCTTTTTCTTTGAGAAAGTTAACATTTTATAGACAACAATACACCAATGGTTTATTTCAGTAGTAATTACATCGGGGAGTATACAATAAGCAAAACCAAAAGATATATCATCTACACCCCTCCTAAACTATCTAAAAATAGCCTCCACCTCTTTGGGAAGGACATGGATACACCAAAAATAGAGGGTTATAAGGCAGTTCAACTTCAAACTCTTGAAAGGGATGCTCTTGTTTTCGAAGCTACTCTGCTTCCTTTCCTTCCAAATTGTCCACTAGATGCAAGCAAGGACAATCTTTCACCTTTCCTTGTGATCTGATGTATTCCTTTCTCTATTCCAGCATGCTAGAAAATCTGAGGTGTGTCTTGGCATGGACCAACTGATTCCCCTCAAATTCAAAAAGTCCTGCCATAGTTTCTCTGTCACTCTGCAAGGAGGAAGAGATGTTTGTTGTTTCTTTTTCTCTTTCACAAAAAAGCACCTGGAGCATAACTGTCTTTCCCTTTTCATTTGATTGTTCGGAGTTAGTACTGCTTCCCTAGCTACCAACCGGGTGAAACAAGCCACCTTGTGAGTTACATTAATTTTCCATATCATCTTCCAAGGTCATGGTAGAAACATTTCAGCTGGCATGTCAAGATGTCTATAAGCTGATTTTATTGTGAACTTCCCATTGTTGGCCCTCGACCATTGTAAACTATCCTCATTTGTGTCAAGGTTGTTTGCCTACTCCAAGGACTTGTAGAAATCTGCTAATTTGTCTATTTCCCAGTCATTCAACCTTCTCCTAAAAGATAGATTCCATCCTTGGTTGTCTCTGACTTCTGCTTCTACTGTTGCTTCCTTCTGTTGGTTCAGATTATAAATCTCAGGATGCAATTGTTTCAGGGAGTATTGTCCAACCCACACATTATTCCAGAAGAATGTCTTCCTTCCATTTCCTATATCAATTTTTGAATTTCCCCATATTTTAGACCATAAGTTCCTGATTGTTCCCCATAAACCAACCTCATAAGGGCTTCTATCTTCCTCAGTAATCCATAAGTCCTCCATTGCAAATCTGGAGATTATAACATCTTTCCACAGACCTTGTTCTACAGAAGCAAACCTTCACAGTTACTTCAAGATGAGACTCTGGTTTTGAACTTTGAGATTTTTAATGCCCATTCCCCTCCTTTTTTTTGTGTAACACCTAATCCCATTTCACCAAGTGATATTCCCCCTCTCAATTTGCTTGCCATAAAAAGTTTTTCCTAATGGATTCTAACTTCTTTAAAACACTCCCTGACATGGGGAATAAAGACTTAATGAAGGTTGGCATAGCATCAAGCACACTATTAATTAGTGTCAATCTTCCACCAAGGATAGGTATTGGCTTCTCCAATTTACCGGTATTTTTTCACACTTCTCCACCACTGCATTCCATATGTTCTTTGATTTACTGTTTGCTCCTAGAGGCATCCTTAGGTAAGTGGTAGGTATTTCTCCCACTTTACCTCTAAGATGCCAGCTAGTCTGTTGATATCTGGGACTTCATTCACGGGGTAGACAAAACTCTTGCCCCAGTTTATATGTAGTCCAGAGACAGCTTCAAACAATATAGATATGATCCTTAGATGCTTTAGTTGTTCTTCCTCTGCACCACACTACACTAGGGTGTCATCGTCATACTGCAAATGGGAGATTGATAAGCCCCTGATGTCACTATCATTCATCCAGAACCCTCTTATCATGTTATTTGATTGTGCTGTTTCAACGTGTCACTTAGTCCTCCCATAGCTAGTATAAAAAGGAAGTGGGAGAGGGAATCCCCTCGCCTTAATCTTCCTTCAGAGGGAAAGAAACCAGAGGGGTATCATTTAATAAAATTGAGAATTTGACTGTTCTCTCACTGTACTTCAACCAATTTATCCACCAATTTTCAAAACCCATCCTATCCAGTGTTTACCACATAAAGTCCCAGTTGAGGTGATCATAGGCCTTTTCTATCTCCAACCTACATAGAATTCCAGGAACTTTAGTTATTTTCCTCACATCTACACATTCATTGGCTATAAGTATGGCATCCATGATATGCCCACCCTTGATGAATGCCAATTGATGCGTATCCACCAGCTTTGACATCACCTTCTTGAGACTTCCTTGCTCTTAGGCCTGCTGTAAGGCCAGTAAGATCAGGAAGAAGGGGATTTGGTTCTTTTTTTTCTTCGGACTGACTCTAAAGTCTAATCGTGATTTTAACTCTATTATGATACCTCCCTCTGTCGCAATAGAAACCAAGAATGGAGGTGACTTTGCTACACTTGTTTATAGTTGAAAATTCCAACTCGAAGGCCCTAATACTACTGACTTTGTCCATGTCATATATATACCTCTAGATGCATTGGGTTATTGATGCGATCATTTGATGATTGAAGATTGTAAAAGGAATGATTGTACAGAGAGGACCTAACTAAAAGCAAAATGCAGGTGAAGTAAATTATCTCTATAGACGATAATAATAGTTGAATTGGTCAGTGTAACACTTACAGCATGTCTAGTGTTTTTCAGGATTCCTTTTATCCTGGTTAGACTTGTATGTTTCTGTTGCAATAGTATGAGACTGACGTAGAGAATCCAACATTTGCATAAAAGACAAGTTAGTATTGGAATGATAAAACCTGAATGCCGAGAATTCATATAGCCACACCTGAACTAATTTCAGGTTGAGTTATAGTTTATTGATCCTCTTTCTAGCATCTTGATGTCTCCCATCTACTAGTGGAAATTTCCTTTCTTTTTTTACAAGAATTCTGATCATAAGTTCTGTTAATAAGAAAGATAAGCGATATTCTCCTCCTCTCTTTTATACCATGTTTTCATTTAAATGTTTGGTAACTGTATATGCAGGTTGGGCACCAGATAGTTGTTAGTTATGCTAAATGCATGGGACTCCCATTATTCCGGAGGCGAATTCGAGGATCCACAAGGCAAGCCCTTTTACAGTCAATTCCCTAAGTTTTAAAATTCTATTACTGGATTCTTATTAAAGAACTGGAGAGGTGACATTTATTATTTCTTGTTGAAGGATAGAGATATGAAGTTGTTAATGTTGGTTGCATATATATATATATATATATATATATATATATATATATATAGTGAGTGAGTGAGTGAGAGAGAGAGAGAGAGGATGGGCAAATGATGTTTCTGCAATACTTCTACCTGAATAATCTCTGTAAAATGTTTGTATTAATGTAATTGTTAACTTGCATATGCCAAACATAAAGAAGTAGCTTCATGCCTACAGCACAAATTTTTATTTATATTGTTCTATTTATAACTTATCTAGTTGGATTTTGCAGGCATCATGACCTAAGCTACAGTATGACTCCGGGTGATGAAGTTGAAGATATGTTTATATTGTTGAAAGAAGTAAAAAGACAGATACCCTCTGTTACAGCAGTATCTTCTGGTGCAATTGCATCTGACTACCAGAGATTACGAGTGGAAAGTGTATGTTCAAGGTTAGGGCTCGTTTCATTGGCGTACCTATGGAAGCAAGATCAATCTTTTCTTCTGCAGGAAATGGTAAATTTGTGTTAGAAATAGAGAAAACATTAATTGCTAGTATAACTTTAATCTGAAGTTTTCTTCTTTTCTTTTGTCCCTCCACTCCCATGGCAGATAAGAAATGGAATTATTGCAATAGCAGTGAAGGTAGGAATCTCCGAATCTGTGAGGTCTTTTTATTAGTGATTTCACATGTAAACATTATACATGTGGGATTCATGATTTTTTTTGGTCACTCTATATGAGATCAATTGATGACTTGAGAACCCCTCAAAACACTAAACTCTATACTTCTGAATCTTTTCAGGTTGCTGCTATTGGACTGAACCCCTCAAAACACTTGGGAAAAGAGATAGCATACCTGGAGCCCCATCTCCACAAGCTAAAAGAGTATGATATGGTTAGCAATAATTTTGGCTTTGTTTTACTTCACTTTTTTCGCATTTTTACGTCTCTTTTTTTTTTGGCAGGTTATATGGAATAAATGTCTGTGGTGAAGGTGGAGAATATGAAACATTAACGCTTGATTGCCCTCTATTTAAGGCAAGTATTTCATCTCTCTCCTTTCGGATGGTCTGCATAGAGAATAGGTGGTTGTACTATGTGGTCTCAAAAAGAAAGATAGCTTAACTACTACTACTGTGATAAAATATTACCAAACACCTTTGGAGAATATTTATCCATCTTATCCATAATTTTTTATTGTGTTGCACTTTCAAAAAATGCATTATTTTGCATTTTTTGTTGGGATAAATTAATTTCTAAATTTTGGTGGGAAAAATTTGGGTGTAGTCCTTTTGGATTTAGTAAAGCTCATTGTGACCTTCAAAAGTCAAATGAAACAAAAAGATGTGAGACAGGGAATGAAATTTGGTGCTTTGAAATTATATTCGTCTTCTTTCTTTATCATGTTTAATTTTTCAACTCTCCCAGCTTTCTGATTGAACGCTAAAACTGACATTCAAAGTCAACTGAAGCAAAATGATGTGACGTTGAGTATGAATTTAGTGCTTAAAAGTTACATCCTTCTTTTTCTATCACTCGTCTAATGTTCAACTCTCCCAGAATGCTCGAATTGTGCTGGATGAATTTCAAATCGTCTTGCATTCTCCAGATTCCATAGCCCCTGTTGGCATCCTCCACCCCCTGGCATTCCATCTAGAAAATAAGGTAGAGTCAATATCTTCAAATGGCATTGATGAAGCCAGCAATTTGGATACAGTATTTGAAGTGGAAGGAGATGTCCAACAAGAAGGTAAAGCTGTTAGTGAATTTGTTGCTGTAAGGTCTGAGCGGTCAGGTGTTACTAAACAGGAGCTCAAAGTTTCTAAAACAATGAAGGATAATGTCTTTTCTATTTCTTGCTGGCTCCAAGACTCCAGTAAAAATTCATCAGGTAAAACATTTGAAGTTACTGTAGGAGGTTAAGTTATCAGTGGAATCATATTGCATATACTGCTATATGTTAAATTTTCTCTTTGATCTAGTTCCTGTGTTTCTTTAGGATCTCTCTTGTTCTCAATGCTTTTAGCCTTGTTATTGCCAGATCTGCAGGAGGATCTGGAGGTTGTTCTAATGAGAATTGAAGCTCTGCTTGTGGAAAATGGTTCCTCTTGGGAAAATGTACTGTATATCCATCTTTATATTGCTGATATGGATGAGTTTGCCGTGGCAAATGAGACCTATGTCAGATTTATTACTCAAGAGAAGTGTCGTTATGGTGTACCATCACGGTCCACCATTGAGCTCCCTCTATTACTAGTTGGTCTAGGGAGGGCATACATTGAAGTTTTAGTGGCAAATGATCCTACTAAAAAGGTCTTACATGTACAAAGTATTTCTTGCTGGGCTCCTAGCTGTATTGGTCCATACAGTCAGGTACTGATCTTAAATATTGAACCATTTGTATTGTTATGGGAGGACCAGCACGCTTATCTTTTTCAATCTGTCTTGCTTTTGACTTGAATGTGAAGCATATAATTAACTAGATATTTATAGCTTCTGTTACTATCAGGAGAATAATCATCTTGAAAAGTTTCTTCTCATTTATTTACCACATCATTATGTTGCAGGCAACTTTGCACAATGAGATACTACACATGGCAGGACAGCTGGGGCTTGACCCAGCAACTATGTTGCTCTGTGAAGGAGGTCCTGTTGCGGAACTTGAACAGGCATTGGCAAACAGTGAAGCAGTTGCTAGAAGCTTTAATTGTTCAATATCTACGTCAGCCATGGTTTTTGTGATATATTATTCAGAATCTATAGAAAAATCAGAAAGAAATATTGTCCAAAAGAAAACAGAAACACTTCTTAAGCAAATGAAGTCGAACCATGCTGATGGCACAAAGAAGTCCAAAGTACTAGATCCAATTTTCCTATATGTTCTTGTTCCTGATCTGCCGAAAAGGTAATTTGTGTCAGCGGTGCTCCATTGACCACAGTATAAATGACACTCTAATACTTGTGCCTCCAAGAACTGTTATGTGAATAGTTAGCTGTAGTTTAATCGGATATCTGCTATCGTCAATTTTAATTCCCTTTGTATTTGTGTTTCTTGTTGTGCTATATGTTGTCTATCTCCAGTCAGTATGACATGAGAATAAAATGGGGCCTATTATTTATCTGTCTTTCTCGTAAAATAAATTAATTGAGTGCACTTCCTCTATGTAGAGCTCTGGTTGAGGTAAAGCCTATGTTTTACACGGGAGAGTATTTGTCGGGTCCAAGTGACTTAGCCAAGCAATCAGAATCCACAGAGCAAGATTATTGCGGGCATGACATTAGCCTTCAGAAATGTGTTGTTTACGGTAAAATATGCACAGTAATTCTTTCAGTTACTGAAGAGCTTGCAGGAAAAATTTGCTCCCTTGCTAGCGTTGCATGTCCTGCCAATGTTATGTCCAAAGGTCTTGTTGAAAAGGAACAAGTCATATTGATTGCAAGATTTTGCATTTCTCGTTTCGATAAAGTCCTTTCGGAGAATAATTTCTCTTGGGACGACATAATGGTAAGTTTCTTTTTCCTGGCCCAACTATTTATTTCATAAATTTCCTAGAGTGATATCCCACTTCTACTTGTACATCTATGCAAGGTCTCCTTGATTAAATAGCTAAATATATTACTTTCACTTTTCTTTCAAGAAATGACCAGGAAAAATACTTGTCAGGGGCCTTATTAGATCTTATTAAATAATTACTTCTCAAGGAAAAAAGAGACTATGAAGTAGTCTTTTCTTGACCTTATTATGCAATATGGATAGAATTGTTTGTAGTTGATGAATTACATGGTGAAATTAAAGTGGCTGCAGTGGAGTATATCTTTTTTTTTCAGGGTTAGGAGGTTGAAGAGTAATATCCGGGAAGATCTTCAATAGCTAGTCGCTCTTTGCATTAGACATGTTATTGAAAATATTGGGAGGTTCTCTGTAGATGCCTACATGGATTTTTTTCCGAAAGAGATTATGCCTTGAGCACATTATAGCTACTACTATGAGCAATCAGTTGTTTAACCTGAAGGTGCTGAAACGATAAGAAAGTGGTAGAAAAAAGTAAACAGTGGAAAAAGAACTGTCTTGTCCTTCCAATCCTTTGAAATAAAACTGTTTGAATGGCTCGGTTACTTCTCAGTAATGGTAGAAAAAAGTAAACAGTGGGAAAAGAACTGTCTTGTCCTTCCAATCCTTTGAAATAAAACTGTTTGAACGGCTCGGTTACTTCTCTCGTATACTTCTCAGTAATGGTAGGGAGGAATTGACAAAGATTGAGCCACTAAAGCTGGGGATTTTTCTCTTAGAGTCTGCACTTTAAAAGACCTCCTTTTCTTGCTTTGCTATCCTTTTTCCTAGATGAAGTATCTTAGTCCTCTTAACACCTTCTCTCCTTTTTTGCAGAATTTCCGGCTCTACTTTGCGAGCAACCTTAATATCTCTCATGGAACCTTGTCTGCAATCTTCTCTGATGTGTTCAATGAACTTGTTCAGATGAGTCGGGTAGACGCTGAACCTATTTTAAATATAGTTCCTGTGTTGGGTGCCGGGAGGTCTTTATCGACCTTGGATGATATATTCACATGTGAACTCATTGCTAGCAAATGTTAGTCCTCATTTAAACTGGGGAACGATATTATTATATGTTCATTTCAGAAAAAGAGAGCTTTGCACTTGACCAAAATTCTGATTATGTTTTTGCCATTACCAAATTGTTGCAATTTACACAGCTTCACACGAAATGAATATATGAGTGTTTTCGACTCGAATTCAAGAGATGATGACTCTTGACTGTTCCTTGATGGGAAGATTTCAGACTTGGAAGAAATGTTTTCAATTGCTTTCTGTTCTACTGCTCAAGTTTGTAAGTCATTTGGTTTGAATGAAATTTTTTAAGCCAAGCGTTTACTGATGGAGTTGGATGGAAAAACCTTAGCCTGCAGTCAGTGATTTATGAGAATGTGTATTAATTAACTATAGTTTAATGAACAGCGTATGTGAAGACATGTATCTTGTATTTACTGGATTAGTATAAGCACTTGGTGCAAGTAAGTTTTTATTGAGTTAGTAGAAGCTAGCTGGTGTAGTGGCTTCTTTTTGAACTGGTTTTAGTACTTCCAAGTATGGGTGTTCACGGTTTGGTTAAAAATTGATCCTAACGATTAAATACAAATACATCGAAGTTTGGTCAGGCTAGCCTTTGACTTTATATTGAACAATAGAGATAAGAATCGAAGCTTATTTGTAGTAATTATTATTTCTTGTGTACATAATTTAACGAATTTATATTCGGGGTGTACATGGTCGGGTCGGGTTTTTTAAATATCAAATTAAGTCATTTGTGTTGAATTTTTAAATCTATTAATCAAATCAATAAAATTCGGGATTTTCAACCTCGGGTTATTTGGATTTTCGAGTTCTTTTTGCTAAAGTATTCATATAAATATATATTTACTTGTAATTCAAATACGAATCAAAAAAGGCCCTAAAATACCCTTAAATATTAGAAATGGTGTAAAACTACCCTTCATTCACTTATTGGCTCCAAAACACTCTTCTCACTCATGTATTGGCTCCAAAATACCTTTGTCATCCATCTTTGGGTTCAAAATTGACCACTTGTTTACCGATTTTAAATTTAGACTATTTAATATTTTTTTTTAAAATGTGCGGCGCTCAACTATTTGAGGCGAAAATGTCTTTAGAAGTGTCTAAAGCATATTATAATTCAAGTGCCTAAATAAAATTACCAATAAACTTAAAAGTCTAAATATGTTCATCTTAATATATATATATATATTAAAGTTTTAATAAAACAAATCATAAATATTTATAAAATTATATTTAAAAAGTACATGAATTAATTCGAGATATATGCTATTTCTTTACCTTTAATCATAAATTTCGAATTCAAGCTTGAAAGAGAATCATATTGAAAGTGTCCTCCTAAATAAGCGGCTCAACCTAAATTCAATTGGAGCTTCGATTCAAACTTGAATAATTTTTTATGTAATTTTCAGGAATTGTAATTTCATCGTGTTTTAGTTGTGTTTATGGTGATTTTGATATTAGAATTGATTTATTAATTGGGAGGAGTTTAATTAGTATGAGTGGGTAGTGGGTTGGTCTATAAATGATATTAATAAATTAAATTATAATCAACAGTTGATCGCCAAGTATTTTTAAAAAATATTTAAACAATTTTAATTTAAAATCATTAAATAAGTGGTCAATTTTGAACTCAAAGATGGATGACAAGGGTATTTTGGAGTTAATGAGTGGATGAGAAAGGCATTTTGGAGCCAATAGGTGTGTGGAAGATAGTTTTGTACCATTTTCAATACTTTAAGGATATTTTATGTACTCTTCCGTTCAAATAATTCTCCAGTCCTATAAAAATACAACTATTTAAGGTGTTTCTTAAGAATATAACATGCACAATGATATGATTAATGACAATAATATATATATATATATATATATATATATATATATATATATATATATATATATATATATATAATATATATATATATATATATATAATGCTAAAATAAGTTTATTGAGTATTATTTACCTGACTAAATATTAAAGGAAATTAAATTATATTATGTATTTCAATTGTCTCAACTTATGTAAAATCAAAGAACAAACATTCAATATTATTATCATTCTTAGTGTTAAATTGATTTCCTTTTTGAATTAGTATTAATTTAATTTTGATTTAAAAGTTTTATTATAATTACCAATACAAGTGGACTATAATCTTTATGGAACCATCCAAAATTCTAAGTTGCAAACTTGAAATAATATATTAAAAGATAAAAATTATAAAAAAGTATAAAAAGTACTTAAAAGTTATATCAAGTAAATATTTTCATGTGTAAAATAAATTTTT
The DNA here is from genome assembly GCA_027704765.1 of Solanum habrochaites. Classification (NCBI taxonomy): domain Eukaryota; kingdom Viridiplantae; phylum Streptophyta; class Magnoliopsida; order Solanales; family Solanaceae; genus Solanum; species Solanum habrochaites. Next base: position 3,480,471 of record JAKWJA010002492.1, read on the forward strand.
AAAATCATATATATAATGTCGGGTTGGTTTGATCTTGGAAGTTTTTTTTTTAGTTAAAATCAAACCAACCCAAATATAGTCGAGATTTTTTTTTTCAACACCAAACCAAGTAAAACCAACCACTAGTCAATATTTTTTTTCGAATTGACTCGATTTTCGATTTGAATTTATACATTCATATTCAAAATCATGAACAAAGTAATATAGTCGTACCATAATCTCAAGTCTATCCAAATTCTAGACGCTTTGTAGGATTTTAGATCAAATGTAATTCACCAAAAAGTAGTGTAATGAAAATGATTTAGAATTTTGGACTTTTCTTTAAATATGCATTTCACATGTTGTATAAGTACACTTTTAGCAATTCATTAAAATTATTATATCTAGATTTAATACTTTACTTTTGTTTTAATACAAAATTTACCCTAGCGTATATACAAATTTTTAATGGAGATATCGATGATAAGCCGGATCTAAGCGTTGGCTCGATAATCGTTTCGTAGTAAAAGGAGTAGTTATGAATCCCGTAGACCATCCCCATGGGGTGATGAAGGGAGAGACCCAATTCGTAGAAAAAACCCACAACTCCCTTGGTTATCTTGCGATTGGAAGAAGATGTAGAAAAAGAAATAAATATAGTGGTAATTTGATTCTTCATCGTTATAGTAAATAGGAGAGAAAAAGAAATTTAATTCTTTATTTTTACAAAAACTTTACAAAAAATAAAATAAAAGTAAGCTTGTGACATGTTCACTAAAAAGACCCTTTGTGACGATTTTTTAAATAAAAAGCGTTAAAATAATAATTGAAAATTTTGAACTTCTTTGCAATTCCGATTACATGTTGATAACATTTCATAAATTTAACACTCCATTATTGTTTCTAAGGTAAATCCATCTCTTACTATATATGTTCAAGAAACAATATTAATCATATATAAATAATAGTATTTTCAGCTAAGGAAAGATTTACTATCAGATTGATTTCGCACGAACAGTGTTTTGTTCAGTCATAGGCATAATGACTATTCTGAAGATAGCGAAGACAATAAAATGGGAATTAAAGCCAAAATTGAGAAAAAAATATTACGTTTATTTAAAAATTTTTTTATAGAATTTATCAAAAACACATTATAATTCATTATAATTTAATAATTAATTTTTCTTTTTTAATTTGCAATATAACGTTTTTATAATATATCGTAAAACAAGAATAAAAATATATAGATATTATTGTACGTTCTCTAACAATACAGATAATTAAATCTCTTTATTTGATTATAAATTTTAAAAACATATATAAATTATTATACGTTAACTAACAATATAAATAATTAAATCTCTTTTATTCATTATAATTTAATAATTAATTTTTCTTTTTTAATTTGCAATATAACATTTTAATAATATTTTGTAAGACAAGAATAAACATATATGTTACCTAACAATACAAATAATTAAATCTATTGTTTGCATCAATTATCAAAATTATTATAAAAATATTTTAAATTAAAATTAAGACTTCACTTATTTAAATATATCAATTAAACTATTAAAGCGTCATTTTTTTTTACTTATAGGATATTTTGTAATTAACTTTTAATAATTAAAAGTCAAAATTATAGTAATTGTTAAGACATTCAAAGTTAAACACAATAATTTTTTTTTATTAATGTTTAATAAAACATCTCAAAATACCAAAGAAAAAAATATTAAAACATGGCTGACTAAAATAATATAATTTTAAAGATGAAGTGCATAAAAATTAATAAATAATTATTAACAAACTATTAAAAATAAATTTAATCAATAGTAACAACAAATACATAAACTTTTATGTATGCATCTCCTTTGTTTTTTGTCTGCTCTCAGTGCTTTTTGGTTCTTCGTTTAATCTTTGGTTATTGCTCGAATTGTGGTGAATCTTCGGTATGTATTCGTATTTGAGCTTCCTTTTTTAGTACTGAATTTGGGGGATTTGTAATTTTGAGTTAGGGTTAAGCTGGCCTTGTATGGAGGTGGAGGTTTATGGTCTTGAATCTTTTGAACTTGAAGGAGGGTTAAAAAGGTTCAAGACCACCCATTTTTATGGTAATTTGGTGTATTTTGCCCTTTTTTTTGAGTTCTATAGCTTCATTAACATTGTTAACTGCTTCTTATGTGATAAAATGGCTCAAATTAACCCTGTGATGATGTACTATTTGGCCTCTAAGTATTGGGTTTGAAAGTTATTTGTTTTTTAGTGTTTTTACTATGTGATTCTAATAATGGAATTTGTGGAGTTGAAATTGGTTGAATTAAAGTAGCAGTTGCTGATATGGTCTATTGTGACCCGTCATGACGTGCTATTCGGTCTTTAAATATGAGATGGAAGTCATAACTTATTAAGTATTTTTACTATGTCCTTCTAATAATTGCATTGGCGGAGTTGAAATTCGTCGACTTAAAGTAGCACCTTTATTCGCTTGTTTGCTGGTATGGACTCTTGGTGTTTTTTTTCTTGTCCCAAGTTACCTTTCTTGTGGTGTTTTATTTTCTATTTCTTTGTGAAGTGAAAGCTTATAGATGGTCTTAAAATTAGTTAGTAAATAAGAAGCTGAAAAGATTGCTCCTTTCCTGTGTTATTAGCAAGGGAAATGTATGATAGTTTGTGAGGAATGTGTGTTATAATTCTTCTTCACTGCTTCCTCTTTTGAAACTAGAAAATAATTGTAATACTTGTCTCTGATTTTCATTCCCTAGCTCTCTTGCAATGGTTTTATATCTGAAATTTAAGGGTGTCCAATGTTGTTGTGTTCCTCCATCTCATAAAAATTTCGAAACTATTATGGTTCCATTATCACCGCTCTTGAAGTGGAGAAAGGGATCAATTAATTCCATTTGATGTACTTATTAAGCTGTGTTTGAGTGTTTCTTTGACCTCAACCGGATTCAATTAGACAGATGGAATTTGGTATTGTTTTATGTTTTTAGTTTATTTTTGTTTTTTCCTTTTCATAGTGTCTTACTTTGTACCTCTAAATATTTTCCGGATTGCTCTTTTGCGTGTATGGAGAAAAGCTGTTTGATGAATGTCTTTCTACTTAAGCTCTCACTCTGATGCTTTTCAGAATATTTGCTATTATGTTTTACAATTTCATGATTTCAACTTGTAGTGCATCACATCTCCATCTCTATCTGGTTTCTGCAACTCTATATTGACACTACTGACGTGTATGAAATGATGCTGATGGTTAATATTTCTTTTTAGGTTGAACCTTGAAAGAAATGGCTGAAGGTGGAGAAGAGGACTTGCCAAGGGATGCAAAGATTGTCAAAACGCTGCTAAAATCAATGGGTGTTGATGAATACGAGCCTCGAGTTGTGCATCAATTTTTGGAATTGTGGTATCGCTATGTTGTTGATGTACTGACGGATGCTCAAGTCTACTCAGAGCATGCAGGGAAGGCTTCCATTGACTCCGATGACATCAAGCTTGCCATTCAGTCAAAAGTTAATTTCAGCTTCTCACAACCCCCGCCACGTGAGGTACCAAGTCTTTACTAAATCCTTCATTGTTGTGCTGGTGTTTCATTCTTCCAAGAATGAACTCATATCTTTCTTAGAGACCTTTTAGGTGTATGATGAAACTGATAACCTTTAGCCCTCTCTTCGTTTAAGAAAGATAAGTAAAATGGAGTTCCTAAATCAAAGAATTATATGATGTAACTAAATTTTTTGTCTTGGAGTCTTATGTTGTTCTCTTGTAACGTGTTTCAGAACTTCGGTTGTCATTCGACATAATTATATATTTTAAAGTTATAACTGAAAACAGTGAAAAGGTATCAAACTAATAGGTCATAGTTTGGAAAGTTATCTATTTCAAAATAAAAAAATATATGTCATAGTCTGGTGCTATCATATGTGGTTTATTACCGTGACTGAGAAAAGTTGAACAGCAGGTATTGGTGGCTGAATGCTAGGGTAGTGGTATAGAGATTTTCAGCCTTGTGCAGAACAGAAGATGCTGAAGGTTCTACAGGAATTTTTTAGGGTGTGAATGGGTTCTGGCATTTTGATTACTTAACAGTTGCTGTTTGTTAGCTGACTAATTCAAAGTATCACAAGATTGGTTAAAAAGTAAAATAAACACTTTTAATCTGCATAGAATTTTCTAGAGTAAAGTCACCAAGTTAAAAATTATCTGTATAGAATTTCCTAGAATAAAGTTACCAAGTTCAAAAAATCTGCATAAGATTTCCTGGACTAATCACACCATTAGAAGGCTGCATAGACACTTCAAAATAAGCAACGACAACTTGACCAATACTGATTCAATCCGAGCTTTTCTTTTTTCTTTTTTTAATTTAAAAGTCCATTGGTCATGGATGTGCAAAAAGTTACAATTTGAGCTTGGCATCCCAAACTTTGTACATGATCATAGAGATGAGACTAACACTCTATTCCTACGCAAAACAAGTGACAATTGGTTGAGAGATCAAGGAGGATCATATATGATGTTGGCAAGTTTTGCCGGTTTATTCTTAAATGTTGGTAAGCTCCATTTGTCCGTATGGACCAGACCTCCTATGTTACTGGGAAGTACACAGAAGAGATTGAAGGTCTTCGCTCCTGCAACTTTATGACTTAGCGTTGCTAGTCTGTCCGCCGGTCTATTAGCTTCTCGGAAATAATGGTTGATATTGAAGTCATGATCTTCAATCATCTTCAGGATCTCTTTTATTTGGTTGTAGATTTTTGAAGGAGGTTTCCACTCTTTTCTGGAGCACTTGGCTAGTAGCAGGGAATCTGTTTCACCTATCGCCATATCAAAACCTTAGCCAGCACACCATTTCAGTCCAAAACCATAGCCTCAGCTTCTGCCTTCTGCAATGTTGCTAGTTCCAGCTCCTAAGGATATAGTGTAGGCAAAAATGAAGTTCCCCTCTTAATCTCTGATGATTCCCCCTCCTCCACACTGCCCCTCTGCAGCTACCAACGCTATTGAGTGTGACTCTGAAAGGAGGAGGTTTGATCCATGCAACTGGAATACTTGTATTGTATTGGACAACCGCATCACAAGCTTGACAAATACTGCTCTAGTTGTCTCTAATTTTGACTATTATTCCTGATAACCTGCACAATACAATTTGTGATATTAGTACTAGTTCTATAAAAGTGAGGGCCTAGTCCCCTCAAATTTGTTGCTACAACTTGACTTCCATAGCTCCCAACAAATAGTAGGAGGTAGGTTCTTGGAAATGAAATTGGTGATACGGCTGTTGGATTTGTGGTTCCACCAACTTAGTAGGATCATGTTGAGGTTGTCACTTCTAATCCAATGTCCAGGACCCTGCAAACTTTCTCCAGATCTTCTTAGCTAGGTCACCTTGACAGAACAAATGTTTGATATCTTTATGCTCAACTCTTGTGGTAGAAAGGCTGCAACAGTAACATTGTGGGTTGAGGGAAATCCCAAGTCTCACAACCTTGTCGTCGGTCGATAGCTTGTTGCTGATAGCTCTCCACAAAAGGAAGGACATGTTAAAAGAAACATCTTTTTTCCATAGGTTGCAATAGATTGGATTTGGATCTCTTTTTTGCCTGATAGACCTCCAAGTAGAACCAATGCTAAATTTCCCCGAGTTAGATAGGCTCCAGATGGATTTTTCATTGATATTGCTATCAATCTTGATCTCTATGAAGTTGAGCACCATTTTGATGTTCTCAGGGAGCTGAGTATTGAGATAATTCCAGCTCCAAAAATATGAATAAAGACCTCATTCAGCAAAAAGCCATTCGCTGCGAAGACCAATGCCCAATTGCTGTACAGTAGAGTTGTATTTTACTAGTTATACCAGATGCTCTATTTCACAGGCAACCAGCAGACTATGCACGACTTCTCTTGCCAACATGCTATATCTGTTAATTCTTTGGTTATGATGGGAATGACTCTTATTTCAAGGAAGAATACAATTGTTGAACATCTTTTCCAGATATTTCTTTCTCTGCTGATGGATGAGTCTTCTCAAGTTCGTTTGAATATTATTAGTAAGCTAAAACACGTGAACCAGGGAATTCAAATTGATCAGCTCTCCCATTCCTTTCTGCTAGTTCTTGTTTAACTTACAAGGATAGACACTGGATGGTTCAGCTTGCAATAATATAGTTCATCCCTCTATTGTGGAGTCAGTTGGGTCTTCACTTTTGCATACAGACTTGCTGCTCTTCTCTATGCTATACCAGTTCACTACCTAGTTGGATTAACACATTTTATCGAAGGATTTTATACTCATATCCTGGCTATTTGCGCACTATCCAAGTCTATTTTAGGTATCCATTTATATATTTCTTCCTTAATGAGTCCGAAGGAAAGAAAGGGCACCTACAATGCATACAAAAATTGAATGTAAGGCTATGGAAGGCTACTGCTCACCAGTGGCTCTTAGTGCTCGGTGGATTCGACTGGACTAGCAACAATCTGCTTCCTCCAGATATGTTGCTGTTGTTTTACTTAGTATACCCTGGAAGGTCGAAGGTTCCTCCAGACATTATGTTCATTGGATGACTCCGCACATGCTAGTTTTCATCTGAAGAACTATATTATGATCCTCAATGGGGTTGTTTCTTTTCTTGGATTGGTAATGTGGCACAGTCTATCTCAGGTATTAACGGGTTCATTTATAACTTGTGTTTTGCTGGGGTGTTCTTTCGAGCGATACAGTATAACTGGCTAGGTGAATATTGGTGCATCACTAGCTATTTTTAGTCAAGTTGCTCATGATACTATAAATGTGAAAGAAGGGGCTTCTTAGGATACTCGAAACTGTTCTGAAATCACTGAGACACTGAACAGACATAGTTATTTCAGTACCATGATAATTTTAGTGGATGCAGCGTTAGCGTTATGGAGATTATTCATTCCTCTCTGATTCACAATGATGAAATTAGTAGAAGAAAGATATGCCAAGATATAATCTGTTGCTTTTGAGAAATGAGGAGGAAATGTGTTCACTGTCATGCTAGAAGAAACGACCATTACTGGTGCAAGGTTTGATATTGCCAGAATTATCCAAGCACTCATCATGTTAGTGTGGGGCCCCATTGAGAAGAAGTCCAATAGAATTACAAACAAAGAATTATATTAGTGAAGGTTCAGCAGTGTATTATGTTCCTATGGTGGCAGATTGTGCCTTGAGACTTCCTTGGCATGAATTTGATTCTGGTGATGTATTCACCATGCACAACGAAGCTGAGAAAACTCATGAGTATGAATTCCCTGTCTTGAACCTTGAGGACAAGGTTATTATTGAGGACGCGAGTATTATTTTGGACTCTACTAAGGGTTGGGCCTGGAAAGCATGGACATCAACTTGGGCCTGCATATAAATTAAGATGCAGTACTAGGTCTGACAACCCAGTAAAAGATTAGAGATTATGATGAGGGGAGCCTGGTCGACTACACATGACTTGGGCTATAAAAGGAAAGCAACCATAGATGGTGGGGCATTGAAGAACTTGTATCTTTATTTTCTTGGCTAAAGTTTTAGCAGTCTGGAACTTCCCTTTTCTGTTTCATCTTTTACTGCAGTACTAGAAATCATCTGTAGCTTCTTCAGTAAATATGGATACATTACACAGAGCTAGCTTCATCTAACATATGACTTGACACCTTGATGAATTGAAAATTTGATTTAATCATCAACTAGCATGCACTTGGTTGTTCATGGAGTTCAGTTGACCATCTAGCTCCAACTAAATCCAGTTAGTACTGCCCATTGCATGTATGTATGTTTTTCTCTTTCGGATATGGCAGAGTGAAACCCCCTCACCCACCCCAAAAAAATGAAAACAATTGTCTAGGAGTCCTTTCGGAAACTGCTTTTTGTGACTTGAACTCTTCATCTTTTGGTTGGAAAGGAAGTGCTCTATCTACTGGATCAATCTCACTTATCTTCCCTGCTCAAATTTTTACTTTTCTGCATTTCAGAAATTATAATATTCTCTTGTTTATCAGGTCCTACTGGAGTTGGCTAGGAACAGAAACAAGATTCCATTGCCGAAATCAATTGCTGGGTCTGGAGTACCACTCCCTCCTGAACAAGATACACTGATCAACCCTAACTATCAGCTAGCTATTGCAAAGAAGCAAATTAACCAACCAGAAGAAACAGAGGAGGACGAAGAAAGCGCTGATCCCAACCCAGCTCCAAGCAAAAATCCAACTCTTTCTCATGAAAAGACAGACTTACCTCAAGGTACTCAACGAGTATCCTTTCCCCTTGGCGCCAAACGTCCAAGATGATGTCTTATGCTTGATCAGCTTTAGTCACAAGAGCCTTTGTAACCGCCTGCCTATGTATTTAATCGAAGTCATTGTATACTTGTTGTTTGAACATGAAGTATGAAACTTTAAGATCCTTTTGTAACACAGTCAGTATTAGTTTAAATGCTCTCCTTCCAGTATTTATTAGACACAATTAGCAGAGAGTTGAGCTGTAAAATGAAGAATTACCTTGGCATTATCAATAGTTTTCCAACATATTCATTTGATAATGGTCATTCAGTGGGATATGCTTTATTCTGTGTTTATTGTCTATACTAGCAACAGCTATCGATGAATAGCATGATCAAATCAAATCTTTTCTTTGAAATCGTATGATCAAATCAAATCTTTTCTTTGCAGTCGTATGATCAACAACTATGTTTCATTCAACATGATTACGAACGAATTCAGAGTATTGCATAAATAAAAACAAACAAACTGTGTTGTTGTTGTAACACAAGTCAGCCAAAAGTCCTATTGTCTAATTTCACTACTGGCTGCTGCAAAAATGAAAGCTAACAGTTAAAAGAAGATTTGGCCCATGTTTGGAGTTTGCATCACTTCATTTTTTCTTCCTTGAACAGAACATGACAATTCACACGAGGATCAAACTTTCTAAATTCAAGCTTCGTCTGATTTGTTATAAGTGTTTTGGTCTTCTTCTTCACATAGAAAAATCCAGTTCCAGCAGTTGAAACAAGCCTCACGAATAGAGCGCCAGCCTTCTTCTTGTCACCCATTAGATTGTTTGGTAGAGACAACTGAAAAGAGAAGAAAGTTTTAGTTTTCCAAATCTATAGAGCTGAAGGCTGAAAAACTAACGATTATCACAGATAAGTTTACACTAATAAAGAATCTTCAGTTTGGAGATGGTCGTTCTCAAGGGTTTAGGTAGGGTAGGCACTTGGCTTAGTGGCTCGAGGAGCTACTCAAATGTTGATACTTGATACAACACCAATAACAACTAACAACTATGCCTCTATCCCAAACAAGTTAAGGTTGAATACATGAACCCTCTCACAGAAAAATCTGTCTAATGCCAACCCTTGGGACCTACCATAAACCTTTGGAACTCGGCATAGCAGGCACACCCTTTTACCCTTCACCACTTAAATACTAGGTTTATGCAAAAACACAAATAAAGCTACTTATCACATTGGTGACCAAAAGAAATTTTACAGCTTAGTCAATTATCGTTTTTCATTCCAAAACACATGGACAGTATATCCAAACATGCACAAAAATACGTTTGAGAAATTCTTCACTCCAATGACCACATACAAAAAAACACACAAAATAACAAAACAACACCAGCATTATAGTAAACAATCACAAAGATGTACAATCATTGTAGTATATAGAAAGAGTCCGGTTCGTTTTAGCATTTTCACAAACAGCTAGCGGCGAAAGCTCTTCACATGTTAACATACCCATCCTCAAAGTCATTACTTCACTCGGTAAAAGGGCAACCTCATACTCAAGGCTCGAACTTAAGAGGTACCTTGTTTAACAGTGAATATTATTTCAACTACCCAAAGCTAAAGATTACATTTTTCTTTACGAAACAAGCAATCTGCAGATATTATAGTTCTACTGTCAAGAGTTTACTCCATAGTTTTCAAGTTTGAGTTGCTCTTCTTCATCCTTGGCCACACACTAAGAAAACCGCCGCTGCAGCAGCACGTACAACAACTACATCCACCACCAAATTCTCACCACAAAAGTTTACATTTTTTTCACACACTAAACCACTAAACCTTACTATATCGAATCAGCTACCGGAGAAACTAGAAAGCACCAAAAACCAAACCGAATTCACACATTCCAGGTGAATGAATCTCAATTAAGACGAATAAATGTATCTAATCGCACATCAATTTCCAAATTGGGGAAGATACAAGCAAACATCAAACACAAAAGGAGAATTCAAAAATCAAACTATAGAAACGAAAACAAGAGGATTCATAGAAGAGAACTCACCGATGTTAAACGAAGAAGAACCCTATTGAAATCACCCCAAAAAGACGGAACCTTAGAACCGGCCCAATATATATGTTATCCATTTCTTAATATTTTTTTTACGTGATATAGATAAAATCTTAAATATTTTAAGGTGACGATTTTTATAGGTCACGAACTTAAATTGTGATTTATAATAAGTTTACCTCATATAGGTTCAGTGTGCTTCATATATAGGTTACAAATTTAAATTATGAAAATAGTTATTTTAATATTGGCGCTAGATATTATATTGTGTATATCACACTTTTTATGGTGTAATCTTTTTCCTAAATTTATATTAACGAAATACTTTGTGGATCGAATTATCAAATTTTATTATAGCTTTTGCTTAATTGCATTTATGTGGAGGCAATAGTTATAAAGTAAGAACCACCACAAATAGTTTCTCCATGTTTTTTATTTTTTTTGGTTCATAACATTCATGTTGGCTTTTTAAGTCTTAAATTTGAACTTTATTAGAGTACCCTATGCACAAAGGAAAGCTACATTAACAAAAAGAATTCAGCCAAACTCAAAAGTATTTACTTATTTCTTGTATTTTATATTAGAGATTAGAAAATATACTAAATATGTATAAATGTTAATTATAAAATCAATGATTAAAATAAGTTATAGATTTTAACAACAAATTCAAAACACATAAACATCAAATTGTGATTTCATCTTGCATGTGATGTGAGCCGATTAGTATAAATTTAGATTTTTTTTAACATTACTCATTTAATAACTCAATACATGAATATCATAAATTTATGGACATTATACAAGTAATTTTCTTCTACATTAAGTTAAGCGGGTAAAATTTATTTGTCTATTTATATAAACTATATATTTTAAAAATATTTATTACATTTGCTAGATAATTTGAGCGGATTATTTTCTTATTAAACAAGTATAATAGTCTTCAACTTATATATATATTACTCAAACTCTTTAAAAGAATATTATCATATTACCCTTTCGGATGATCAAGTGGATTGAGTTTTCCACGTTGAAGGTCTCAAGCTTGAAACCTATTGCCAGCGGAAGCAAGGGATATGCCTTCTGGGTCTCGTCACACCGAGCTTGCCTAGTGCGAGTTAGTTTTCCTATATAATTTACAAGCTATTGGATAAAAGCGGGTGCTACCCTGTATGTGTCCAAAAGATAGCGGCTACTGATTTTCTTTATCAAAAAAAATATTATCGTATCCGTGTTCGAATAGAGAGTTTATAACTAGGCCATCACTAACCAAACAAAATGAGGCCCAAAAAAATGGCCGAGTCCATAGACTCAAAGCTCCAAATAGTGATGTTCCCATGGCTTGCATTAGGCCATATAATCCCATTTCTCAACCTCTCTAATGAACTTGCTAAAAAGGGTCACAAAATCTCATTCTTATTACCCAAAAATGCTCAAATCAAACTTCAAAATCTCAATCTTTACCCTAATCTCATCACTTTCCACACACTCAAAATACCTCATATCCATGGCCTTCCATATGGAGCTGAAACTACAGCTGATGTGCCTAGATCTTTGGAAACTCTACTAGCAACAGCTATGGATGAATTGTATGATGAAATCAAATCTTTTCTTCAAAATCTAAAACCCCATTTCGTTTTCTTTGATTTTGCTCATTGGGTTACTGAAATAGCATTAGAAATTGGGGATATCAACACTATATGTTATAAACTTACTTCCCCTGCTACATCAGCTATTTCATTGATTCGATCTCCGGAAAAGAGTGTTTTCATGGCATCAACTGCAGCTGAAAAAGTTAGGCCACCACCAGGTTATCCTTCTGCCCCCCTCACTCTCTTTTTTTCTGGAAAATTTTCAAAAAACAGCTATAGTTTGAGGTTTAATTAATAATCATAGTGATAATTTGGATAACTAGCTCTGTATTAGTGAAAAGAATAACAATTTTTCGTGGTCTACATATAAGTTACTTATTCAAGATGTGAAAGCAGTTATTAATGTTTGTATTAGGTAGACTAGACTGTCTACATCACATATTTTGTGATGCATTCTTCACCCAAACTCGCGTTAGTGGGATGATTTTTGCACCGAACTATCCTATTTGAAGCAATTAGATGTCCAATTCGAGCCTATATGACATGACTGATCAATAGATCTACCTTTGTCATATAGTTCATACATCTATAGCTTTTGATTAATTGCATTTATGTGGAGACAATAGTTACAACCACCATAGAGAGTTTGTATTTGTATTAGAAATATGTTAAATATGTATAAACATTGATTACAACTCCAATAATTAAAATGAGCTATGGTTTTTAATTGCAAAATCCAAAATTCATAAACTTCAAAATTTTGGTCTTAGCTCTACATGTGAGTCGATTCGTATAAGCTTGGGTTTTCTGAACATGACTCATTTGACAACTCAATACATGGATGTCATAAATCTATTACATTAAAAAGGTAATCTCTTTTTACATTAAGCTAACGGAAAAGGGTCAAAAATACCCTTAAACTATCTGAAATAGCTCATATATACCCTTAAACTATATTTTGGCTCAAAACTACCCTTTCCGTCAAACTATTGGGTCAAAAATGCACTTCTAATTAACGGAAATTGTTAAATGCCATGTTGATGCCAACATAGAATAAATGGAAAAGGGTCAAAAGTACCCTTAAACTATTCGAAATAGCTCATATTAACCCTTAAACTATATTTCGGTTCAAAACTACCATTTTCGACAAACTATTGGGTCAAAAATGCCTTTCTAATTAACGGAAATTGTTAAATGCCATGTGGATGCCAACATAGAATAAAAGGAAAAGGGTCAAAAGTACCCTTAAACTATTCGAAATAGCTCATATTAACCCTTAAACTATATTTCGGTTCAAAACTACCCTTTCTCTCAAACTTTTGGGTCAAAAGTGACCTTCTTATTTGCGGAAGTTGTTAAATTCCACATGTGCCACATTGACTAAATCCCTAAATCTTAATTACTCATTTTCCCCTCATTTCATTATTTTCTAGAAACGATTTCACCCCTTCTCCCTCATTTTGTGGCTAAGGTTTCATAGTTTTCTTCGTCGCTGGGTTTCAAAGTGGATATTTGTGGTTATAGGTTAGTAAACTTTTTTCTGATTTTATTGTGTTTACAACCACGAAAATCCACTTTGAAACTCATCACTAAAGAAAGTTATGAAACCTTGGCCGCAAAATGACGGAAAAATTGTGAAATTCTATCTATCATACTTTGAAATCGTAACTGTAATAAAATAAGAAAAAATATTTACTGACCTACAACCATGAATATCCACTTTGAAACTTAGCCACGAAGAAAGCTACGAAGCCTTAGCTGCGAAATTAAGGGAAAGTTGTGAAATCCTAACTATCATACTTTGAAATCATAAACATAATAAAATAAGAAAAAATATTTACTAACCTACAAGTGTGAATATCCACTTTGAAACTCAACCACGAAGAAAAGTATGAAACCCTAGCCGCGAAATGATGGAGAACGGGTGAATATATCATTTCTGAAATAATGAAATGAGGGGAGAAGTAATTAGGATTTAGGGATTTAGTTTATGTGGTAGTAGAACCTTATTGGCATGCAATGTGACATCCACATGACATTTAACAATTTTTGTTAATAAGAAGGGTACTTTTGATCCAATAGTTTGCCGGGAATGGTGGTTTTGAGCGGAAATATAGTTTAAGGGTATATATAAGCTATTTTGGATAGTTTAAGGGTATTTTTGACCCTTTGTATTTAGTCTACGTGGCAGTGGAATCCTATTGGCATGCAATGTGACATCCATATGGCATCCACGTGGCATTTAACAACTTCCGTTAATAAGAAGGGTATTTTTGATCCAATAGTATGACGAGAAGGGTAGTTTTGAGCCGAAATAAAGTTTAAGGGTATATTTGAGCTATTTCGAATATTTCAGGGGTATTTTTGAGCCTTTTCTGTTAAACTAATTATGTAAAGGTTGTTTGTTTGTTTATATAAACAATGTATTTAAGAATCTTTTATCACTCATCAAGATGATTTGAGTCTTTCGTTTGCGTCTTCTTGATGCCTTGAAATGAATCTACTTCATCCAAAAAAAATGATTTGAGTCGGTCATTTTAGTATTAAACAAGCATGATATTCTTCATTGACCTAACATATTGCTCGAGCTTTTCAAAAATATTGTCTCATGTAAGAGACTAAGACCATCTCCAACTTTACTCTATTTTAGTCTCTATTCTCTCTCTCCAAATACTTTATATTTTACCCTCTACCCTCCAATTTTTAGAGAGTTGAATAGTAGTTATCCAACTTTGGAGGATTACTATTCATACTCTTTATATTTGTTTTTGAATATTGTATTATTACATCTATTATTTTGTGATTAACATATTATTTTCATATAAGGATTTTAATTAAATCTCTAATATTCATAATTTGTTGAAAATGTAATATAACATTTAAAAAAATATATTATTTAGTATATATTACTTTCATCCCGAATAAATACATTTCAAATATTTTTTAAAATTTTTCATCACTTGAATGAATATAATTTGATATTATTATTAATAAATACTATGAAGAATGCACAAAATTTAATGAGAAAATGAAATTTAAATAATAAATACAACACATAACGGACTAATTTAAATACAAGATAATAGTACAACACAATACATAACACAATTATTTTAAAGATCACAATAATAATTTAATGATCCGGTAGGTCCTTTCCGAACTTAACAATATTCCCAAAAAAATTGATGAATGATCCAGAGAAGTTGTGATTGCGGTTGTGCTTGTTGTTGTTTTTTCCAGTTTTTCGTAGTTGTTCTTTAGAAATTTAGAATAAAATATAAATCTTTATTATTTAAAGAATGTGAAATAAAATAAAATTTTATATTAATGTAAATTATATAGGGTGGTTATTTGGAAAAAAGAAAGGAAGGATTTAAAAGATAAATAATAATATAATATCGAAGAAGATTCTTTTTAGAAAGTAAAGTAAAGAATTGAGTTAGAGGAGGTTGTCTAAACAAAACAGAGAAATTTATATTTGGTGGAGAGTTAAATAGAGGAGGGTAGGGTTGGAGATCCCAAGGCAAAAAAAATGGCAGATTCCATACACTCAAAGCTCCAAATAGTGATGTTCCCATGGCTTGCTTTTGGCCATTTAATCCCATTTCTCAGCCTCTCCAATGAACTTGCTAAAAAGGGTCACAGAATCTCATTCTTGTTACCCAAAAATGCTGAAATTAAACTTCAAAAATTCAATCTTTACCCTAATCTCATCACTTTTCACCCACTCAAAATCCCTCATATCCATGGCCTTCCATATGGAGCTGAAACTACAGCTGATGTGCCTAGAGCTTTGGAAACTCTACTAGCAGCAGCTATGGATGAATTGTATGATGAAATCAAATCTTTTCTTCGAAATCTAAAACCCCATTTCGTTTTCTTTGATTTTGCTCATTGGGTTCCTGAAATAGCAACAGAAATTGGGGGTATCAAGACTTTATGTTATAAAATCGTTTGCCCTGCTACATCAGCTTATTCATTGATTCGATCACCGGAAAAGAGTGTTTTTATGGCATCAACTGCAGCTGAAAAAGTTAGGCCACCGCCAGGTTATCCTTCTGCCCTCCTCCCTCCTTTTTTTTTTCCGGAGAATTTTCGAATATAGCGATAGCTTGAGGCGTAATTAACAAACCTAGTGATAATTTGGATAATTATTAATGCAGCTAGGGTTTGTGAGATTCGCTCTGTGTCAATAATACAACAGTTTCTGAATACAAAGTGAATTAATCTTTCGTGACTACATAGAAACATAATTTGAAAAGTCACTCCTTTACACAGGACCTGTTCTTCCTGAGCCTGAAAAGGGGCCTTTAGGAGAACATCAATTATCGAGTTGTCTCGAGAAATTCGATCTAGTATCTGTAGTGTTCTGTACATTTGGGAGGTAATTGAAACTTCAAAAGAGGCAATTTTAAGAACTTGTCTTAGGCCTTGAACTAACTGATCTACCATTTCTTCTTGTTGTTAAACCACCTGAATCCCTTGACATAAGAAAATTGCGTGTATGATAACAAGTTAACGGGGTTTTAAAATTTGTTTTTGCTCACAAGGTTGAAATGCAGCTATTTTTGAACCCTTTATATAAAAACCTGACCAGGCAACTGCTTCCAGCTTGTTCGAAAAAACAAAGGGGAACTATCACGCCTGTAACTTTAGTACCTACATTATGCATCATATAGTGCCATGATTTGCTAGTAAATTTGCAACTTTATTATGCTCTCTAAAAATGTGCTCAATTGGTGGATCTCCAGGTTACCCTTCTACTACTGTGGTGTTGCACGAACACGAAGCTAAGTTGCTAGAGTTTCTATTTCAAGAATATGGCAAGGGAGTGACGATATATGAACGGTTGACAAAGGGAATGACACTATGCAATGCAATAGCTTTGAAAACATGTCGAGAGATTGAAGGAACATTTGGTGACTACATCGCCACACAATTTAAAAAACCAGTCCTTTACACTGGACCTGTTCTTCCTGATCCTAAAAAGGGGCCTTTAGAAGAACATGGATTATCGAATTGGCTCGAGAAGTTCGAACCAGGATCAGTGGTGTTCTGTGCATTTGGAAGCCAATTGATTCTTGAAAAGAAACAGTTTCAAGAACTTATTTTAGGCCTTGAACTAACTGGTCTGCCATTTCTGGTAGTTCTTAAGCCACCTGAAGGAACAAATTCAGTAGAAGAAGCCCTGCCTGAGGGATTCAAAGAAAGGGTTCAAGAAAAAGGATTGATTCTTGCTTGTTGGGTGCCTCAGTTGAAGATTTTAACTCACAAATCAGTTGGTTGTTTTGTGTCACACTGTGGTTATGGATCAATGTGGGAATCTTTAGCATTGTGTGATTGTCAATTAGTACTTTTGCCAAGTG
This sequence comes from Solanum habrochaites, assembly GCA_027704765.1. Taxonomy (NCBI): domain Eukaryota; kingdom Viridiplantae; phylum Streptophyta; class Magnoliopsida; order Solanales; family Solanaceae; genus Solanum; species Solanum habrochaites. The sequence goes on from JAKWJA010002492.1 coordinate 3,497,716, forward strand.
CTAATGATCAAACTTTAAGTGCTAGGATGATGGAACAAGATCTTAAGGTTGGTGTTGAAGTGAAGAAGGATGAAAATGGTTGGTTTTCAAAGGAGAGTTTGTGCAAGGCTGTCAAATGTGTCATGGATAAAGATAGCCAAGTTGGCTGTTTGGTGAAAGAGAATCATAGAAAATGGAAGGAAGTTCTTTCAAGTCCTGGTTTCATGAGTAACTATATTGATAGTTTCATTCAGATTTTGTATGAACTTCTAGTTAAATAGACCTAGAATAGGCATGCGGTTGAAGTTACGGGTTCAATATGTATAAGAAGATATTTCAAACTTAAAACTCTGAATCCGCCTCTAGTTGGAGACAAATGTTCGTACTTTTGTCATACTCCAGTTTCTGAATAGATGTGTTGCAGTAAAATAATTGTACTAATGTTGCTCTGATGAACACCTTGTGGTGATCTGATATTAATAGTTCTGTTTAGTCTTGATTCCATGGGGAAGTTTGAATTTTATGCTATACATATGCTTCCTGATATTATATATCCCAAAACTAAACCATCTAATGATATACCATTGCATCTGGATCGAACGTTTTAATGCTGTGTTTATAAGTTACAGAACTTTGTTTCAAAATATTTTTCGTGGTAAACACTTTTCTTCGTACCAAACACATCAAACACTAGAGAATTAGTGTAAATGGTGTTAGAAAGATGAGTGTCTTATTCATCATTGGACCTGATTAGGTCTCAAGTAATAGTTGGGTTACCTTTTTTTATTTTCTCCAATAATATCAATATTTAAACCAAGTTGCAACGACATCATTCACCAATTATTTGTTACCTCCAACAAACACATACTTTAACAACTCTACTTATCAAAGCTTAGGCAAATGAAAAGAGAACACCTTAGGTTTTTGTCTAGCCAGAGCTTTTAACTCTGACATTGCTAAGTTTCTATCAACTTCATTGACCGTTAAACCACACCCTTGAGTGCCCCCACATGTGCCACTAACTACAACTGACAGGTACTTCAGATCTCCTACTAAATGCAACTGAGTTGTGCGGGCAGGGGTGTGTAAAATGCATCTTTAGGATTACAGGTGCATTCAAATGCAACTGATATGCTGTACAAATCAAAAACTCCCTTTAAAGTTCACATCATTATGAATTTTCTGCTTGCAGACTTGGGGGTTCCCATATATACAATTGTCCCCAAAACATGAAGTCATGGGGGAGTTGATCACTGCCCACGATCTACAATGATGGAAGTCCAATGAAAACAGAAACTCATGAAATGTAAGCCTTAACAAGCTCTGTGTAGTTGCAGGTGAGGCCTGTCCTAGGACATGTGATTCTGCCGTCATTCTTCTTCGACATTTCTTCAAGTGCCTGCCGTCACATAGATACAAGTCAGATTATCGCTGAAGGAAGCACAAACGTGGAAGCAAATAAAGGCATACCTTGGTGCTATAGACATAGCCATTAGGTAATACAAGGGGTGGATTTTCAGTATCCATCAGTTCTTTTGTTATGTAGCAAACAAGCTTTGAGTGATGCTGCTTTGAATATGGTAGCGGCGTTGCTAATTTGCGGAAGCTCTCCTGTGACAATGGATCCTCCTTTGTGCAATCATCTTCGTAACAGAATCTATAGATTCGATCAAGGAGAAGTCATGAGCAAATAAATTTACAATTTTCCTTTGGTTCCTCTTTTCCTTTCCCCAATGGATATTAGGAACTTTGGCCATGGATGGCAGAGGGAGTTCGAAAATATCAGCAGTTAGTAAATCTGAAAATCATACAGCAAACTACCCTGATTATACCATCACGTATGTAATTGAACGTGATTCTTAATAGTAAACTACAAATTTGTATAGTGACCATCTGTATGCAATAATTCCCCAGCAAAAAATCATGTGTTAAGGATACGGAGTTTTAAGTGCAGACAGCCCTGCTTGCAGATATATATTCAGTGAAGGCTCCAGAGTCATGCCATATAACTTGCAAAACTCTTGTTTGAATTGATCAATCAGGTAATCCCACTGTTTCGAATCAAATAAAACCTATAACAGAAACTGAAAACTGTCAAGTAACCTCCTGTTGGTGCATAATTATCGTGAACTGTTTGTATTCTACTCAAGTGTGATTCTTCATATAAAGCAGACAACCATCTCACAAGATCATGAAGAAACACAAGACCAATGAGGAAAAGTGAAAGCATACAGACATAAGAATTTCCATACATGATATCTGAGAGTTGCAGAAGCAATGCATAAAACATGCATACATTATTACATATAGTAGAATAGTCCATTTTTCTAGTAACTCATTGCTCTAATTTGTGCATATGCGACAAATTTATAGTGCAATAAACAACGAGTTACTAGAAATATGGACTCCATGTAATAATTCTTGAAAGCATTGATGGTGAAAGAGTCGGACCAGATTGAAGAAACTAATTAAGAATTCTAAACTCATTAATATTCCGACAAAAAAGTGCAAATATACAGAAAACAAGTACAAAAGACATTTACCTTGTAATTTGTACATTCAGTATTACTCTTGAAAGCAAGTGTCGCCAAGACCCGCTGCAACTCTTTCATGTGGGTAGAACCCCAAGGTGCAAGATATTTCCGAGCATATGTAATGGCCCGCATCATGTTTTCAGATCTTACCAACTCTATGAACTCTTGCAGTCTCAACTGGAATTCAAATTTGCTCTGTCAACAATAGAAGCAATCAGCACCTTGCATTTGCAGCACAATGATCCAAAATGCAGTACTAATACCAAAATCCTTAGGGAACACTCAATCCAAAGATATAACTCCTAAATTGGAGTTAAAAAAAAATCCTCCCATCTTCAAATGCTTGACATGTTCTGCCTTTTCACCATTTAGAAATAAGAAAAATTGCAACTTATGCATCTTTTTGTATATCTTTGTACTATCTACATTTTAATAAAAAATAATTAATCAAGAGTGTAGTTTCAGAAAAGGGTCAAACTGATCATTGATATAGCAAAACATGTCAAATAAATTGGCACAGGTGGAGTAAATACACGCAGATACTTTACTCGGTTTTAGCTCGATGACATGTAAGTTGTGACAACGTTCTGCAGAAGCAATCCAATATCTATTCACGAACAGAGCCTAACTTAGAGACTCACAGGACCTAGTCAACTAGCAAAATTACTTTCATGACCATTCATCCTTTTTATTTGACAAATTTCATGATCATTTATCCTTCTGACATGTAAGACTTGAATGAAGCCTGGTATAAAAGGAAGAGCAAACTTTGTAGATACATCTGACTTCTCATCCAAAGTATGCTGCGAACAGATATAAGAGACCACTGAGTGCATGGCTGTCTGTAGCAACTTCATCCAACAAAAAGGGGATAGATTTCCGTATTACAAGCTCACAGCTCATACAACTTCATATCCAGGAAAATGTAAACACAATTCCAAGTAACCATCCAGTTACATCTCAATAAAATGAATTTAAACTATTTGAACCTACACCCTCTCTCATTTTTATAAGGTAAATATCATTGAAACAGGACCAAGAAGGTACACAGGGATACAAGAAACGTAACAAGACCCGACCAGACAATCTGCTATTCCTCTCTACTCAACAACTCCAGAAAATCCTTACAGAAAAAGAATGCACTATGATTAACCATCTCAATCAAAACAAAGACAGGATTCACAATTAGCCTCCACCAAAGTTGTTACCAGCCGCCATTATGCTTTGCACTACTAGTCTAAAGTGCAATGGCTATTGGTATTACTACTGTCGTTATGCCTTTACAACTCTGCTATCACTACTACAATCGTCATCATTTAAAATCAAAAGGTATTGTATTGTAACAGCAATCAATGCATTTGATGAGCATCATCCAATATCAGATACCATTTTTAAGCTTTGATCTCCTGAAGCAAGAAGTAAATCATAAAACTGCATCATGAATAAAACTGTTATATTGATAAGAGAAGATCAAGTGCTCTACCCATTGAGCCGCTGCTTTAAACACAAGACATTAACAAAATGACAAACCTAAAGCTTTACATCACGCAAGCAGTTCATGACTTAATTTTATTCCAGAACTGTGTAAATGAGGTAACGCAAAAAGATAGTGATATACCCCCAAACCCTTTTTTATGCTATTTTTACATCAATATACCTACTTTACCGACAAAAGAGGTTATAAACCCCAAACCCATATCATTTTATCTGTGGATCTCATAACAATCTGATGGACTATGCTACACTCAAGAGGGCAGATGCAGAGTCCTCATGTATGCTTTACCAAGTTAGAATTGAATCCCAACGCCATCATACCCACTATATTGGTCAAAGATTACCCCCCACTCTAACTGACTTCACAATATCCAAGAATATGGTAGCTCAATTCTGCTGGTGTGCATGCTAATTTATGCTTCCATGCCACGTTTCACACTTGATGTATTATATTGGACAAGACTACCTCTGACTGACTTCAAAATATCCAAGAATATGAATACTTAATTTTCCTCGTGAGTATGCTTCACATCTGATGCAATGATCAAAAAGGAAACTGGAACCAGTGGCACCATGGATGGACTGCTGTTAGACAACTCTTAAAATCTACTCTCCACACAATATACCATGTCAAGAAGATCCATCTGCTTAAAGTATCACCGAACAGATAGTGACCCACCCAGGATTGCATTAAACTCTTTTATCAATTGCGCTCTCTCTCTCACACACACACACACACACACTGTTGTTCAAGCCAAGGGTTGGCAGTATAGATTGGTGTTGCTTCAAGCTTCAAATAACACAACAAATGGATATCATTTCTTCAAATAACAGAACTTAAGATCCATTTATATGCTCAATGCACAGCACATTGCACATTTTCTTGAGTTACAAGTCCCTTGAGTAAAAAAATCAAGTATCAATCAGGCATCATCAGCTGGCTGCATACGACCTTTTGCATTGTCAGGTCAAAGTAGAAGAGACATCTGAAGACACTTACTCCACAAAAAGGTGAAGAAGTATTATTCTCTTCGTCACTTTGATCTTTCTCAACCAACATATGGAAAAAGGTTGTAATTATGACTTCCACTAGCCCACTGAACTTTTTTTTTTTTTGGTTCAGTACACAAGCACACTGCACATATCAACCGGGTTTAGATTTTTTGCGAGTTCAAGCTCAAGAATTTCTAATCAGTATGTTGATTGAGATGGCCCTTCCATGGACCCATGCATAGGGGAAACTTTGTGCACCAGGCTCCCCTTTTTTTGTGTTAATCAAGAATGCAATGAGAAATTACAGATATATCAACACATCATTTGTGATTCCAATTGTCAATAAATTTTCCTCCCTTATCGGAGGAACTTCTACAAGAAACCCTTTTAGTAATGCATTCTTATTCCGTTAGTAAAAAGAAAACACATTTGACATTCCTCCCTTTTTCAGGACTTCCAGAGAATGTATTCTGATGATTATGTAGCTCCTCATCAAGCAATTGAGACATATGCATCCATTACCACATTCATCAATTCATCATGGTTTCCATCTTCGCAAAAGCAGTACAGTGATTATTTAGCTTCATGATTCAGAAATATACCCTACTAATAAAGAAAGAATAATATTTTCTGGTCTGAGTGACCACTCAATCTAAGAAGCAATTCATAGCCTTCCACAAGAGAACACTCTTCATCTACCTCTTTTCGCGACGTAAATTTCTGCAACTCAACTTAATGAAATTATTCGCCCACTGACAGCTTTCTGACAGTCTTCCCTAACAATACCCATATTAAAGTTTCCATGATCTCAGCAGAGGAAGGATTTGAAAGAACAACCTAATCCATACAGCAAAAGCATGCATGACACAGCTGCCATTTATTCTGGAATCCATGACACATGAACAACCCAAGAGGAAATGGTCAAATCAAGGTTTCCTTTATCTCGCAGAAGATGCAGTCCAGAACGGACATCCCAATCTTTACAGCAAAGCAAGGATCGTACAATTAATCTCTGAAATCTATTGCAGATGAGATAGGTGAAGAACAAAATTCTCAATTGATGCGTGTCCATCTTATAATCTTCCTACGGCATAAGCTAGACTGATTTGTCCAGAGAAATTTCCTTTTGATAAGGTTTTTATTAACAGTGGGATTTCCAGAGAAGTTTCTTTAACCCATGAAAAGCAAAGCAAAAAAGTTCAAAACTCATAGTCACTTTAAGCATATTATGCTCGAGATACCTTTTTTTTGCTGAAGGTGTGCTTGAGATTACCTTCATTCAAAAACCATGAAGTGAAACAAGTAGACCCAAGCAGAACTTCTGTTCACTCTATTGGTTTCAAAAAGGGATATCTGAAGCTTCACAAACGCTAAAAACCCATCAAACACAATGGGATGCCTTTCTCAATTAAAAAAACATCAGACTTCACATAGGTTTTCACCCTTTCACTAACTTTTATATATGTTCTGCACATTGGCAGCCCAAAATGTCTGCAGTCATCGAATGCTATCTATGTCTAACATACACTAATTGAACCTTATGTCCATCAAATTAGTCAGAAGGAGATCCACTCAACCCGGTAAACATGATAAGAGGCTGATCTGAGACTTTCCATATTTTCTCACATTTGAGCTACAGAATTGAATAACATCTTCTTGAAACCAGAATTAGTGGTTAGCCACATGAAGAAAATATCACTTTGTCGCTGATTACAATACAATCATAGAATTGTTAAAGCAGTATTAAGAATATTAAAGACAAGCTCAAAGAAACAGAGATAATCGTACCTTTGATTTCTTTAGCCTGGATTTGTTATCAGCACACCAGGCTAAAGCAGGAGTTACCTCCTTGTTTTGGAGAGCATCAATGACCTTTTTTGCTTCATGAAAGACATCAACGTCAACAAGATCCTAGAATAGAAAAGACCAAACTTAATCACAACGGCTAAAAAATTTTGCAGCTAAAGAAATTCACAAGCACAATCGACTCTACAAAAAGAAGCATCAATGTTGGGTAGACGACATAGTTACTGCATTATTCAAGTAAACACATCATAAAGATAGATTAAACCAAGTGTAAGAACCAGCATCACCTAAAAGTTGTATTAAAATTTAACTACACGGCTTGAGCCTTCAGATCCTGTATGGATTAGGTTTAAATGTCTATCTTAAATGTTACAATGAGGTCACATCGAAGTTCTCAACTATAGGAAATATTGCTTCACTGATGAAGACATGAAATTAACAGTTTGTTGAAGTGATGGGAGTAATCGTATACAAGGTGTACAACAAAGAGAGGTGAAATTGCAATCAAAATGATAGTTGATTCTCATCAGAAGTTCATTTAAATACAAAAATGGAATATTGGTTGAAACCATGCGACAATAACCCAAAATACTCTAAAAATATTATGGAAGCACGAATTACCAATTCCTAAGTAAAAAGTTCAAAAATAGTCGCTTCCAGCTTAGAAAATACATTTTTATATGATGATTGAGTGGTAGAGAATTGTCACAGTAAACACAACAAAGCAGGACTACAGGATTCTTTTTGGTAAAGAAAAAGCAGGACTAAATGGATTATGCATGCCAATCATGCTCACTTAAAATCCTTGTGCACCCTACAGGCAAACAGATTATAGTTTGGCACCACGAACAAATTTTGTGAGTGCTATGAACCATTTGAAAAAGGTGTTGGGACCATTGCTATAATGTACTTTCTATAGGCAGAAGAACCAGAGAGCAAAACCACTCAACCACCCTATCGTTGAATTCCTTCTTTAGACCTTCCTAGTTGGGACCTCTCCCAATGGATGAGATGTCCCCAGATCACCTCTGTTTTCTCATGACTTGCAAAAAGCATATTCCAGCTTGCCGTCCCAATTTCCCTATAAGTTTCGATCTTGGCAAGGAAGCCTCATTATTTCTATGTTTGTTTTTTTAAAAAGGTTTTCCTTATAGTTACTTATAAATGTAGACTCGTACATGATATGTAGAATGATAACAGATATATTACCACAAAATGGACATTTTTAAAACATATCTAACATATATAATGGGCAACTAAGAAAAAATGAAATATACATGGAAATCCTTTTTCCTGAATCCTGATAAGCTAGGTCTGAATCTATTTTAATGCCTTAAATCTTCCATAGAGCTGGAATACTTTGGAAGAACAAGGCAACTACATCCAGAAACACTTGTCAGCATTCAAGATAATTACTTAAGGTTGGGAGCAGAAGCAACATCCTAACCTGAGAAAAGTAGTGCATATTGACAACAAAGAAAGAGAAGAAAAAATGAATCAATGGAACATCATGTGCAAAATAACCTATGTCAAATTTTGTTTAATATCAAACACGCTACGGTTCTCGGAGAAGGAAAGATAAAAAAGCTTTTCCTTCTTCTTCGGTTGTTCCATAACAGATGAAGCAAAATATCAATCCTTCCAATGCAAAGTTGCATTGTTGTGCCTTCAAATTTTTTTGTCTTTCTCCTCTTTTCTTTCGTTAAATTATTACTCCAATTACTTTGGACTGAGATGGACTTAAATGGAGCTATACGGACAGTGAACATTCAAATAGCTGATCCTAACTCGCTTGGGATTGAGGCGTAGTTCTTGCATCATTACTATAATTTATAAGTAAGTAGGCACTTGTAGTCCTTTTGCCCGACATTAATCAGTTAAACAAAAACAAGAGCTAGTATTGCCCTTCCCAAATCCACCTATCGCATCAATCGTCACCCAATAAGGGGAAAAGACGATATAAAACCACAGAAAAACAAGAAACTAAGAAAAGTAGAAATAAATTACATTTACTTATGAAAACCGGAGAAAGCTAGAAGGAATTCTTCCTTCTCAAAAGTACTAAGAATTTTATTATTTGTAGCCCGAAGGGTCTGCTCACAGAGAGAACTAGTAGGAACTGAACGTAAAATGTACAGAGATCAATGAAGAACATTCGTATACATTCATGTAGAATGAACTTGTTTTCAAAATTATGTTTGGTAGACGTGAAAAGGAGAAAGATGAAGAACCTAAGAGGCAATACACATTGGTTCTCCTGTTCGATAAGGAAGTAAATGTGAAGTTTGATACCCCTCCAGAAAAGATATACAGAGGATTTAATTTCTCAAAAATAGATCAAGAGGAACTTACATATCTATCCACTTCCTCCTAATCCCACCAAACATCCAAACATAAATGATAATCCTCCATCTAAGAAAAGTAATACAATATAGTTCTATTTCTTTGCCAGTCCTATTCCCTTGATGGTTGGCAAACACACTTCTAAAATGTACCTCCTAAACAACAAACAACCATTGAAAGTTAAGATAAAAAAACGAAATATAGTTGTTGTTGTTTTTTATCAGGGAAACAATTCATAAATCAAAAGACCAAAATCAGCCATATACAAGACGTACATCAAACATTAAACAACCGACGTCTTAAGTATAGTTATATGCTAGATCCAAGAAACTTGTCAAACAAGGGGAGCTTGTGCGACTCAAAAAACTGGAACAACATGACCCTTTAACCATAATAAATAATACCACATAATAAAAGGTAAGCGAACAAAGAAAACCCACCTGGATATTGCTGCTTTCAGCAAGCTTTACAGCAGTGTTATAATATGACATCCGCAGCATGTAATCCACCAGTATCCGCTTCAAACGGGTGTTATGCCAGTCTGATAAATTTTCTGGATCAGCAGATTCTAGATGATCTAGCCGTGCTCTGCATCTTTGCGCTTGCAGGTTCTCTGTTCGACTCCCCTCTTCCGACTAATTGTTCTCACAAAACAAAACCATTATGATACATCATTTTTAACTGATTAAAAGGATTACTGAAGCTTTCAAAAAGCTTCGTGTTGGGTTGTTTTAGCTTTTCAAACATATTAGTCACTAACCGACTAACTAAATGAGTAAGTGGGATACATTTTAGGAACCAAAATTCAACAAAGAACAGAAAAATCAAAGACACACATACACACCTATAGAAGCTTCGTTTAATTTATCCAATCTTATACAATAAAATGATTGTTCTCACAATATAAACCTACCTTTACCTAATTTGAACTGGTCAAAAATCATATCTGAAGAATTTCAAAGCTACATGTTGGAATGTAATCAAGTTTACAATATTTATCACTTCATGCTCTCTCTCTTACACACGCACACAAAATATATAGAGGAAAGTTTTGATTCCGTCATCCAATATCCAATCTTATACAGTCAAAGTGTGATAAACAGTTACAGACACATTTTTGGGTACTTCCTTCATTATTCGCTAATTGAATATGATATATACAAATGGATAAGGGAAATTTCGATACCTTTCAATCCTACACAGTACTGAACAGAATACCACACCTAATTATAGAAGTCTAGCTTCCATAATCAAAACTTACACAGTAAACAAACAGAATATCGTAATTGATCTACTCTAAGTACCTTTCTTTTGAGGCCTTGCAATCTGGATACAAGTGAATTAAGGTGATGTACAGCATCATCACGGGACATTTCAGATTCAGCAGTATCTGAAACTCCATTAATAACAGCGGAGAGTTCCTTCTCAACAATACGATGATTAGCGCGGATCGCCTTCTTGTAATGCTCAAAGGGAACACGAAGGAACTGGTGCTCCAATTTGAGCGATTCGGACAGCTGGTTCAGTTTTGACGAAGGTGCGTTAGGTGAGATGGCAGCAGCCACCGCCGCTGCGGATGCGGCGTTTGAAGTGACGGCAGCGCTGGTAGTAGTGGTGGTGGATGACGGCGAACTGCCGTTGGGAACCGTTTCCATCTCCATTAATGGAAGAAATCAAGCCAGATCGAAGACGCTGGAAGGAGAAAGATTTTATGAAAGAAGGATGAGTTGCTTCGTTTCCAAATAGATACAACATCCAAATTCCAAAAGATACAGCACTACGGCGTCGTTTTGGTTTAGGTAAATTATTATATTTTTCTTTTCTTTCAGAGCAGGTGGGATAATATCAAATTCTCGAATTATAATGATATTATTTATTAGATATTTTCAACTCAATTTTATATAAAAGAAACTTTTGTTTGTATTTTTAAATATTCGTTGCATAAATAAATTATGAAAAAATAATATTTTTATTTCTTGAGCTATTGTAATGTTTTTAGTTTAATATGTGACTTTTCATCTTTAATTGAAAAGAAATTTAAATTTAATATGTAGAAGACATTATAATGTATGTCAATCATACTCACTTAAAATTTCCGTACACCCAACAGGCAAACAAATCATAGTTTAGCACCACAAACAGATTATGCAAGTGATGTGAATCATTTGAAAAAGATATTGACACTCTCGTATTTTAAAAATTGTAAATTTCATAAATTTATTTTACTATGTTTGAAAATATAGAAGTAGTTTGATTTCAAAACTTAGTGGAATGCATTTGTATATTTGCACTCATATAATATCTTATTCTAGTGGAAGAATACTTGGATGTATTGTTGGATTATAATTATATATGTATGTAAGTTTGATTGATCGATTATATATATGTATGTATTCTCAAAATAGAAAATAAATGTGTGTGTCGCTAATGATAATTGAAAATTTTAGATAGATAACTATGTACGCGGATAGAAAAAAAGTATTAAAATATGACTTTGGTAATAAACTTATATAATTTTTTTCATGTTTAAAGAGAGGAAATTTTGTAAAATACTTATTTATATATATATATATATATATATATATATATATATATATATATATATATATATATATATATATATATATATATATATATATATATATAAATAAATAGTATAATTGAAAATCAATTATCAAGGAGAAAATCACGCTTATAACAATTTTTGTGAATATGACATATCACAACTTCTAAAAAAATAAACATAACAATCAACATTCCCCCTTTTTTGACGATTCAGCGATGTTTAGAATTTTAACATACAAACTTGTACACTTTATCAGATACGTGTATATATTTATACATGTGTATATTTTATTTGATGCATATACACATAGTAAGTAACAATGATAAAAATTAAATAATGTGTCAGATGATACATGTTAGCAACATGTATTGTCATATGTATGAACTCTTGTTTAGGCTTCATTTGTTTCAAAATTAAGACTAAAATGTCTAAATTTTAATACATAATCAAATAATTATGATTTTGTCTCTAGATTTGAACACTAAATGATCAAGGTTGTTTGTTATTAAACATCTGATTATAAAAAAAAAATATCAGTCTTTGATAAATGTAAAGATATTTAAATTATAAATTAATATTTTAACTTTGATAAAAATAAAATGAAACTACATGGACTATACAAATATATTATAATAATAAAAGTAATTGTTAGAGAATAATACAGTTCTTTTTTTTTAATTTCAAAAATACATATTTATGAAGTTGTTTTGCTCTTTAGTCAAAAAAAAAATATTTACAATAAATTTTGTCAATTATTGGTCAACAAGCCGCAAGAATCATATTATATTATAAGTGAGAAGGTTCAAAGTACAAAACTTAAATTACCATTTTATCTCTACAATAAATCAACATGATATAAAACAATAATTAATATATACAATCCTTTAAAAGTTAATCAATTTGCAAGATATATAACAGCGATAAAGGCATAAAGCTCAAGCAATAAATGTCCATTTATCCATATTTGTTTTAATGGTATGTAAATAGTATGTGTAACTTATAAATTTGTAGTTCATATTTTTTGCAGGTATATATAGTAGTAAATATTTTAGATTGTTATCTTTTTTTATTAGAGTCTTTCTAATAACATTTCATTGCTTTAATAGGGAAAGCATGACAAAAAGATCAAATATTATTACAATAACAATATTAATTATATGTAGTTGTGACAAATGATTGTTGGAGTTACGTTGATACTTTCATTATATTGTCATATGTTAATATCAAGTTTCTTCTTCTTGATCGAAGGGTGAATATTCCACCTGATCTTTTATATAACTAAAATCTTTATGAAATATTGAGTTGTTCAATTTTGCAAATTTACACTATATCTAATCACTCATTATGCAAAGAAGTAATTTTATTAAGCTATTTGCTCATCAATAATCTTCTATTTCTTTAAAGTAAATCTCAGAAATAATTTTTGTTTTGTTTCCTTTCTCCATTTCAGATGAAATTCAGTGCTAAGATGTAAATTCTATTTTATGTTAATAAATTTTCTTTTCTTATTTCTCTCAATAATCTTTTCTAATGTAGTAGTAAAGTATTGTTTGAACTAAGGTTCCACGGTAAACATCTTTTCTATATCTATATTTATATTTACATTTACAAGTTACATGCTAGAAGTAAGGATGCATATGTATAATTTTTTTAAGACCTCACTTATATAATTACATCGAAAAGGAACCCAAAAACCACCAAAAAAAACTATATAAAGATTGGAAATGGTTTTAATTTTCCAAGGACACTTTATGGTAGCAATTTCTTTTATTTTTTAAAATAATGTGACATGAATAACTACCAATAGAAAGTCTATCAAGTACAAATTTTATAAAATAGTTAAGAAATAAACGTGCAACGCACGTTCCAGAAACTAGTAAAAATGAAAAGTATGAGGAAAATAATTTGGATAATTAATGAAGTTGGAGAACCAGAGAAGCTTGGATATTTTTTTTTGAAGAAAAAAATATGGATCTCAATTTTTTTCAAAAAATAAAAATTTCTTTAAAAGAGTTTGAATAAGAATAAGATATGTGATTCATTCACACCCATTAAGAAGTTTTTTTAGTTAAAAAACAAATGCACTCAAATATCCTAATGTCTGAATCATTCAGATTCATACCTCAATTAAGTGCAAACAAATGAGCCCTTAGATATAAATATATATTTCGTCATATACATGTTCAACTAGTCATATACATTGATAAAAACTGAATACATTATGTCTTACATCACTTCACATGGACACTTCATTATATTTATGAGCTCTTATTCAAACACACGTGTATATTTTATCAAATACATTCACACTTAATTAAATACATTAATAAAAATCAAATACGTATAATATTAACCCAAAAATGTACCAGGTACATAAATAATGTGTCAGATACAAGCGTAAGTTATGTTTCCAAACATTTTTTTTGACAAAATATATTCATAATTTTTATCTTTATGCAAACTGTAGAATATTCTTTGTTTCGTCAACACTGACATCAAAATCATAACAATCCACTGTGGAAAATAATAGATAGTGCAATTTTTGTGTTGTTTTTATAAGACATAATACATAAACATGACCCTTAAGTTGGCGTCAACGAACAACTATACCGTTCAACTTTCAATGTGCACAAGTAGAAACTTAAACTATTATAAAATGAAACAAGTAGACACAAGTGTCCTACATGACATAATACACGTATGATGCCATGTAGGATACAAAATTGCCATGTAGTGTGCCATGTAGGACGAATATGTTCATTTACTCAAAATTTCACACAAATTTAAGTGCCTACTTATGCACACCCAAAATTAAAGGTCATAGCTATTAATTTAACGATAAGTAAAAATTATGTTTATGTATTATGCCATTTTATAATATAATAATAAAATACTAAGCCTCAAAGTAGGACTAAAAATGATCAACAAGGGTAATCCTTCAAAGGCATTGAAGAATCTAAAAGGCTCGTGTATTTTGATGCTTCTATAATATTCATCAATCTAATTCAATTGATCTTCAAAATACAATATATATATATATATATATATATATATATATATATATATAAAATAAATTTATGCAACAAATTAGTGAAAGGAGAAAAGAAAAATAATATTAGTCTCTTTCTTCGTACTGAATATGCAATAATAAACGCAAGGGAGACAGATGGAGAATGCTGAATAAAATGTGGGAGAGAAATTTAGAAGAAAATGTGAATTAATTTCTAGTGAATACATAAATTATGAAGAGAATCGATGGAACAAAATCATTAAATTAATTTTAAAGAATAAAGTATCTTAATGTTATTAACTTCAAATATGATATGAAATTTTTAATTAATGAATATATATATATATATATATATATATATATATATATATATATATATATATATATATATATATATATTATATATATAATTATTTCCCTATAATTATTTGAAAGTATAATCAAAATAAGTACATATTGTATCAACATGTAATTTTTTCTTGAGAAAAAGGATCTTTAAACCAAAAAAAGGAAAAATTACTAAAGAAAAAAGGAAGTAAAAATTGCCATTAATAAAAAAAGGGAAAAGAAATTGAGATGAAAGATAAATAAAGGGCATAAATAAGAGAACTTTTGCAATTATTGAAATATCCACAAACCCTAACTAAGATTTATATATATGCAAATGAAAATGAGAATAAGAATTATCTCACATTATACTTTCTCCATTTTTTATCTTTGTTTTTTTTCACTCATTTTTTCCTCATTCAATACACTTTTTGTTGTTCAAGAACAATGGAGAAGGTTCTCATTTGCTTCCTACACATATATATGTATCTGTAGGTATGTAATTGTTCCTTTTTTTTCCAGGTAAATGTTTGTTTTTTATTGTTGAATTTTTGTGTTTGTCTTCTTTTTTATCTGAAATAGTATTTGATGGGTGATAAAATTGGTTTTGTTGTAATCTGTGGAGGTTTTTTCGATATGGAGTTTTATGGAAATTGATTAGTTACTGGACTATTTGATTGTCTTTATATCGTGTTTGTTGATGGATTTTGAGTAGAGCTGGAAAATCGCCTTAAGTTTTATTAACTAGCACCTATATATGTTCAATCAATCAACTATGCCTCAGTCCGAAACTAGTCGAATTTACTGGTAATGGTAGTATTTTTCTGTCTATTTTGTGGAATTCTGATGATTTTCACTTTTTTCCCAGTAATTTAGATCAAGTGGTATGAGATTCGAAACCAATTAGTTGTTAATAGTAAATTAGTTTGTTTGATTTGTTGTTTTTGGAGGGTTTTTACCCTTTGTATTGTATTGCATTGTTACATACAATATTTGTATTGATTCTTTTATGATTTTTGCTCTCTTCTTTTGTATCGTATTGATATTTTGGCATATCTGGTTGCAGGGTGCTACTAGAGGAGTGTGATTTAGTGTTTGATTTGTGTTTTATTACTTGATTGTAGCTTAAGCTTTAGCTGATTCTGGAATTATGCCAGTTTTCGGGAACAAAGAGGTTTTAAATCTGATTTTTTATTTGCTGGTGAAAATAGGTTTAACTGTTGCTTTTTTTTTTAAAAAAAATATTACTCCATTTCATCATGTTTTTTCAGCCTGGAGCACTTGCCCGGCAGTCTAGTAACCTTCTTCTGTTCTGTCTTATAAGAAGAGGTGTTGCTCTTTACTCTATCCGCGTGCACCTATCCATCCTGAACCCTCTTGTTCTAATGAAAATAAATCCAAGACCAAAGATTCCGGCTTCGGACAAAGATCGACCTTGAATTATTGTGATAGTACAGGTAAATCTGATACTCCCAGTAAGTCTGTTCTAGAGGTAAAAGAAGAAAGGCCTTTGGGTGTGAAAGTTGACTCTCATCCTACCATGCGACCAATTTTCCCAGTATCTACGAAAACAAATCCTTATACTAATTCTGGTCCTTCACGAAATATTGAAGATCTTGTGAAACCAGAATTGGCCAAATAATAGCTGGCCAGGAAGCTATAGGTATAACAAAAGTTTCTCTTAAGAAAGAAGTCATTCTCAAACAAGGGGAAAGCCATAGTGAACTTTAACTTCCTGCCCATTCAGGGCAAGTTGAACTGTTATTAGGCCCAAAAAACCTCATGTTTCTTCTTTGGATGATCCAGATACTAAGGAGAGCTGTCTGATGCGTGGAACTGTAAATCCTTCAATGCTTTCTCTTTCCTCGAATAAAAGGGAGGACATGTCCAAGGAAGGAAGTTGCAAGAGTGGATTGAATTACAATGATGCTGATGATATTGCACACACTGATAAATCCAACTTGGATCTGAATACCCCCATCGATTCATTGGAGGGTTCTGGTGATGTTGTTCCTGTTCATGATGATACAAGTCAAATCGATCTGTTAGGTAAGACATCTAGTTCACTAGACAGAAAGACACCTATTAGTTCTGCTTCTGTTATTGGTTCTGATGGTGATGGGAAGCAAGTTGTTGGAGCTAGCGAGCAGGAATTTTATTTTCCTATTTCATAAATACATCCTAGGTTGCGACACAAATCTGCAGATGTGCTTCGTCTTAGTCTTGGTAGTACTTTACGAGGGTTTGATTCCTCAGCACTGCAGTCATTATCTTAAGTAGACTCCAGCAGGGTTAGTCTAAACTCGAGTTTGCTGAAAAATCTAGCATCGGATAGAAACATGAATTCCCCTACTTGTAAAACTTTTAAGTCAGATGCTGTTGTAGAAGTCTTGGTACAAGATAATGCTAGAATTGCGGTTCATATAACTGGAACATTCGAGGCTAATGTTGTAAAATGTGAGGTTGCGAGGAAGAATCTGCAGTCTATTGAGTTATCAACTAAGGGCCCTACAGATATACTTGAGCAAAAACCAATGAAATGTGAACTACTTCAGAAAACATCCATGACATTAGATGTGATTGCGCCCCAATCAGTTGGAAGGGTTTTGCAACTTCAGGAGAGTCCTTCTTCTTTTTCTTCTTCTTCTTCTTCTTCTACACTGCCAATGCCTTTGACCCCTCAATAGTGATGCACTTCTAGATTGTATACCTATTCAGATTTGTCTGTGAGTGGCGGGGACTTGTCTACTCCATCTGGGTACTCTGTTCATACTAATGAAGCTAATAGGAGTAAAAATGCTTTAGATTAGGCAAATGATGATGTTGGTGCTCAAACTGCAAACTTGGACCTCAAAAAACTAAATGTATGCAGGGATAAAATGGAGGCATCTATTTCCGCGAGCATTAATATTGAAGATCACGTGGTATACAAAAATACAGAAGACACACATAATTTGGTTGCAAGTGGTAAGGGGTCGGCAAATGATGGGGAAAAGATAAGTATATCAGCTTGTACAGAAGAAGAATGTTATGGTTCTGATTATGAATCTGATGGTCATCAGGATGTTGCTGGACATGTTGACACTGAGAGTGTGGGGTGTGTCATAGAGGATGAGGAATATGAAGACGGTGAGTCCGAGAACCAATGATGCAGTCAATTGTAGAAGACCCAGTTGCTGAGGGGATGGATTCAAAAAAGAATAAAAATGATTATAAAGACATTAATTTGGGAAGTCCATTATTAGATAAAGAGGAAACAAGCAGAGATGATGAGCAGAGACCTATTGGTGTTATTTACCAAGGATCACTTGATCAATCAGGACTAGCAGATGTGCAAGAGGGATGTGAAAAGGATGTCTTATGTGTCGGACCATCTGCAGGGAGCAGAGGAGATGTCAGGAATGTTGGTGAGGCTGATAATGAGTATATTGGAAGATCTGATATGTCAGCAAAAGCCCTTTCATCTTTGCAAAATTCAGAAAGACCTGTTAATACTACATGTAGTAAAGATTTGTCAAGCAAGAGTCGGATCATCAATTTACCCCGTGCATCCAATGTGACATCTTCTAGTAATTCCAGACCTGTAACGGGTAAGTCACTGTCTTCAAGAAATGGAAGAGAGAGGCATTCTTATATGGAGGAGGAGAAATTCCATCTACGAAGGAATCGGTTAAGTTTTTTTTATTGCTTTGTTTGATTTTTAATTTTTTAATAATGCTGCTCAACTCTCGACTGTTTCTTACTGTGCTTTTTCTAGAGATGAAATCTATGATCATGGTTCTAAATTTGTGTGAGATAGGTATCCAGATCGTTAATTCGGTAGCTCAAGGGGGAACTTCATGTGTGGAAGAGGGAGGGGCTCGGACCGATTTCATAAATCACGTAGAGATGGGAATTTTGGGCGTGATTTTGAAAGCTATGGAGGTGCAGCTTATTATCGCTTTAGGCGTAAACGTACAACTGCTGTTAGGGAATATGAAAATGAACGTAATGCCTATAACAGTAGACTAGATGGTGCTGCCTTTGGTGGTAATAGGAAGAGGAAGCCATTAAATGATAACTTGCTTTCATTTCGACATCCACCTGCACGTCGACTATCCCCCAATGGAAGAGAAGATGTTGCAGCAATGGGCATTCAAATTCTTCATAGAGCTCCCGGGAATATCAGCCCAGGCAGATGCACTGGTGAAGATGGCTTTGAATATGTTGGTCCTCGACATAGCGAGACGTTTTACAGAAACTTTCCAGCAAATATTAGTGATCCCATTTACAGTCATCGATAATCTATGTATGATAGACCTGATGCTCATTTTGTTCAGGGTAATACACGGTTTACTGCGATACAGAGAAGCGATTTCCCTCGAACTCAGTCTAAATCTCATGGTAGATCCAGTACTTGGTCGTCTCCTAAGAGGATATTGACGGAAGGATTGAATGGCCTTAAAGATTCATCTCAGCACAGGTCTTCAATTATGCACAGGTAAGATAGAATGAGGTTTGGTCCACAAACTTCTTTTACTGATGAAGCAATATTTTCTCATAGGCGTGACTCTCCATCTTATACTGCTCGTTGTCTGAATGATATGAGGGATGTGGATGCTATACAGGAGCACATGCATCCCAGGTCTCTTTCTAACAGAAGATTTCCACCTGATCAGGTATTTACTAGTACCAATAGGAGAGTTAAGATTTTAGATCATCGGGAAAGGGCTGATGGTGATGCGTACTTAGATGGGCCGATACGCACTGGTAGGTTTCATGAGCTTCACAATGGTGAAAGTACTAACAAAAGAAGGAAGTATGGCGAGAGGCAAGGAGGACATAAGCAAATAAAAAATACTGAAGAGCAAGATGGTGGTAATTTTAGACAGAGTAAACAACTTTGGCATGAAGACAAATTTGATGTCTCCAAATTGAAGAAAAGAAGCAAAAACATGTATGAATGCATTGTTTCCCATAGATTGAAGGTTTGATGAGCTATTAAGCCAATAAGTGCTTTCAATCAGGAGATATTCCGTGTTTTAGTCACGTTCTCTCTTCCACAATTATCATTCATCTAGATGAATTCAGAAGTCTCCTTCACTTCTATAATACGAAAGCATGCTGCTGTTACCCTTCTATGTCTGCAAGGAACAGTGAGATATCTTCTTTTCTTCAATATGGAGCCATCAAATTCTTCTTTATGCCAAAGTTGTTCATTCGGTCTAAGATTACCATCTTCTTGCTCTTCGACATTTCTCATTTGCCTAAGTCAACCTTGCCTCTCGCCATATTTCCTTCTTTCATCACTATTTTCACCACTGTGAAGCTCAGGAAATCTACCTGTGTGTATAGGCTCATCAAAGTACACATCACCATCATCCGTCTTCTAATGATCTAAAATTTCTACTCTCGGCCTATTAGTTCTAGTAAATACGTGATCAAGTGAACTTCCTCTTCTATAAAGAGACCTTGTATGCCCATGCTCCAGTACAAAATTTACGTCCCTCATATCATTCAGACGATGAGCAGTATAAGATGGAGAGTCACGCATTTGAGGAGGTATTGCTTCTTCAGTAAAAGAAGTTCGTGAAGACGACCTCATTCTATCTTTTCTGTACATAACAGGAGACTTGTGGTGAGATAAATCTTGACGACCATTCAATCCTTCCGTCAATCTCCTCGGAGGAGGGGACCAAGTACGGGATCTAACATGAGATTCCAGCCATATTTGAGGGAAACCACTTCTCTGCATCGCAGTAAACTTTGTTTTACCCTGAATGAAATGATGATCAGGTCCAGCGTACATAGACTGTTGGTGACTATAAACAGGATTACTAACATCAACTGGAAAGTCTTGATTAAACTTCCCACTATGCCAACTACCAGTATACACAGAGCCATCTTCACCAGGGCATCTGGTTGGGCTAATATTCCTAGGAGCACTATGAAGCATTTGAATGCCCATCATGGCAGTATCTTCTCTTACATTGGGGATAGTCGACATGCAGGTGGATCCCGAAATGAATGCAAGGCGTCATTTAATGAATTCCTCCTCCTATTACTAGCAAAGGCACCACCATTTAGTCTAGCTACTATCATAGTCATTACGTTCATTTGTAGATTCCCAAGCAGCAGCTGTATGATTATGTCTAAAGCAATAATCAGTTATACCTCCATAGTTTTCAAAATCACACCCAGAAAACCAATCTCTACTTAATATGTGAAACCGGCCCCAGCCCGTCCCTCTTCCATGCATGAAGTTCCCCTTTAGCTACCAAATGAACGGTCCTGAAACCTATCTCACACAAATTTAGGACCATAACCAGAGAGTCTTGCGGAAACAGATGCCTCCACTTTATCACTGGATACATTTAGTTCTCTGAGGTCAAAGTTTGCATTTTTAGTAGCAATATCAGAGTATTCAGATAATGTAGACAAGTCCCCACCACTCATTTTTACAACATTAGCCTCAAATGTTCCAGCTAAACGAACCGAAGTTCCAACATTTGCTTGTACCAAGGTTTTCACAACTAGTTCTGCTTCAACAGTTTTACAAGTAGGGAATTCATGTTTCATTCCAATACCCTATTTTTCAGCAAACTTGATTTTGGACCAAAACGATTGGGAGTCTACTTTAGACAATGAGTTAAAACCTTGAAAAGTACTACCAAGACTAAGACAAAGCACATCCCTAGACTTGTGTCGTAGGGCAAGATGTATTGATGAGATGGGAAAATTAAATTCATGCACACGAGCTCTAACAATTTGCTTCCCTTGTTTGGTAATAACATCCTCCGTGACAGAAACTTTTGTCGTACCTAAAGCTTCCTGGTCAGATAATGATTGTTTCACTGGATCGCCAACATTTCTTGACGGCACAGAACTAGTATTAAGATGGATAAGCGCATTGGTCTTGCATCATTTTCATTAAACAAGAGCATTCCGGATGGATAGGTGCACGGAGATAGAACATAGAGGACAACGTCTTCTTAATAAGAAGAAAACACGAAGACTTACTAGACTGCCGTGCAAGAACTCCAGCAAAAAACTTACAAGTAGGGGAATTCATGTTCCTATTTAATGCCAAATTTTCAGCAAACTCAAATTAAAACCGACACTGTTGGAGTCTACTTTAGCCAATGTCTTCAGTACTTAGGAGTCAAACCCTCGTAAAGTACTACCAAGACTAGGACGAAGCACATTTGTATACTTCTGTCACAGGGAAGGATGTATTGATGAGATGGGAAAATTAATTTTATGCTCAATAGCTCAAACAACTTGCTTTCTTTTATCACACTTAGAACCAATAACAATAGCAGAATTAATACGTGGATTGCTGTCTAGTGAACTAAATGTCTTATGGAACAAATCAATTTGACTTGCATCTTCAACAGGAACTACAACTTTTGTCTTGGATTCATTTTCATCTGAAAAATACTATTCAGGACGGGTATTTCCATGAGGATAGATCATAGAGTACCACGTCTTCTTAATAGGAAGAACATGCAAAGAGTTACTAGACTGCTGGGCAATAACTCCAGGCAGCAAATATGCTGTGAACCGAGTGGGACATGTAAGGGACTATGGACTAGAATAGGTGGAGACTAATTTAGTCGGGATTATTGGGCCGAGTAAAATGTTGGAGTGTTATTTGGGATCCCATCCCAATTAGCATTTGGTTAAAATGGCAAATGAGTTGGAAATAAGGGTTTATGTATATTATGAAACAAATTGTCAGATCCTCTCGTCTATTTCTAGAGTCTAAGGTTCTCATCCCCATTATTATCTCTATCTTTAGTTACTTGTTATTTCAGTATTTTGCGTTGTTATTCAATAGTTGAGCTATTGTCGTTGTAATTTGCCTATTTGTAATTATATAATACTTTAGTATTTCAGTTGAGAATTCAGGTTCACTACAAAATACATGATGAAATAGAGTAATACTAAAAAACAAAGCAAGTATTACACAGTTAGGCCAATTTTCAATAGCAAATAAGAAATCAGATTGAGACCTCTTCGTTCCCGAAAACTTGCATGATTCCAGAATCAGCTAAAGCTAAAACTTTTCTTTTCATCTCGAGACGATATCAATCATGTCATAGAACATAACTGAAACCAAATATGACAAAATATAAGTAAAATACAAAAGAAGAGAAACAGAACATTCATACTCATTTCAATCTCAGTTGCTCCTTTAAAAGAAACGAATTTAGTCTCCCTTACTTTACTCGACTTCAACCTCTACAACTAGTTTGTTTTTCATCTCCCATGACTTCATCCTTGACCTTAAGGATAAACAATCAAACCTCGGAAGCATTGCCTTAAGGAACTAGTAGTCTTCCCAAGTTGACTTCTCAGAACATAACATTCCATCTCCCAATGAGTATGGATGTTCTGTTTCTCTTCTTTTGTACTGAACTGATATTTTGGCTTATCTGGGTTCAATTGTGTTCTACGACTTCATTGATATTGTCTCGAGATGAAAAAAAAAGCTTTAGATTTAGCTGATTCTGGGATCATGCTAGTTTCTAGGAAGGAAGAGGTCTTAATCTGATTTCTTATTTGCTATTGAAAATTGGTCTAACTGTGTAATACTTTCTTTGTTTTTTAATATTACTCTATTTCATCATTTATTTGCAGCCTGGAGTTCTTTCCCGACAGTCTAGTAACTCTTCATCTTTTGTTCCTTTTAAGAAGAGGTTGTATCTTCATGCACCTATTCATTCTGAATGCTCTTGTTCTTATGAATATGAATCCAAGACCAAAGATGTTTTTTCCGTTGAAGATGCAAGTCAAACTGATCTGTTACGTAAGACATCTAGTTCACTAGACATCAAGACACCTATTAGTTCTGCTTCTATTATTGGTTCTAACAGTGATAAAGAAAAGCAAGTTGTTGGAGCTAGTGCGCAGGAATTTTAATTTTTCCATCTCATTAATACATCCCGCCCTATGACACAAAGTCCTTGGAAGTGCTTCGTCTTAGTCTTGGTAGTACTTTCAAAGGCTCGACTCCTCAGTACTGCAGCCATTGGCTAAAGTAGACACCAACAGTGTTAGTCCAAGTGGAACATTTGAGGTTAATGTTGTAAAAACTGAGGTTGCGAGGTCTATTGAGTTGTCAACTGAAGAGCCAACCCAAGAAGTTAGCCTGGAAATATTCATGACATCATATGTGATTGCTCACCGTTCAGTTGGAAGGATTTTGCCTGTTCAGGAGAGTTCTTCTTCTTTTTCTTCTTATTCTTCTTCTACATTGACAATGCCTTTGGCCCCTCATAAAGGATGCACTTTCTAGATTGTCTGTGAGTGGTGCGGAAGCTGATATTGCTGCTAACAATGCTCTAAATCAGGCAAATGCTAATACTGCTGCTGAAAATGCTAAACTTTGACCTCAAAGAACTAAATCTATCCAGTGATAAACGAGAGGCATCTTTTTGTCTGAGCATTAATATGGAAGATCACACGGTATACAAAAAAAACACAAGACATACATGTTAAATCTTGAGATTTTGAATATGGCAAAAGTGAATTGAACAGGTAGTGCAACATGTTCCAGTGAAATATTGCAGCTGTATGCAAGTGGCGGCGTATGTATTATATATGGAAACTTATGTGTACGTTTTTGTTTATAGTAGTTTACTTGGTTAAGGAAAACTATTAAAAATAAATTTGAGTACAATAAGGTTTCGAGAAAAAGAGTTAGTAGAAGTCAACAAGGATTTGTAGAAGACAAATACAAAGTTGATTTGTACAAGGATTGGCTGAATTTCTGGTCTATAAATAGAGAGCTATTTTGATCAGAAAAACTTGCGCACCTACAAAGAGAGAGCTTCAAAACACGATCAAGAGAGTTGAGAGAGTTTTTTTAAAATCTTTTGAGAGCTGCGAGTTGAGTGTTAAAGTTGTAAGATTGTATTCAAGAGTTTGTTTACAATCTAGGTAGTAGATTTGCTTGACAAGTTAGAGTACTTGAAAAGCATTAAAAGATAGAAAACTAGGGAGTAGTTTTTTTGTCTTTATTAGAAGGAGTTAGAGTTTATAATTCCGTAGGAGCTAAAGAAGTTGTAATCTTTGTATTACTTGAAATACAATTAATACAAAGTGCTGTTCAAAATAATTACTGTTAAGTTCGTCAAGCAAACACAAACAAGTAGTTAATACGTGTTCCTTTGAAGAATTCAGGAGGGTAGAATTTCAACAAGTGGTATCAGAGCAAGGTTATCTTTAGAGAGTCTAACAACTCAAGATAAGATCAACATGAGTTCTGCACCTCCACTCGGACACGGTAAGGGGCAACACATCAACAAACCTCCACTATTTAACGGACAATACTACTCGTGGTGGAAGGCAAGGATGAAAGACTTCATTCAAGCTGAAGACTACGAATTATGGGTAAGAATTATTAAGGGACCACAAATTCCTACCACCACTGATAGTGAAGGAAATAAAATACCTAAACCAGCAGATACATACAATGAAGCAGATTATAAGATGCTAGGAAAGAATGCAAAAGCTAAGTGTATTCTTGTGTGTGGATTAGGACCTGATGAATTTAACCGTATCTCAAGTTGTACCTCTGCTAAACAAATATGGGATACCTTACAAAACGCTCATGAAGGTACTACTGAAGTCCAAAAATTCAGGATTGCTAGTTTGTGTTCAGAATATGAAGCCTTTAAGATGAAATCCGGAGAATCCCTTCAAGATATGATCACCAGATTCACTACTGTGGTAAACGAACTAATCTCATTAGGAAAATTATATACCACTGAGGAACAGGTTGACAAAGTACTTAGGATTTTTCCTAGGTCTTGGGAAATCAAAGTCACTGCCATTAGAGAAGCTAAGGACCTAACTACTATGTCTTTAGATGAATTAGTTGGGAATCTCAAGACCTATGAGATGAATGTTGACAAAAGAGGTGAAGGAAATAAAGAAAAAGTTCTTGGTCTTAAAGCAACTGAAAGTGACGAATCAGACATAGATGACGATGATCTAGCTTTGATAAGTAGGAACCTCAAGAAACTCTTTAAAAGGGGGTTAAACTCTACCAAGAAATCACCACCCTTGAAAGAAAAAAATCCTGAACGATCACAAAATGGAGGTTGTTTTAAGTGTGGTAAGACAGATCATCAAATAAAGGACTGCCCAATGTGGGAATTAGAATGGAAAAAGGAAAAAGTTGAAAAATAAAGGAAGGAACTCCTCAACAAAAAGAAAACCAAAGAAAAGGAACAAGCAATGTATGCAGCCTGGGGAACAGGTTCCTCGGACATGTATGAAGATGTTGAAGACCTTGCCTTGATGGCGATAGAAGAATCAGACGCTGAACCTGAATCAGACTCTGAAGAAACTGAGGTAAACCTTCTTAACCTAAAGGATAAGCTAGTAAAGTTCTCCAAGAAAAAGCTTTCACTTCCATAGACACAATTCAAGAACTTGTGAACACCAAGAGCCAACTACTTGCTTCCCTATCTAGCTTAAAGTTTGAGCATATTGATCTCAATAAGAACAAACTCGACCTTCAAGAAAAAATCAAGCAACTTGAAACCCAAAATATGGAACTAAGAACTAAGAATTCAAAATTAAAAGTTCTTGGCAAAGGAAAAGAGGGTGAGCTGCCTGACCAAAAGCTTGAGGTTGACAAACTCAAAAAAACTTTAAAGTTGGAAAAGGAAAATTTTAAAAGGATAAATCTTGAATTGACTAGAGTAAGAAGTGATCTGGAAAGAGCAAACAAATGGACAAAATCATCTATGATAGTAACTCATCTAGGAAACAACAATAGGAACATCAAAACTGGAATAGGATATGAACAGCCCATAAATGGAAATCCTACGTTTTGTATCATGTGTGGCAACTCTGGTCATTCTAAACAATATTGTCCCAAAAACAAAATAGCCACTGAAGAAAACAACTCAACAAGAACCTATAAAACTGTTCAGAGGAACAGGTACATACCCAGAAAAAACAGTCTGCCCAACTGGGCTCATAGAAATCTGATTCACCCTTTCGATCAAAACAAAAATCCCAAGCTAATCTGGGTTCCTAAATCCAACCTCTAATTTTTCAAGAAGAAGTGAGAGAAAGCAAGCAGCAGTGGTACATGGACAGTGCTTGCTCAAGACACATGACAGGGAATAAGAAATTGTTTCTCTCACTAGAAGAAGGAAAATGAGGTATGGTTGCCTTTGGTGGTGGAAAAAAGGGTCAAATCAAAGGTTGTGGAAAGATTGGAAGAACTGATGAACATTCAATTGATAAAGTATACTATGTGGAAGGACTTAGACACAATTTACTCAGTATATCTCAATTGTGTGATAAAGGTAACAAGGTAATCTTTCTATCCACTGGTGTTGAAGTATCAATCTAAACACACAAAAATTAGTGTTAACAGGAAAAAGAGATAAACATGTCTACACCATAGACACCTCAACTATCTCTGACACAAATCTAGTGTGTTTAAGTGTGTTGGAAAAAGATCCCTTATTGTGGCATAAACGGTTGGGTCATGCTAGCCAAGTTCAATTAAACAAACTTATCACCAAGGATTTAGTTATAGGACTGCCTAAAAATAAATTCAAGGAGGATAAGGTTTGTGAAGCATGTACCCTAGGAAAACAGATAAAATCATCATTTAAGTCCAAACAGATGGTAAGCTCAACTTGTTCTTTAGAACTAATTCACATGGATTTATGTGGACCAATGAGGGTTCAAAGTAGAGGGGGAAAAAGATATGTGTTTGTCTTAGTGGATGATTACACTAGGTACACCTGGACACTATTCCTTGCAGCAAAAGATGATGCATTTGAAGTTTTCTGTTCACTAATGAGAAAAATTCAAAGAAAATATGGGAAACAACTAAAGGCAATCAGATCAGATCATGGAACTGAATTTGAAAATTCAAAGTTTGCACAATATTGTGACCATCATGGGGTTGATCATAACTTCTCTGCCCCTAGAACACCTCAGCAAAACGGTGTGGTGGAGAGAAAGAACAGAACTCTTCAAGAAATGGCTAGAACTATGATGATCGCAAGCAAAATTGCAAACCAATTCTGGGCAGAAGCAATAAACACTGCTTGCTACACCATAAATCGTTGCATGACCAGACCCTTGTTAGAAAAAACTCCATATGAATTATTGAAAGGGAGAAAGCCCAACATCTCTCATCTTAGAGTGTTTGGATGCAAGTGCTTCATTCATAACAATGGAAAAAATCTGCTTGGAAAATTTGATGCTAGAAGTGACAATGAAATTTTTCTTGGATATTCCACACATAGTAAAGCCTATAGGGTACTCAACAAAAGAACTATGTGTGTCGAAGAGAGTGTTCATGTTATCTTCGATGAAAGCAACACTATGTCAAAAGAAGATGTGTTGTTCAGTAACACATCAGCTGAAGAACATGCTGTCTCTGAACAGGAACAGGTCCAAGAAACTGGTTCCTCTGACACAACAAACAGAGAAAAAACTGAAACTCAAGTGAATTCTGATGAAAGAGTTGATACAGATGAAAATCAATCAGATGTTAATGAAGAACAAGAAAGATCAACTCCTATCCTAAAAGAGTACAAATACCAAGGATCACACCCATTAGAAAACCTGCTCACTGATCTTTCTTCAGGAATTACCACTCGATCAAGAATGAAGAATCACTACGCGCATAGTGCATTCCTATCCATGGTAGAACCAAAGAAAATAAGTGAAGCTCTTCAAGATGCAGATTGGATTATAGCCATGGAAGAAGAATTACATCAATTTGAAAAAAGTAAAGTATGGCATCTAGTACCTAAGCCCTCAAACAGAACTATAATTGGATCTAAATGGGTGTTTAGGAACAAGTTAGATGAACATGGTACCATAATCAGAAACAAAGCTAGGTTGGTTGTTCAAGGATATAATCAAGAAGAAGGGATAGATTATGATGAAACTTTTGCACCTGTGGCAAGAATAGAAGCAATCAGATTGCTTATAGCTTTCGCATCTCACATGGAGTTCACATTGTATCAGATGGATGTCAAAAGTGCTTTTTTGAATGGGCTATTACAAGAAGAATTCTTTGTTAAACAACCCCCCGGCTTCGAGAATAATGACTTCCCTGATCATGTCTATAAGCTTGACAAAGCTCTCTATGGGTTAAAACAAGCTCCAAGGGCATGGTATGATAGATTGTCAAAATTCCTTTTATGTCATGGATATTCAAGAGGTAAAATTGACAATACACTCTTCTTCAAGAATAAAGAAAAGGGTCTCCTGATCGTGCAAATCTATGTTGACGATATCATATTTGGAGCTACAAATAAGAGTCTCACAAAAGAATTTGCAAATCTTATGAGCAATGAGTTTGAAATGAGTATGATGGGTGAATTAAACTACTTTCTTGGGCTTCAAATAAAACAAACACCTGTAGGTACATGGATTCATCAACAAAAATATGTAAAAGAATTGCTCAAGAGGTTCAAAATGGACGATGCTAAACCAATTGATACTCCAATAGCCCCTGCCACTAAGTTGGAACTTGAAGGAACAGGTTCTGCTGTGGAACAAAAACTGTATAGAGGCATGATTGGCTCTCTTTTGTATCTTACTGCTAGTCGACCTGATATTGTGTTTAGTGTAGGATTATGTGCTCGCTTTCAAACTAATCCTAAAGAATCACATATTCAAGCAGTCAAGAGAATCCTCAGATATCTAAAAGGAACCTCTGATTTAGGACTTTGGTACCCAAAAGGAAGCAACTTTGATTTAGTTGGGTATGCGGATGCTGACTATGCTGGATACTTGGGTGATAGAAAAAGCACTACAGGAATGGCTCACTTTCTAGGATCGTGTCTTATCTCATGGGGATCAAAGAAACAAAACTCAGTTGCACTATCCACTGCTGAGGCTGAGTACGTAGCAGCTGCGTCATGTTGCGCCCAACTTCTGTGGATTAAGCAACAACTTAGTGATTTCGGTCTCAAAATTGAACAAGTTCCAATTTTCTGCGATAATACTAGTGCTATCGACATTGCAAAAAATCCTGTACAACATAAGAGAACTAAACACATTGACATTCGTCATCACTTTCTTAGAGACAATGTGGAAAAGGGTTTAATCTCTATGAACTTTTGTACTACGGAAGAACAAATCGCGGACATCTTTACAAAGGCATTAGCAAGGGAACACTTTGAAAGGAACAGGCTGAAGCTAGGAATGATGAAGACAAACTAAGCAAATAGAAGCTGAAGGAATTGGACTCTCAAAATCATTTATGCATGCTTAAAAGGTATGTCTACTCTTCTTAACTAAGATAGACAAAAATTTATAAGACCAATGCATTGGATTCCGTTCCTTTATTTAAAAAAAAATAAAAAAATTCATCATCACAACCGCCAATTCAAAATCTGCAGAAAACCTTTCAAGTCATACCTGTTCCCATTCTCAGTAAAACCCTTACACTTTCCTATAATTCCTCTTAGACAGACCCCCTTTTCTCTTTCTTCTCCGATTGTCCTCATTCTCTCTCAAAACCCTTGAAAACCCAGAATCCACATTGTGTTGCTGAGAAAAAATGGCCATGTCCTACAATCTTTCACTAGCCATAATTCCCTTTGATACTCAAGAAAGCTTACATGCCCTACCAGCCATTCTCTACATTGATTCGACCGGCATAACTCGATGGTCTCTTATGGAAGATGCATTAGTTCAGGGGGAAGAGAGAAGTCAAGGGTTAGAGAAAGATAATATGAGTGCACAAAGTGAGGGGGAACAGATGTTTCCGTCACAGGACCAAGAAAATAGTTCTGATGATGAAAATATCACTTTGCTTGAACTGCTTTCCCAAATCAGAACGTGTTCCAAACAAAGTTCATCTTCTTGCAAACCTCCTGCTACACTCTTTCTGAAACTCCAAAAGAACCTCACTCTATTCTACCGACAAAGGTGCCAATGAGAGTAACTAGATCTGCACAACGCACTCGAGAAGCAGAGACTTTGGCTAAATCAACCAAGAAAATTCGCACAAGAAAGCGTAAGTCTTCCTCATCGTTAAACTTTGTAGCAGAAACAGTAAAAAGTCAGAAACGGAAAAAAATTTCATCCAAATCAAAATTTCATGATTTAGATGATAGTGATTACCATGCAAGAGTGTTAGCCTTTAAGAAGAGGAGTGTGATTAGGGGGAGAGTAATTTCTGGCTTTGGGGGTGGTGAGATGGATGAGTTAGTGATCATCTTACAAGAACAAGGATGGACAGAACTGATGCTTCAAGGATCTTTTAGGCGTAAAATGGGTAGAGTAGAAACCAGAGAATTTTATATCAATGCAACAGGAACTGCCTCTTCAATTACTAATACTGTGTGTGGCATTTCTTTTACATTGACTGCTGAAATTTTGTCTTCAATACTTAGAATTCCTAACAGGGGATGGGGTCACTATGTCAAGAAGGATTGGCCTCCTTTAGAGGGTAACACCTCTCAACTTGACATATGTAGGCGATTCTCAAATGATCCTACTCTTTCAGAATATTCTAGTGTTGACAAGGGATGTATGTTACCTTTACATCAGATGCTGTTTAATGTAGTTCACAAAATTCTTCTTCCAAGAAAGCAAAAAAGGACTGAAGCATGTTACTTGGATCTCACACTTATGGACTTACTATTGTCTAGGACTCAAATAAACTTGCCGATCCTAATCATGAGTCACATACATAGTTTGTCCAAGGTTGATAAAAAGCATAGGGGTTTGGCTTATGGATTTTGGTTAGGACAAGTTTTTGAACATTTTGGTGTGCCCGTAAAGAAGTGGCAGATTCAAACCATTTCTGATGTCATGGGGAAGGTGGACTACATGAACATGCCTGGTACGCCAAAAAGGGTTGATGTGAAAACTCAACGGTTGAGGGCTTCTCTTACTGCTGTAGAAAAGGAGATGGAAGCACTAAAAAAGGCTCATTCAGTAGAGATGGAACAGGTTCAGATTGCTCATAAATTGGAACGTGAGGAATTGATTGCTGAGAACTGCAGGGTTAAGGAAGAACTCACTCAAATTCAGGCTGCGTTACATCAAGAACGAGCAGTGAGTTCTGGGCATCTACAAAGCATCATGGGGTTGCTAACCAAGGGGTCTTCAAACTCTTCCACCTCTATGGCACCCTCTGTTTAATCAATCCTCATATATGCATTATCTTATAATTTTTTGTTTTTGACTAGTTAAAGACTGAAGTAGACATTACTATTTTTGTATGTATTTTGGTTTGATGTCTAACTCTTGATGTCGCTATTGACTTTGTCTGATGCTCTATTCTAGTATGTATATGTACCTTGGTTTTATATGTTTTTTTGGCTAATGGCAAAAGGGGGAAACAACCTGCAGACTTGTAGGATGATATTAAAGTGTGCTCTATATGTGTTGTGCTCAATATGTTGATTGATGTATTGTGTACCTATTCAAAATGCAAGCTGATTATTTGCCATAGTCAAAAAGGGGGAATTTGTTAAATCTTGAGATTTTGAATGTGGCAAAAGTGAATTGAACATGTAGTGCAACATGTTCCAGTGAAATATTGCAGCAGTATGCAAGTGGCGGCGTATGTATTATATATGGAAACTTATGTGTACGTTTTTGTTTATAGTAGTTTACTTGGTTAAGGAAAACTATTAAAAACAAATTTGAGTACAATAAGGTTTCGAGAAAAAGAGTTAGTAGAAGTCAACAAGGATTTGTAGAAGACAAATACAAAGTTGATTTGTACAAGGATTGGCTGAATTTCTAGTCTATAAATAGAGAGCTATTTTGATCAGAAAAACTTGCGCACCTACAAAAAGAGAGCTTCAAAACACGATCAAGAGAGTTGAGAGAGTTTTGTTAAAATCTTTTGAGAGCTGCGAGTTGAGTGTTAAAGTTGTAAGATTGTATTCAAGAGTTTGTTTACAATCTAGGTAGTAGATTTGCTTGACAAGTTAGAGTACTTGAAAAGCATTAAAAGATAGAAAACTAGGGAGTAGTTTTTTTGTCTTGATTAGAAGGAGTTAGAGTTTATAATTCCTTAGGAGCTAAAGAAGCTGTAATCTTTGTATTACTTGAAATTTACAATTAATACAAAGTGCTGTTCAAAATAATTACTGTTAAGTTCGTCAAGCAAACACAAAAAGGTAGTTAATACGTGTTCCTTTGAAGAATTCAGGAGGGTAGAATTTCAACAATACATAATTTGGTTGCAAGTGGTGAGGGGTCAGCAAATGATGGGGAAAAGATAAGTATATTAGCTGGTGCAGAAGAAGAATGTTATGCTTATGAATCTGATAGTTATCAGGATTTTGCAGGACATGTTGACACTGAGAGGGTGGGTTTGTCAAAGAGGATGGCATATACGAAGACGGTAAGATCTGAGAACTAAAGATGCAGTCAATTGCAGAAGACCCAATGGCTGCGGGGATGGATTCAGGAAAAAATAATGAATCTTCAAGTAAAATGTTCATTCTTCTCTTTGGAAATAACATGACTAGTAACTTTCTCCATTAATGAAGTGTGAGTTATAGGATAAGGGGTGATGTAATTCTTGAATTAATAAGAGTTACAAATCTAAACCTTGTCCTATAAAAGGGAGGACTTGGGTTCATCCAAATACAACACAAACAACACAAGAAAGGAATTTCATAGATAAAGAGTGTAGTTGTTGTGGAAAACAATACCATACTCCATAGTGATCTTGTAAGAAACCGCTTAGGCAGTTGGTGGTGATAGCACTTGATCCTACTACAAGAAGGTATGTATAATTCTGCATAACTCTCTGAGATTAAATCCTTCAAAAGGAATAGGTGATTTTTCTTTTATTTATTGTTGTTTGATTTGTAATTTGTATTTGTAATGCTGCTTGACTTTTTATTACTGTGATTTTTGCAGAGATGAAGGTTTAGCTGATTATCGTTTCAGACATAAACGTAATGACTATAATAGTTGACTAGATGGTGCTGCCTTTGCTAGTAATAGGAGTAGGATTCTATTAAATGATGACTCCCCTTCATTTAGATATCCACCTTCACGTCGACAGTCCCCCAATTGAAGAGATGCTGCTGCCATGCTGCAGGGCATTCAAATGAATATAATCCCAAGCTTTCGCACTGGTGAAGATGGCTCCGAGTATGTCAGTGTTCAGCACAGTGAGAAGCTTAATAGATTCTTTCCAGCTGTTTATAGTCATCAACAATCTATG
The DNA here is from genome assembly GCA_027704765.1 of Solanum habrochaites. NCBI lineage: Eukaryota > Viridiplantae > Streptophyta > Magnoliopsida > Solanales > Solanaceae > Solanum > Solanum habrochaites. Next base: position 3,531,951 of record JAKWJA010002492.1, read on the forward strand.
TACGATGGACCTGATCGTCATTCCGTTCAGGGTAATATAAAGTTTCCGTGATCAAGAGAAGTTGTTTCCTCGAATGCAATCTAAATCTCCTGTTAGATCCCGTACTTGTTCCTCTCGTCGGAGGAAATTGATGGAAGGATTCAATGGTCATAAAGATTCATCTCATCTCAGGTCTCCAGTTATGTACAGGGAAGATCGAACGAGGTCTGAAGAATCAATAGCTCTTCAAAGGCGCGACTCTCCATCTTATAGAGCTCATCGTCTGAATGATATGAGGGATGTGAATACTGTCAAGTAGCACGTGCATACGAGGTCTCTTTTTAGCAGAGGAAGTCCAACTGATCATGCATTTACTAGAGCCAATAGGAGAGTTCAAATTTTATATCATCAGGAGAGGGCTGATGGTAGATATCCTGAACTTCATAGTGGTGAAAGTATTGACAAATAAAGGAAGTATGGCAAGGGGAGAGGAGAACCGCACAATGCAAATGAGTAACATCGAAGAGTAATAAGGAGGTATTATAAGACAGATTGAACAACTTTGGTTGAAGATAACAAGATTTTGACTTGATAGTTTACTGAACCAGTAATATTAGCACTTTCCATGGGAAACACTGTTTTATAGACTAATGTGTGGCTAAGATAAGATGAAATTAAGAACTAACAAGTAATATTTGTATATAATATGTTTGAAACATAACACCTCGCATTATTGCATGAACGAATTACATAGTTTAAACATATCTTTAGCATCTTGTATGATCAAACCTCTCAATAGATTTTCTTTAACAATAAGATTGAAAATCTAGCTAAATTATCAGCTATTGTGTTCAAACACCTAGGAATATATATAATTTCGACATGATTAAACATGTTTGAAAGCTTCAAAATATCTTCAAACATTACTTCTATGTCTCAGCTTCTAAATCATATCAGCAAACATTTTTGGCATTTGATGAAATTTTTACTAATTTTTGTCCTGTCCTGATAGCATATTCAAGAGCTTTCCCAAAAGCAGTTTCTTCAACCGTCAAGACTTTTTTAATATATTCGATTGGGGATCCTTGTGCATGAAGAAGTTTTCCAAGGCTATCGAAAAGGCACAATACCGATACTTCCCCTTCTACCATCATTTTACATTTTTGCATCTGTAAACAATAAAATATCATCTTGCAAATTTGTTAGTTTAATCACATGATGATTTCTAGAGGAGTAAGAAGAAAGAATTTTTGTTAGTAAATCTTTATATTCCTGGCACTCAAAAATATTATCTTAGAATCTTTCCTGATTAACAAGTCTGTAGATTCAGGAAAAGATATGACATCACATTGCACATTCACAAAAGAATCTATAATATTATTTTTTGCTAAGTTTAATTTATTGTTCAAATCTTTGCATAAATAAGCAATACTATTTACTATAACATATATCTTTGAAATTGATAATCACGTGAAATGCACGTGTCATAAAACTAATCATCATATATCATATATTATTATAAGTGTGAAGCTGCAAAGTAAAAAGTTGAATTACCATTTTTTCTTTTTACTAAATTAAAATTGGATTAATCATTTAACAAATACAAATATGTTAATTACATAATGACAGAATTTAAGTCCTTAGCCCTTTAATAATTAAATTATTATTTTCTTGATAAATGAGTACATAAATATATTTTTTAATCTTAATCATAATTCTCATAACGGTAGAATTTCAAAAGTTATGATAAATAAAAATAAGAGAAAAGACATAAAATCAACGCTGAAGTTGTCCCGAATTTTCAAAAAGACACCTTAACTTTGCAACTGTCCTATTACCCACTAAACAATTTTAAATAGATATAATTATATCATTTTTCGCTCACTTGACATAGAGAGTGATGTGCACTCTCTAAAAGAGAGTGAGCAACCTATAATAAATAATATAATTTTATTTTTGATAAGTACTTTATTATAAAATATATTTTCTTATTTCCATGTTATTTTAACTTGTTTTCCTTTTTATTTTTTTTTTCTCTTTCTTCTTTCTTCTTTTTCTTTCTTTTTCAAAAATTCATTTCATCTCCATCCATTAAAGCTTCTTACGTTCAACGTCATCATTCTTATCTTAACTTCATCTTCCTTTTTATTACTATTAATTTTACTCTCTTTTATCTAAATATTTTCTTAAAGTTCAAACAATTTGATAACTCATTAGATTTCAAGATGATTAGGAAGTATCACACAGATTTTTTTCAATCTGATTTCAGTTATGTTCTTTCAATTTTTGGGAATTAATTGATTCTTTTAAAATTATCATTTCTAATTTTGAATTTATATGAAAATGAGTAGTTTATGATACTTTTTAGATTTTCTTAGAAAAATAATTAATTTTGCTATCAATAATTCAATAAAGTCTAAAAAAATAATATGAATTTTATAAAGAATTTGACAAGAAAAAGAAAAAGAAAATAAAAATATGGGAGTAGGGCTCAATTTGACATGTGGTGTAGGAGGTGAAAAAAGAAAAGACAATGGTGGAATGAATCACCTGAAAGTGGAGGTGGGAGATGATGTGAAATTTAAAATAAATCAAAATTAAAAGTCAAAAAGTAAGAGAGCGAGAAATATTTTTTTTTAAAAAAGGAAAAACTTAAGATAAAAAAATATATTTTAAATTAAATTAACATGTGTCATATAATGATTGGTGTGTGAATTCACTTGCTTCTTAAAACTTGGGTTTGATAAAAAAAATGGCATAATAATATATGTTCAAAATTGTTTAATGGGGTGATAAGACAATTACAAAGTTAAGGTATCTTTTTGCAAATCCGAGATAACATCAGTCTTTTCTCTAAAAATAATGTATCCATCATCATGTCATATACCATCCATTTATTATATTATTATTATTTTATTTTTTATTATCATATATCATCATATCATATTATATAATTGTTATTATGTTTTATATTATAAGTGGGAAGATGTTGTCTAAAGTTGGATTAAGAAAAAGCCCTTCAATTTTTTAATTATCATTATCATATTATTATAAATAATAATTAATTATTATTCTATAAGTGTGAAACTGTTAAAGTTGAATGACTCTTTAACTCTTCAAGAAATCATAATTAAAGTTGAATAACTTTTTAATTTTACAAGAAATCACCATTAAAGTTGAATGACTTTTTAACTCTTCAAGAAATCACTAGAAACAAGTCTCTTAAAGGTTGTCTGATGACAATATTGTACATTTGAATTTGAATTTTGTTTAGAGAGCATAAAGCTCTTATCATACTATATTTTTTCAAGTCTTTCTTTACATTTAAATTTTTCAATTTTTGCTACCATTCAAATTATATTCTTAAATTGATATCTAAATGTTTGATCCCTCATATGAAAAATACTGCTAAAATTTTGTTTTATGAACTTATGATGTAATCTTTTTCTCAGGTATAAATCAGAGGTGATTTTTTTTTGCAGAACATTGAATAGAACTTTTAATAGAAAATGCGCCAATACAAATGAGGTATGTGACATGTCTCTTCAACAATTTTGCATGATTACTTTTTAATAAATTTGATGTACATACGATTATTGTATTTTTAATTAGATTTTAATAACTTAATGCATGTGTATTTTACAAAGTAGAGCCTCCTTGATAACTTTAGTTTAAAACAATGACTTATTGAAATTTATTTTCTTCAATCTCCCATCTCCCGAGGTAAAAATGATAACTAATGTTTATTCCTCAATAACATCGAGCATAAGAAATCGAGAAAATCTATGAAGAAGACATATTCTAACAAATGAGCTAATTTAATTTAATATGAAGGAGTACTTAAAACTCAAATATGAATAATAAAGTAAGAGAAAAAAAGGATAAAAAACTTAAAATATGATGGGAAGTATGAAAAATAACCATGAACAAACTATTGGAATTTCATGTTCATGCTACAAAGGAGAATAAACACATATTACTTGTTACAAGTACATATGGTAATTCAAACTTTGGTACAAATTGAGAAGGTGTCTTGTGTGTGTATCTTTTTTAGAAAAGTAACAAACTAATATACTGTAGGTTTCGACCTAATATTATAAAAAGGTAAATTATTTTTCACATTAAATTTTGTTGTCCAAATTTGATAGGTTATCTGAATATCTAATTATTTGGCTTTTACATTTTAAACTAAAGAAGCCATTTATATAGATTGATTGTTCATTTATTTCATTTATATTTTTTCGTTAACTCATTTTGAAATTCTTCAAAATGTGATTTTAATAGTTTTTGTATGAGTTTGATGTAATTTTAATATAACTTCTACCATATATAATAATTTTGTGGGACTCACGTGTAAAACACGTGTTCAGGACTAGTATTATTATAAGTGAGAAGCTCTAAATTAAAAAATTGAATTACCATTTTGCCCTTATACTAAATTCAAATGTAATTAAACATTTAATTAATTGAACACTAAATTGTAGAATTTCTCTAATATTTTTAGTTGGTATACATGTGAGTAAATTAAATAGAAAAAAATAAAAATAAAAGTTATCCCTTTAAATAGAAACATGTATATGGGTTATCTTCCAAATTAGTTTATGTTTTTAATTAGTATTTATTTTAATTTTTTGTATACTTGACCTTTCAACTTTGTAAGTGAATCTTCATATTCCAAAGCTATATTTTTTCCTATACATGCAAGTTTTTCAATTACTACTTTTAGAGAAAGATTTATATATAATACAATATTTGTTTATGGAAGATTAGAGAAGCTTTAATCAAGTGAAAAAAAAATTAAGGTAGAAAAGTTGAATTATCATTTTAATCTTATGCTGAATTCAAATGTTATTAAAATATTTAATTAATTAAATAGTAAATAGTAGAATTTCTATAATATTTTTAGTTGGTATACATGTGAGTAAATTAAATAAAACACTTATCCCTTTAAATAGATACATGTATGTGTTTCATCTTCCAAATTAATTTATTTTCTTAATTAATATTTGTCTTTAATTTTTGTAACACTTGACCTTTCAACTTTGTGAGTGAATCTACAAACTCCAAAGCTATAGTTTTTCCTATAAATGCAAATCTTTTAGCAGTATTTCCATAGAAAGATTTATATGCGATACAATTTTTGTGTGTGGCAGACTAGAAAAGCTTTAATCAAGTGAAGAAAATTTCAAGGCAAGAGGATTTGTGTTAAGATTACAAGGCATAATAGAAAGATTGAATTATCATTTTACCCATATGCTAAATTCAAATGTTATTAAAATATTAATTAATTAAATAGTAAATAGTAGAATTTCTATAATATTTTTAGTTGGTATACATGTGAGTAAATTAAATAAAAATAACACTTATCCCTTTAAATAGATGCATGTATGTGTTTCATCTTCCAAATTAATTTATGTTCTTAATTAATATTTGTCTTTAATTTTTGTCCTTGACCTTTCAACTTTATGAGTGAATCTACAAATTCTAAAGCTATAGTTTTTCCTATAAATGCAAATCTTTTAGCAGTATTTCCATAGAAAGATTTATATGCGATACAATTTTCGTGTGTGGAAGACTAGAAAAGCTTTAATCAAGTGAAGAAAATTTCAAGGCAAGAGGATTTGTGTCAAGATTACAAGGCCTAATAGAAAAGTTGAATTATCATTTTACCCTTATGCTATATTCAAATGTTATTAAAATATTTAATTGATTAAATAGTAACTAGTAGAATTTCTATAATACTTTTAGTTGGTATACATGTGAGTAAATTAAATAAAAATAACAATTATCCCTTTAAATAGATACATGTATGTGTTTCATCTTCCAAATTAATTTATGTTCTTAATTAATATTTGTCTTTAATTTTTGTCCTTGACCTTTCAACTTGGTGAGTGAATCTACAAATTCCAAAACTATAGTTTTTCCTATCAATACAAATCTTTTAACAGTATTTCCATAGAAAGATTTATATGCGATACAATTTTTGTGTGTGGAAGACTAGAAAAGCTTTAATCAAGTGAAGAAAATTTCAAGGCAAGATGATTTGTGTCAAGATTACAAGGCCTAATAGAAAAGTTGAATTATCATTTTACCCTTATGCTAAATTCAAATGTTATTAAAATATTTAATTAATTAAATAGTAACTAGTAGAATTTCTATGATATTTTTAGTTGGTATACGGTGAGTAAATTAAATAAAAATAACAATTATCCCTTTAAATAGATACATGTATGTGTTTCGTCTTCCAAATTAATTTATGTTCTTAATTAACATTTGTCTTTAATTTTTGTAACATTTACGTTTCAACTTTGTGAGTGAATCTACAAATTTCAAAGCTATATTTTTTTCTATAAATACAAATCTTTTAGCAGTATTTTCATAGAAAGATTTGTATGCGATACAATTTTTGTGTGTGGAAGACTAGAGAAACTTTAATCAAGTGAATACAATTTCAAGGCAAGAGGATTTGTGTCAAGATTACAAGTCATAATGTGATTATAGGGATGAATAACATTTTAATTACTAGAATATCGAATCTTGATGTATTTATTTTTTTATTTATTTGTCGAGATCATAATTATGATAAGACCCCTCTATTTATGTGGTTGAATATCACTTCCATTAACTTGTCTTCCAAAGATTTTAACTCTTTTTATGGTAAAAAATTGAATGTTTATTACTATAACTTTTTTTTCAATTTGCATTATCAATAAAAAAACAGGGAAAAGATTGTCTTAGAATTTTTCTATTTTTCGTTGGTAGCCTTGTGCTAAACTTGCTCCTACATGTGATACTTTTTCTTAGTATTTGTATTTTTGTTTTAAGAATATATTTGACTGAAGGATGTATTTTTTGCTTTAGAAAATGAGACAAATACAATCATAAAATTAGTGTATATGGCATGTAAAACAATTAATGCCTACAAGATATTATAATTTTAAATTATTAATAATTATATTTTTGCATCTTAAATTTTAAATATTTGTAAAGAATCATTCTTACATGTGCTTGTGGATAAAATATATATTTTTTAGACAATTTTTATTAAAATTATTGTGAGATTCAAATCCCAAAGTCAAAAAAATGATACACCAAAATGCTTAAAAAATTAAAAGATCTTTTATCCTTTGACCAAATATTGCTCCTATTAACTTTTTTAACAAAAAAAATTAAGATATATTTTAACAAACTTTTAATTGTAAGAATATTAATATCGTCATTCTGGCTCTCCACTAAATTTAAATCTGATTTATTTAATTAAATATTTCCTTCTAATAAGTTTTCTTATATATAAATTTGAGTTACTTAATTGCATTCTACTCAATGAGAAGGAGAATTTCATCTTTTATTAATTAGTGTCAAACATTTTATCTTCTTGAAATGATAGTGTGCCTTCATGTTTGTTTTTGCTACTTTATTTTGTCTTTTAAAATAAATATAACATTTCGATATCAAAATCATAATAAAGCGAGGCCTAAATGCAAAAAAAAAAATTCTTCAAGTCAACTATACACTACAAACATCTTTTAAAAAGTTAAATCGCGCATTGCGCTTTTATTAATAAGTTTATACACATAAAAATGTTTATAATTTTACTTTTCATATTTTTATTGTAACACAAATACTATTTTTAAAAAAATTTATGCGATTTTTTAATAGTTCATATTCATCGTTATGAAGTAAACGTGAAATGCACGTGCCCATATACTAGTATTATTATAAGTGGGAAGCTCTTAACTTAAAAGTTGAATTACCATTCTGACCTTATTTTATGCCTTAACAAAATTAAATATTAATATATTAAATTCTTTGAAATATTAAATTTTCTATCTCATCGTTTTTCTACTTATATAATTTTAATCAGAAACGAGTAAATATACCCTTCTAATTACTGCATTCTAACTTATAAATATAAATTTAAATTCAACAAATGTCATAAGAAAATGGATTAAATACGCCTATTAGTTTTGTGTAGTAGTTGTTTGAAGAAGTTATTCATGTATCAAATGTGAATAATGAAGAGTCACAAATAACTTTTAGTTTTAATTTTAATTTATAATAAGTGTGGGTAATGAAGAGCCTATCAAACACACTCACCTACAACATTGTATATATTCTCTTCTTTCATCCAAATTTGCGATCATCTTGCTTTCTGTAGATTAATATGCACCATTTGTTAAAAAATGATTATCAATTTGTAATTGTAAGAATCCTTCCTAATTCTTATATTTGTGTTCTTTATAATTTTATTTGTATATATTTATTTTCTTTTTGTTGAGAAATATGTGAATTGGAATGATTACAAGATGGATATTCATCAAATACAAATTGTAAGTTAATTTTGGTTTTTCATATCTCCATCTTTTTGAATTTTCAAGGGAAAATGCACAAGTACCCCCCTCAACCTATGCCCGAAATTCCAGAGACACACTTATACTATACTAAGGTCCTATTACCACCCTGAACTTATTTTATAAGTAATTTTCTACCCCTTTTTAGCCTACGTGACACTAGTTTGAAAAAAAAGTCAATCATCGTTGGGCCCACAAGATAGTGCCACGTAGGTCGAAGAGGGGTAAAATATTATTAATCAAATAAGTTCAGAGGGGTTATAGGACCTTAGTATAGTATAAGTGTGTCTCTGAGATTTCGGGCATAGGTTGAGGGGGGTACTTGGACATTATCCCAATTTTCAAATATAACTTTGTTATTGGTTATTATACTTTTGTATCTTTATTTCTTTTTATCTTTAGGATATATGTAATAAAACTAAACCCAATTTATATTTATTATTAACTATTTTGGGGATAAGCTAATCATGTTGAATCTCTCAGAACAATTTGGTAGTCTCAATCGTTTCTGATTAAAGTAGCTATCTTAAACCGCAACTAAAACAAATAATGGTCGCCGCTAAATATAGGTATTCGTGGCAACTAAAATCACCACTAAAACAATAACAAAAAGGTAAGTATTAGTGGCAACTAAAACCAATAAGAGTCACCGCTAAAAGTCAATTTTAGTGGCAATTTAAATCGCCACTAAAGGTCAAATTTAATGGCAACTTAAACCGCCACTAAAACCAATACAGTCGCCGCTAAAGTTATATTTTAGTAACAACTAAATCTGCCACTAAAACAAATAAAAATCGCCACTAAAGATAAGTAAACCACCACAAAACAAATAAAAGTACTAAAGATAAGTATTCATGGCAACTAAAACCGCCCCTAATAAAATATAAGACGCTGCTAAAGGTCAGTATTCGTGGCAACTAAAGCTGCCACAAAATCAATAACAGTCGCCATTAAAGGTCAGTAGCTAAATCAATCAAAGTCGCCGCTAAAGATCAGTTTTAGTAACACAACCACCAAAACTAATAAAGGTCACCGCTATAGCTTGGTTTTTTGTGGCAACTAAAACCGCCACTAAGTCAAATAAAAGTCGCCGCTAAAGATAGGTATTCATGACAAATGGCCCGGCCACTAAACTACATTTGAATAGAGGAGTGTGTTCTTGTGTTCTACGACTTGGTCTAACTGTGTAATACCTTCTTTATTTTTAATATTGTTCGATTTCATCATGTATTTGCAGTTTGGAGTTCTTGCCCCTGGCAATCTAGTAACTTTCCTCTGCTCTTCCTTTTAAGAAGAGGTTGTATTTTCGTGCACCCATCCATTTCGAATGCTCTTTTTCAAAATGAAAATGAATTCAAGACCAAAGATGTTCCTGTTGAAGATGCAAGTAAAATTTATTGATTACGTAAGACATCTAGCTCTTTCGAAAACAAACCACCTATTAGTTCTGCTTCTGTTATTGGTTCTAATGGTGATAAAGGAAAGCAAGTTGTCGGAGCTAGTGACCAAGAATTTAATTTTCCCATCTCATCAATACATCCTGCCCTATGACACAAGTCTGCAAATGTGCTTCGTCATAGTCTTGGTAGTATTTTACGAGGGTTTGACTCCTCAATACTGCAGTCACCGGCTAAACTAGACTCCAACAATGTTGATCCAAATTTGAGTTTGCGAATCGGAACATGAAATCCTAACTTGTAAAAGTGTTGCTGGAGTTCTAGCCCGACAGTCTAGTAACTCTTCGTGTATTCTTCCTACTAAGAGGAGGTTGTCCTCTATTTTTAATGTCTACAAATGTTCTATGCTTGAAGGCTTGTTTGAGTTGTTTATGGTTCCATGTTAACCAATCATTATAACCTGTAATAGAAATCTGGATACACAATATAGCATCAACATCTTTAGCTTCGTAAAATAATGTTTAACTCATGTATTTTTCATGAGTGAATATCTTTTGGGTTTTAAAAGGTGTGAATGGAAAAAAAAAGAGTTATGACTTTTATAAAGAGTTGTGACTTTTTCGAACAGTCGTGACTTTAATGAAAAATTATGACTTTTACGAAGAGTTGCGACTTTTACGAAGAGTTGTGACTTTTCTTGAAAAGTTGTGACTTTTAATGAAAAGTTGCAACTTTTACGAAGAGTTGTGACTTTTTTGAAAAGTTGTGATATTTCCAAAAGGTTGTGACCTTTCTGATAAGACACAATAAGCGACCATTCACACTATCCTTTGTTATATAAAAACAGAGGGTTTTCTCTTATTTTTCAACAATGAATTTCTCATCTACTGAATCTTCTATTCTAAGAGTATTTTTCTACTGTTGAGTGGTTAGCTGACATCGTGATTTTTCAGATATTGATACACCGGTGAGTAAGATCGTTTTATATTTGATGGATATATTTCGTTAACCTCGGGGACTTGCGGGAATGATTTTCTTGAGAACATACTGTGCATTCAGTGAACTCAATTTTCTTCTTTGAGAAAAATATCCTCAAATTGCATCTTTCTTTTCTCCTTTATTTGTCCCCACTGGTAATTTAAAAAGAGGGATGTAAATTCTCTATACTGACTATCCCGGAGTTGGAAACAAGACAAAGCATATGTAGGAATCACTGCTAGTACATACTTGAACGCACAATCTCTAGCATCTTTTCTTGAAACGTCCCACAAAAGCCGGTAAACACAAATACATAGCCATGTCATTTATTTATCGTTTCCCAAGAAACAACGATATCTCAACTTTCTCCTCCTCTGTCACATTTTTAGTACAACAGATATGATTTATGTAGATTAACCAATTTCCTAAAAATATTTGCTACATAACTTGCATTTTGGTTGTTAGTAAAAAATTTACCTTATATACGATTTGATGAGTGATAAATATTGATTTTTTTGTTACCTGATTTAAGATCTAGATATGATTTACTGGTAATGTTAAGATTTTTCTGTCTATTTTGCAGAATTCTGATTATTTTCTCTGATTTTCCAGTAATTTAGATCAAGTGTTTTGAGGTTTGATACCTGCTAGTTGTTATTAGTAAATTAGTCTGTTTGATTTGTTTACTTTATTAGTAAATTAGTCTGTTTGATTCGTTTACCATTGGATGATTGTTACTCATTAGCCATTGTCTAGTACTGCGTTGTTAGATACAATTTTGTTTTTAGATATATATTTGTTTTACTTCTTTTATGTTGTTTTTTGCAAGTATGAATGTTCTGTATCTCTCTTTTGGATTGTATTTGATATTTTCCCATATCTGGTTGCAGGGTGCTACTAGAGGAGTGTGATCTTGTGTTTGAGTTGTGTTCTACAACTTGGTTGTGCTCGATTGATATCGTCTCGAGATAGAAAGAAAAGCTTTAGCTTTAGCTGATTCTGGAATCATGCCAGTTTCCAAGAACAAAGAGGTCTTAATCTAATTCCTTATGCTATTGAAAATCAATCTGTGGAATACTTGTTTAGTTTTTTTTTTAATATTATATTTCATAATGTATTTGCAGCCTAAATTTGATGTTCGGAAGTCTAGTATTTCTTCATATCTTCTTCCTTATAAGAAGAGGTACTCAGTGCTCTATCCACATGCACCTATCCAATCTTCAAGATATGTTGATCCTGGAGTCATGCCAGTTTCAGGGAACGAGGAGGTCTCAATCTGATTTCTTATTTGCTGTTGAAAATTTGTCTAATTGTTTCATCATGTATTTGCAGCCTGGAGTTGTTGCCTGGCAGTCTAGTAACTCTCTTCTTCCTTATAAGAAGAGGTACTCTTTACTATATCCTCATACAAACTATACATCCTTCAAGAAATGTTGACGATCTAGTCAAACCAGCATTGGCTGAAAAATTAGCTGTCAAGAAGCAAGTTGTTTCCAAACAAGGGGAAAGCCACGGTAAACTTGAACTTCCTGCCGATTCAGGGCACATTGAACTGTCATTAGGCTTGAAGAAGCTTTACGTTTCTTCTTTGGTTGATTCAAATACTATGCGAAGTTGTCTGATGCGTGGAACAATAAATCCTTCATTGCTTTCTCCGTCTTCGAATGACAACGATGCTGATGATACTGCACGCACTAAAAGATTTAATTGGGATCTAAATATTCCCATGGATTTATGGGAGGCTTCTGGTGATGATTTGGTTGCAAGTGGCGAGGGGTCGGCAAATGATGGGGAAAAGATAAGTATAGAGGAAGAATGTTATGCTTCTGATGCTTTTACAGGATGTGTTGACACTGATAATGTGGGTTGTGTCAGAGAGGATGACATATATGAAGACGGTGAGATCCGAGAACCATTGATGTAGTCAATTGCAGAAGATTCCAATCTGAGGGGATGGATTCAGGAAAATATCTCGCTATCTTCAGACCTGTAACGGGTAGGTCGCTGCCTTGGAGAAGTGGAAGAGAGAGGTATTCTTATATGGAGGAGGTGAAATTCCATATACAAAGGAATAGGTGATTTTTTTTAATAATGCTTCTCAACTCTTAACGTTTTTATTGCTGTGCTTTTTCCCGAGATGAAATCTATGGTTATGGTCCCAAATTTGCTCGAGATAGGTTTCAGGAACGCTCACTTGGTAGGTCAAGGGGCCAGTATTCTGGGCGTGATTTTGAAAGCTATGGAGGCGCAGCTGATTATCCCTTTAGACATAAACGTACAGCTCCTGCTTGGGTGTTTGCAAATGAACGTAATGACTATAATAGGGCTGCCTTTGGTACTAATAGGAGAAGGAAGCCACCTGCGCGTTGACAGTCCCCCAGTGGAAGAGAAGATGTTTCCATGATGGGTACTCAAATGCTTCGTAGAGCTCCCAGATATATCAGCCCATGAAGATGCACTGGTGAAGATGGCTGTGCGTACGATGGACCTGATAGTCATATCGCTCGCTCAGGGTCAAACAGAGTTTACTGAAGAAGCAATAGCCCCTCAAAGGTGTGACCCTCCACCTTATACTGCTTCCCGTCTGAATGATATTAGGGATGTTGATTGTGCATAGGAGTACGGGAAACCGATGTCTCTTTCTAGCAGAAGAAGTCCACCTGACCAGGTATTTATTAGAACCAATAGGCCGATAGTTGAAATTTCAGATCACCATGAGAGGGCTGATGGTGTTGGGTACTTTGATGGGCCGATATTTCCTGAGCATCACGGTGGCAGAAGAAGTTAGTATGGCGAGAGTCAAGGAAGACCTAGGCAAATGAGAAATGTCGATGAGCAAGAAGGTAGTAATCTTAGACTGAGGCATGACGAAGAATTTGATGGCTTCAGATTGAAGAAAAGAAGATTTTGAGTTGATAGCTCATTGAGCCTGTAATATTAGCAATTACCATGGGTAAGAGCAACATGCTCTTGTATCATAATTGTCGAAGCGAAAGGACTTTGCTTATTGATAGCACTTTTTGGCTTAATTTATACATGTTTTCATACCTCTCTAGAAATCGCCCCCTTTTTTTAATTAGCTTTCTTAAATGACTTTCTTAGAATGATAAATAATATTTGTGTATACACTTTGTGATATGAAGTCAACACCATATCATGGTGGGAAAAATATCTCATAACTTTTATTGACCATTGCGTTAGATACGGTTATTTCTATTTCTATTTGTTGAATGGTCAGGATGAAAACAATAGAAACGTCTATAATTTTGAAGTTGAATATCAGTTGGAAAAGATAAAAAATGATAGGGAGGGAGAGTATAAATTTCATTTCGCAAAAGTATGTTTGGAAAGTGGGATTGTCCATCAAACTACGTACTACCATATCAACACCTTAATCAAACAGAGTTGCAGAACGAAAAAAAAAAGAACTTTGAAGGAAATGATGGCTAAATTTCTTATAAGTTTAGGTTTACCATATAGCTTGTGTGGAGAAGCTATCCTTACAACAAATCACTTTATGGGTACAATCAAGCACACAAATGTTGAAAATGGATTCAATATCAACGAGTGTGATAAATGTGTCTACATTAAAAATATTCGCACGTGTCCAGAGACTAATATTATTATAAGTGAGAAGCCCAACTTAAAAGTTGAATTACCATTCTGACCTTATTTTATCGCTAAACTAAATTAAATATTAATATATAATTAATTAATTTATTATTAAATAGTATTTTTATTTAAATTCATGCATCTAGACACAATGGTTCAAATTCTTTGGGATATTTAATTTTCTATCTCATCGTTTTTCTAATTGTATAATTTTTAATGAAAAAGAGTAAACATACCCTCTAATTACTGTATTCTAACTAATAAAATATATTCATGTACAAAATGTGGACAACGAAGAGTCAAAAAATAACTTTTAATTTTAACTTATAATAAGTGAGGGTAATGAAGAGCATATATATATATATATATATATATATATATATATATATATATATATATATATATATAATTTGTAAGAATTGTTACTAGTTCTTATATTTGTTTTCTTTGAATTGGAATGATTACAAGATGAATGTTCATCAAATACAAAATTGTATTTTTGATTTTTCATATCTTCATCTTTTTGAATTTTCAAATATAACTTTGTTATTGGTTATTATACTTTTGTATTCTTTATTTCTTTTATCTTTAGGATATAAATATAATAAAACTAATCCCAATTTTAATTTATTATTAACTATTTTAAGGAAAAGCTAATCATGTTGAATCTCTCGAAACATTTTGGTAGTCTCAATCATTTTTTTAATAATGGTCGCCGCTAGATATAGGTATTTGTGGCAACTAATACCACCATTAAAACAAATAACAGTCGTTTCTAAAGGTAAGTATCAATGGCAACAAAAACCAAAAACTGTCGC
This sequence comes from Solanum habrochaites, assembly GCA_027704765.1. Taxonomy (NCBI): domain Eukaryota; kingdom Viridiplantae; phylum Streptophyta; class Magnoliopsida; order Solanales; family Solanaceae; genus Solanum; species Solanum habrochaites. Next base: position 3,547,086 of record JAKWJA010002492.1, read on the forward strand.
CGCTAAAGGTCAATTTTAGTGGCAACTTAAATCGCCACTAAAACCAATAACAGTCGCCGTAGGTCAATTTTAGTGGCAACTTAAAATCGCCACTAAACCAATAACAGTCGTCGTAAAGATCATTTTTAGTTGCAACTTAAACCTCCACTAAAATCAATAACAGTCGTCGCAAAAAATAAGTTTTAGTAGCAACTAAAACCGCCACTAAAACAAATAGAACAAATAACAGTTGTCCTAAAGATAATTATTCGTGGCAACTAAAGCTGCCACAAAATCTCATCAATACATCTTGCCCTGTGACACAAGTCCGCAGATGTTCTTCGTCTAGGGTTTGACTCCTCAATACTGCAGTCACTGGCTAAAGTAGACTCCAACAGTGTTGATCCAAATTTGAGTTTCCTGAAAAATCTGGCGTTGAATCGGAACATAAATTCCCCCACTTGTAAAACTGTTGCTGGAGTTCTAGCCCGACAGTCTAGTAAATCTTCGTGTGTTCTTCCTATTAAGAAGAGGCTGTCCTCTATTTTTTAGTATCTACAAATGTTCTGTAGTTTAAGGCTTGTTGGAGTTGTTGTATGTTCCATATTAACCAATCGTTATAACTCGTAATAGAAATCTGTTTAGACAATATAGCATTGACATCTTTAAACTCTAGCATCTTTTCTTGAAACATCCGACAAAAGCCGGTAAACACAAATACATAGCCATGTCATTAATTTGTTCGTTTCCCAAGCAACAACGATATCTCAACTTTTTCCTCCTCTCTCACATTTTTAGTGAAACAGATATATGATTTATGTAGATAAACCAATTTCCTTAAAATATTTGCTACATAACTTGCATTTTGATTGTTAGTTGAACAAATTATAAAGGAGTCATCGACAAAAAATAAATGAATTATGCTTAGCCCTTGGATTTCTTTTGTTAAATAAGCATCATAGAGAAGACAAAATTAATATTTGCTAAAAAAGACTTATCTGGATGTTTAATTAATGTTCGATGATAAATTTGGTAAGAATATCTTTTAGATTCTCTAGAAACCCTAACTAGGATTTATATATAAGATAAGAAGAATTATTTGACATTATACTTAAAGGAAACATCAAACAAAATTCAGCAAGTAAAGTCTCTTATCCCTTTTTTGTCTATGTTTTCTTTTACTCTTTTTGTGTTCAACAACTGAGAAAAATGTTCTCATTTGATTCCTATATATATGTGTACGCGTGTGCCGTTTAATTGTTCCTTTTTATTTGTGGTGTTTTTAATGTTTTGTTTCAGGTTAAGTTTTGTTTTTTTTGTTCATGAATTTTTGAATTTTTACCTGATATACGATTTGATGAGTGATAGATATTGATTTTGTTATACCTGATATAAGATCTATATATGTTCACTCAACCTGAACCTAGTTGGATTTACTGGTAATGTTAGATTTTTCTGTCTATTTTGCAGAATTCTGATGATTTTCCAGTAATTTAGATAAAGTTTTTTGAGGTTCGATACCTGTTTTTATGTTTTCTTTTTGCGAGTATTAATGTTCTGCATGTGTTCTGTATCTCTTCTTTTGTATTTCATTTGATATTTTACCATATCTGGTAGCAGGGTGCTACTAGAGGAGTGTGATCTTGTGTTTGAGTTTGTTCACGACTTGGTTGTGCTTGATTGGTATCGTCTCGAGATGGAAAGAGAAGCTTTTGCTTTAGCTGATTCAGGAATCATGCCAGTTTCCAGGAACGAAGAGGTCTAAATCTAATTTCTTCTTTGCTATTTAAAATCGATCTAACTGTGTAATACTTGTTTAGTTTTTTTAATGTTACTCTATGTCATCATGCATTGCAGCCTAAAGTTGTTGTTAGTATTTCTTCGTCTCTTCTTCCTTATAAGAAGAGGTACTCTGTGCTCTCCGTCTTTGAATAACAATGATGCTGATGATACTGCACGCACTAATAGATTTAATTGGGATCTGAATATTCCCATAAATTTATGGGAGGCTTCTGGTGATGATTTGGTTGCAAGTGGTGAGGGGTCGGCAAATGATGGGGAAAAGATAAGTACAGAGGAAGAATGTTATGCTTCTGATGCTTTCAAGGGACGTGTTGACACTGAGAGTGTGGGGTGTGTCATAGAGGATGACATATATGAAGACGGTCAGATTCCGAGAACCATTGATGCAGTCAATTGCAGTAGATCCGATGGATGAGGGGATGGATTCAGAAAAAATTCAGCCTTATGATGATTATTGTTAATGGCTTTGATGAGAAAGCTGAAAAAATTCTTCATAAAGACATTAATCTGCGAAGTCCAATATTAGATTAAGAGGAAACAAATGATGATGAGCAGAGGCCTATTGGCGCGGGTAGGTCGCTGTCTTCAAGAAGTGGAAGAGAGAGGTATGCTTATTTGGAAGAGGAGAAATTCCATCTACGAAGGAATAGGTATTTTTTCTTTTTATTACTGTTCCTTTTTTTTTTTTTATAATGCTGCGCAACTCTTGACTTTTTATTACTGTGCTTTTTCCAGAGATGAAATCTATGGTTATGGTCCCAAATTTGCTCGAGATAGGTTTCAGGACCGTTCATTTGATATCCCAAGGGGGAACTTCATGCGTGGAAGAGGGAGGGGCTGGGGGTGGGGCCGTGGCGGGTATTATGGGAGTCATTTTGAAAGCTATGGAGGTGTAGCTGATTATCACTTTAGACATAAACGTACAGCTGCAGTTTGGGAATCTGAGTGATAATTAGCTACCTCCATAGTGACCTCATATCATTAGATATGGAGGTGTAGCTGACCCTCCATCAAAAACTGCTTGCCATCTGAATGATATGAGGGATGTGGATGGTGTACAGGAGTACGGGCATCCGAGGTCTCTTTCTAGGAGAAGAAGTCCACCTGATTAGGTATTTACTAGAATCAATAGGCAGAGAGTTGAGATTTTAGATTATCACGAGAGGGTTGATGGTGTTGGATACTTTGATGGGCCGATACACACTGGTAGATTTTCTGAGCATCACAGTGGTGAAAGAAGGAAGTATCCCGAGAGGCAAGGAGAACCTAGGGAAATGAAAAATGTCAAAGAGCAAGGAGGTGGTAATCTTAGACCTAGGCATGACGAAGAATTTGATGGCTCCAAATCGAAGAAAAGAAGATTTTGAGTTGATGGCTCTATTGTGGTGGCTTGTGTATTGTTTCTGTTGTGCGGAATTCGAGATAATACGAGAAAATATAAACGCGAAAAACAAGACAACAGATTTACGTGGTTCACCAATAAATTGGCTACGTCCACGGGGAAGACAGGGAGCAGTTTTATTATGGAGAGGCAAAAACAGAATACAGAATAGGGTTTGCCATAGCGTCTATATATAGTGCTAAGCTACGCCCTAACAGGCTTGGGCCCAACATACAGAATTGACAGATAATTAAGGGCCCAATACAACAACATTGTATACCATCGGGCCGGGGGCGTCTCCGCCCCCCGTTGACCCGTCCTTTCTGTTGTAACGGGTCCGATTCAAGACATTCAACAGTTTCTATTTAGTTTTTTTTTACTCATTTAATACTCTTTTTGCTGTCTATGAACAGAGAAAAACACACTTATTTGTTTCCTACATCTATATACTTGTGTGCTATGTAATTGTTACTTTTTGGGGTCTTTTTTGATGTTCTTTTAAATTTTATATTCTTGGATTGTCAAACTAATAAAATGAATTTACCATTCTTTATTAGAATGATAAATAATCTTAGTATATAATAAGTTCGACTATATCTTCGTTGCTCACCTTATTGATATACCTCATTGTATATAGTACTGTTTGTGACAACAACACTTGTTACATGTCAACTTCAAAAACTTTGTGTGCAATGAATAAAAATGTCAAGTTTGTATTGAATGAAAGTCTACTAACATTCTTATAAATTTGTTGAAAGAAATTTTAACCCCTTGAGTTGATTTACAGTGACATTTATGATATGAAACCAACACCATCTCGTGGTGGGAAAACGTATCTCATAAACTTTATCTACAACTGCATTAGATATGATTATGACTATTTGTTGAATGGTAAGGATGAAACAATAGAAATGTCTAGGCAATGTAATTTTGAAAATGAAAATCAGTTGGGAAAAAGATAAAAAGTGAATGGAGAGTATAAATCTCCTTTTGTAGAAATATGTTTAAACAAAAGTGTGGGGGTGTCTAGTCAAAGTCCAAGTTCCTATTCCCAAAAATATCAAAATAAGACCTAAGACCGTAGACTATAGAATTAAACTTGAGTAGTCTCGTGAAGGGTCTAAAATACCTTAGAAAGAACCAAAGGATAATTTACTGAATAAAGAAATACAGAGGTGTAGTAAATATCAAAGGACATCTACTTCATTCGGATATGATTTTGTAACATTTCCTATGTTGTTTCTGGGGACATCCTTTTGGAAATTGTATCATTTTGATACGTAGATTTCACATGAGTTATTAGTTGTGAAGATATCATGTAATCTTTGAAGAGAATATATAAAAAAAATTCCTCCGTTCTCACTTTTTTACTGAAGAAGATTGTTGATTTATCTAGATTAAGCATTTTCGAAGAGCTTTGATTATATTTCCTTAAAATATTGACAACACAATCTGCATTTTAATAGTTAATTAAACATACTATAAAGGAGTTATCAACAAAAAAATAAATGAATTACGCGTAGCGGCCATATCTATTCAACTTTAGCCCTTGGATTTCATTCAATTGTTTTCTACACCTCTTACCATAAACTAAATAATCATTTTAATGTTCAATGATAAATTTGGTAAGTATATTTTAAGATTCTTTACAAACCCTAACTAAGATTTATGTATAAGAAGAATTATCTTACATTATACTAAAAACCAAAAGGAAATATCAAACAGAACTCAGAAAACCCAAAAGGAAAAATCAAAATCAAAATTTAGCAAGTAAAGTCTTTTTTCTCCTTTTTTTCACTCATTTTTTGTTCATTCAATACTTTTTTTACTGTTTAAGAACAAGGAAGGTTTTCATTTGATTCCTATATATATGCATATATCTGTGTGCCATTTAATTGTTCCTTTTTATTTGGGGTGTTTTTGATACTTTGTTTCAGGTGAAGTTTTTTTTATTATTCTTCACTTTATGGATTTTTACCTAATATACGATTTGATGAGTGATAAATATTGGTTTTGTTGGTATCTGATATCGGATCTATATATGTTTAACAAGTGAACTCTTTTCTTCCCTTTTTTGTCTACGGTTTTTCACTCATTTATTGCTCATTCAATTCTCTTTTTGCTAATCATGAACAGAGAAAAAGGTTTCATTTGATTCCTATATATGTGTGTGTGACATTTAATTGTTCCTTTTTATTTGGGGTTTTTTTGATGTTTTGTTTCAGGTGAAGTTTTGTTTTTTGTTCTTCAATTTTTGGATCTTTACCTAATATACGATTTGATGAGTGATAAATATTGGTTTTGTTGTTACCTGATATCTGATCTATATATGTTCAACAAGTAAACTCTTTTCTTTCCTTTTTTTGTGTAGGTTTTTTTACTCATTTGTTGCTCATTCAATACTCTTTTTGCTAATCAAGAATAGAAAAAAAGGTTCTCATATGTTTTCTATATTTCTATATATATATATATATATACACATGTGTGTGTGTGACATTTAATTGTGCCTTTTTATTTGTGGTGTTTTTGATGTTTTGTTTTAGGTGAAGTTTTGTTTTTTGCTCTTCAATTTTTGGATCTTTATATACGATTTAATGAGTGTAAATATTAGTTTTGTGTTACCTGATATATATATATATATATATATATATATATATATATATATATATATATATATATATATATATATATATATATATATATAAAGACACACGCGCACACAAAAAAAATCAATCAATCAACTATGACAATGCATATTTATATCTTATCTAGATATTTTGAGGATTCCATGCTTTATATTATTATTAAATTTCTGTAGGTTCTTGGTGATTATTGTTTCAAGTGCTCCTTGTGTTGATTTGACAGTGTGATTAGTAATTCCGTCCAGATAATTTGGAGATTGTTTGAGTATTGTCCATATAGCTTAGAGATTCCTTACCTCATATTATTGTTTATTTATACAGGTTCTTAGTGGTTTATGATGCCTCCTACGGGAAGAGAGAGTTGCCAAAGTGTAATGCCCGACATCATTAGTAATCTTCCCCATAATGTAATCGACGTCATTCTGATACGTATGCCTTGCAAAGATGCTGTGAGGACAAGTGTTTTATCAAAGAAATGGAGGTATCACTGGTGTAGACGTACGGAGTTGACCCTTGATGAGTCTCTATGGAATAGAGAGGATTTAAACCCTACAGTTAGATTTAGGGAGATCATCAACCAGATCTTGACCATTCATGAAGGGCCCATTACTAAGTTTACCCTCGACATCGTTCATCTAAAAAGGTCTCCTGAAATCGACAACTTCATATTATTCCTCAGGAATCACATTCAAGATCTTGTTCTGCACCTTCCAGTGGGAATTCAATACACATTGCCATCTACCCTTTTCACATGTTCGCAACTGAGGCATCTAAATCTTCATTTTTGTTCAATTTATCATCCATTGGCCTTTGAAGGATTTGATAAGTTAATCAGCCTGGAACTATGTGGAGTCTCAACTTCTTCTGAATTGCTGGGAAGTTTGATATCTCATTGCCCCTTGCTTGAGAAATTGGAGATGTCTATTTCAGAAGATTTAGACATGATTGAAATTAATGCTCCTATGCTAAAAATTTTCAGTTTCGCAGGCGATATAAGTTCTATTTGCCTAAAGAATGTCCCTCGTCTGGTAGAAGCATCTCTGATAGGTGATGTTGAGCAGACAGAGAGTCTTGATTTTGCAAAGATTTTCGAGTCTTGTTCTGCTCTTGAGCAACTCATCTTGAACTTCTTAAATTCAGAGGTAAATGTTTCTCCCTGTCTTTATTGTTATACACTTTAATGGATGGAATATCTTTTGGGCTGACTTAATCTTGAATTTATGTAATTTTTTCTTAGTTTGTTGCGGAAGAAGGATATAAAGTACCAAGAAAACTTCCATTTCAGCTTAACAATGTCAGGCGATTTGACGTGCCTGACATTTTGCTTGTGGAATCATATAAACTATCGTGTATCATTTGCTTACTGAGAAGCTTCCCGAATCTTGAATATCTTGAACTGCAGGTTTGTATTGCTTTGATATTTTTTAAATTTTATTTAGTGGTTCTTTGCTGTACTTCTTTTATCTTCAACAATCTGATAGTTGTTTTCTTTCTTAGGTTGTTGATGAAGATGATAGTGATACTGATGAAGATGAAGAATCTACTGAAGAATCTCTTCAACCTGAAACTTTGTCAGACCTGACATTTAATCACCTTGTGGAATTTCAGCTTGGAAGCTTTATAGGAGGTACATCCGAGATGCAGTTTATCAAGCATTTGTTAGCCAACTCCCCGGTGTTAGAGATACTGGTAATCAATCGACAGTTTCTAGATGAGGAGCCTCTCGACACAAGAGAAGAAATATTCACTGAGATCTCAAATTCTCCGCGTGCATCACCTAAAGCGGAAATCGTCTACAAAGATTTTAGTTGATCTTGATCTTTGTCTTAGAAGAATCAAATTGACAAGTGATAAAGAGACTGTGTGGTATTATAACTCTCTATTTTTACCTTGCTATAACGTCTATTTCGGAACGTGAACATTGCTTGGATGGATGTTTTGATTATGTTTCATTACATTTAAGGATTTCTACATTTACTGTTTGTTCATGAATAAGTTATATATCCAGCAGTGTTTGTTTTCTTCAGTTTTTGGAGGGACTGAATCAGTCTCCATATTTACTTAATCAAACAAAAATGATGTTGTTGATACACCCTTTCGTAGGAAAATGTTTACCTACACCTTGTGTTTTATATCAAATCAATAAATGTAGTAGAATGAGGGAAGGTTTTATACATAAACAAGCCTTTGTTCATAGGTGTAAATTTCTAGTAGCAAACTATCAAGAAAATAGACTGACATTGTTGGGGGAGTTCAGAGCATTGGAATAGTACTCACGAGTTAATTTCTTGGATGATCGCTAAATTTTTGAGAATATTTTGTTATTTGTTAAAGTTATTTTTGTTTCTTTTTTGGGGCAAAGTTAAACATCACATCATATTCGATTCCTCATTTCCTAATAAAAGTATAAGATTCCATGCATTCGTTCGGCTTTACCATTTTGTTGTGAGTATGAGGGCATGTAATACGAAGACAAACACCATATGAATTTAAAAACTCACGAAAAGAAGAGAGTTTGACGTATTTGGCAGCTCCATCACATTGTAGTGATTTAATTTTGACTGAAAATTGAGTTAAAACATAAGAGTAGAAGTTTTTGAACATAAGGAATGCTTCTGATTTGCGTCAAATTGGAAACACCCGTGTACATTTAGTAAAATCATCATGGAATAACATATAGTAATGAAAACCAGTAAAAGAGGGAACTGGGGAGGTCCAAATATCACTCTGAATCAATTCAAATGAAGACGTAGAAGAAGATATAGATTCCTTAAATGGTAGTTTTGTGTGCTTGCCAAGTTGACATGCATTACAAAAAATATCAAAAAGCTTCGCAAAAGAGCATTTCAAACTATTATTTCTAACTAGACTAGAAAGAACACCTATGCTAGGGTATCCTAGACGATGATGCCAGAGAGTTGGAGAAGCACGGGAAGCAGCAAAAGCATGATGAGCAGCAACAACAGGAGTTGATGGAGAGAAAGAGTAAAGGGGACCCGAACTATTGCACCTGAGAAGGATTCTGTTCGTCTGGAAGTCCTTAATGGAAAAACCAAAAGCATCAAAGTCAATTGAACATTTATTATCAGAAGTAAATTTACGAACACTTAATAAATAGCAAGAAAGAGTTGGAACAATTAAAAAAAAAATTAGAGAGAAAGTGGACGAATGAGAAGAGAATGTATTATTACCGGTATATGAGATGGGGAGTTGAATACCATTACCTATCATAACACGATCATTACCATTATCGGGCTGAACAGAAGAGATATGTGAAGGATTAGGTGTCATGTGTAAAGAGGATCCAGTGCCAACATACCAAGGAGTATGACCTGCCGGATTATAAGAATGTTCAGAGGAGAAAGATTTAAGATCAGTAAAGGGTGCTTTAGAACCAAGTGATGGACAATCTCTTGCAGTATGAGTACGTTGAAAACATAATTGACATTGAAAAGGAGAATGTGCTACTGGATAACTAGGATAAAATGGAGAAGTGCTAGTGTTCAGAGCTGGACCTAGAATGGAAGAAAAATCAGATGGATCGCTTGAACGCTTTAAAGCTCGTCTGGTTGCTCAAGGTTATAATCAGAAATATGAATTAGACTACGGTCAAACGTTTAGTCCTGTGGTGAAACCAGTCACCATTCAAATTGTTTTTGCTTTAGCGGCGTCTAAAGGTTGGGTAATTCATCAATTAGACGTTAAGAATGCCTTTTTACATGACACTCTCAATGAACTGGTATATATGAAACAACCTAGTGGTTTTGTTCATCCGCAATTTCCACATCATGTTTGCCGATTGAACAAAGTCCTTTATGGATTAAAGTAAGCTCCACGAGCATGGTTTCATCGCGTCACCTCCTTTCTTGTCAAACATGGTTTTAAAAATAGTTTTTCTGATAATTCTCTCTTTATTTATAAATATGGTTCAAACATAATCATTCTTCTTCTATACGTGGATGATATTCTTATCACTTCATCTTCAAGTTCTTAATTGAACTCTACAATCAAGACTCTAATATCCGAATTCTCCATGAGAGACTCGGTCTCTACATGTAAGGGTGGTTAACCAATCCAAATACATTCATGATCTTCTTAATCGTGCAGGTCTTTTCTCATCTAAACCAATTAATACTCCTCTTTCTCCAAAATCTCTTATTTCTTCTGATACATCTCCTCCATTTTCTGATCCGCCGTTATATCGTAGTCTTGTTGGTGGACTTCAATACTTAACTTTTACTCGTCTCGGTATTGCCTTCTCTGTTAGTCAGGTTGCTCAGTTCATGCATTCTCCCTTGGACATTCATTTTACTGCAGTGAAACGTATTCTACGATACCTGCGTGGTTCCATAAATTATGGTTTATTCATTCCAGGCGGCTCAGTTGGTTCATTAACATGTTATACTGATGCAGATTGAGCAGATTGTCCTACCACCCACAGGTCTAATTCAGCGTATTGCATCTTTCTTGGTAATAATCTTATTTTTTGGTCTTTTAAGAAACAAAGTGTTGTATCGCGCTCGAGTGCTGAGGCAGAATATCGTTCTATTGCCCATGGTACTGCTGAGATATCTTAGTTGCTCTCTCTTCTTGGTGATCTCCATATTAAGCTATCCTCTCCTTCAACAATCTACTGTGATAACATCAGTAGTATATACTTAGGTCACAATCCTGTTCATCATGCTCGCACAAAACACATTGAAATTGACGTTCTCTTTGTTCGTGAGAAGGTTGCTTATGGTCTTCTACAGGTTTGCTATGTGCCAAGTGCGGATCAACTTGCAGATTTACTGACGAAGTCTCTTCCCTATGCTCAATTTTCATTCTCTCTTGACAAGCTCAACATTTGTCGAGACCCAGCATCGCTTGAGGGGATACACTATATTTATTGGTAAAAAAAAGATTGCTACTTCAATCATATGATTTGTCAAGATTGCCAAATATCTAACACTGTGTTTCCATACAAAAGTAAAGAAGTTAATTAAACAAAGCAATATATCAATAAGAAAAAAATTGACTAATGAATAAAAAATTACATAAGAACTATAAGATATGAAAATACAAAGTCTAATGGGCTAACATTTTCTATTCAATTTATAAAGAGAGAAATTGTGTACATGAAAGGTTGTGAATGAATGTGTTTAATTGTAGAAGCTAATAAGTTTAACAATTAAAGTCATTAAGAAGTGGAAAATTAAATAATAAGTTGTAACGTCTAACCATGTATTTGGTCTAGTTTCTGTTTAGTTGTCATTATTGATTTAATTTTAAAAGATACTAAAAGAATTTTTAATTTAAAAAATTAGTAAAATACAAAACAAGAAGAAAAACCTAAAATCATAAGCTCACATAAAAAAATCTAAAGGAATATATATGTCATATCTTATACTTTTAAAATAAACAATTGAACAATATGGTAAGAAAACTTCTCTTTCTTAATTTCAGATCAATTTGTTCTCCTCAATTAGCTTCTTGACGACATGTATCTATATCATTATCTAGGAAGAAGACAAGAAAATAGTACATAATTGAAAAGAAAAAAATATGATGATCTGGGGGGGGGGGGAAATTAACTGATATTTATAGGGATAATTTTTTCACCTAACAAAATTTATTAATGGAGCTAATTGAATTATGATACATTAATTTTATTTTGGTTTCAAAATTCAAAGAGTCACCAAATTTGAAGAGTTTCCTACATTATTTTGTATTCTATTCTAATTGAATTTAACCTAATCAATTATAACTATGACGTCATAACTAAAGAATTTAAGTATGTAAGAGTACCAAGATCTTTCATATGAAATAATCCTTAAACTGTTGCTGGAGGCTAGTGATTAGTGAAGAATCAATTCTTGTGTAATGATGACATCTACATGCACCAAAAGAAGAATACAACCTGCAGATGTTTTTCAAAGAAACAAAGGTGAATCATATTTGCTCTGCTCAAAAGAGAATTGAAGCAAAGTGGTCCGAAACTTGTCAAACCAAGCTCTTGGAGCTTGTCTTAATCTATATAAAGACCGCTTCAACTTGCATACATCTGATGTAGGTGATGAGAAAAAATCAGGGGGTTTCACATAAATATCTTCTTTGAGATCACCACGAAGAAAAACATTTTTGACATCCATTTGATGAATAGGCCAATTTTGTTGTGTTGCAACAATGGAAAGAATAATTCGCACTGTAGTCATTTTTGTTATAGGGGCAAAAGTCTCCTCATAGTTTACCTCTTGTTTGTTGATAAGGACTACCAATCAAGCTTTGTACCGATCAAGAGTTCCATCGAAATGAAGTTTAATTGAATAAACCCATTTACATCCAATTGATCGTACATTTGGAGGACAAGGAACAATGTCCCATGTGTTATTTTCTTTAAGAGCCAAAAGTTCCTCGTCCATTTATTTTACCAACATTCAAGCTTGGAGGCTTGTGAATAACCTGTTGGAATAGAGATGTTGGTAAACTACTACGATTGACAAACTGAATTTGTGTTGGACCATCATACTCCCGGAAGTTTTGAGTATATCAGTTAAGTTGGTCATATGATTGGAAACGTCAGAATCAACAAACCAAAATTTAGATATTACCTCATTACCTTGTCGTCCCAAAGTTGAAGATGCTGACAAGATCATTTGTTTTATCATTTTAGGCGTAAGAACTTTTCCTTCGAAAGACGAGTCATCTGTAGTTGAGCCATTTATCCCAACTTGAAAAGAATTTTGCATACGACTTTGAGGACGTGTGGGGCACTCTTCGATAATGTGTCCTTGTTGTTTACAATAATTACAGATTTCCTTACCACAATTGCTAGTAATATGACCATATTTCTTGAAACTCTAGCATTGGGTGCTAGTTATATCCACGCCCTTTACTTTCCCTTGAGTTGCGAATGCGACATTGAAAACATTTCCCTGATTAAAAACATTTTATGTGAAGACACGCTTCTCTTCACGAAGCAATTCCCTAAAACATACATCCAACGCGGGAGATGGATCACGGTTCATCAAGTTGAAGCGAACACTTCCAAAATCAGATCATAATTTTATCAAAATTGATTTGATTTCTTTGTTCACGAACTCCTTGAATGATGGGGAGAGATTCAGAAGGTATTTTAACATAAAAGATATCGGTAAATTCGTCCCATGAGTTCTGAAATCCAGAGAAAGAATCTAAAACTGAGAACCTCCTTGGGGAACATAGCAATTATACTCTAACTGAAAGCTCCTTACGCTATAGTCTTGGTTATAAACCTTTAGTAAATAATCCCACATGGCCTTTGTTGTCTTGTATGGCCTAAGATTAGGAGCAATAAGAGGGTAAATTGACCATAAAATCCATGTCATCACTCATCACTCGAGCATCTTTAACCTTTCATCGACCAAACTTTGTAGGATCGGTAGGAGTAGGATCACTTCCATATATATGTCCCCATAATTCTTTTCCGGTGACAAATATTTGGTATTGAAATTCCCATGCACAGTAATTTTTTTCTATGAAACGAATATGGAATGACTTAACTGATATGACGTTATGTTCTTGACAAGCTAAGGAAGATAGAATGCAATGATACAAAATAATTAAAATGACTCAAGACTAAGATTTCAAGATGCCTAAAATTCAAGATACTTATGACTTACTGTTGACTTAAAAAACAGTAAGCAGAACCAAAATATTCAAAAAAAACTTTTTTGAAAGAATCCACGGATGAAAGACACTAAGAATCAAAGCATTGAAAATAATTTTGCTGAATCAGTTCTCTCAAAGAGTCCTTCTATTAAATAGAAAGAATTCTTATTTACATGCATAAAAATCTGCTATATATCCCTAAATATCTGCTATTTTTCTAATTGTAATATCTCTGAAATATGCTACATTAATCTATGTTATCTCCTATCATCATTATTTCCAGCCTGGAATTGTTGCCCGAAAATCTAGTAATCTCTTTGCTCTATCATCATGCAAGTACGGCAAATGTTTCTTCTTTCGGAGCTAGTGTGCAGGAATTTAATTTTCCTATCTCAACAATACATCCTTCCCTACGGCACAAGTCTACAAATGTGCTTCGTGTTAGTCTTGGTAGTACTTTACGAGGGTTTAACTCCTCAGTACTGCAGTTAAAGTCAGAACCTGTAGAAGAAGCTAATGCTGGAACTGCGGTTCATCCATATGGAACAATTGAGGCTAATCTGCAGTCTATTGAGCAAGAACCGATGAAATGTGAATCTTTCATGAGATCAGATGCGATTGCGCCCCGATCAGTTGGAAGGGGTTTGCAGCTTCAGGATAGTTCAGGTCTTTCTGTGAGTGGAGGGGACTTGGATAAAGTGGAGGCATATGTTTCCGCGAGTATGAATATTGAAGATCACAAGGTACACAAAAAGACACAAGACACACATAATTTGGTTGCAAATGGTGAGGAGTCGGCTAGTGATGGGGAAAAGATAAGTATGACAGCTGGTTTTTGCAGGACATGTTGACACTGACAGTGTGGGGCATGTCAGAGAGGATGGCATATATGAAGAAGGTGAGATCCGAGAATTGTTGATGCATTCAATTGCAGAAGACCCGATGTCTGAGGGAATGGATTCAGGAAAAAATAAGTCTTATGATGATTATGTTAATGGCTGTGATGAGAAAGCTGAAAAAATTCTTCATAAAGACATTAATATGCGAAGTCTATTATTAGAGAAAGAGGAAACAACCAGTGATGATGAGCAGAGGCCTATTGGCGCGGGTAGGTCGCTGTCTTCAAGAAGTGGAAGAGAGAGGTATTCTTATTTGGAAGAGGAGAAATTCCATCTACGAAGGAATAGGTAATTTTTCTTTTTATTACTGTTCCTTTTTTTTTATAATGCTGCGCAACTCTTGACTTTTTATTACTGTGCTTTTTCCAGAGATGAAATCTATGGTTATGGTCCCAAATTTGCTCGAGATAGGTTTAAGGACCGTTCATTTGATAGCCCAAGGGGGAACTTCATGCGTGGAAGAGGGAGGGGCTGGGGCTGCGGCCGTGGCGGGTATTATGGGAGTCATTTTGAAAGCTATGAAGGTGTATCTGATTATCACTTTAGACATAAACGTACAGCTGCAGTTTGGGAATCTGAATGATAATTAGCTACCTCCATAGTGAGCTCATACCATTAGATATGGAGGTGTAGCTGACCCTCCATCTTATACTTCTTGCCATCTGAATGATATGAGGGATGTGGATGGTGTACATGAGTACGGGCATCCGAGGTCTCTTTCTAGCAGAAGAAGTCCACCTGATCAGGTATTTACTAGAATCAATAGGCAGAGAGTTGAGATTTTAGATTATCACGAGAGGGTTGATGGTGTTGGATACTTTGATGGGCCGATACACACTGGTAGATTTTCTGAGCATCACCGTGGTGAAAGAAGGAAGTATTGCGAGAGGCAAGGAGGACCTAGGGAAATGAGAAATGTCAAAGAGCAAGGAGGTGGTAATCTTAGACCTAGGCATGACGAAGAATTTGATGGCTCCAAATCGAAGAAAAGAAGATTTTGAGTTGATGGCTCTATTGTGGTGGCTTGTGTATTGTTTCTATTTAGTTTTTTTTTACTCATTTAATACTCTTTTTGCTGTCTAAGAACAGAGAAAAACACACTCATTTGTTTCCTACATCTATATACTTGTGTGCTATGTAATTGTTACTTTTTTGGGGTGTTTTTTTGATGTTTTTTTAAATTTTATACTCTTGGATTGTCAAACTAATAAAATGAATTTACCATTCTTTATTAGAATGATAAATAATCTTAGTATATAATAAGTTCGACTATATCTTCGCTGCTCACCTTATTGATATACCTCATTGTATATAGTATTGTTTGTGACAACAACACTTGTTACATGTCAACTATAAAAACTTTGTGTGCAATAAATAAAAATGTCAAGTTTGTATTAAATCAAAGTGTACTAACATCCTTATAAATTTGTTGAAAGAAATTTTAACCCCTTGAGTTGATTTACAGTGACATTTATGATATGAAACCAACACCATCTCGTGGTGGGAAAACGTATCTCATAAACTTTATCTACAACTGCATTAGATATGGTTATGACTATTTGCTGAATGGTAAGGATGAAACAATAAAAATGTCTAGGCAATGTAATTTTGAAAATGAAAATCAGTTGGGAAAAAGATGCAAAATGAATGGAGAGAATAAATCTCATTTTGCAGGAATATGTTTAGAAAAAGGGATTATCCATCATACTAGTGCCATATTCACTTCAATCTAATGGAGTTGAAGAATTAAAAAAAATTCAAAAGTGTGAGGGTGTCTAGTCAAAGTCCAAGTTTCTATTCCCAAAAATATCAAAATAGGACCTAAGACCGTGGACTATAGAATTAAACTTGAGTAGTCTAGTGAAGGGACTAAAATACCTTGGAAAGAAACAAAGGATAATTTACGGAATAAAGAAATACAGAGGTGTAGTAAATATCAAAGGACATCTACTTCATTCGTATATGATTTTGTAACATTTCCTATGTCGTTTTTGGGGACATCCTTTTGGAAATCGTATCATTTTGATACGTAGATTTCACATGAGTTATTAGTTGTGAAGATATCATGTAATGTTTGAAGAGAATATATAAAAAAAAATTCCCCCGTTCTCACTTTTTTACTGAAGCAGATTGTTGATTTATCTAGATTAAACATTTTCGAAGAGCTTTGATTATATTTCCTTAAAATATTGACAACACAATCTGCATTTTAATAGTTAATTAAATATACTATAAAGGAGTTATCAACAAAAAAATAAATGAATTACGCATAGCGCCCATATCTATTCAACTTTAGCCCGTGGATTTCATTCAATTGTTGATTCAATATAGATTTCTACACCTCTTACCATAAACTAAATAAATACAATGATAAATTTGGTAAGTATATTTTAAGATTCTTTACAAACCCTAACTAGGATTTATGTATAAGAAGAATTATCTTACATTATACTAAAAACCAAAAGGAAATATCAAACAGAATTCAGAAAACCCAAAAGGAAAAATCAAAATCAAAATTTAGCAAGTAAAGTCTTTTCTCTCCTTTTTTTCACTCATTTTTTGTTCATTCAATACTTTTTTTACTGTTTAAGAACAAGGAAAATGTTTTCATTTGATTCCTATATATATGCATATATCTGTGTGCCATTTTATTGTTCCTTTTTATTTGGGGTGTTTTTGATACTTTGTTTAAGGTGAAGTTTTATTTATTATTCTTCACTTTATGGATTTTTACCTGATATACGATTTGATGAGTGATAAATATTGATTTTGTTGTTATCTGATATCGGATCTATATATGTTCAACAAGTAAACTCTTTTCTTTCCTTTTTTTTGTGTAGGTTTTTTTACTCATTTGTTGCTCATTCAACACTCTTTTTGCTAATCAAGAATAGAAAAAAAGGTTCTCATATGTGTTGAACAAGAACTATCACTAGATAATCAAGAATTAATGAATGAAGAATCTAATACTTTAATATATATATATATATATATATATATATATATATATATATCTATATCTATATCTCTCTCTCTCTATATATATATATATATATACATGTGTGTGTGTGACATTTAATTTTTCCTTTTTATTGGGGGTGTTTTTGATATTTTGTTTCAGGTTAAGTTTATTTTTTGTTCTTCAATTTTTAGATTTTTACCTGATATACGATTTTGATAAGTATTGGTTTTGTTGTTACCTGATATCGGATCTATATATGCTAAACAAGTAAACTCTTCTCTTCCCTTTTTTATCTAGGTTTTTTCACTAGTTTGTTGCTATTCAATACTCTTTTTGCTAATCAAGAACAGAGAAGAAGGTTCTCGTGTGTGTATGACATTTAATTGTGCCTTTTTATTTGTGGTGTTTTTGATGTTTTGTTTTAGGTGAAGTTTTGTTTTTTGCTCTTCAATTTTTGGATCTTTATATACGATTTAATGAGTGTAAATATTAGTTTGTGTTACCTGATATATATATATATATATATATATATATATATATATATATATATATAAAGACACACACACAAAAAAAAAAACCAATCAATCAACTATGACAATGCATATTTATATCTTATCTAGATATTTTGAGGATTCCATGCTTTATATTATTATTAAATTTCTGTAGGTTCTTGGTGATTATTGTTTCAAGTGCTCCTTGTGTTGATTTGACAGTGTGAATAGTAATTCCGTCCAGATAATTTGGAGATTGTTTGAGTATTGTCCATATAGCTTAGAGATTCCTTACCTCATATTATTGTTTATTTATACAGGTTCTTAGTGGTTTATGATGCCTCCTACGGGAAGAGAGAGTTGCCAAAGTGTAATGCCCGACATCATTAGTAATCTTCCCCATAATGTAATCGACGTCATTCTGATACGTATGCCTTGCAAAGATGCTGTGAGGACAAGTGTTTTATCAAATAAATGGAGGTATCACTGGTGTAGACGTACGGAGTTGACCCTTGATGAGTCTCTATGGAATAGAGAGGATTTAAACCCTACAGTTAGATTTAGGGAGATCATCAACCAGATCTTGACCATTCATGAAGGGCCCATTACTAAGTTTACCCTCGACATCGTTCATCTAAAAAGGTCTCCTGAAATCGACAACTTCATATTATTCCTCAGGAATCACATTCAAGATCTTGTTCTGCACCTTCCAGTGGGAATTCAATACACATTGCCATCTACCCTTTTCACATGTTCGCAACTGAGGCATCTAAATCTTCATTTTTGTTCAATTTATCATCCATTGGCCTTTGAAGGATTTGATAAGTTAATCAGCCTGGAACTATGTGGAGTCTCAACTTCTTCTGAATTGCTGGAAAGTTTGATATCTCATTGCCCCTTGCTTGAGAAATTGGAGATGTCTATTTTAGAAGATTTAAACATGATTGAAATTAATGCTCCTATGCTAAAAATTTTCAGTTTCGCAGGCGATATAAGTTCTATTTGCCTAAAGAATGTCCCTCGTCTGGTAGAAGCATCTCTGATAGGTGATGTTGAGCAGACAGAGAGTCTTGATTTTGCAAAGATTTTCGAGTCTTGTTCTGCTCTTGAGCAACTCATCTTGAACTTCTTAAATTCAGAGGTAAATGTTTCTCCCTGTCTTTATTGTTATACACTTTAATGGATGGAATATCTTTTGGGCTGACTTAATCTTGAATTTATGTAATTTTTTCTTAGTTTGTTGCTGAAGAAGGATATAGAGTACCAAGAAGAGTTCCAGTTAATCTTAACAATGTCAGGCGATTTGACGTGCCTGACATTTTGCTTGTGGAATCATATAAACTATCGTGTATCATTTGCTTACTGAGAAGCTTCCCGAATCTTGAATATCTTGAACTGCACGTTTGTATTGCTTTGATATTTTTTTAATTTTATTTAGTGGTTCTTTGCTGTACTTCTTTTATCTTCAACAATCTGATAGTTGTTTTCTTTCTTAGGTTGTTGATGAAGATGATAGTGATACTGATGAAGATGAAGAATCTACTGAAGAATCTCTTCAACCTGAAACTTTGTCAGACCTGACATTTAATCACCTTGTGGAATTTCAGCTTGGAAGCTTTATAGGAGGTACATCCGAGATGCAGTTTATCAAGCATTTGTTAGCCAACTCCCCGGTGTTAGAGATAATGGTAATCAATCAACAGTTTCTAGATGAGAAGCCTCTCGACGCAAGAGAAGAAATATTCAATGAGATCTCAAATTTTCCGCTTGCATCACCTAAAGCAGAAATCGTCTACAAAGATTTTAGTTGATCTTGATCTTTGTCTTAGAAGAATCAAATTGACAAACGAGAAAGAGACAATTATGTGGTATTATAACTCTCTATTTTACCTTTGCTATAACGTCTATTTCAGAACGTGAACATTGCTTGGATGGATGTTTTGATTATGTTGTCATTTCATTTAAGGATTTCTACATTTACTGTTTGTTCATGAATAAGTTATATATCCAGCAGTGTTTGTTTTCTTCAGTTTTTGGAGGGACTGAATCAGTCTCCATATTTACTTAATCAAACAAAAATGATGTTGTTTATACACCATTTTGTAGGAAAAACTTTACCTGCACCGTGTGTTTTATATCAAATCAATAAATGTAGTAGAATGAGGGAAGGTTTTATGCACAAGCCTTTGTTCATAGGTGTAAATTTTTTGTAGCAAACTATTAAGCAAATAGTCTGACATTGTTGGGGGATTTTAGAGCATCGGAATAGTACTCATGAGTTAATTTTCTTGGATGATCGCTAAACTTTTTAGTATATTTTGTTATTTGTTAAAGTTATTTTTTTTCTCTTTTGGGGCAAAATTTAAACATCAAATCGTATTCGATTCTTCATTTCCTAATAAAAGTATAAGAATTATCTATTTGAGATATGGTAATTAATTGGAGGACAACACAATAATTTTTAAAATATTTGGTCTTTCATAAGGATTTTTCAAAAACTAATTCATTCTTCTAATTATTATGCAGTTTCTGTTTATATAATAATAATAATTAGATACTATAGTTTTAAATTCATTCCATTATCTTTTCCTCTTTAGCCATCATCTTTTTTGTTACACATATTCTTAAAATGGTTATTAATAAACTATATATATATATATATATATATATAAATATATATACACACAAAAACTAGTCTCTGGGCACGTGTGTTACATGTGAATCTCATGCTAGTTAGTTCAATATCTTAAAATTATATAACTAATGTGGTAATATGTTTGTGATGAGTAGAACTAAAATTGAACTGATGAAATATACAAAACACAATGGATTATTTGAACACCTAAATTTAGTGATGTAAATCAATTAGCATACAAACATTCAACTTCATTTTCTAGTTGCTTTTACATTTTAACAACATTGTCTACATGTGAATATGAGCAATGTCGGATCAATGTGCAAATAAGTCATGCCTATTTGATTTCTTCTATAGCCGCAATTATATTAAAAAGATTTATCAAATGAAAGTAATATTATCGAACTAATATAGGTATGTGATCAATATATGTTTTTCTTTGAATGATCATTATCAATGTCATGATGTAAAGCTACAAAAAAGTAAAGTTATTTGTAATAGATATATTTAAAATATATAGGCCCATTAGAAAGTTATAGAAATATCATTTATGCACATACACACACCCTTTGTCAGATTTAAAGTTACAACCTCTTTTATTAGTAAATGTAAAAACAAAATTTCGACATTGTTCAAAATTTAATTATATATCAATGAAATATAACACTATAATCATATCCCAATAGGTACAATATTAGGCAATCAAACAATCTTTGTAAATAGGAATGACCAAAGTAAAGTATTCAAACAATTTCTACGAGTATATGTTATATCATCAAAAAAAAATTCATCTACCAGACTAAGTACAAGTATTTCATAAATATTTTCTTGGGGATAGTTTAATATATATAGGTTGTAGACTACTGAATGTGAATATAATCGATGACATCTATAAAGGTATTCTAAAATTGAAATTTTCTTGTACTTGTAATATGTGAATTAAAAAATAAGAATAAATTACAAATAAACCTTAAATGGAAGTATAATTAACCAAACAATTTATCTTTTTCAACACGTCACATTAATACCAATTTATACTCTATCAATAGTTATTTCTCCAAACTCAATTTATCTTTGATACACTAGTTTTTGGAACGTAACGTCCGTGGTTAGTTTGTCCCCTGTAATTATTATAAGATTTCTATTACAAATTAAAAAATAAAGTTCATAATTGAAAATATGTGTGTATTTCACGCTACTTAGTGTAATAATTGTAAATGATTTAAATACAATTACAATATGTATAAATAGTTATTCATAAAATTAAGTAATCAAAAGAGAAGGAGTGTAACACTTGCTAAAGCTTAACATCAAATGGACAATCTGACAATCATATCAAATAGTTTTAAGAAATTGTATCATTTTGATACGTTCATATCATGAGATATCAGTTGTGAAACGTCCCACAACCGTCGGTAAACACAAATACATAACCATGTCATTTGTTTATCGTTGTCCAAGCAACAACGATATCTCAACTTTCTCCTCCGCTCACTTGTTTACTGAAGCAGATTGTTGATTTATCTAGATTAAGCATTTGCCAAGAGCTTTGATTATATTTCCTTAAAATATCGACAACACAATCTGCATTTTGATCGTTAATTAAACATAAGATAAAGGAGTTATCAACAAAAAATAAATGAATTACGCTTATCCCATATCTATTTTACTTTATCCCTTGGATTTCATTCAATTGTTGATTCAATATAAGATTGCTACACCACTTACCATAAATTAAATAATCATTTTAATGCTCAATGATAAATTTGGTAAGTAATATTAAGATTCTCTACAAATCCTATCTAGGATTTATGTATAAGAAGAATTATGTTACATTATACTAAAAACCAAAAGTAAAAATTAAACAGAAGTCAGAAAAAATAAAAGGAAGATCAAAATCAAAATTTAGTAAGTAAAGTCTTTTCTCCCCTTTTTCACTCATTTTTTGCTCATTCAATACTCTTTTTACCGTTTAAGAAGAGAAAAAGGTTCTCATTTGATTCCTATATATATGTATATATTTATGTGTCATTTAGTTGTTCCTTTTTATTTGGGATGTTTTTGATATTCTGTTTCAGGTCAAGTTTTAATTTATTTTTTTTCTTCAATTTATGGATTTTTACCTGATATACGATTTGATGAGTGATAAATATTGGTTTTGTTGTTGCCTGATATCGGATCTATATATGTTCAACAAGTAAACTCTTTTCTTTCCTTTTTTTGTCTAGGGTTTTTCACTCATTTGTTGCTCATCCAATACTCTTTTTGCTAATCAAGAACAGAGAAGAAGGTTCTCATTTGATTCATCTATATATATGTGTGTGTGACATTTAATTGTTCCTTTTTATTTGGGGTGTTTTTGATGTTTTTTTATCAGGAGAAGTTTTGTTTTTTGTTCTTCAGTTTTTGGATCTTTACCTAATATACGATATGATGAGCGATAAATATTGGATTTGTGTTACTTAATATAGGATATATATATATGTGTGTGTATGTGTGTGTGTGTGTGTGTGTGTGTGTGTTCAATCAATCAATCAATTATGCCTCAATCCAAATCTAGATGAATTTACCTGATATATGATCTATATATAAGATATGATGAGTGATAAATATTGGTTTTGTGTTACCTGATATATGATCTATATATTAGATATGATGTGTGATAAATATTGATTTTGTGTTACCTGATATATGATCTATATATTTCTCATATGTCGACTTTCTTAACCATCTATAAAATTATTATTATGCTTGATTATGATTATTCTTGGTTGCTGATAATTCTATCACGACATACATAGTTTCTTTATTTATAATTGCACATAAAATGTTAGTCCACTACACTTTCTTATGAAAATTTTAATTTATTGGTTATTCTTGCTTATTCTGATTAATATATTGCTTTGTTTAACATTTTTCCTTTTTAAATCATATGATGAAATGTATATTTTATAGTTTTTTTTAAGTTAATTGGGTAGATATTACACATATTTCAATACATAAGTTAGAACTATATAAATTTTATATAATAATAGAGGTCAAACGTGCAAGGCATGTTCTCAGAATTAGTACTTAAAATGAGCAGATTTTGAGTTGAAAACATTGTGTGTTAAGTTCTATGAAACAAAAGGAAGACCGTTGCACAAAGAGCAGTGTCCGGGAATGGCCACACCCCTACCTTTTCCTATGAAATAATTTGGGGTTTATCTATATTTTGATGGTCAATTAAGCCATTTCGATCCTCGATAGTTTCTTGAGAATGATTTGAATCGTGTGTTCTTGTATGATGCGTTAAGATGATTACTTGTGCTTTTTCACTTCCTTAAATATTCGACGTACTAAAACTTCTGTGTATGCCACTTGACATCTCAAGTCAAGCTAAATATAACATTGATATTAACAGGAAGCAGTTGATGATTTCAATGACAATGCACCTTTATATCCTATCTAGATATTTTGAGGATTCCATACTTTATATTATTATTAAATTTCTGTAGATTCTTGGTGATTATTGTTTTAAGTACTCCTTGTGTTGATTTGACAGTGTGAATAGTAATTCCGTCTAGATAATTTGGATATTGTTTGAGTATTGTCCAAATAGCTTAGAGATTCCTTACCTCATATTATTGTTTATTTATACAGGTTCTTAGTGGTTTATGATGCCTCCTACGGGAAGAGAGAGTTGCCAAAGTTTAATGCCCGACATCATTAGCAATCTTCCCCATAATGTAATCGACGTCATTTTGATACGTATGCCTTGCAAAGATGCTGTGAGGACAAGTGTTTTATCAAAGAAATGGAGATATCACTGGTGTAGACGTACGGAGTTGACCCTTGATGAGTCTCTATGGAATAGAGAGTATTTAAACCCTACAGTTAGATTTAGGGAGATCATCAACCAGATCTTGACCCTTCATGAAGGGCCCATTACTAAGTTTACCCTCGACATCGTTCATCTAAAAAGGTCTCCTGAAATCGACAACTTCATATTATTCCTCAGGAATCACATTCAAGATCTTGTTCTGCACCTTCCATTGGGAATTCAATACACAGTGCCATCTACCCTTTTCACATGTTCGCAACTGAGGCATCTAAATCTTCATTTTTGTTCAATTTATCATCCATCGGCCTTTGAAGGATTTGATAAGTTAATCAGCCTGGAACTATGTGGAGTCTCAACTTCTTCTGAATTGCTGGAAAGTTTGATATCTCATTGCCCCTTGCTTGAGAAATTGGAGATGTCTATTTTAGAAGATTTAGACATGATTGAAATTAATGCTCCTATGCTAAAAATTTTCAGTTTCACAGGCGATATAAGTTCTATTTGCCTAAAGAATGTCCCTCGTCTAGTAGAAGCATCTCTGATAGGTGATGTTGAGCAGACAGAGAGTCTTGATTTTGCAAAGATTTTCGAGTCTTGTTCTGCTCTTGAGCAACTCATCTTGAACTTCTTAAATTCAGAGGTAAATGTTTCTCCCTGTCTTTATTGTTATACACTTTAATGGATGGAATATCTTTTGGGCTGACTTAATCTTGAATTTATGTAATTTTTTCTTAGTTTGTTGCGGAAGAAGGATATAAAGTACCAAGAATTCCATTTCATCTTAACAATGTCAGGCGATTTGACGTGCCTGACATTTTGCTTGTGGAATCATATAAACTATCGTGTATCATTTGCTTACTTAGAAGCTTCCCGAATCTTGAATATCTTGAACTGCAGGTTTGTATTGCTTTGATATTTTTTTAATTTTATTTAGTGGTTCTTTGCTGTACTTCTTTTATCTTCAACAATCTGATAGTTGTTTTCTTTCTTAGGTTGTTGATGAAGATGATAGTGATACTGATGAAGATGAAGAATCTACTGAAGAATCTCTTCAACCTGAAACTTTGTCAGACCTGACATTTAATCACCTTGTGGAATTTCAGCTTGGAAGCTTTATAGGAGGTACATCCGAGATGCAGTTTATCAAGCATTTGTTAGCCAACTCCCCGGTGTTAGAGATAATGGTAATCAATCAACAGTTTCTAGATGAGAAGCCTCTCGACACAAGAGAAGAAATATTCAATGAGATCTCAAATTTTCCGCGTGCATCACCTAAAGCAGAAATCGTCTACAAAGATTTTAGTTGATCTTGATCTTTGTCTTAGAAGAATCAAATTGACAAACGAGAAAGAGACAATTATTTGGTATTATAACTCTCTATTTTTCCTTTGCTATAACGTCTATATCAGAACGTGAACATTGCTTGGATGGATGTTTTGATTATGTTGTCATTTCATTTAAGGATTTCTACATTTACTGTTTGTTCATGAATAAGTTATATATCCAGGGTTTTCTTCAGTTTTTGGAGGTACTGAATCAGTCTCCATATTTACTTAATCAAACAAAAATGATGTTGTTTATTCACCCTTTCATAGGAAAAACTTTACCTGCATCGTGTGCTTCAATAAATGTAGTAGAATGACGGAAGGTTTTATACACAAGCCTTTGTTCATAGGTGTAAATTTTTTGTAGCAAACTATTAATCAAATAGTCTGACATTGTTGGGGGATTTTAGAGCATCGGAATAGTACTCATGAGTTAATTTTCTTGGATGATCGCTAAACTTTTTAGTATATTTTGTTATTTGTTAAAGTTATTTTTTTTTCTCTTTTGGGGCAAAATTTAAACATCAAATCGTATTCGATTCTTCATTTCCTAATAAAAGTATAAGAATTATCTAATTGAGATATGGTAATTAATTGGAGGACAACACAATAATTTTTAATATATTTGGTCTTTCATAAGGATTTTTCAAAAACTAATTCATTCTTCTAATTATTATGCAGTTTCTGTTTATATAATAATAATAATTAGATACTATAGTTTTAAATTCATTCCATTATCTTTTCCTCTTTAGCCATCATCTTTTTTTGTTACAGATATTCTTAAAACACAATGGATTGTTTGAACACCTAAATTTAGTTATGTAAATCAATTAGCATACAAACATTCAACTTCATTTTCTAGTTGCTTTTACATTTTAACAACATTGTCTACATGTGAATATGATCAATGTCGAATCAATGTGCAAATAAGTCATGCCTATTTGATTTCTTCTATAGCCGCAACTATATTAAAAAGATTTATCAAATGAAAGTAATATTATCGAACTAATATAGGTATGTGATCAATATATGTTTTTCTTTGAATGATCATTATCAATGTCATGATGTAAAGCTACAAAAAAGTAAAGTTATTTGTAATAGATATATTTAACTTTAAAATATATAGGCCCATTAAAAAGTTATAGTGATATCATTTATGCATATACACACACCCTTTGTCAGATTTAAAGTTACAACCTCTTTTATTAGTAAATGTAAAAACAAAATTTTGGCATTGTTCCAAATTTAATTATATATCAATGAACTATAACACTATAATCATATCCCAACAGGTACAATATTAGGCAATCAAACAATCTTTGTAGTATTCAAACAATTTCTACGAGTATATGTTATATCATCAAAAAAAATTATCTACCAGACTAAGTACAAGTATGTCGTAAATATTTTCTTGGGGAAAGCTTAATATATATAGGTTGTAGACTACTGAATGTGAATATAATCGAAGACATCTATAATTTTTTTCAACACGTCGCATTAGTACCAATTTATACTCTATCAATAGTTATTTCTCCAAACTCAAAAGAGAATTTAAGAAAATTATAAAAATATTGAACTAAACTATATAAGTATTAAGAGAATGATTTCTATAATCTGGCCATGTACAAAATTACACTAATAACTTATTTTTTAAGTCTAGCAGGGCGCTCTTATAATTAAAGGTTCTGATACCATCATCCCGCTATCAAAAAAGAAATCATAAGAGTTTTCAGAATGTTCATCTATGTAAATTCATTTGATAAGATATGACATATAACATGATCAACCATTGTGTGTACCGAACTAAATAGTTTGATAATGTCATTTTTCTTTGTACCTACAAAATTAGAATATGCAAAGACGAAACAAAAAGAAAAGAAAGAATACATACTTAATGGAGTATCTCCAATGAACATATGAAATTAGAAAGATGGTATATTAGATTTTTGAATGATTAACATAGAATACACACAATATATTATAGTAAATGAGACTTTTTGTTTCCCTCGTCTGTTATGCCTTTTCAGTTGCATCATTTAAATATGTCTTCATTATTATTTGATAGAATTACTGAAGGCTGAAACTAAATAATTATACATTGTAATTAAGATACTATAAATTAAAAGTTTTTATCTCTAATATTAAAAAATAACTTCAAGAAATTGAACAAATAACAGAAAAATTAATTTCTCATTAAAATAATTTTCTCACCTATTAGAGCATCAAAATAAGAATTAAGGAGACATAAATCAACACATGTAAACAAATTAACAATTAATTAATTTATAAATAGGCTAAGAGATAAACTTTTCAAAAAAATTAAACTATTTTGAAAAAATAATAATAGGAAAACGTGTCTTTAAGATAATTAAACTTTATTATATACTTTATATACTAATATTTTACTAATAACCAATTAGATGATTTTTACAATTTCAATGTAAGGACAGGGGTAAGACTTTTCAAATTTAAAAATTAAAAGTAATTAAGTTAAGACTATAAAATAATTAGCAATTTATTTACTAATATTTAATTACTTTGATTATGATTTAGTATAGGGGCAAAATGGTAATTCAACTTTACCTAACGTTCTTCCCACTTATAATAATAATAATAATAATAATAATAATAATAATAATAATAATAATAATAATAATAATAATAATAGTTCTCAGAACGCACGGTATTTCATATCATTTTAAACTACACGAACACACAGTCAACTATGAACCTGTGTGCTCCAAGCATAGTTCATGTCCACATTTCAAAGTTCAAATATGCAAAGGCATTCACAGATCAACTTGTATCTGAATTTGAATTTTATTGCAACAGAAGCTTTTCATAAATAGATATTATATTAAAAGAAGTGAATATGCTCCTAGCTTAGCAATAATACAAAAAGTGTTGGTCAACATTTGTAGCTAAATCAATTATATTGGAATAGATTTATCTGAAGTAAGAATCTTTTTGGAGGAGAAATCTAACCAAAGAAGGCAAATGAAATAATTAGACAAACCCACCTTATGATACACTTTATAGATAAAGTATTTAACAAATGTGAAAAGATTAATCAGAATAAATATTATTGAGAAGATTAAACTATGTCCAACCAATAAAACAAAGAAATTTTATATATTAAAATATGAATGAAAATGTAAAAAGAAGTAGAGAGATGAAAGAAAAAAAATTTAATGAGTGAAATAAATTTTAGAGTACACACAAAAATTGTAGGAAACAGTAAATTAAAATTTTTCTTAGAAAAGTTAAATTTATGCAACAAAATTATGGAAACATGAAAAAACACATGGAAAATTGAAAGGTCAAATACTATTAAAATAAATATAAAAAATATAGAGATGAAATTCAACTTTAAGAGATACATGCATCTACTTTAATTTCTTTTCTTTAAGGAATAATTACTCATTTTTTGTATTTTTTTAAAATTTGTATATATATATATATATATATATATATATATATATATATAAACTTTTCACTTTGGAGTTTCCCACTTATAATAATATATGATAATATGATGATATATGTTCAATCAATCAATCAACTATGCAAGACAAAGCATATGTAGGGATCGCAGCTAGTACAGACTCAAGCACAACCTCATTTCTCACACTACTTGAAAATTTTGGCCTTCCATCATTTTATTTTTGTCTTGACTCTCTCCTTTATAAACTCTAGCTTCTTTTCTTGAAACGTCCCACAAACACCAGTGAACACAAATACATAGCCATGTCATTTGTTTATCCTTGTCCAAGAAATAACGGTTTCTCAACTTTCTCCTCCGCTCTCACTTTTAAACTGAAGCAGATTGTTGATTTATCTAGATTAAGCATTTTCTAAGAGATTTGATTAAATTTCATTAAAATATCGAGCTACCCAACCTTTACTTTAATCGTTAACTGAACATAATTTAAAGGAGTTATCGATAAAGAAAATAAGTGAATTACGCTTAGCCCATATCTATTCAACTTTAGCCCTTGGATTCCATTCAATTGTCGATTCAATATAGATTGCTACACCTCTTACCATAAACTAAATAATCATTTTAATGCTCAATGATAAATTTGGTATGTATATTTAAGATTCTCTACAAACCCTAACTACGATTTATTTTTAAGAAGAATTATCTTACATTATACTAAAAACCAAAAGGAAAAATCAAACAGAATTCAGAAAAACCCTAACTGGAAAGTAAAGTCTTTTCTCCACCTTTTTCACTTATTTTTGCTCATTTAATACTCTTTTTACTGTTTAAGAACAGAGAAAAAGATTTTCATTTGATACCTATATATATGTGTGTATATCTGTGTGCCATTTAATTGTTCCTTTTTTTTTTGGTGTTTTTGATATTTTGTATCAGGTGAAGTTCTGTTTTTTGTTCTTAAATTTTTGGATTTTTACCTGATATACGATTTGATGAGTGATAAATCTTGGTTTTGTTGTTATCTGATATCTGATCTATATATGTTCAATCAATCAATTATGCCTCAATCCGAGCCTAGTTGAATTTACTGGATTTCAATTTATTTATTTTAAAATCACATTTTGCAAAATCGCTGCAGTGGCAGCGATTTTGCTTTTTTCGGTGGAGTAAATCGTTGTTGTTCTAGCGATTTTGTCATTTTGGTTAATATAAAATTTTATATACCATTTTGAAATTTTTGTTAATATTTTGTACCCTTTATGTCACGAGCCGAGCTTACACCCTGGATGTGATTGGCACTCGAGAACTATTGCTAGTCCTCAAGCGAATCCTCATGTTGGTTGACTACAAGCGAAAGACTAATTCAAGCATACACAAACATCAAACTGAAAAAATGTTTAACAATAGTTTACTAATTCTTACAACTCTTTATATATATATATATATATATATATATATATATATATATATATATATATATATATATATATATATATATATATATATATATATATATATATAGAGAGAGAGAGAGAGAGAGAGATAGATAGATATATTGAGAATAAAACATAAATTTTAAATAAAACATCTGAAACCAAAAGACTCTACAAAATTGTCTATCTATAGAGCCTCTATAAAGACGAATGTCGAGACAAGACCCACGACACTTCAAAAAAACTACTACTAACAACTCATAAAAGATAGTCATCCGGAAGAGAGGAGGCCTCACTCAGAAGCTAACAAACAGATAAAGTGATCTCAATGAAACTCCAATTGAGGATCCTAAGTACCTGAATCTGCATCATAAAAGATGCAAGTCAAATGACATCAGTACATTGAATGTATGAGTATATAAGATTATATAAAAATAACATAGTTGGATAACAAATAACTGAACTGAAAGGATTGCAATATATAAAAATACATACCCAACTGAATGTAAAGAAATAAGGGAGTGAAAACATTACAAATACTTACTCATATCTGAACACAACATATTAAGTGATATGATAAAAAAAATACGCCACTTTAACTCTATTTGGAGATTTTCTAACCTGACTCTAGCATATTCAAGAGCTATTCTAATAGCAATCGCTTCAACAATCATGATTATTTCAACATATTGCTAGAGTATATCATAAACTAAATAATCATTGCTAGAAAAGACTACCAAAGCTGAACTTAAAAAATAACCATCTCTACAAAAATTGTTCCCTTATCTGGAAAATTAATTAGTGATATTTAACTGTACCCAAAAAGGGAACCTATTTACAAACGTCCACCTCTTTGCTTTCATATCCCTATTTTTAATTACTAATTCTCGTTTATTGCTTGATACCATCAACGTACATATATAATCTGATGATATTAAACAGAAAGAAGAGTGATCTATTGACTAGTGTTTTAGTTGTGTATTACGACTTAATTGATATTGTTTTGAGATGAAAAATAAAGCTTTAGCTTTATCTAATTCTAGAGTCATGCCAATTTCCGGGAATGAAGATGCCTCAATCTGATTTGATATTTGTTGTTTAAATTGATCTCACAGTGTAATACTTGCTATGTTTTTTTAATATTACTCTATTTCATCATGTATTTGCAGCCTAGAGTTTTTACCTGACAATCTTATGACTCTATATGTTTTTCCTATTAATAAGAGCTTGTGTCTTTGTGCACCTATCACTCATGAATATTCTTTTACTAATGAAAATGAATCCAAGACCAAAGATGTTGAGACCGAGGATATCTCTAGCTTTAAAAATCGTATTTAACTCTTGTATTTTTCATGTGTGAATATTTTTGGGATTTTTAAAAAGTGTGAGTGAAAAATGAAAAGTTGCGACTTTTTCCGAGAGTTGTGACTTTTATGAAAAATTGCGACTTTCATAAAGAGTTGTGAATTTTCTGAAGATTTTTGACTTTTTTGAAGAGTTGCAACTTTTCTGTAAGATGTGATTATTTCAAAAGGTTGTGACCTTTATGATAAAGCACAATAAGCACTCATTCACATTATCCTTTTGTTGTCTATAAATAAGGGGTTTCCTCGTATTTTTTAACAATGATTTTTGTTGGGTGGTTCCCTGACACCGTGAATTTAAATATTGATGGACCGGTAAGTAAGATCACTCTATCCTAAAGGATATATTACATCAACTTCAGAAACTTGAGGGGAATAATCTCATGTGTAATTTGTGGACTCATTTTTTTCTTTGAATTTTTTTTTTGTTTGTTGTTTCTAATCTATTTTAAGTTTTATTTCTTTACTTGTTTTAAAGTTGTAACTTTTAAATTCTCATTAAACTTTGTTGTTTCTTACCAATTTCTGAAAAGTTTTTGTTTTAAAGTATCTTACGAATATATGATGAACAATAATCTTATCATTTATGTGTCCATCACCGGTAATTTTGAAAGAGGAATGTAAATTCCTTGTACATACCATCACGGAATTGGAAACAAGACAATGCATATGTAGGCTTAAGCACATTCTCTTTTCCCGCGATACTTCAAAATTTTAGTCTTACATCCTTTTATTTTTGTCTTGACTCTCTCCTTTATTAACTCTAGCTTCTTTTTTTGAAATGTCCCTCAACAACCGGTAAACACAAATATATAGCGGTGTCATTTATTTATCGTTGTCCAAGCAACAATAATATCTCAAAATTCTGCTCCGCTCTCACTTTTTTACTGAAGCAGATTACTGATTTTTCTAGATTAACCATTTGCCAAGAGCTTTGATTAAATTTTCTTAAAATATCGGCTACATAACCTGCATTTTGATTGTTAATTGAACATAATTTAAAGGATTTATTGACAAAAAATATATGAATTACGCTTAGCCCATATCTATTCAACTTTAGCACTTGGATTTCATTCAATTGTTGATTCAATATAGATTGCTACAACTCCTATCATCAAACACATAATCATTTTAATGCTCAATGATAAATTAGGTGAGATTTTAAGACTCTCTACAAACCCTAACTAGAATTTATATATAAGAAGAATTATTTTACATTATCCTAAAAACCAAAAGGAAAAACATCAAACAAAATTCAGCAGGTAAAGTCTTTTGTCCCCTTTCTTTCACTCATTTTTTGCTAATTTGATACTCTTTTTACTGTTTAAGATTTCACTCATTTTTTGCTAATTCGATATTCTTTTTACTGTTTAAGAACAGCGAAAAAGGTTCTCGTTTGATTCCTATGTGTATATATATTTATATCTGTGTGTCATTCAATTGTTCCTTTTTATTTGGGGTGTTTTTGATGTTTCTTGTCAGGTGAAGTTTTGCTTTTTGTTCTTGAATTTTTGGATTTTTACCTGATATAGGATCTGATGAGTGAAAATTACGGGTTTTGTAGTTACCTGAAATAGGATTTATATATGTTCAATCAATTAATCAACTATGCCTCAATCCGAACCTAGTTGAATTTACTGGTAATGGTAAGATTTTTCTGTCTATTTTGCAGAACTATGATGATTTTCTGTGAATTCCAGTAATTTAGATCGGCTGTTTTGAGGTTCGATTATAATTCTTTTATGTTTTTTTTTTTGCGAGTATGAATGTGAATGTTGTGTTTCTCTACTTTCGTATTGTATTAATATTTTTGCAAATTTGGTTGCAGGTTGCTACTAGAGGAGTGTGATCTTGTGTTCAAGTTGTGTTCTACGACTTGGTTGTGCTTGATTTATATCATCATCGAGATGAAAAGAAAAGTTTCAGCAGATTCTGGAACCATGCCAATTTCCGGGAAAGAACAGGTTTCAATCTGATTTCTTATTTACTGTTGATAATTGATCTAATGGTTCAAATCTTGAACAGAATATTTCTTTTTTGTATTCTATTATTTTTTTCAATGGAGGCATGTACATGATTATATAACTACAACTGAGTTACAATATACGGAAAGAACTAATATCTTCCTATTTTACAAAGATTACCAAAATCGAGTTCCTATATTAAAAGATAACAGAATATCTCTATATGTCCTAAAAATATCTCTACACTCCCCCTCAATTAGTTGGTGCATAGATGTCAAACATGCCCAACTTGCTCCGAAACTTGGAGAACATTTTACTCGAAACTGCTTTAGTAAGAAGATCAGTCAATTGGTCCTCCGATCGAATCTTGGGTAACTCTAATATCTTTCAAATTTTCCTTGATAAAAAACCTGTCTACTTCTACATGCTTGGTACAATCGTGTTATACCGGATTGTGTGCAATATCACGTGCAGCCTTATTATCACAATATAGTTGGATTGGTGCCTTAGGTGGATAATCCAAAACTATTAAGAGGTCTCAACCATAATGCTTCACATATTCCAAGTGTCATTCCTCTGAATTCCGCCTCTGCACTTGAGCGACAACTAACATTTAATTTTTTGCTTCTCCGTGTAACAATATTTCCTCCCACAAAAGTGAAATATCCGAAGTAGACCGTGTGTCATCAATATCTCCAGCCCAGTCAGCATCCGTATATACATTTATTACTAGAGGATATGTACATTTTGTGAGCAAAATTCCCTTTGCTGGACCAGACTTCAAATATTTCAAGATGCACAAAATTGTGTCCATATGTTGCTCTCCTGGATTATGCATAAATTGACTTACCACACTTAAAGAATTAGCAAGGTGTGGTCTTGTGCATGCTAGGTACATCAATCTTCCGACAAGTCTCTGATATCTTCCTTTATCAACTGGGATTTGATCAGGTTCAACACTTAATTTCAAGCCTTCTTCAACAGGTGTATCAGCTGGTTGGCAAGTTGTCATGCCAGTTTCCTTTAACAAATCTAAACTGTACTTTCTCTGGGATGTTATCATTTTTTTCCAATGATTTCATCTCTTCATCCATAGATGATTTCCACTTGCAATCAGTTAAGGCTTCCTGCACATTGTTAGAAATAGATACAACAGATAATTGATTACAAATGACTTATTCTATCCCGACAAATGATTATTAGACAAAAAAACGGCTCAATGGGTATCTAGTCCTACCAAAAAATCACCACTTAACCTTTTGATTGTCTTTGTACCATTTCTCATATCGTTCATCTTTTTCAGTAGGTGGTTGTGTATTCCCACGAAGAAACAAAAGTTTCTCTCTTTTAGCTATATTCATCTCTATGATTTGAGACTACACATCATAATTTGTTTTATTTAGAATAATTCTTGCATTCAAAGAGGAATTTTCAGATTGAATGATAATCGGGGTAGAGTTAGAAGCATCTGATTTGCCTATGGCTCTGATACCAAGTTCAAATATTGAGAACCCTAAATCCCAAAACTCTCTTGTCGCTCTTTATTTTTCAAGCGATATATGGCGTGAATAGCAACCATGGTTGCTTATGTTAAATTTGAAAAGATTCAAAAATAGATTAATGAGAAGATATGGTAGTTAGGAGGATAATTCTTTTTTAATAGAAAAGTCAAGATAGCACCTTTTGTAGGTGAAATTTAGGTGAACCATATATTTGTTCCACAAGGTAAATCTTAATATTGGTTGGTTGTGTCTGAGGAGTAGGCAAAAGAAAAGAAAAGTTTGTCAAATCTTGTTAGTTCCTGGTGTTCCTTTTTTTTTGTCTCATTTACTATTAATAATATACCTTAAGATATAGCAGTTGTGATTCCATCACTCTCTATATATTCGGCTTCCGCAAAAATTTGTATCAGAGCCAAAGTATTATCTGAGTATGCTCTGTGGTTGCAGCATAGTCTGAACATCCACATCAGAAAAAGATTTACTTTGGTTCTTGCATTGTTAGCTAGTAAATAGTATTTATCGTAAAATGGGAGACAAGAAAATGATGAGTCCACATCGAGTGTGAATAATACGCATCATTGGCATCTTCGCTTATAATAGGAATTGTGTCAAATGCGAAATTTGCAGTTGAAATTTTTGAAGGGTCAGGACATTTCGGAATGTGGCAAGGCGAGGTTCTTGATGTTCTTTTTCAACAAGAACTAGATATTTCCATAGAAGAAAAGAAACCAGATGGTGTAGGAGAAAAATATTGGAAGATTATCAACCGTGTTGCTTGCGGTACCATTCAATCTTACCTTGCAAGAGAACAAAAGTATCCATACTTGTAGGAAACATCTACAAATAAATTATGGAATTCATTGGAGGATAAATTCTTGAAGAAAAACAGTCAAAATAAGTTTTACATGAAAAGAATATTGTTACGCTTCACTTATATTACTGGTAGCACAATTAATGATCATATCACCAGCTTTAATAAGTTGGCAACATATTTGTGGAATATGGACGTGACTTTTACGAATGGAGATATGGCCTTAATGTTGTTAAGTTCACTTCCCGATGAGTTTGAGCATCTTGAAATGACTCTAGTGCATGGGAATGATGAATTATCTCTCAAAGAAGTTTGTTCTACCTTATATAGTTATGAACAAAGAAAGAGAAAAAAATCAAAAGGCGGAGAAACAGAAGCACTAATTATGAGAGGTCGTTCTCAAAAACATATGAGAACGAAGAAAGGGATATCCAAGTCAAGATCCAAACTCAGCAAAGATGAATTTGCCTTTTGCCGAGAAAAAGGGCATTGTAAGAAAGACTGCCCAAAATTGAATAGCAAAGCCAAACCAAATAATGGGAAGGCTGTCATGGATTCAAATATGGTTGATTGTGATGACTCTGATTACTCACTAGTTACAACAGATCCATCCAAATCATTTGATGTATGGTTGATGGACTCAGCTTGTAGATATCATATGTGTCCCAATCGGTACTGGTTTATTTATTTACAAGAAGGAGAATGTGGAGTTATTCACACTGCAAAAAAAAATAATCCTCTTACCGCATATGGTGTTGGTTCAATCCGATTAAGGAGGCACGATGGATTAAGTAGAACATTAACAGATGTTCGATATGTACCAGATTTGAAGAAAAATCTCATTTCTGTAGGAGCCTTAGAGTCAAAGAGGTTCAAAGTCATTGCAGATAATGGTGTGATGAGAATATGCTTTGGTGTACTGGTGGTAATGAAGGAAATTAGGAGAAATAATAACATGTGCAATTATCAAGGTAGTACAGTTATTGGGACAGCGGCAACAACATCAATGACGACAAGAGGCAGAAATGACCAAGCTGTGGCATATGCGCTTGGGACATGCTAGAGGAAAATCCTTGAAAACTTTATCAGATCAAGGATTGCTAAAAGGAGTAAAAACTTGCAACTTAGAGTTTCGCGAGCATTTTGTCAAGGGAAAGCAAACAAGGGTTAAACGTGGAATAGCTATCCATAATACTAAAGGTATTTTGGATAATGTTCATTCAGATGTTTGGGGTGCTTCCAAAACACCTTTATTCGGTGGGAAACAGTATTTTGTAACCTTTGTTGATGACTTTTCTCGAAGATTGTGGGTGTTTACGATGAAAAAAAATGAAATATTGGGATTTTTTCTCAAATGCAAGGCGATGATAGAAACTCAAAGTGGCAAAAAGATCAAGTGTGTTTGCACAGACAATGGTGGAGGATACAAGAATGATCTTTTTCATAAAAACTATGAGGAAAATGGCATCGTCAGACATTTCACCGTCAGAAATACACCACAACAGAATGGTGTGGCAAAACACATGAACCGAACTTTGCTGGAGAAGGTTCGGTGTATGTTGTCCAATGCTGGCATGGGCAAAGAATTTTGGGCTGAGGCAATAACATATGCATGCCACCTCACTAGTCATCTACCATTTGCTTCTATTGGTGGGAAGACACCATTTGACAAATGGTATGGAAAACCTGCTGAAGATTATGGTTCTTTATATGTATTTGGCTCAATTGCATATTATCATGTAAGAGAGTCCAAATTGGACCCAAGAGCAAACAAAGCTTTATTTATGGGAATCACTTATGGAGTCAAAGGATATCGTTTATGGTGTCCAGAGACAAGAAAAGTTATTTTCAGCAGGGATGTTACCTTTGATGAATCTGCCTTGACAAATAAGGTAATAGTTGAAGAAGTCAAACAAATTGATGGTGCTTCAAAGCAGGTGGAGTTTGAGGGAAATATAATTTTCCCAACACAGGATCAAACGAGGAAACAACAGAAGATTTTCCTCTTGAGGGAGAGCCAGTTGAAGAGGAGGTTCCATATCAAGAACCTCAACCATAACTTGAATCAATAGCAACCACCAAGCCAAAAAAAAACAATAAGAAAACCTGCTCGACTCACAGATATGGTGACTTGTGCTAACTCAATTGGAGCCGATGACATTCCTATCGCTTATAAAAATGAAGTCCAAAGTTCACAAGAAGATAAGTGGAGGAATGTCATGGATGAAGAAATGCAGTCCCTTCATCAGAATCATACATGGAGATTGGCCAATCTCCCAGAGGGCAAGAAAGCAATTGGGTGCAAATGGGTATTTGCAAAGATAGAAGGATTTCCTAACCAAGAAGATTTTCTCTACAAAGCGAGATTGGTGGCCAAAGGACATGCTCAAAAGGAGGGAATTGATTATAATGAGGTATTTTCTCCAGTTGTGAAACACTCCTCCATTAGAGTTTTGTTGGCTTTGGTAGCACAGTTGAATTTGGAACTAGTTCAGTTGGATGTAAAAACTGCATATTTAGATGGAGACTTGGAAGAGGAAATCTACATGACTCAGCCAGAAGGATTCAAAGTTGATGGAAAATAAAATATGGTGTGCAAAATTGAAAAATCGTTATATGGATTGAAACAATCTTCTAGACAATGGTACAAACGATTTGACAAGTTTATGTTGCAGCAGAAGTACATAAGAAGCAAATACGATCATTGTGTATATTTGCGCAAGCTTGAAGATAATTCCTTTATATATATTCTCCTATATATTGATGATATGTTGATAGATTCTAAAAGTCAAGAGGAAATTGAGAAGCTAAATATTCAACTAAGAAAGGAGTTTGAGATGAAAGATTTGGGTGAGGCAAAGAAGATTCTTGGCATGGAGATAAAAAGAGATAGACATTCAAAGAAACTCTATTTATCTCAGAAAGAATATGTGAAGAGAGTACTGAATCGATTCAGTATGAATGAAAAACGAAGTTGGTTAGCACTCCGCTTGCTCCTCATTTAAAGCTTAGTGATGCTATGTCACCTAAGAATGAAGCTGACGAGAATATATGTCAAGATTACCATACGCGAATGTTATTGGTAGCTTGATGTATGCAATGGTTTGCACAAGGCCAGATATTTCACACGTTGTTGAAGTTGTAAGCAGGTACATGCACAATACTGGAAAGGATCATTGGCAGGCTGTAAAATGGATTCTACGGTATATTCATAACACTGTAGATATTGGTTTGGTTTTCAAGCAAAAAGATAGTCAATATCTTGTTGGATATTGTGATTCAGATTATGGAGGTGATTTGGACAAACGAAGATCAACTACTGGTTATGTTTTCACTATTGCAAATGCACCAGTTAGTTGGAAGTCTACTTTGCAAACAGTTGTTTTGTCTACCACTGAGGCAGAGTACATGACAATTACAGAGGTTGCGAAGGAAGCAATATGGCTTCAAGGATTGCTTAGAGAGCTTGGTATTGGACAAGAAGGAATCACAATATTTTGTGATAGTTAGAGTGCTATTCAATTAGCAAAGAACCAAGTTTATCATGCAAGGACGAAGCACATTGACGTCCTATATCACTTCATACGAGACATCATAGATGATGGTGGAGTCATAAAGCAGAAAATTCATACTACGGATAATCCTGCCGATATGTTAACAAAAGTAGGACTGTGGTCAAGTTTCGGCATTGTTTGAAATTGATCAACATTGTTAAACATTGAAGATTGAGGTTGAATACACAATCAAAATTGTTGTTGAGAGAAAGTTGAAAATGGAGAATCTTGCTAAGGTGGAGATTTTTATTAAATTTGACAAGATTCAAAAATGGATTAATGAGAAGATATGATAGTTAAGAGGATAATTCTTCTTTGGTAGAAAACTCAAGATAGCACCTTTTGTAGGTAAAATTTAGGTGAACCATAAATTGGTTTCACAAGGTAAATCTTGACATTTTGACATATTGTTATGTCATAAATGACATCAATAGGAAGAATTCACTCCTATATAAATAGGTAGCTCCTAATTCATTTGTAACACATCTCTCACTTGCCTAGTCATCTCCTAAGACATTTGTTCTTCTTTCTCTCTTGTAGTATTTCACTTGTACTCCTTTGGAATGAAATAAATATTGGTTAGTTGTGTCCGAGGAGTAGGCAAAAGAAAAGAAAAGTTTGCCGAACCTCATTAATTCCCGGTGTTCCTTTTTTGTTGTCTCATTTACTATTAATTAGCACCTTAAGATATAGCAGTTGTGATTCCATCACTCTCTATATATTCGGCTTCCGCAACAACTTCTCCCTCTCCCCAGTCATTCTTTTACATGGAAAACCCACAGTGGTGTTCTACTCCAAAGACATAGAAATGTTTATCACGGAAGAGAATTTAAATTACGCTCTCATTGTCAAATTCTCACGTGGAAGGCCCGAACTTCTAGATATACGGAAAATATTTCCTCAACAATTAGGATTTAAGGGTGAATGTAACTTGGGTTATTAGAAAGTCGGCATGTGCTGCTGCGGTTCACTTTAAAGGAAGATTATATTGCAATCTTTTCAAAAACTAGTAGGTCAATTAAGTTCGTTGGTACTGTTATACCGTTCAGAATCCAAAAGTGGACTCCCTCTTAGCTCATTCTCTATATTTTTTTTATGCTCAATCTTTCCGTGGAAGAATCAATGGCCAATGGTTCTACAACTGCAACAGCACTGATTTCCCAATATCATGCTAAGAATAGCTAGGATTTCCAGAAGAAGATGCCATTCGTTTGATGAGAAATAAAAAGAAATATCGAAAATTCGTAGTCCTAGGGAAGAAACCTCCATTGCAATGGCATGAATTTCTTTCCCAAGTTTAGCCTGTCAATATTTTGCTCGTACTGCTCTGTTTTCAATGGCTTAAAAGTCGAGGTGAATCTTTTAAAGATTCTTCCAAAAAGTATTTGAGTTCAATTCAATGATTTAGTCACTGGTGAAATTACAAACATATGGCAAAAAATCAGGTATGATTATGTACCATATAATTGTAAGAGATGTAAGCATCAGGGGCATGGAGAAACTAATTGTCGAACTCTCACCGATGGTCAAGTTGATGCCATGGTCAGTGAAAATCATATTGAAGGAGAAAATTTTCAAGGAGATCTTTGTGATCATCTCAATGCTAAAAAAACTGATTTAAATAGGCTGAAAATCAGTGAAAAAGATGTAACTGTTAAAGATTTAGATGTAGAGCTAAAAAGAGTTGTGTTCAAGATCAAAATTTGGTGCGCCAAAATTCTGGCCAGCGCCTAAGCAAACTCAATGTTGGACGACTATTCTTCAGGGAATCAAATGTTATCCTTAATTCCTCAAACTGGTGAGTCTTCGCAGCAAAGTTGTAACTCAGATGATCGTGTTGGAGTTGAAGAGCAACTCGTTGTGCATTCACATCAGCAAAATAACAAATTCAAGGATGCAGAATTCGCACAAAAAATTAATGAGGTAAACGGTAATGAAATTGTTGCTGAAAATTTAAGTATGAGGCAAAGTGATAAGCACACTCCTGGGGAACTTCATGATGCTATACAGGCGATAAAATCTGATGCGCGACTTGAGAATTTGGCAATTTGATGGGAAGGGAAAATTGCAGAATCTGAGCATGGTAATTTGAAACCTTTGGAAGCTATCTATTTGCAAGTTGAAATTTCTAGTTGTGCTGAGAATGCAACTGGGAATTGGAACACAATTGCACAAAAAAAAAAACAATTTCTAAGTGTATTAGTTCCTCAGCAAGTCAAGTAAATATACACGAAATAAGAATCAGGTAACTACTTATCTAGTTGTTCAATCTAATGGATCAAAGGACATTGTTTGTACAAATACGTTTGAAGCATTCAGGGTGGAGAAGGAATTAGAGTTAATTGATTCTAATCCCTCGAAGTAGACAATTTTGGTTCGAGTAGATCCTGATAGTAATATACAATCTAACAGTTAGCACACCAATTGGAGTACGTAGCATGCAGACCGAAAAATATGGTAATGTTATGAGTTCTACAGTAGCTAAGGCTATCCAAGAAAGTCAGGCTGTCATGTTACTCAAACCCAATTCAGCGATCAAGCCACCTAGGTCACATTGAGCATCTCAGCTCATGAGGTCACTTCCCAAAATTTGGATTCACCTGATGAATAATATCAAGGCGAATTTGGACAGCTCTTATCACCCACAGGGAATGATAAAATTTTGGCGGAAGGTATGTCACCACTCTCTCTCAAGCTAATTTTACAAATGTTTGTTAATTTCAAAAGAAAGGGGAGATGAG
The DNA here is from genome assembly GCA_027704765.1 of Solanum habrochaites. NCBI lineage: Eukaryota > Viridiplantae > Streptophyta > Magnoliopsida > Solanales > Solanaceae > Solanum > Solanum habrochaites. Next base: position 3,589,466 of record JAKWJA010002492.1, read on the forward strand.
TACGCCTAGGTGGGCTGATTTGGTTGATGAAGAAGAGCATGTTTCACCTCCTCTTTTAAATAGAAAATTGAGTCCACAATCTCTAGGATTTGTACCTAAAAGTACAATCGCAAAGAAGAATGAATAAGAGTCTTTAGCATCAGGATTTAGTCCAATTAATGCTTATGCTAGTGATTTGGGCGATGATTCTTTTGACGAGGATGAGGAAGATAATATATTGGACATATTCTTTGATAAAGTGGTTAGAGATGGGGATATCTCACCTAGGCATCAAAGAAGTGGAAGCAACAAAAAAAAAAGAAGACACATGGAAGACAACACAGTTGGGATGGTAAAGTGACAGGAGAGTTTGTTCCAAGGTACTTGCTGATGCAACTTGCAAAGCAAAATCATATGACAGTGTCAATAGCTTCAACAAGATCCAATACATTCAAAAAGCAATGATGAAGCATCAAATTTTGTTGGGCATATTTGAAGAAGAAGAAAAGAGGATCATACTTCAGGTTACTTTAGATGGGCTATCTATCATTATAAATTCACACATTTGTAAAAGTAAGTTTGAGGTTGAAAGGACTTCAAAGACAACCCTAGACCCCGCTCTTTCCTTTCCCTCTCTCTATGGTGACTTGAATAGCAGCCATAGTTGCTTCGCCCTCTCCACAGCCTCCGGCTGTGGGAGAGACAAACGTCAACCTTAATACAAAAGCATCCAATGCAGCGATCCTTGAACCACAACAAATGACCCAAAACCTGTTAAAACCCATACTAAAGCCCATTGAGTTTATTTATGGAGAACCCACTGTGAGATTTTCAATGGAAGAAAGAGAGCATTTGCTAGGGAAGAAAGTTTACATCAAGCCATGATTATCAAATTTGCTTATGGAAAACCGGTGTTATCCGAGTTGCGAAAGCTTTTGCCAGAGTAATTTGATGTTAAAGGAAATTGTAACATTGGACAACTTGATTTTCGTCATTTTTTTGTTAGGTTTGATTTATATGAGGACTTTGCACAGGTTCTGTCAAATTCTTATGGATATTTTAAGTTTGATAGTGAAGAGTATTTCTTCAGAATTTTTCTGGACGCCATCATTCAACCCTAAAGAGGAAACACCTAAATCCAGAATATGGAATTCATTGTCAGAGTTACCTACAGATCTCTTTGCAAGAAGGTCCTTATTATCGATAGTGACAGCGGCAGGAAAGCCTATTGCGGTGGATAAAGTAACACAAGATCGAACCAGGCCAAGTAATGGTAGGGTTAAGATAATCCTAGACTTATTAGATAAGCATCCAAATTGTGTCAGACTACAGTTTTTGGAGAAAGAATTGGGTAAAATTATTGAACATTATCAGAAAATTGTCTATGATTATCTTCCACTGTATTGCACTCGTTGTAAACATCGAGGACATGAACAAAATAATTGTCGCTTGTTGACGAGGAAAACAGTGCAGCCTGATTCTGAGGCTAACAATACGGAACAATTAAAGGGAGATGCACGTGATTTTTTGAATGATAAGAGAGCTGGGCAAGAAGATATTGATCAAAAACATGTAGGTGATCAAAATTTTGGGCAGCAATTAGCTGAGAAAATTAATTCGAACAAGGACAATTTTTTGGCTATTTCTGTGGGGGTAGCAGGTGGAAATCAAATAGCCATACCTACTGAAATTAGAACTTCAGAACTAAATGTCTCTGTTGTAGCGACAACAGAGAATCAAATCCTTGTTCCCTGTAGAGAGATAGTACAACACCAAATAGATGTTTCGGGTGGCTGCAATAATCAACAAGGTGTGGCTATTGGTGATATAGTTGATTATGTTGGAGTTCAAGAGCACAACAGTGAAACAATTGCAAAAGCTTTGGTCACAACATCGCAATGGCGATTATGGGCAGCAACTAAATGGCAATGATGTTGGAAATCGAAGTGTTACTGATGCGCGGCTTAATATTGAAATTACCGCAGCTTCAAAACTTATTGACTTGCAAGCTGAAAATTCTAATAGAGAAGAGAGTGCATCTGGAAATTGGACTGTTATTGCACACAAAAATTCAGTTGGTAGTCGTATTGGTTCCTCGACAAGTCGAAGTAATTTTTCAAGTCAAGAGTAAGGGGTGACTGAGTGCGTTGACCTAATTTAACTTTACCAACTCAAAATGTGTTTGAACCATTGTCGGTTACTAGAAAAAATCAACTAGAGCATTGTATAGAGAAAGGTATGTCATCTCTCTCTCATGCTAAATCGACAAATGATTTTACTATCTCTAAGGAAAAGCAAGGAGAGATAAGTGTTTCTAGATGGGATCATTTGTTTGATGAAGAAGAACAAGGTACACCTCCTCCTTTGAATATCAAGTTAAGCCCATAGGCTCCAATATTTGTGCCTAAAAATGTGATCGCAAAGAAGAATGAGTCAGGAGCCTTAGCATCAGGACTTAGCAAATGTATTTATTTGGGAGAGAAATTATTTGAAGAGGATGAAGAAGAGTTAGATATATGTTTGATAAAGTGGCTAGGGATGGGGATCTTTCACCTAGGCAACAAAGAAGAGGAAACAACAAAAACAAGAAAGAGACACATGGAAGATAACATAGTTGGGATGGTAAGGTGACTGAGGAATTTGTTCCAAGGCAAAGCAGAATTTTATGACAGTTTCAACAACTTTGACAAGATCCAATAAGTCCAAGAACAAGTGATGAACTATCAAGTGTTGTTGGACGAATATGAAGAAAAGGACAAGAAGAAAATATTTAGTTTTAGAACTATCTTTTTTAGTTCATACATATATAAAAAGAAGTTTGAGGTTGATAACTCAACCTTCTTCTTTACGTATATTTTTGCATTATTTAAGTATCTTCATTCGTCATATCATCATAGAGTGTATAATAAACTTTGTAATGATCGTAAATACTTAGTTTTCTCTAACTCTTATTTTCTTCATGCTTGTTAATATGTAGAGGTTTGTTTTACCTCATTAGGATTGGTAACGTAAGGCCTAGCCCCCCTTGCTTGTACTTATTCACGTTGAGGATCTTATCTTATTATTAATTGAAGGCCACTAGACGCCATGTCTAGTGGTATAAATTTGTTTTTAAAAAAAGTTTGAGGTTGATAACTCAACTTTCTTCTTGGATTTTATATTTGTGCATTATTTAAGCATTCTCATTTGTAATATCATCATAGAGTGTACTACGAGTTTTGTGATTATCATAGAATATCTAGTTCTGTCTAGCTCTTATTTTTCTTCATGCTTGTTAATTAATAGAGGTATGTTACCTAATAGGTTTGACAAGGTAAGGCCTAGCCCCCCTTGCTTGTACTCATTTTTGTTGATGATTTTTGTTTTGATAAAACACTGCTAGACACTCTATCTAGTAGTAGTAGTACTAGTTGTGTGTGTGTGTGTATATATATAAAAGAAAGAGAGTACATGATTATATAACTACAACTGAGTTACAGTATATAGAAAGAACTAATATATTCCTATTTTACAAAGATTACCGTAATCGAGTTCCTATTTTAAAAAATTACACAATATCTCTACAAGTCCTAAAAATATCTCTACAGTAACTGTGTAACACTTATCAGTTTTATGCTGAAGGCCTCTCAAAGTGAGAGAGTCTTTCCATTATATAGAGAAAATAAAGATAACATCACTATGAATGACATTAAAATACTTTATAGCACGACAACCAAAATTAGGAAAATGAAGAGTTTTACTTTTACCTAATTTACAAGTAGAACAATCAATGGAAGCAACTGAAAATTGATTTTTATTTCTTAATAAACCAGAATTTGATAAATGAGACAACACAACAGAATTTGAATGTCCTAGACGCTTATGTCCAACCTTAGTCTTACTAGCAGTAGAAGTACAAGCAAAAGATAGAACGGGAGGAATGGAAAGTGTATAGTAAACAATCGTCCAACTTTAGGCGCCTTTTGATTATCCTTCCCGACACCTGATCTTGCACAAGACAACCATTACGAGAAAAATTTACATCACAATTGTTATCTACCAATTGTCCAACTAAAATAAGACTAGTTGAGAGCTTTTGTGAAACAAAAACATTCTTGAAAGTTGGATTAATTCCCAAACCTTAGTAATGGGTAAATTAGTGGCATTGGCAATCTATAATTGTGATGAACCTTGATACTTATGAACCTTTTTTAGGATGGCCGTTGAGTTGGTCATATAATTGGAAGCACCTAAATAAACAATTCAAAAATTAGATATAACATCATTACCTTGTAATCCAATGTTGAAAAGGCTGACACGATCATTCGTTGTACCATTTTAGGAGTAAGAACTTGCCCTGAAGATGAGTTATCATTAGTGGAATAATTTATACCAGCCTGAAAAGCATTGATCCTACGATTTTGAGGACTCGTGGGACACTCTTTGATAATATGTCCTTGTTGTTTACAATAATTACAAAACTTATAGTTACAATTGCTAGCAATGTGACCATATTCCTTGCAACTTTAACATTGAGTTCTACTCACATCCCTACCATTTCCTTTGCCTTGAGCAGCAAATGCAACAGTGATATCATTTTCTTTGTTAAAAACATTTTGTGTGACAAGACGTTGCTCTTCACGAAGTAATTCCCTAAAGCAAACATCTGAAGAGGGAGACGGATCACGATTCATCGAGTTAGAACAAACACTCTCAAAGTTGGAGCATAATTTCATAAAAAATATTGTCTTGCTTGCTTTGCTCATAAACTACCTGAATCATTGATAGAGATTCAGTAGGTATTTTGACATAGACAATATTTGTAAATTCAGCCCATAAGTTCTGAAATCCAGAAAAATAATCATGAACAGAAAGACCTCCTTGAGAGTAATTAGCAATTTCATACTTTAACAGAAAGCGTTTTGCGCTAGTATCTTCGTTGTAAACCTTTTGTAAGTAATCTGACATGGCCTTAGTTGTCTTGTATACGGTTGAGATTAAGAACAATAAGAAGATCAATTGACCCTAGAATCCATGTCATCACCCCGAGCATCTTTAATCTTCCATTCACCTAGGTTTGTTGCATTAGTATGAGCAAGATCGCTTCCATCTATATGGACCCATAGTTCTTTTGCCGGAGACAAACAACTGAAACTGAAACTCCCTAGAAGAATATTTTTTTTCTAGCAAAACGATCACTGAAGGATTCAAAGTGATGTGAATTCATACTTTTACATAGTTGTGAAAACTACAAAGACCTCAACTAGAGCGTGAACACTTCTAAATGGAGGCCCAACATCGGTGAACAATAAATTGGGATGGGTATGGCTCTAATACCATGTCAATTTTTTTGCTGAATGCCTCTCAAAGTGAAAGAGTCATTCCATTATATAGAGAAAATAAAGATTACATCCCTAAAGATACGTCATTCCTATCCCTAAAGATCAGTTATTCTATCTCTACAAATCTGCTATTCAATCCCTCTAAATTTGTCTTGCTATCCCTCCAAATCAACTATTCTATCACAATATTTATTCCTTGGATTCTACAACAAATGTATATGATCGTGCTAATTTATTTCTCTATATAGTTACATTGATAAATACAATCGTTTAGTTGTCATCATGCTAACAACACTTGCTTTGTTTTTAATATTACTCTATTTCATCATGTATTTGCAGCCTGGAGCTCTTGCCCGACAGTCTAATAACTCTTCTTCTGTTCTTCCTTGTAAGAAGAGGTGGTACTCTTTGCTCTATCCTCGTGCACCAATCCATGCTTCAAGAAATGTTGAGGATCTAGTGAAACCAGCATTGGCCAAAAAATTAGCTGGCCGGGAAGCTTTAGGTACGGAAAAAGTTTCTGTCAAGAAGAAAGTTATTCCCAAACAAGGGGAAAGCCACAGTAAACTTGAACTTCTTGCCGATTCAGGGCACAGTGATAAAGGGAAGCATGTTGTTGGAGCTAGTGAGCAGGAATTTAATTTTCCCATCTCATCAATTCATCCTTCTCTGCGTCACAAGTCTGCAAATGTGATTCGTGTTAGTCTTGGTAGTACTTTTCGAGGGTCTGACTTATCAGTACTGCAGTCAAAGTCAGAACCTGTAGAAGAAGCCTTGCTACAAGCTAATGAAGTTGATATTGCTGCTAAAGAGCTAAATGTATGCAGTGATAAAGTGGAGGCATCTGTTCCCGCGAGCATGAATGAAGATCACAAGGTATACAAAAAGACACAAGACACGTATAATTTGGTTGCAAGTGGTGAGGGGTCGGCAAATGATGGGGAAAAGATAATTAAATCAGTTGGTACTGAGAGATTGGGGTGTGTCAGACAGGATGAGGAATGTGAAGAAGGTGAGATCCGAGAATACATGATGCAGTCGATTGTAGAAGACCCAATGACTAAGGGAATTGATTCAGGCAAAAATAGTGAACCTTCAAGTAAAAATGTCCATTCTTCTCTTTGCTTAACTAATGCAGAGTCTCATGAGGACTTTGTGAAAGCCTGTGATGAGAAAGCTGAAAAAGATCTTCAGAATGTCGCTGTATTCAGACCTGTAACGGGTAGGCCGCTGCCTTCAAGAAGTGGAAGAGAGAGGTATTCTTATATGGAGGCGGAGATATTCCATCTACGAAGGAATAGGTGATTTTTCTTTTTATTGCTGTTTCATTTATAGTTATTTTCTTTTTTATAATGCTGCTCAACTCTTGACTTTTTATTACTGTGCTTTTTCCAGAGATGAAATCTATGGCTATGGTTCTAAATTTGTGCGAGATAGGTTTCAGGACCGTTCATTTGGTAGCTCAAGGGGGGACTTCATGCATGGAAGAGGGAGGGGCTGGCGCCGTGGCCGGTATTCTGGGCCTGATTTTGAAAGGTTTGGAGGTGTTGCTGATTATCCCTTTAGACATAAACGTACAGCTCCTGCTTGGGAATCTGCAGATGAGCGTAATGACTATGATGGTGCTGCCTTTGGTACTAATAGGAGGAGGAAGCCATTAAATGATGACTTGCCTTCATTACGACATCCACCTGCACGTCGACAATCCCCTAATGGAAGAGAAGATGCTGCAATGATGGGCACTCAAAGGCTTCGTAGAGCTCCCAGCAATATCAGCCCAAGAAGAGGCACTGATAAAGATGGCTTTGCGTATGTTGGTATTCGACATGGTGAGAAGTTCGATAGACACTTTCCAGCTGATCGGAACGAGCAGTCTATGTATGATGGATCTGATAGTCATTTGGCTCAGGGTGATACAGAGTTTACAGCGATGCAGAGAAGCGATTTACCTCGAATGAAGTCAAAATCTCCTATTAGGCCCCGTACATGGTCCCTTCCTCCGAGGAGATTGACGGAAGAATTGTATGGTCGTCAGCACAGGTCTCCGGTTAGGTACAGGGAAGATAGAACGAGGCCTTCTTCACGGACTTCTTTTACTGAAGAAGCAATAGCCCCTCAAAGGCGAGACCCTCCTTCTTATAGTTCTCATCGTCAGAGTGATAGGTGGGATGTGGATGGTGTACAGGAGTACGGGCATCCGAGGTCTCATTATAACAGAGGGAGTGCACCTGATCGGGAGAGGGCTGATAGTGTTAGGTACTTTGATGAGCCGAAACATACTGGTAGATTACCTGAGATTCACGGTGGTGAAAGAAGGAAGTATGGCGAGAGGCAAATGAGAAATGTGAAAGAGCAAGAAGGCGGTGGTAATCGTAGACGGAGGCATGAAGAAGAATTTGATGGCTCCAGATTGAAGAAAAGAAGATTTTGAGCTGTTAGCTTACTGAACCTGTAATATTAACCATGGGAAAAACTGTTTTTGCTTTAAACTTGTTTCTGATAGACTGTCCATTGAACGCGCTTTTTAATATTCTCAACTGTGACTTTTAAGACATCAATGCTTGTAGTTTAAGTTACTCTTTGTGTATTGTTTTTAGGCCTTAACGCAGCTTTCAGCCGTCCTTTCTGAACATAACAGAGAGAACATTAACACTACCTTGGAAGGTAGAGGGACTGTTTCGGATAGTGTGTATGTAGATCGTATTCCCACCTTTCCTAGGTAGAGAGACTATTTTCGATAGACTCAGGTCAAGAAAAAACATAACAAAGTATAGTTCAAGAAAAAGGAAGAAACAGTAAAGTACTAGTAAAACATGACAACATCCTCAAAATAATTCTCATACACATTGAATGGCGAATTTTAAAACTTTTCTAAAAGAATAAGTGCAGCAATACATACCTGAATCGGACATATTAATAAAAAGGCGGAAGGATCTGATAGACGTCTATACTTGGCTCCGTTTTTCACTTGAACCCTTCAATTCACGTCTTTGTCAATTGAACACTTAAAGTTATTACAGCAGACTATTTTATACCCCACTGACCATATGTGTCTTTCAATTGCGCGCTGAGGTGGATAAGACATCACTATCCACATTAGATAGAAATTGTCACATCAATTTTTTTATTACAAATAATATTTTGTAAAAGAAATCTCGAACTCACTAAATTTCTTTCCGTTCTTTCTTCTCTTTCCATATCTTTCATCTATTTTGCTATTTAGATTTTATATATCTTCTTTTTCTTTTTTCCTAGTGAATTTTTCACATTGAAGAGGAATTAGCGACAAGGAAAGCTCTATGGTATTTTATTATAAAATTGACTTCAATTTCGAGAGTAGGCACAGTAGATTTAAGCAATATATCACTCCTTAAATTTAGGGGCCTAAAGCAAGTATCTAATTTGCAAGTCATAGTGTCGCACGATCTATCATGAGAACCAATATCATTGAGAATTAATCTTGATTTGCATCGTGTAGGTTCACTAAAGGGGTTTAGAGAGTATGGTGTGTATGCATATCGTACTCTTGTCTTGATAGATAGAAAGACTATTTCTGATAGACTTGGCTCAAGAAAGGATAGTAAAATATTAAAAACATAATATAACATTCTCAAAGGAACAATCTCTTTCGATGCAACAACAAGATCTTATTTGTAACAAGTGGTTTTGTTGGTTGGTTAATTGGTCACATTTTATTCATGAAATGGCTTGGATTGGTATTAGTCTGGATACGGCAAAATCATTCTATTAGATCGAATGTACATTTGTGTCTATTACCAGTTCTTCCTCCTGAGTTGAGACCGATCATTCAGATAGATGGGGTAAACTAATGAGCTCAGATATTAATGAACTCTATAGAAGAGTTATCTATCGAAACAATACCCTTACCGATATATTAACAACAAGTAGATCTACGCCAGGAGAATTAGTAATGTGTCAGGAGAAATTACTACAAAAATATTCTATTCTAATTTGTGTCTTCAGATCTAAGGTACGCAAGTATATGTAAGTGGTTTGGTTAATTTGTATCATTGCATTAGAGGTTGGAATATTATAAGGATGTCCATTTCTTTGCATACCTAAAATACATTTATGCATTGTTTCCACAACTTATATTGTTTTTTTATTTATTATAATCACGGTGTTCAGAGTAATTTGCGTGTAGATAAGGAGTTTGGATTAATTGAAATTTTATAGTTTGGAATCTAGTTCTTTTAAGTTACTAGATTCTAAATTAATAATTTATACATATCTAATGAATTTCTTAAAACAAATACAAAATTGGACTAAAACTATTAAGTTTGACCAAACTCGTAACCTATACTTTAGCTCCATCTCTATTTGCATGCATGTCGATTAATTCAACGGGGTATCCTACCTCTCATTAATTGAGAAACTGAATTATTTTGTTTAGTAAAGCTTGAACACGTTGAAAAATATGACATATATTTAAATATATACTGAGAATATTCCTTAACAGTATATCACTACTACCTGGAATAATTATTACAATGGTTCCAAGTATTACTATCTCTTCCATTACTCCATTATTTGCTACTCTCAAAGTTTCAAAAGATGAAGATTTGTAGACAAGAAAAAAGTTTATTGAGACACAAAATATGATGAGCGACCTACTTTAGCTTCTTTTCCTAGTTCTCCAACTTTAGGCTTCTAGGAATCCTAATTGATATGCATGCTCAAATAAGCGATATCTCAACAACAACGCGAACAACAAAAGGAAAGTCAAAATAACACAATAAAAGTATAAACACATATGCATGCTCAAAAAAGTGAGATCTCAACAACAACACGAACAACAAAAGGAAAGTCAAAATAACACAATAAAAGTATAAATAGAAACAATTGTAAGATCATCTAATTCTTAAAAAAGTTAATTATTGTGCAAAATTTCATATTATATTTACGGAAAAAAAATTGTCAAATACCTCAAAGACTGAAACTTGATTCTAATAATTTCTCTAAAGACGTGTGGTGGGTTGTAAAATATAGAAAGTAAGTTAAAACATATAAGAAATTTTAGTGACCTTTTAGATGGCACAATATGTTGATTAGGTGTATAATTATTGCCCTTTATATGTATCTTCTAGATTCCCTACATATGTGTAATGTTAACATTATAATTTTAAAAAATGGTAAATATTCATATATAATAAGTTCAACATTTTCTTTATCGTTCACCTCATCAATATTTGGAGGGAGAATCTGAGAAGAGAC